>CAXKVI010000004.1:42595792-43212216 GCA_964058755.1 Campiglossa producta
GTATCAACCCGGGGAAAGTGGAACTTGTCCTCTTCACCAACCGGTACAAAATACCGCCACTAAGCCTACCAGAACTAGATGGCACGCGCCTGGGCTTGTCGGATAAGGCCAAGTTTCTAGGCATAGTTCTGGACAGGAAACTGAATTGGAAGGAGAATGTTCTTCAGCGCCAGAAGAAAGCTTGCATCGCTCTTTACACATGCAAAAGAGCCATTGGCAAAAAATGGGGGCTCAGCCCTAGAGTATGCAGTTGGATCTACACGGCCATCATTCGCCCAATCATGCTGTATGGAGTCGTCGTATGGTGGCCGGCACTGAGCAAGACAACATACCTGAATCTGTTGCGGAAAGTCCATAGATCCAATATGATCTGTATAAGCGGTGCGCTAAGGACAACGCCCAACGAAGCCCTCCAGGCCATTCTGGGCATTTTGCCACTTGATCTGGAAGGGTTTCGGTCAGCGGCGGCATCAGCTCTGCGCCTAAGAGAAACCTCCAGTTGGGGTGCGGGTACTATTGGACACTCCAGTATTCTGGAATCTTACAGCTTTCTCCCTCTAAGCACAGATCGTTGTGCGACCACTACAGTCGGGGATAGCTGCTTCAAAATAAACATTCCCAGCAGAGAAGACTGGGAGAGGACGGATTGGTGTCCCGAAACAAATGGTGGCACTTCCATATACACCGACGGCTCGAAGTTGGACGGCAGAGTTGGAGGAGGGGTTTATTCAAGGGATTTGGACCTTGAACTCTCCTTCAGACTACCTGATCATTGTAGCGTCTTCCAGGCGGAAGTCTCGGCAATCCGGGACGCCGCGGCCTGGTTAAGCAAACGTGTTATCGGAGGAGATATCACTATTTTCAGCGATAGCCAGGCGGCAATCAAATCCCTTGGCTCATACACGTTCAACTCTGAACTGACGCTCAGCTGTCGTCGATCTCTTCAGGAGATGGCCCAACAGAACCGCGTAAACCTCATATGGGTCCCGGGACATAGGGACATTGAGGGAAACTGTAAGGCAGACGAGCTTGCCAGGCAGGGCACGACCAAGCAGGTTCTTCGGGATAAAGAGCGCTTAGGTATGCCGTTTGCCACATGCAAACTAATGCTGAAGGAGCACACACTCCGTCAAGCCAACGAAAGATGGCTGCAATCCCCAGGGTGTCGGATATCGAAACAAACCTGGCCAAAATGGGATCTTAAAAGGTCTAGACGCATTTATGCCCTAACTAGGAGGGAAATCTGCATATTGATAGGGGTATTAACCGGTCACTGCCTCATTGGTAGGCATGCAGAAAGGCTAAGTGTGCCCTACCGACGATGCTGCAGGAGTTGCAAAGATGATGAGGAGGAGGAAACGGTGGAGCACCTCATCTGCAACTGTCCGGC
Organism: Campiglossa producta; assembly: GCA_964058755.1. Classification (NCBI taxonomy): domain Eukaryota; kingdom Metazoa; phylum Arthropoda; class Insecta; order Diptera; family Tephritidae; genus Campiglossa; species Campiglossa producta. Next base: position 42,597,183 of record CAXKVI010000004.1, read on the forward strand.
TTTAAGCGGCGTGAGAACGCGCTTTTTGGGAGTTCCGTTCCTAGATAGTCTAAGCCAGATCGCGGAACTGGACATAAAGGACTTGATGGGCTTCATAAAGTCATCTAAGTGGTTCGAGGAGGAGTAACGGTGTCGGTTTAGGAGTGTCAGTCCCGGGATTCTGCTATGTGGAAAATCCCAACAACTCAGGGATTTTCCATATGGCTGGGTCCCGGGGCTGACTTTCCTTGTGTTGGTGGTATCACAACGGGCCTTCAAAACTGGCCTAAGTGTGCCTCTGCGGCAGCCACTTGAACCTACCATATATATAAAAATGAAATGGTGTATAATTGTAACGCTAAAACTCGAAAACGGCTGAACCAAATGAAATACTTCCTTTGGGGGATTTGTTTGTTATTACCACGCGCAGGTCATGTCTTAAAATCAGAACAAAATATTAAGGGGGCGTGGCACCTCCCATACAAACTGAATTTTTCAAGTTGAATATCTTCAAAAGTGTTTAAGGTAGGAACATGAAAATTGGTACAGAGCTACAGGATAACAGCACCACTCTCACCTATAAAACCGGAGGTTATCCAATAAGGGGGCGTGGTACCTCCCATACAAACTAAATTTTTTAAGCAGAATATCTGTGAAAGGGTTCAAGGTAGGGACCTGAAAATTGGTATAGACCTATATGGTATCAAAAGCCTTCTTACACATAAAAGAAGGGGTAATCGGAAAAGGGGGCGTGGCACCTCCCATACAAACTTAATTTTTCAAGGTGAATATCTTCAAAAGTGTTTAAGGTAGGAACATGAAAATTGGTATAGAGCTATAGGATAAGAACACCATTCTCACCCATAAAACTTGGGGTTATCGAAAAAGGGGGCGTGGTACCTCCCATACAATCTATATATATAAAAATGAAATGGTGTTCAGTCGTTACGCTAAAGCTCGAAAACGGCTGAACCAAATCATATACTTCCTTTAGGGGGTTTGTTTGTTATTACCAAGCGAAGGTCATGTTATAAAATCAGAACAAAATATTAGGGGGGCGTGGCACCTCCCATACAAACATTTTTCTTCAAGGTGAATATCTCTAAATGGGTTTAAGGTAGGGACCTGGAAATCGGTACAGACCTATAGGATAACAACACCATTCTCACTCATAAAACTGGGGTTAACCAAAAAGGGGGCGTGGCACCTCCCATACGATTGAAATACTTCATAGTCGATATCTCTGGAAGTATTCATGTTAGACCACTGAAATTTGTTAAGGGATTATATGAGATCGACCCCTACCATCTCCAAAAAAGCTGGGGATAACGAAAACGGGGGCGTGGCACCTCCCATACAAATGAAATATTTCATAGTCGATATCTCTGGAAGTATTCATGTTAGACCACTGAAATTTGGTAAGGGGTTATATGAGATCGTTCCCCACCACCTCCAAAAAAAAAAGGGGATAACGAAAAAGGGGGCGTGGCACATGTCAGACGAATGAAATACTTCATAGTCCATATCTCTGAAAGTACTTATGTTAGACCACTGAAACGTGGTTAGAGGTTAGATGAGGTCGATCCCTACCACCTCCAAAAAAAATAGGGTAACGAAAAAGGGGGCGTGGCACCTCCCATACGAATGATATACTTCATAGTCCATATCTCGGGAAGTTTTTAGGTTAGACCACTGAAATTTCTTGAGGAGTTAAATAAGATTAATCCCATCATCTCCAAAAAAACTGGAGATAAAGAAAAAGGGGGCGTGGCACCTCCCATACGAAGGAAACATTTCATAGCCCATATCTCTGCAAGTATTTATGTTAGACCACTGAAATTTGGTGAGGGTTTATATGTGATCGATCCCTAATACCTCCCAAAAAACTCGAGTTAACGATAAAGGGGGCGTGGCACCTCCCATACGAATAAAATACTTCATAGTCCATATCTCTAGAAGTATTTAGGTTAGACCACTGAAATTTTGTGAGGAGTTATATAAGATCAATCCCGGACACCTCCAGAAAAAACTGGGGATAAGGAAAAAGGGGCCGTGGTTTCTCCTATATGAAGGAAACATTTCATAGCCCATATCTCTGCAAGTATTTATGTTAGACCACTGAAATTTGGTGAGGGTTTATATGTGATCGATCCCTAATACCTCCCAAAAAACTCGAGTTAACGATAAAGGGGGCGTGGCACCTCCCATACGAATAAAATACTTCATAGTCCATATCTGTAGAAGTATTTAGGTTAGACCACTGAAATTTTGGCGTGGTTTCTCCTATATGAAGGAGATAGGGATATGGTTTAAATAGATATAGGGATCGGGTTAGAGAAACAGACAGGGAAATAAATTTGTGGCAGGACAACGTCTGCCGGGTCAGCTAGTAGTATCATAAAAATTTTGCGTTAAAGCGGTCTTGTTGTTACTACCTTGTTGTCGGTTAAGCAACTGACGCGAACAATTTGTTCTTAGCACCACTGTATCAAAGTTACTCTCGCATTTACCAATACACTTACACAAACCAAAACCGCTGCTATAGGTATAAACCGTATATAAATATTTACTTATGGCAACGAAATTGATGTGATTACATCTTCAAAGCTAAGAATGAAGGCATGACAACATTTGGCGATAACATGAATTCAAATTACAGATCAAATTAAATGAGTGTTTAATGATTGCGTAGCAATAGCGTGAGACTGTAGTGTCGTGCAATGAGCAGACATAATACACAAAATAAAATTAATAAAATATCGTTTTTAAATGTTTCATACACATCTCAACAAAATTTTAATTATCAAAAATGAACTGTGTAGTGTGCAGAGAAAAGGTTGATCGCTTTGATTTAACAAAAATTGAATGCATCGATTGCAATAGTTATTTTCACGGCTTGTGTGTCAAAATTACCGCCGCGGAAATAGAATACATGAAGTCAGGGGCGTCGCGAAGGTCCCGATCGTGGGGGAGGGGGGTGAATCTTACTGATATGCCGACTGATCTCGAAAAATTGCCGACATTTTTTATAGGTATAATAATGGATTTAAAAAAAAATAAATAAGTGAAATACACTTGTGAAAATGCGCAATATGTTACCGAATGAATTAAAAATTACAGTGTTTGTTTACTCTTTCTTTATTTTCGTCGTATATAATGTTTTACAAAATTAAATACATACTAAAAAGATACCTGAATATTCGACGACGGGGTTCTTCTTTTGTGGCCGTGGCTCAGACACCGCGGTCGAATTTATGGTTTTTATTGCAATGAAATGAAATTGGAAAACGAGAATTCCTCGATTAATACACTGGCCGTTTATTGTATATAAAGAGTGTCAACAAAGTTATTTTTATTACCTTAATTATGGCGTTGTAGAAATCCTGGGGTGGCTGCGATGTCGATCCTGGCTCGGTTGCTGAAAGAATAGACGGTTGTCAAGTCGTTGACAACCGTTGAACCCAAAATCATCCTCCGGTTTTAAGGGGAGGTGAACCAACACATGCACACCCACTTGCATGTATATGTGCTGACAAAACATGAATAATCATGCATACGTACAGGTGGGTGTGTGGGTGCTTGGAAAGTGACATTAGGGTGTCACTATTTTTAAGATTTTAGGCATCGGGCCTAAACATGCCGGCCCCCTTGCGATACGCAACATTCTGACCAGCCCCGGGATTTCCATCACGCCTTCTCTTATTCTAGGCTCTTAAATCTATCGTGGGCTGCTGAGTAGCACTGTGCCCGCTTTCCTCCTTCGAGCCACCTCCTGAGGTTGAGGTCTGTCACCACTGGTACTATGGCCGTATCGTACCTAGCTATGAGAAGAGAGGGAAGAAACTTGAAAATAGAAAAGTGGTATATTTCTTGCCATAATTGAGAAAAAAAAGAAAAAAAGAAAAACATTTTTTTTTTTTTTTTTTTTTTTTTATTAAAAGTTAGACTTAGAACTAGACTTACACCTAAACTTACATGCTAGTAGCCCCCGAGAGCACCCACCCAAAAATGGTGCTCTGGGCCACAAACGAGCCGAACGACGGTGGCAGTGTGCTCGGTAGGACGACGTCGGCGTAGACATCGCCGCCGAGTACGAGCTGGATTGGCGCAGATATGTAAAAGTGCGGATCAGCCAGTCGGATATGCTCGTAGGGAGCCGCCACTCTTGCGTCGATGGTCAGGGCTGGGCTGATCCGCTGCAGGTTGTTGACGCATACGGCGTGCGTAGTCACCGTCGTGTGGTTTCCGTGTTTCCCTCGGACTCTGAGAACCGTGCTCGCCGCCAGAGTGGGTGGTGGGCAGCCCTAACGCTTCCGCCAGGCCCCGGTCGAGAACTGTGCGGGGGGAGCATGCATCGATTAGCGCACGCAGGTAAGTAAACCCGCCCCCGACCTCCAGTTTCACGAGCGCGGTCGGCGAAAGCGTAGTCATGGGGCGCAACGACGGGGCCACCCCGGCGAGAGCCCGGTTCAGTCCGTCGCGGAACCCGCTAACGGCTGGCAGCTGGCGCGGCTGAGTGGCCAGTCTGCCCTCTCGGTTGGTGTTTCGACGGCTGGTGCGTAGCTGGCGCGGCTGAATGGCCAGTCTATCCTCTGGGCGGCTCATAGAGCTAATGGTGCGTAGCTGGCGCGGCTGAGTGGCCAGTCTACGCTCGTCTCGGCGACTTTGATGGTTGTGTAGTAGCTGGCGCGGCTGAGTGGCCAGTCTACGAGGTTCCGCGTCGGTGCTTGTGGGGCGAATGCGAAGCTGGCGCGGCTGGGGGGCCAGTCTTCGCTTGCGGCTGTTACGATGCGCGCGGCGAGATGGAGGGCTGTTGTCGCGTTGTGTTTGGTGTCGCCGCTCGTGGGCTAACAGGGGTCGGAACCGCCGCGGGTCCGATATCCCTTGTGCCGGTCGGAACGGCCGTGGTTCCGATGCCGGCTCCATGATTTCGCCGTCTTCCGGTGACAGCGCTGACTCCGATGCTTCGATGGACAGCACCTCCTCGTGGTTATCTACCTCTCTCCTTTCCCTTGATTGTTCGGCTCGCCACGCGGTTTCTTCCATCTCTGCTTCTTCGACTTGTTGCGCCCAACTCTTTTCGACGATCGGTTGGCACGACTGGTCGTCCGTTGGAAGGTGAAGTGTAGTGTGGTGGTTGCCACCACATCGTCGGCACCTGGCGTCGCTGGTACAATCCTTCGTCCTATGCACCATTGACAAACAATTGCCACAGTATCCCGCGGAGGGAAGTGGCGAGTAGCCGAAGTGACAAAAGGGGAACTTGAAATGACGTATCAAGTATTTCCAAGCGGAACATGCTATTTCCTAATATTTGGGCCTATGTGTAACGTTATCTGAACGTTTTTCCGTCTCTTGTGGCAATTACGTGCGGCGACACGTTGCTGCCTTCCCTTGTGGCAATTAAGTCCGGCAACGCGTTGCTACCGACTGGTTGCCGCATTAGATAACTAAACCTCATCTGAGGCACCCTGTGTGTTCCATTTCCTTTTTCTGTATTGTTTATGTCGATCACTTGTCCGCTAGCCGGCGCTAGTGACACTAGTGCTGCGCAGAGGCAAGCCTTTTTGCTAGTGTTGCGCGGAAGCAACATTTTCGGTACCCGATTTGATACCGATCCCGGTAGAGAGTGGTTGAGTGGCGGTTTAACTTTTGTTGTTTTGTGGGCAAAACAGTCCTGCCCCCACAAAAAAAAACAAAAATTAAATAAATTAAAGGAAGAAAAAAAAACGCAAAAGGTTTTTTATTTTTTTTTTTTAATTTTTTTTTTTTTCAAAAAAATTTCTATTTATTTATTTTTTTTGCAAAGGTAATTACAAAAAATTATTTATACTCTTTATGGTTTATTTCTCGGTTAATTTTGGCCGACCGAGTGTACAAATTAAACTCTACCCCATAAATCCCGATTCGGTATGCGGTACCGACTTTTGGCATATCGGGTTTTCGGTACCCGTTTAGGATGCACAAACTGCATCACTAATGGTTGATTTTGTACAAATTTTTTATATGTACATACATATGTACACTCGCAATTTTGCAAGTGAATGAAAAACGGTAAAAAAATTCATTGTTCATTTTTCTCTACCGTAGTAGAGAAAAATATCATTTCATCATTCACTTCCGGACCGTATGCAGCAGTATGCAGCCTTTGATCGACTTCTGGTAAGATTTTATTTTTTCCTAAACCCATGTGCCTTACTATTTTTCCTTTTTAATTTCAGATCCGCAGAAATTTGTGTGCTCCCACGCACAATACGCTATGATCCACGATATGAACGCGCCTTAGCTGGTCAGCTTATAAAGCTTGCTCCAATGGCGCCCCATTTTGACCCAGAATTATGCACAAATTCAGTAGCAGCGACAAATCACTTAAATACTGCATCAACCGAAAGAGAGGAAGTGCCTCAACGATTTGAAGTAACTGCATTTCGTGGACACTGTGGGCTGTTTGTGAAAAATTTATTGAAAATCCGCACTACGACCCACGCCATAACAGCCATTTGCGCAAAGTACCTAGCCTGGACCGTCCGCTCCGGCAACCAAAGATACTCAACAGATTGAATGCAACCTTCGTCTAGAACGCTGGGTATATCAATTGCTACTGACCCAATATACCATCTCCACTACCATAATGACGGATGCCGCATCACCACCAGACGAACCTGCTACTTAGGCATCCACTTCACCCACAAAGCCAACAATGCTGGAGCAATTAGCAAGTACGTCGTCTACTTGTGTCAAAAAAAGGACGTATAATCGGCTGGATTATCATCAGGCAGGTAGGTGGGTTTGAATGAGGCAAAGTCGGAGAGTAGCACCCAATTCCATGATCCAACTTTATGTCGCCATGACTAATTTTTTTCTTATGACATTGGTTTAATGCGCACAATATTTGAAAGGTATCCACTTCTTCTCAAGTGTTGTACGAAAGGGGCAGGGCCGGATTAATACCTTCGAGGCCCGTAGGCGAAAATCCTGTCGGGGCCTCTAGATTGCATTTTTTTTTGAGACCAAATGGATGAAAATGGTATATTTGACAGTGAAATAACATTTTGGCATTTAAGTATTGTGGTGAATACATGTGTATTTAAAGGTTTTAGCCAAATCAAAGCGAAGACAAGGGAAAAACTAAATTAAAACATTCAAAAATCCAAAAGTAAAATTTAAATAAAAGAAAATAATGACAGCTAATTTTTTACTGAGCAAAATGTTTATGATCAGCACATAGCCTGAAAGTAGGATTGAAGCGTTCCGCATACGCACTGGTCGAGTAATGGCTAATTAACACTGGTCGGTTTTTCATAATCTACGCCGCCTTATTGGTGGTTATTTATGTCATGCTTACTTTCGTAAACTGTTATCCACTTATAGAAGTAGTCGAGAAAAGGCACCCAACGGGCGAACTCCCGAGCCTTTTGCGAAACGCTTACAACGTGCTCAATAACGAGGTCGCATAAAATCATAATGGCTCACAACCAGCAATAGGCTCGTTGAATCTTTAAAAATCAAGCTAGCGTGTAATCAAAAAAATATATTTAACCGTATTAAATCCCTATCGCCTGAGTTAACTAATATGATTTTGATTTTTAAGTGAAACAAACCGTTTTTGTCCTGGGGTCTGTTCGATAATTCCCCAACATAAGCAAAGCGCGCACATGTACACCTAGCAGCGATACAGGACACGCCGATATGATGCTGTCACCAGGTATACGATGCTCCATAAGGATACATGAAAAGAATACTTTGTCGTGTAGTGTAGTGCTGCTCGCCTTTAACATTTGGATACCTACAATAGGTCGCCAAATAGAGCTAGTATTAGTTCTGCTACTCGATACTTAATAGATGGCTCTCCGTTTATGAAGCAATTCATCATTTATTCCAGCGTATTGACAGCGTTGTCCCTCTTGTAGTCGCTTCTTGTTGTGTGCATTTTGATTGAATTTGTCGACTCATGTGCAATTAATCGTGAATTGCTTCAACATTGTTGTTAGAAAATTGCATACTAATTTTCAAATAAAGTTTTCGTTCATTACAATATGTATTATTTTTTTTTTGTGGGTTGACGGGGCCTCGGGTTGATGCGGGGCCTATAGGCAGTTGCCTATTCTGCCTTAGGGTTAATCCGGTACTGGAAAGGGGCGTGTAGATACACGATCGTAGAGGCTATGCTTAACATACTCACGCATAATATAGGCTGCCGTATCAGTTAAATCCATTTTTGAAAAGGCAAACAATTAACTGAATTGGCCAGCGCCTTTTTTATATATTCCAGACGTTCTTTATGATTCTCCAATGGTAAGGTGGGATCATGCCATGAATAAACTCAACTTCCTCCATGTGTGAAGCATCTTCGGTATCATCGACCAATGGGGGCGCATCACCGCCGCTTTGCGTATCCTCTGTTGCCATTGGCTCCCCCTCATCAATGCCAAGACCCAATTTGATCATACGATAAATGCGACCTGCATGCACTTGCGGGCTATCCAATGAGACCAGACGACAAGAGCGCAGTCTCGAACAACAAAATCTTTAACAGCCTTGTCGTTTTTGTCGGCATCAGCCTTTTGACGTAATGTCTCAATGATTGGATGTTCGGGATTGATTTCCAAGTGCTTTTTGCCGGCCATGTAACCCATGGTGGAGGTGTCGCGCAACGCCTGCGCCTTCATGATACGCTCCATATTCGCTGACCAACCAAATTGTGACGTGACAATGCAACAGGGTGACTCAACCAAACGATTTGAGACGACCACCTTTTCCACTTTGTTGTCCAAGATGGATTTCATCAACTTGCACAAGCTCTCAAACTCTGCTTCATCTTCGGGCAGCTCCAAACCTTCCTTAGTCACTGAGGTCAATTGCTTGCCCTTGTATTCCTTCAAATGTTGAATGATGTATTCGTCAATGGGTTCAGTCATGTAGATGACCTCGAAACCACGCGCTTTAACGCGCTCAACGAAAGCAGAGTTGCTCACTTGCTCCTTGGATTCTGTGATGAGGTAGATGTGTTTTTGGTTCTCCTTCATGCGCGAGACGTACTCGGCCTGCTCGCTGGTCCCGATGCAGAGGTGGGATATCGCAGGAAATCGGCAAGTTTGGCACGGTTATTGCTGTCCTCATGCACACCCAATTTCAAGTTCTTGGCAAATTGATCGTAGAACTTCTTGTACATCTCCTTGTCTTCGGTGAGTTCTTCAATCAGCTCCATAAAAAGTAAACATATTTGTCAGATATGATCCCACAGCTAATCCTTTCTCAGATTTAGCCTTTTTTTGGAAACTGGGGCCATTATGAAATAACTACCAAATATTGGGACTTTTTTTCCATTTGGGATTTATTTCGTGGTACCTTATCTAAATACCTAACCCGCAGGGGCATGATCGATTTTAATCGCTTACAGTTTCGTTTTCGGTCTAAGATCCAATTGAAAAAGATTAGACCATTCATCTTAGCTAGTCTGAACTCTAAACTCTATTTAAACGTGCAAGGAACTGAGGCAAGCGGTATTGTATTTATATGAAACAATTTGCTATTTCTGCACACTAGTGAAAAAATTTAAAAATCTTAAGCAGAACGGGTTACTATATTTTTTTTTCTCATTTGACGGGAAAACTCCTACAAAAAAGAGAGAGCTGTCAAGTTCACTATTACTTTGTTTAATATACTTTGCTGCTAGCCAAAGCAAACGTTACTTTAAAAAAAATTTTGCTTATTTTTGTTGTGCCGCCTTGATCCATGGTCTCGTTTACATTGCTTGATTTTTTTTTTCTTCAATTTCACGTTGATTTTTAAAGTTGCTTGCAAAGTTGCATGCAACAAAGTTGGTAGCCAACCGACTTTGATCAACTCAACCTTCCACTTGACATTGTGGTTTAAAATCTATCAATGTAAACGGGTAGTCAATGCATATTTGGATCAACGGCAGATGCGACTAAAATTGATTCCAAAATTGACCACTCTGGACAGGTCAAGGGTCGAATCAGTGTCAACCTTATACGCACACATTACCTCTTGTTCACACCTTTGGTGCCTGGGTGTTTATGTGAGGGGGTATCTGCGTTGTTGCAGACCTATTTTAAGATTCGGTGGCAGATTGGCTCGCCCGTCTGCGTTAGGTTTTCTCTGGCCTCTTTGTGGAGTGCGGATTATTTTCTGTTGCAGATCGGGTTCGCCCATCTGCCCTAGGCTTTCTGGTGTCCTCGTTGGGGTTAACGAGTGAATTGTGGGAATTTTTTTGAGGGATTAGGAAAGGTGGGGATGAACGGAGTGGAGGGAGATTGGAGTGTTAGGATGAGGCATCGGGCCTCGCACCATCTCCTCCATCGCTTGGGAGCAGGATCAGCTTGACCAACGGTCTTCTGACCTGACCCTTCTCGGTCATGAGGTCGACGACACGTACTCGGTTATCTTCGCCGGGGTGTACGTTGGTGACTCGACCGAGCCTCCATTCGTTTGGAGATAAGTTGTCTTCTTTGATGACAACGAGATCCCCTACCTTAATGTTCTGTTTTGACTGCTTCCACTTCACTCGTTTTTGAAGTTCGGTCAAGTATTCAACTTTCCATCGTTTACAGAAGGTATGATGGAGGGCCTTGAGTTTCTGCCATCTGTTAATCATGGATGCAGAGCTTTCACTGACGTTGGGTTCAGGTGGGGCCATAAGATGACTTCCAGTGAGGAAGTGCCCCGGGGTCAGGGGTTCTAAGTCGGAAGGGTCGTTGGACGCGGGACTTAATGGTCGCGAATTGAGACAGGCTTCGATCCTACAGAGTAACGTATGGAACTCTTCATGCGTGAACTTGTGAGGTGAGGCTACTTTTTTGAAATGGCTTTTGAAGCTCTTAACTCCTGCCTCCCAGAGTCCCCCCATGTGTGGAGCCCCTGCTGGGATGAAATGCCATGTCATTAATTGATGACTGTATTTGGAAATGGTTTGATCTCGGGCGTGCGAGATAAATGCCTTAAATTCGGATCGTAAAGATCGTGAGGCTCCGACAAAGTTAGTACCATTGTCGGAGTAAATGTTTTTCGGACATCCTCGTCTAGCGATAAAACGCGAAAGGGCTGCTAGAAAGGATGGGGTACTAAGATCACTGGTCGCTTCCAGATGGATCGCTTTGGTGGCAAAGCAGATGAAAAGGCAAACGTAGCCTTTTGATAGTCGACACCCTCTCCCTCGGAAACTTTTAATATCGAATGGGCCTGCAAAGTCGACCCCAGTATTGGTAAAAGCGCGCGAAAACGTGGCCCGTTCGCGGGGTAGGGTACCCATAAGTTGGGTTTGCGCCCTTTCCTTGTAAATGGTGCAAATCTTACAATTGTGGATGATGGCCCTAATCATGTTCTTGACATTCGGAATCCAGTATTGGGTGCGGATGAGACGGAGCATTAATTGGTTTTCCCCATGGAGCGAGATTTTGTGTATCATTTGCACAACTAGACGCGTTAACCTACAATTATATGGGAGTATGATTGGATGACGCTCGTTGTAAGCGAGGTCTTCCGACGCCCCAAGACGACCCCCGGCCCTGATAATCTCGTCCTTATCAAGGAACGGGTTAAGTGGCAATATCTCGCTTTTCTTGTCAATGACTGTTCCCTTCTTCAAATTTACGTACTCCTCAAAATAATGTTGCTTCTGATATAGTTTAATCAAGATCTGAGTCGTTGTCTTTATCTCATCGGATGAGATTAGGCACGACTTTTCTTGAAAGGAAGCTTTTGTTGTGGGATGTGTTCTTCGAAAGAATCTCATAATGTATGATAGTACCCTCAAAGCCCTAGGTAAATCAGAAAACCGATCTAGAGTCTCGATTTCTTTTCGCTTCGATATTGCGTAGGTTTGCGCTCTCTTTTCCTCCACGGATGTATGAAACTCGGTTTCTTGTGCTGGCCACCCTGAATTGTCTTCTTGTAACCAAGAAGGTCCCTGCCACCACAAAGAATTGTTGACCAGCTCCGTTGCTGGTATTCCTCTGCTTCCTAAATCTGCCGGATTCGATTCAGAATTGACATGATGCCAATCATTACTTCCGACCAAGTCGATAATCTTGGTTATCCTGTGTGCGACGAATGTTGACCAGGAACATGGTGGTTTCCGTATCCATGCTAAAACGATGGTGGAATCCGTCCATAAATGTTGTTTGACCTGCCCTAATTTTATATTTTGGAAGATCGTTTCCATTATCTCCGCCAAGAGTACCGCGCCGCAGAGTTCCAAACGCGGCAGCGAAATGGTTTTTACCGGCGCTACTCTCGTTTTGGCAAGGAGAAGGTTGACGGAGATCTGGTCATCCCTTTTTACGCGCATGTAGACGGCTGCAGCGTATGCTTTTTCCGACGCGTCACAGAATCCATGGATTTCGACCTCGTCTTCTGGTGAAAAATTTACCCATCGGGGTATCCTGATGTTATCGATTTCCTTGTAGTCCCTTTTAAAATTCTCCCATCGTTCCAAAGTGTTGGACGAGACTGGCTCATCCCAACCAGTACCCTCCAACCAGATATTCTGCATGAGTATCTTGGCCACAATGACCATTGGTGCAAGCCATCCTAATGGGTCGAAGAGCTTGGCGATGGCGGATAATATTGCTCGTTTCGTGAGCTGTTCACATTCGTCCAGTGACCCTGCCTTAAAATAAAAGAGGTCAGAATGAGCATCCATCTAATGCCCAAAGCCTTAACGGTGCTGGTGTCTTCGAACGCCAAGAAGTCCTCGGTCAGCCGATCCGATTTTGGGATGTCGTTGAGAATCTCCTCGGAATTCGATGTCCATTTCCGAAGTGGGAATCCAGCGGAGTGTAAGACCTGTCGAATTTCATCTCTCGCATGAATGGCCGATGCGAGAGTATGCCCCCCCGCTAATACATCATCCACGTACATCCCCTCCCTTAGTATATTCGATGCTGTTGGGAATGATGTTTCTACGTCATCAGCTAGTTGCAAAAGAGTTCGTATTGCAAGATACGGTGCGCAATTAACCCCAAACGTGACCGTCTTCAACTCATAAAGACCTATTGGTTCTTGTGGTGATGTGCGGTAAACTATCCTTTGAAATTTGGAATGATTTTCGCTCATCCAAATTTGTCTATACATCTTCTCGATGTCACTGTTGAAAACATATCGATATAATCTCCAACGCAAAATTAGGACTGGGAGATCTGCTTGAAGCACTGGGCCTGGCAGGAGAATGTCGTTTAGACTTGTACCGTTTGCCGTCGGGCTTGAGGCATTAAAAACGACCCGCACCTTTGTGGTGGTAGACTCCGCCTTTACTACGGCGTGATGAGGCAAAAAATAGTTATCAGACGACTCAGCTGATACCATGGCAGTAATTTTTTGCATATGCCCTAATGTCTCGTATTCAGATAGGACCCTGGTATACTCTTTTCCTAAATCTGGGTCCTTTGCTAACCGTGTCTCATTCCTAAAGAATTGCGAACACGCCCTCCTAAGAGACCCACCTATATTTAGCTTATCCGGGTACTCCTGTCTGAATGGTAGCGAGACTACATATCTCCCATCCTCGTTCCTATGCGTAGTTTCCTTATATAACTTTTCGCAGTATTTGTCATCTGCGTTTGGGCCTTTATGTCTAGGCAGATTTTCCAACTCCCAGAACGCTGTGAGTTGTTTGTCCAAAGCGACTTCGCTGTAAAAGGACACTATGTTGGTTGTTGGACTCGATGACTCTAAGTGGCCGGTGAGTATCCAACCGAATACCGTTTCTTGGGCCAATAGTGTATTGAAGACATTCTTCTTCAGCCCACTTAGTATTATTTGCGGATATACATCTCCGCCGAGTATAATGTCAACTTCCTCGTTGACATAGAAACGTTTGTCTGCCAAAACTAAATCTGGGAAAGCCTGCATAGTCGTATCGTCGACATGGCAGGATGGCAGATTTCCAGTTAGTTTCGCAAGAATTAACACTGAAGTTTTCAAGCTGAAGTCCGGGTCCACTGTTGAACGCAGTTCAATGTTGGATGCCTCCTTGACTTGGGCCGACACGGCATTCGTTATACCCGATACACGGGCATTCATTTTCTTTGCCGGTAAATTTATTCTGCGTTTCAGTCGTTCTGTCATAAAGGAACATTCTGAACCAGAATCTATCAGTGCTCTTGCTGGGAAGTCAGTACCATTATGACGAATGGTTACTCTCGCTGTCCCTAGCAGAACACCTGCGCTTGAATGAACATGGCAGGAATTAACGTTTCGATCATTTGCCTCCCGTCTCCCTTGTGCTTGCGTAGAAGTGGAAGCACCATGATCCATATTGAACTGGGTGGCGTTTGTTTCCTGGTTCTGACGCTTTTCCAAATGTAGGAGTGTATTGTGACGAGAGTGGCACTTGCTGCAGTCGTATGAGCTTGGGCACTTCGTCACGGTATGTGCTGGGGATAGGCAGTTCAGACACCCCTGGTTGGTTTTTATATAATTAACTCGCTCTTCCGGTGTTAATTTCAAAAAACTGGGGCATGATCGTAATCTATGGCGATTAGATCTACATTTGGTACACAGCACTTTTGTGACCTTTGCTTGGTACGTTCCAAGCCTTTTTGTAGGGGTTTCGTTCGCCTTTTTCGCCGCTTGCGGTTTTTGGCCTTGCGAACTTGCACTCCCCACAAACCCAGACACTGTTTCGAGTGTCTGGAACCGATTCGACAAGAATTTGTCCATATCCTCCCATTTGGATATTTCAACTTTATGGTCTATGCTTTGTTCCCATAGACTCAGCGTACTTTCAGGCAACTTTGTCGAGCACAGATAAGTAATGATTGCGTCCCAATTTGACGTGTCAATTTTATGACTTCTTAAAGACGCAAGACAATTATTTATCTGCCGTTGCAGGGTTTTAATCGCGCTACCACACTCACTCTCTACCTTCTCTAAATTGAACAATATTTGTAACTGCGAGTTCACTAGGATACGTTTATTTTCGTATCTCTCGCATAAATTTTTCCAGGCTGTATCGAATCCCTCATTCGTGAGTGGACTTTTTTCTACTATATCCCTCGCTTCCCCTTTTGTCTTATTGACGAGATGAAATAATTTCTCAACGGGTGTTAGGCGTTTGTTGAGAATATATATAGCCGTGAACATATCCCTAAATGTTGGCCATGAAAGATAATCGCCCTTGAACACCTCAGTATCGCATGGAGGCAGGCGGATACTATGTTCACGTTCAGATGGTTCTACGGGGGATTTTTCGGGTTTGGTAAATGTCTCTTGGCGTGTAGCCATGTTTGACATGCAGCGCAAGTAAGTTGCGTATGTGTTTTTGAACTTCTTTTTTACAGAAGCTATATCGTCGGAGTCTAACTTATTTGAGCCCATTAGCTCATCATACGCCGCTTTGGCTTTCTTCCACATCGCTTTTAAGTCGTCTTGTTGCAGACTTAGTGTGTGTTTGGAGTGAGTGGCCACATCTGCTCCATTGTAGTCCGACTCGAACTCAGTGATGTTATCAGCTAATCTGATGAAGTTATCCATTTTTATCTCAACTGAGTGTGGGTTTTAGATAGACAGGAAAAGAGGGTGATAGATGAAGGCTGAATGGGTGAGATTGCAAAGATTGCCTCAGAGAGACTAACAACAACTTGTAAAAACACAGCTTCAATAACAAACGTCTTTGTACCAATATTTAATTCTTTATTTTTAATATTTAAAATTCTATATTTTTCGCAGACTTGGCCGTATTGTCTGACTCTTTGCTCAAAAGAAAATATATATAGCAACAACACTGGCTTACTCGCCACCCACACACGTATATACGGGTTATATTGAAATGTGATTTTCCCAAAAAAAAATTTTTAATTAAAAGTGCGCGGTACACCTAAACAAGCGAAGAAGTGAATTATTAGTGAATTTATAGCGATATAAATCGTGAAGTGAATTGCTAGCCTTCGATTATACCAATTGTGTGCGTTTTTGATAAAAAAAAATGATACAATTCAAAACAAAAACAACAATCGAAAGGCTGTGTGAATTGTGAGGTTATGTTACCTCTTACTTTGCGCTGTGTCTGGAAAACCTTACCGCTGGTGGGGGGATAAACCAGATAGTCGCAAAGTTGAACTTTGAAACAAATTGTGCAACAAATAAATTCTTTTAAAAATTCACTTGATCCGGGAACACTTTTCGCATTTACGCATTTCGAAGGACCATGAATATTCGACGACGGGGTTCTTCTTTTGTGGCCGTGGCTCAGACACCGCGGTCGAATTTATGGTTTTTATTGCAATGAAATGAAATTGGAAAACGAGAATTCCTCGATTAATACACTGGCCGTTTATTGTATATAAAGAGTGTCAACAAAGTTATTTTTATTACCTTAATTATGGCGTTGTAGAAATCCTGGGGTGGCTGCGATGTCGATCCTGGCTCGGTTGCTGAAAGAATAGACGGTTGTCAAGTGACATTAACCATGAACCATGAATATTCGACGACGGGGTTCTTCTTTTGTGGCCGTGGCTTAGACACCGCGGTCGAATTTATGGTTTTTATTGCAATGAAATGAAATTGGAAAACGAGAATTCCTCGATTAATACACTGGCCGTTTATTGTATATAAAGAGTGTCAACAAAGTTATTTTTATTACCTTAATTATGGCGTTGTAGAAATCCTGGGGTGGCTGCGATGTCGATCCTGGCTCGGTTGCTGAAAGAATAGACGGTTGTCAAGTCGTTGACAACCGTTGAACCCAAAATCATCCTCCGGTTTTAAGGGGAGGTGAACCAACACATGCACACCCACTTGCATGTATATGTGCTGACAAAACATGAATAATCATGCATACGTACAGGTGGGTGTGTGGGTGCTTGGAAAGTGACATTAGGGTGTCACTATTTTTAAGATTTTAGGCATCGGGCCTAAACATGCCGGCCCCCTTGCGATACGCAACATTCTGACCAGCCCCGGGATTTCCATCACGCCTTCTCTTATTCTAGGCTCTTAAATCTATCGTGGGCTGCTGAGTAGCACTGTGCCCGCTTTCCTCCTTCGAGCCACCTCCTGAGGTTGAGGTCTGTCACCACTGGTACTATGGCCGTATCGTACCTAGCTATGAGAAGAGAGGGAAGAAACTTGAAAATAGAAAAGTGGTATATTTCTTGCCATAATTGAGAAAAAAAAGAAAAAAAGAAAAATTTTTTTTTTTTTTTTTTTTTTTTTTTTTTTTTTATTAAAAGTTAGACTTAGAACTAGACTTACACCTAAACTTACATGCTAGTAGCCCCCGAGAGCACCCACCCAAAAATGGTGCTCTGGGCCACAAACGAGCCGAACGACGGTGGCAGTGTGCTCGGTAGGACGACGTCGGCGTAGACATCGCCGCCGAGTACGAGCTGGATTGGCGCAGATATGTAAAAGTGCGGATCAGCCAGTCGGATATGCTCGTAGGGAGCCGCCACTCTTGCGTCGATGGTCAGGGCTGGGCTGATCCGCTGCAGGTTGTTGACGCATACGGCGTGCGTAGTCACCGTCGTGTGGTTTCCGTGTTTCCCTCGGACTCTGAGAAAGCAACCGTGCTCGCTGTAGTGCGACTTAACGTTGGCTTAAAATTCTCCTTGATAGTGGACAGTTTTTATTCGCTGTAGTGGTCGAGTAATGGACTGTAGATTTTTTCCTTGCTGGTTCTAAAATTGAACGGCGAGATGGACCATGAAAGTGACATTAGGGTGTCACTATTTTTAAGATTTTAGGCATCGGGCCTAAACAATACCCTTTTCACAAAAATCAAAATAATTTTACAAAGAAAAATTTTTTGGAGAAAAATGGAATGTTTTAGTAAGGACCATTTTTGAACAACTTCACAAAGGTCAATTTCATCTACTTTATCTTTTGAAGAGAAGAGAAACATCAACGAATTTAAACGATCATCTCCCATTGTTGTGCGCAAATGGTCAAAATATAACGAACCAGTTTATATGCTAAGGGAGTAACTCGTTTTAACTTGAATGCTACCGTGGAAATATCTTCGAATGATTTACAACTTTGACATGAGTCAAAAAGAATTTGTAACTCACAAAGCAAACATTCGACTTCTTCCTTGAAAAATTCGGGTTCCAATTGTACAATAGAGTTTATCAAATCAATCGTAACATTATTTCTGTCTAGTGGAATTCTAAACATTTCCTGAATGGGTTTGAAAGTTGACAAACTTTTTTGTAACTTTTCTTGGATGCAACTTGTAAAAACTTGAAGAACAATTTTGAATTCTTTTCTATAAAATGTTTCAAAATCCAAAATTGTAGCAGATTCCGGATTTTCGTCAATTTTTTGTGCCACGTCGCGTTCTTTGATGCTTTGAAAAGTCGTTTTCGGGGCTTATCTCCCACTTCCGAGCAAAGGAAACCGAGCTCGCAATCAAATCGTTTAGGTATTTGAATATCATCGTTCATTTGCTGAAATGAATCTGATGTGCTTTGAATCAACAATAAAGCATCGATGATGTTAAGTTCTTCAGCTTCCAAATTTTCTGTCAAATTTTTAACTTTGAACATTATATTTTTGCAAAAAAAAAAGAGATTTTAAAATCGAAGTCCAAAATTTTTTTTAACAAGCCTGAAGCTTGTGTACGTGAATTGCTGTCAAAATTTAATATCAAACTATGCAACAACAAACAAACAAAGTGTAATAGACAGTGCAATTACTGACACAGTGGGGCAAACAAAGAAATTTTTAAACGAAAATAAAAACATAAGAATTTTAACATCCGATAAAGGGAATAAAACGGTGGTAATGGAAATCGACGATTATAATAAGAAGATGGAGGATATATTAATGGATCTAACAACATATAGAGTTCAGAGACAGGATCCTACATCACGTTTGCAAAGCAAGAACAATGTACTAGTAGATAAACTTTTTAGCATGGAAATAATTACAAAGACGGAGAGAAAGAAAATGATAACTACCACCGCGCTACCACCAAGAATCTACGGCCTCCCGAAGGTTCATAAGGAAGGAACTCCATTAAGACCAATATGCTCAGCAATTGGGTCACCTTCTTACGCACTGTGTAAATATATGGCAGAAATTTTAAAAAACGTCACGTCGAGTTCGACTTACAATATTAAAAACACAATTGAATTCAAAGAAAGAGTGAACAATACATATATATATGATGATGAAAATCTTATTTCCTTTGACGTAGTTTCGCTTTTCCCTAGCATCCCGATACAGCTGGCTATTGAAATAATACAAGAAAAATGGAATACAATTAAAGAATATACAAAAATACCAAAACAGCTATTCATGGAAATAATTAAATTCTGCATTCAAGAGAGCAGATATTTCCAATTTAATGATACTATCTATACGCAGCTAAAAGGAATGCCAATGGGGGCACCCACATCCCCAATAATAGCAGATATAGTTATGGAAAAACTATTAGATGATACGATGCAAAAATTACGACATAAACCACGAATACTTACCAAATACGTCGACGACTTATTCGCGATAATAAAAGAAAATGAAATACAAAACACACTTGACACACTAAATGCCTTTGACAAGAATTTAAAATTCACTATAGAACTAGAGACCAACGAGGAATTACCTTACCTCGACTCAATAGTAAACAGACGAGGAAATCAATTAAAACTAAAGTGGTATCAAAAGCCTACAGCGTCAGGACGAATTATTAATTTTAATTCAAAACACCCGAAAACTATGATTATGAATACAGCAATGGGCTGTATACGAAGAATGTTGCAGACTTCAGATGAAGTATACCACAAAGATGTTAAAAAAGAAATTTTTACATTACTAAGAAATAATGATTTTCCGAAGAAAACCATAAAAACTTTATTAAAGAAATCAAAAAATCAAAATAGACCAAAATCCCCAGATAAACCAATTATTTTTAAGTCGGTGGCTTATGTACCGCAACTATCGGAGCGACTAGCCAAATCCGAATGTTATGATAAAGAAAACACAAAAATTGCACATAAGCCTACGAACACTTTAAAAAACATTTTTAACAAAACAAAATCGATAATACCAATCATGGAAAAAAGTAACGTAGTTTACAAGATACCCTCTAAAGGCAACAGTGATGAAACGTGCAATAATATATACGTAGGTACAACTAAGTCCAAGTTAAAAACGAGAATTTCACAGCATAAGTCTGATTTTAAATTTTGCCGCCAAGTAAATAATCAAAAAACAGCACTCATGGCCCACTGTGCAGAGAGCGGCCACACACCTAACTTTGACGAGACTAAAATACTGCAACAAGAACAACACTACAGCAAACGTTTCACCCTGGAAATGTTACACATAATTAACATACCGACAAACACACGTCTTAACTACAAGAGCGACATAGATAATGACCATACTCCACATCATACAGGGCAGACGTGTCAATAAAAGTATGTATTCATGTATGTGATGTATTAAATGCCAAATTTGTTTATTGTTTACTTTTTATATTTTTGTTAGTTGCTACAATCCTGAAGATGATTGCCGTTGAGCAATCGAAATATATCGATTTTTAAAAGAAAAAATCAAAGTGTGTTTTAATTGTTTTTCAATTATTCAACACGGACCTCGAGCCAGCTAAAAATACATATTTAAGGAAAAAAGGTCGCCAAAAATTCACAATTTTTCGGAATCTTTCTTTATAGTTTCAAGAGCATGAATGATGCCTTCGAAAGAAATCCATACAGCTTTGACTGTTGCTGCCCGAGCAGTCTATCGTGTTTTTGACAAATTCTTCAACTGCAATGAATTTTCAATATTACCTAACTCTTCACGCAAACTCAAGAAACGTTTCGTACTTCCAGAAAAAAAAACATACAAAGCCTCTAAAACATTAAAAAATTCTTTAATCAAACAGCTTGCATTGCATGAAGCTTCAACAAATATGTTGATTCTATGAGCATGACATGGAATATAGGGAATACGTTTTTCACATTTTTCCGCTAATTTTTGTTGCGTGCCTTTAAACTTTCCAGACATGTTTTTTGCAAAATCATAAGATTGGAAAACAATGTTTTTTGTGGAAATTCCCATCGACTGAAGAGCTGTTACAATTTTTCCAGTCAGCTCTTCTCCTGATTTTTTAGTCAGGACGATATCCATCTTCAAAAGCCGTTCAACAGGTACAATTCCTTCATTTGTTTAATGCGCATACCGAATATTTACAGCTAATCGATCTTGATGTGACAGGTCTGGAGTAGTATTAGGCATTACAGAAAATATTCCCGCTTGGTTAACTTCGCTGACGATGGCCTTTTCAGTTTCATTCCCTAATAAATCGATGAATTCATTTTGAGTCACTGAGGTAAGTAACATGATATGGTCTTTCGGAGATTTCGTCCAACCATTTTTTAACCAGAGGACAATGCCGGGCAATTAAATGAACAATCTGTCGAAAATTTCCGTCATTGTTTACTGGTGAATCTTTGTGACCACGTAAAGCGACACCTTGCCTTCCCAGAGCCCTCGCAACATCGAACAAAACTCGTAAAACCCTTGAATGATACTCTTTTTCTTGTACTTCTTTAATCTTGTTGTCCCTGATGGATCTATCTATTAATATATCAACATGGGCCCCTTCGTTGATAAAATTGGAGTAATCATATAGAGCTGCCTTGTGAGATTCGGAAGTGAAGTGCTGAAGTAGTTTGCCTTTTTTCTCTCGACCACGACTCTTCATTTTATGCCACTCGCGGACTCCTACTGATACCCATTCTGAACTAGCGAAACATCTTCCTGGCCCTTCAGGAAATAAAACGCAAGCAAGACAAAAAGCTGCATCTTTATGGGGACTATATTCCAAACAAGAAAATTCTCCATACCAAGCAGGATTAAATCGACGTTGTTTGTTCGTGGGAATATTTGTATTGATCGGATAAATGTCAAGTTTCGGTTGATACGGACCGAGGGAACACAAATATTTACGTTCATTACTGGATGATATTTTATTTCGTCGACCGGGGTCATGATCGATTAGAACGTCATTCCCAATAGCCATATTGAAATTGGTAGACGACAGTTTTTCGTATTCTTTTTTAGCAAATAACAATAGCTCACCACTTTCTTGGTGAATGTTTGTTAAACAGTCGATCACATCGACGAACAATGCTTTTAAATTCGGCACTGCCTCGTTTTTTACTCTACCTAAAACGTCATTCGCTCGTTCGAAATTCTTCAGGAATTCAGCAACCTTGCCGGAAATTTCAAAAATACCGACTACATATGAGCCGTTCAGTGCACACAGTGACTAAGTCCATTCGAGTTGAAGTTGAGAAATCCGTTGATTTAATTTACATTGCATTTTAAAATTCCCTGTGTAATTGAAACTAAAATATTAGATGTAGGATGCGTAAATACGGATATAGCTTACATTTGACAGTATATTTTGTATTTTTTTGGTGTTGTTGCGAGCTACAAGGAGCCAGATATTGGCTGCATTAAATCATGGAGTTAATCAGAATGGCTTCTGAAAAAAATTAAATATTTTTCAGTGGCCAAAAAAAATGTTTAGTTAAATGGTGTTAATACTTGTTGTTCGGTATAGTTACTAAAATCACGAGAAGATATGACTATAACAAGTGCTGCGACACTTAAATATCAGATTTTGAAAAAAGTGGACTTAGTCACTGTGTGCACTGAAAGGCTCATATAAGAAATTTCCTCAAAAATGCCGACTACATGTAAGAAATATAGTAAAAATGCCTACTATATATAAGATATTTAGTC
Source organism: Campiglossa producta (assembly GCA_964058755.1). Taxonomy (NCBI): domain Eukaryota; kingdom Metazoa; phylum Arthropoda; class Insecta; order Diptera; family Tephritidae; genus Campiglossa; species Campiglossa producta. Next base: position 42,619,881 of record CAXKVI010000004.1, read on the forward strand.
AAAAATGCCGACTACCTATAAGAAATTTGGTAAAAAATGCCGACTACTCAAAAATTCCGACTACATGTAAGAAATATAGTCAAAAATGCCTACTACATATAAGAAATTTAGTCAAAAATGCCGACTACATATAAGAAATTTAGTCAAAAATGCCGGCTACTCAAAAATGCCGACTGCATGTAAGAAATTTAGTCAAAAAAGCCGACTACATGTAAGAAATATAGTCAAAATGCCTACTACATATAAGAAATTTAGTGTGCCACCCCCCACTCGTGACGCCCCTGCATGAAGTCACAGAATTTGAAATATCGCTGCAATCAGTGCTCGTCTGTGCGCCGAAACTCTTTAATCGAGATACTTTGGCACCAAATCAACCTTTGCAACAACTAAATAATCCGTCATCATCTATTCAATCGATCAAACCAATAAGTAAACCATCGACCAAAACCAGTTTTTCAGCTGAGCAGCTACAACAAAAAACCACACAAAACTCCACCAACACAACAAACCAAATACCAATTAGCGGCCCTACGGTAAATGCGGAGAAGAGTGATAAAAACATAACACTCGAACTTTTGTATAGAGAGATAATGAGTCTCAAAGCAATAAATATTGATTTTTTGGAGACAATTAATAGTCTGAAGGGGGAGAATACCGTGCTGAAAGAAAAAGTCGCAAAGCTGGAACGTCAAGTGAATTGGAGTGAGCAGAAGCGACTTGAGAGGGACGTTGAAATTGTTGGAATTCCTAACCAGCCACCGACAAAATAGATGAGTGCATTGGAAAAATATTTGTAAACGCTTTGGGTGTTTCTGTATCGCCTAATCAAATAGAGGGAAGTTATTTCAAGCAATACAATGACACTTCCTCTTCACCGCGCAAAATTCTTTGTTTGCGATTCTCTTCGCTTGAGTTTAAGAAGAAGGTAATGAGTGCAAAAAATGTGGCGAAAAAGAAGCTAACAACCGAGCTTTTTACGGGCGCCAGCAGTAAGCACAAAATTTACATTAATAACAGCCTCACACCCTCTAACAGAACTCTGTATAATGCTGTTAATAAAATTAAAAAGGAAAAAAATATAAATATGCTTGGTTTAGTAATACTAAGTATATGTTGAGAAAAGCTGATAATGCTGCAGTTGTTGTTGTACGATCATTTGATGATTTGTCTGGTAGTCCGGACTAACTTTATATTTTTATCGTTTTTATTAGTTTGTTTTGAATTCTTAACTTATAATGGATTTCAATGATCTCTACATCGACAACCCTATCATGAACAGCCATTTAAATAATGTTAACCAGCTTATTTCTATTGAAAATTGTATTTATATATTGCATCAAAACATACGTAGTCTGTAATGCAGAAACGTTTCCAGTCTACCCAGACATAATATTTGCGTCGGAGATATGGATATATTCTCATGAGACTAGCTTTTATGATATTCCTAATTATAACTTTTTTGCAATTAATAATGACGAATATTCTGCTGGAGGTGTAGGAGCTTTTGTGCGAAACACGTTCGATTGTACTATTGCTAAATATAACTTGCAAAGTGCTGATATTTTAAAAGTTTTGCTAAAAAATGGTGATAAAAATTTAGCCTTAATATGTGTATATAGATTTCATTCTGAAACTGGTCAGGACTTCCTGGAAGAGTTCTCAGATTTTTTGAATAGCTTAAAAGAGAGGGATGCAGTTATATTAGGTGATTTGAACATAGATATAATGCAGTTGAATGCGGTATCTGAAAGCTACCTAGCACTATTGGCCAGTCACGGTTTTACTTCGTACTTAAACGAGCCGACAAGGAACTGTTCTGGCACATGTCTGGATCATATTTTTTGCCGTGTTAGCAGCCGGTGTGCGTGCACTGGCATTAATTTACAACTAGGTATTACAGATCACAGTATGACTGAAAAAGTGAGTATGATAAACTATTCCATGCTTAATGAAAAGTTGTTTTATGAGGATTGGGTTGTTGTCTATTCTGAGAAGGATATTTCAAAAGCATACTCTCTGTTTCTAAATATATTGCATGGTCACATAGAATTCTCCAGTTTCACTTGTGTTCGACGTAAATCCAAAACCAAACTTAAACCTTGGATGCATTCTGCCCTTTTGAAAAGTATTAAATTGAAAAATAAGTTAGGTGTTAAGTGTAGAAAGCATCCAAGAAATTTTGCGCTTCGATCTCGTTACAAAAAGTTGTGCAAAAAAATGAATAAAGACATAAAATCGCACCGAGATACTTATTTCCGGAGTAGACTTTTGAGCTGTCATGGCAACACTAAAAAGGAATGGGAAGTTGTAAATAGTATTATCAACCGAAATAGCTCTGGTAGTGAACGGGTTATTGCTTTGAATAATTGTGGCAATATGATTGAGGACCCCTCAGCGGTTGCCGATATTTTTAATGATTTTTTTGTGTCTGTTGGTCAATGTATTATTTCTTCCTGCAAATGTATCATGTCCAGTAGCGACGCAGCTAGTTCTAGGTGCAGTTTTATGTTTGAACCCTTCACAGGGACTGAGCTCCTTGCAATAATAAAAAATCTAAGCAACTCTGGTTCTAGTGGATACGATGGTATTTCAAATAAACTCCTTAAAAACACAGCCCTTAATTTGCTGGACGTACTAAAGCATCTATTTAATACTAGTGTTTTATAGGAATTTTCCCCGATGCCTTGAAGTGTGCAATTATTATACCCGTGTTAAAAAGGGTAACAGGGAAGATAAAAATAACTATAGGCCTATTTCACTTCTATCCTCTATATCTAAGATCTTTGAAAAAGATCTTAAAAATTGAATTATACAGTTTCTGGAGAGCAGAAGCTTTTTTAGTCCAAAACAGTTTGGTTTTACAGCAAACCGCTCTACGGAAGATGCTCTCCTAGAATTCTGCTCTTTTATTTATCAAGAGTTGGACAATAAAAAAATTGCGCTGGTCTTTTCGTAGACATAACCAAAGCTTTTGACACGGTAGATCATGCTATTTTACTAAACAAATTATATGATGCCGGTTTTCGAGGATTTATAAATATGTGGTTTCAATCATACCTTTCTGGAAGGGTACAATGTGTCAGAGTCTGCGGAAAGCTGGGAAAAACTAATCCAATCACAATATTTTTAATTTACGTCAATTCAATTTTTGATATGCCCTTCTTGGGGAAAGTCACTGCATTCGCCGATGATCTTGCGATGGGCTATGGTTGTTCTAACGCCCTTGATTTGATAAGTAGTATAAACCATGATGTACATCTTCTGAGAACTTGGTTTGGAAAACATAAGCTCGTTGCTAGCAATAAGACCAAACTCATGAGTTTTAGTCTAAATATAAAAGAAAACCACCAGATGTAAGTATTATTTTTCATTCTGCGATTTGCGAGCGATTTGCTTTACATGACAATATGTGCCAAGATTTTCAATCCGGTTCCTTCGCCTCGCTTGAGGCCTGTAATAAGGACTGCTTCACGATAGACTATGTAGATGAATTTCGGTATCTGGGTGTAACGGTTGATACAAATATGAGCTGGGCTAACCATATATCCCGTCTAAAAAAATATCTTGAATCCTCTTTACGTTGTTTTTATCACCTAAGAACTTCCTGTTCCAACAATATTCTCAAAATAGTTTAATATGCGCTCTTTCACTCTAAATTACAATATGGAATCAGCTGTTGGGGTGGCGCCAACCTTAACAAAATCCAGCCCATACTAGTATTGCAAAAGTATGCTGTTCGAAAAATATCTAATGTTAATCGGCTGCATCCATCGAGAGAGCTTTTTAGAAATCTAGAGATTCTTCCAGTCAAGGACCTGTATTATTTTAAAGTTTTAAAATTTTTTTTTATTAGATGTGGTCAGACCTGGGAAACTTCGATTAGAATTAGTAATCATTACGATTAGAAAAATAAAGTAATCTAATCATTAGATTTTTTTTGATTCTTTTTATTTTGATTACTAATTGATTAGATTAGAGCTAATCAAAAAACTAATGGCGATTAGCGACGATTAGCATATCTAATCAAAACTAATCAAAAAAAATAATCAATTAGATTTCTCGATTAGTTTTAATTAAATTTGATTAAAAAAAATATCTTGAATCCTCTTTACGTTGTTTTTATCACCTAAGAACTTCCTGTTCCAACAATATTCTCAAAATAGTTTAATATGCGCTCTTTCACTCTAAATTACAATATGGAATCAGCTGTTGGGGTGGCGCCAACCTTAACAAAATCCAGCCCATACTAGTATTGCAAAAGTATGCTGTTCGAAAAATATCTAATGTTAATCGGCTGCATCCATCGAGAGAGCTTTTTAGAAATCTAGAGATTCTTCCAGTCAAGGACCTGTATTATTTTAAAGTTTTAAAATTTTTTTTTATTAGATGTGGTCAGACCTGGGAAACTTCGATTAGAATTAGTAATCATTACGATTAGAAAAATAAAGTAATCTAATCATTAGATTTTTTTTGATTCTTTTTATTTTGATTACTAATTGATTAGATTAGAGCTAATCAAAAAACTAATGGCGATTAGCGACGATTAGCATATCTAATCAAAACTAATCAAAAAAAATAATCAATTAGATTTCTCGATTAGTTTTAATTAAATTTGATTAGAACAACTCTTTTGAAATATTTTCTTTTTTTGTCATATAATTCATAAAGTAGCAAACTTAAAATAACTTTTATACAAAATTTCATTGTAAACATAAACACTAAATACAAGTTAAAGTATACAAATTGAAAAAACATTATGAAAAAAAAGCTTATTATATTACAAAAAGTTCACATTCGACTTCATTAGTACCAACTTTTCAAAAGAAAAGTCAGACAATGAACTCCGTCTTGGATTATTAACTATGCCGGCAAAAGAAAATAGCCTTTCAACGGGCGCTGATGAGGTAAGCGGAGTATTAAAAGCGAGATACGCTTCCCTCAGCGCACCATATTTCGTCCAAACTTCAGGGGTTGGCGTCGGGTCATTTAAGTAAGCGTATAGCTGATTGCTAACGACTTGTTTAAACCCGGTTGGCGCGTTAGGTAAAATTGGTGTTTGGGGAATTACCGCCTCCTCATCATCTTCTGGAATCAAAATAATAGTTATGTAGTTTGAAAAACCAAAAAATATTGATAAAATTACCGTCATTGAAATCATAAAAAGAGCTTTCAGAGTCCAACTGAGGCACGACCGTTTCAGTACATGTGGAATCGTTTTGGAAGAAAGTGCTTATTACCTCAATCACCCTTTTACTGATGTGCTCCTGAGTACAGTTAGGCGAAGTTTTTTGGATAACAGGCAACCATTTCATTTTCACATTTGGTGTCAACACCGCTGCCGCTAATGCCGTATTTACCTCAGGAGCCAATGTAAAATATGGCTTAAACCTTTCTCTCAATTGATGTTCTAATTTTACTGCTGTTGAGCTAACAATGCTCAAAACTTCGGGTTTCCTGGATAATTTTAGCAGTTTATTACTCAAAGAAAATAACGCAGGAATAATACAACCATATTTCATATTGGCTTCACCTTGAAGAAAGTCTAAAGTTTGGGAAATAGGCTCCATTAGCAGCTTGTACGACTCCAAATATTGAAAATCACTTAATGCAAAAGGAGACAGATTCAGCTCATCGGAAAGCTTATTCAATTTATCTTTGTACTGTAGTAACTTCACGATTCCCCTCCCAATCCAGGGTGTTATGCGAAACCGTGCCCATTGGACGTTTGCAGCCGGGAGGCAAATCGTGGCTGTATTTGAACGGAGCCTCTCTGATACCGGGTCGCCTCAGAGAGTAAGCATGGCCTTACCGCGGTACGGGGCTCTGCCGCGGCGGACGACACATTTTCCCCTACTCTTCCCTTGACCCTAAGCTGGCCTTGTCCGGCGACGGGTCGTACGAACAAGATGAACTCAAATAACCCAAATAAAAACGATAAAACTAAAAAACAAACAACGCCAAATTTCACTCCTCAGCAAAGGAGAGCTATGGAGGAACAGGCGAGAAAGCAACAACAACGCCGGAGGACAACCTCCGTTCCACAATCAAGGGGGGGATCGACAGCGATGGCAACTACGAGTCGGTAAACCAACCCTCTATCGACTAAGATTGACTTGATGGGAGCTAGCACCAGTGCGGTTGCCAACGCAACTAAGCGGACAACGGCGGATGCTAAACTCCCATCAACCGCTGATATGAAAACCAGTATCTTTACGTCTGTGGCAGCGGTCTCACGACCTGGCCTCGGAGTTTGGAAGGAGAAGGAAGCTGCAACTGAGATTTCGGCAAGGAGAGCGACCGCGATGGCAACTACGGGTCCGCACTCCCAGGAGACATCTCCCCGCCGCTTCACATACCACGAGAAAAGATTGGCTGCAAAGATCCTGAAGAGGTATGAAGGGGTACCGCAGGAATCGCTGTCGCCGAATTCCAGTAAATCGGTAGAGCTAGCGAAAGCTGTGATACCGGATTTCCAAAATTCGTACATGCCAAAGAGGTTAAAAGTTAACCCTTTCAAGCGCCAGAGATCGGACCTGGAGTTAAATCCCCCTCCCAAGCGGCATCAGAAGACCCCTGGAGCGGGCAAACTAAGCTTTGCTGAGGTAACCAAGGACAGGATCCTTATAGGCGTCCTTGACCGAGGCAATGACCGTCTGGCCATCCCTAAGGACCGGTGGCGTTACGTGCGAAATGAACTCGGCAACATTCTTCTCAATGTTGCTCCAGAGTTTCCGGGTAGTTCGGCGCGAGTAACGGATGCGGGTTGGCACCAGGGTCAGATTAAATTACTCGCATGCGAGGATGCAAAAACCGTAGCACTGTACAAGGCAGCAGCTGCTAAGCTGGGTGAAGTCTACAAGGGCGCTAAGATAGAGGTCGTCGACTGGAAGGACATTCCAGCTCGTCCAAGGGCAAGGGCGTGGATTCCGGCCATCCCTGACGAACCCGAGAGAATTCTCGGGATGCTACGGCTAATGAATCCGTCCCTGCCAACGCATGACTGGAGTGTCAATCTGGTCGGGGATGCGGTAGGGCCCGACAGACAGGTGGTGTTCACCATGAGTAAAGAGTCAATCGAGCCCCTCAAAAGGTGCAATGGCCTAGTACATTACAGCGTAGGCCAGATCGTTATCCACGTATATCGTGGTGATGCTCAGCGCGCTGCCTTCTCGGCTGCTCCGGGGGAACCGAAAAACGAATTACCAGAAGAGGAAGCGGAGGATTCCGATGCGGAAAGCATGTTATCCGCCACGTCCCTTGGCGATAGTGCTGCGAACAACTCGGAGATGGAGGACAGCCTACAGGACGAGGAAGCCCTCGACGTCACGGTGGTAGCAGCCAACGCTGAGCGATTTACATCTAACGCTACAGACAGCAAGACACCTGCAACGCCATATCGGGCAGTTAATCGGAACAACTCGTCGTTGATAGGCAACCTCCGGGATGGGGCAAACCTCGACGATATGGGGACGGCAGGGAAGTCTGTGCGCTCTCATGTTGGTGGTGCTTCAGATTAATCTGCACAAATCTAAAGTAGCTTCGGCTGCTTTAAGTAGTCGTCTTTCTAAAGGCGACGTGGATGTGGTCCTCATCCAAGAACCCTGGGTCAATAGCTCGAGAATCTGCGGATTGGGGACTAAGGGCTTCAAGCTCATTCGAGCCAGCGAGGAGAGCAAAGTCAGAACGTGTATTCTGGTCAAGTCTGAGTTGAACTCCTTTCTCCTACCTAATTACACCAATGGGGATATTACCGCTATCAGTCTAACGGTCGACAGCACCCGCCTGACGGTGGCTTCGGTCTATATGCCCTACGACGCCGAAGAACCCCCACCACAAACGGAGGTGAAAGACCTGGTGTCAAATTTCTGCACGGGTAATCTTATTATTGGAGCGGACGCTAATGCTCACCATGTCCAATGGGGGAGCTCCGACATCAATGCCAGGGGCGAGTCTCTGTTTGATTACCTCTTAACAACCAACCTGGTGATTTGCAACGTGGGTAATGAGCCTACTTTTATCACTAAGACCCGCAGGGAGGTCATAGACCTCACTATCTGTAGTGAAGGCGCTTATGAGTGGGTCAGAAAATGGCGGGTTCTGGAAGAACATTCTTTCTCCGACCACCGTTACATAGAAATGGTTTTAGACTTTATTGTAGAACAACCAATCATGAAGCGCAATCCACGTAACACTGATTGGCAGTTACACAATGAAATATTAGACAGAGACCTACCAGTACTGCCCTCACAAGCCCCCTCATCAGTAGAGGAGCTGGAGGATCTTGTTACTACATTTACATCGGCGCTCTCAAATGCTCTAGAACAGGCTTGTCCAGTGCCAAAACCACGCGGTAAACACAGGCCACATTGGTGGTCCTACGATTTGGACTCGCTCCGAATATCATGCCGGAAACAATTTAACAAGGCCAAGAGCTTCGGCTCTGAGCCTCATTGGCACGAATATAAAGCTAAACTAAGGGCCTACAAAAAAGCTCTGAGACAGGCGAAGAGAACCTCGTGGAGAAATTTCTGCACTGGCGTCGAAAAGGTCGACGACACAGCGAGACTTAGACGAGTCCTCTCGAAAAGTCAAACAACCATTAGCTATCTGCGAAAACCTGACGGATCCTGGACCAGCACGGAAGAGGAAACCCTTGAGCTGCTCTTGAATACTCACTTTCCGGGGAATCTGCATGATGCACCACTAGCACCTGCAACAAACCTGGCAGTAAATATACCCATCACTGAGGAAAGAGTAAGGTGGGCAGTTAAGAGCTTTGAACCGTATAAGGCTGCCGGGCCGGACGGGATTATCCCCGCGCAACTTATAAACACGTTGGAGACATCAGCTAAATGGCTGGTATTTCTCTTCACAGCCTGCCTGGCTCTCAACCACATTCCGGGCTCCTGGAGAAGCGCCACGGTAGTGTTTATCCCTAAGGCTGGGAAGGCATCCCACTACGAGCCAAAAGACTACAGACCGATCAGTCTCTCATCCTTTGTACTAAAAACCTTTGAGAGGATACTAAGCGACTACCTCTTAACAACTATTGATAGCAACCTTATCTCTAGCTATCAGCATGCATACACCAAGGGTAAATCAACAGAAACCGCTCTGCACAGCCTAGTGTCTGTCATTGAGAAATCGCTGTGTGAAAAGGACTACTGTCTCGTGGCCCTCCTAGACATTGAGGGGGCTTTCAATAATATAAGCCCGGAGGCTATCAACTCCGCTCTAACTAATCTTGGCGTAGATAGACCTCTAACTGATTTAATTGACCAACTTTTAAGGGGAAGGAAAATAGCTTCTTCACTTGGTACGGTTGAGTTATCACGTTATGTCACAAGGGGAACACCCCAGGGTGGTGTTCTTTCCCCGCTTTTATGGAACCTCACAGTCAACTCGTTGCTACGTGACACAAGCTGGGGGGGCGGGAAGATAGTGGCATACGCAGACGATTTAGCTATTGCATTCAGAGGCAAGTTCCCACAAACTCTGTGTGACCTGATGCAAGTAGCACTGCGAGAAGTTTCGACGTGGTCCTCTCGCTGCGGACTTAGTATCAACCCAGGGAAGGTGGAACTTGTCCTCTTCACCAACCGGTACAAAATACCGCCGCTAAGCCTACCAGAACTAGATGGCACGCGCCTGGGCTTGTCGGATAAGGCCAAGTTTCTAGGCATAGTTCTGGACAGGAAATTGAATTGGAAGGAGAATGTTCTTCAGCGCCAGAAGAAAGCTTGCATCGCTCTTTACACATGCAAAAGAGCCATTGGCAAAAAATGGGGGCTCAGCCCTACAGTATGCAGTTGGATCTACACGGCCATCATTCGCCCAATCATGCTTTATGGAGTCGTCGTATGGTGGCCTGCGCTGAGCAAGGCAACATACCTGAATCTGTTGCGGAAAGTCCATAGATCCAATATGATCTGTATAAGCGGTGCGCTAAGGACAACGCCCAACGAAGCCCTCCAGGTCATTCTGGGCATTTTGCCACTTGATCTGGAAGGGTTTCGGTCAGCGGCGGCATCAGCTCTGCGCCTAAGAGAAACCTCCAGTTGGGCTGCGGGTACTATTGGACACTCCAGTATTCTGGAATCTTACAGCTTTCTCCCTCTAAGCACAGATCGCTGTGCGACTACTACAGTCGGGGATAGCTGTTTCAAAATAAACATTCCCAGCAGAGAAGACTGGGAGAGGACGGATTGGTGTCCCGAAACAAATGGTGGCACTTCCATATACACCGACGGCTCGACGTTGGACGGCAGAGTTGGAGGAGGGATTTATTCAAGAGATTTGGACCTTGAGCTCTCCTTCAGACTACTTGATCATTGTAGCGTCTTCCAGGCGGAAGTCTCGGCAATCCTGGACGCCGCGGCCTGGTTAAGCAAACGTGTTATCGGAGAAGATATCGCTATTTTCAGCGATAGCCAAGCGGCCATCAAATCCCTTGGCTCATACACGTTCAACTCTGAACTGACGCTCAGCTGTCGTCGATCTCTTCAGGAGATGGCCCAACAGAACCGCGTAAACCTCATATGGGTCCCGGGACATAGGGACATTGAGGGAAACTGTAAGGCAGACGAGCTTGCCAGGCAGGGCACGACCAAGCAGGTTCTTCAGGATAAAGAGCGCTTAGGTATGCCGTTTGCCACATGCAAACTAATGCTGAAGGAGCACACACTCCGTCAAGCCAACGAAAGATGGCTGCTATCTCCAGGGTGTCGCATATCGAAACAAACCTGGCCAAAATGGGATCTTAAAAGGTCTAGACGCATTTATGCCCTAACTAGGAGGGAAATCTGCATATTGATAGGGGTATTAACCGGTCACTGCCTCATTGGTAGGCATGCAGAAAGGCTAGGTGTGCCCTACCGACGATGCTGCAGGAGTTGCAAAGATGATGAGGAGGAGGAAACAGTGGATCACCTCATCTGCAACTGTCCGGCTTTAAGCGGCGCGAGAACGCGCTTTTTGGGAGTTCCGTTCCTGGATAGCCTAAGCCAGATCGCGGAAATGGACATAAAGGACTTGATGGGCTTCATAAAGTCATCTAAGTGGTTCGAGGAGGAGTAACGGTGTCGGTTTAGGAGTGTCAGTCCCGGGATTCTGCTATGTGGAAAATCCCAACAACTCAGGGATTTTCCATATGGCTGGGTCCCGGGACTGACTTTCCTTGTGTTGGTGGTATCACAACGGGCCTTTCAAAACTGGCCTAAGTGTGCCTCTGAGGCAGCCACTTGAACCTAACCTAACCTAACTTCACGATTGCATCATATAGTGAGTTCCACCTAGTTACTACTGGTACAACAAGAGCTGAACCTAAACTGCCCTGAATAGTTTCGGAGGATTTTGGCCATTTGCATTTTTTCCAAAGTTGATTGCACTTTTTGATCGTCTGTAAGAAATGAATTTTAGTTGCATTTAAAAAAAAATGTATAGATTTTACCATTGAGTGCTGAATTTCCATTGTTGGTTGGCTTTTCAAAATCTTGGTATAGTCAGTGCTGGCTAATAAATTTAACGTGTGACTGGCACACCTATCGTGTTTCGGCAAATATTTATTATTTTCGAAAATCGGCATTTCGTCTTCACTATTTTCCTCTTCCTCATCACTATCATGTTTTGGCAACCCATAATCACGAAACGCCTTCACAAAGTTTGACCCGTTGTCCGTGATGGTCGTAATTATGTTCTTGTTGTTTAGCTCAAAGGAAGAATTCATTTCTCCAATCATTTGCGCGATTTTCTCCGCAGAATGGACACCAAATATTCGCCTACACGCCAACGCAGCTGATTTCCTCTCAAAATTTTGATCAAACCAATGACATGTGTAACCTAAAAAGCTTCTGTGATTGCCCGACCATATATCGGCCGTGGTACAAAAATACTTTGATGACGACATGTCATTTCGTACTGCAGACACCATGTTATTGTAGCCTTCGTCAAGTTTTTTCATGGCAGACTTTTTACACATAACATGTAATCCAGTGCCACTAAACAAGTCACGGAAGGACTCCTTTTCTAAAATTGAAACGGGTAACGCGCAATCTACCAAAAAACGGATAATTTTTTTTTTCAAAAGCTTCCTGTGCCGTGCTTTCATGGGATGGGCCAGATTTCATACCTAAATACTTTTTGTATAGGTCATTGTGGCGAACTTTTATATGGGATATGAAGTTTGACGTTACTTCACCAGTGCCTCGTATGACTTTATTACAGGCGACACATGTACCCGTTGTTCTTCCATTTGACTGCCATAACAAAAAAAAAATTAATTAAACAATAATTTAATATAAATATTCATGAATAAACAAACAAAATCACTACTAGAAACCTACAACATCACAACATAGTTTGAACTTCACCAACACTTAGTTTAACAAACTTTTTCAATTGCCACGTAAAATTCTGGTTCGAAAATTAATTTAGGCGAACTCCTTCTTTTTTTCCCGCTCACTGCGGGTTCACTATCCGCAACAATATTCCTCTTGCGGATCACCTTCTCCGGTATAAAATTTGGGTCAACAACATCGTCATCGGCTGAGAAGTCTTGGTCATCAAACAGATCTTGATCCATTTCGACAACTACGGTATTTATAATTTGAAAATGTTATATGGCTCCAATTTTTCAGAAAAGTTAAATATTCATTTACCGTTATCTTACATAATAATATTTTTTTTTTTAAATTCAAGAAACCAAAAGTCAGAAGGAAAAATTCAGAAAACTTTTTTCATAAACCAAAATTCAGAATCAAAAATTCAGAAACACATTTTTCAGAATATTTTTTTTCAGAAATTCAAATAATACATATAAACACATAATATATTCAAGTGATTTTATTTAATTTAATTTTTTTAATTTTATTTGTATTTTGTGCAATTTTATTTTACTAATTTTGACGTCTGAATTTTGACTTTCTGAAAAAAAAATTCTGAAAAAATGTGTTTCTGAATTTTTGTTGTCTGAATTTATGGGGGGAACCGGCTGGCGCACAATGAAAATCGTCGCGTGAAAACCAAGCAAATATTCGCCTTGTCAAAATAGAGCCATGCAATTTTATTAATTTGAACACAATGGAAGCTTTTATACCTTGCATAAAACAACAAAACATGAAAAGGTCGATATATCGCCATCGTAGAAAAAACATCTATAGTGCGATATTATCGATAGTGCCATCGATTGTTTTCCAGCTCTAGCGCCAGCCATTAGTGGCTTTTTTCGAAAAAATATCACCATGAAAAAAAGTGGCTCACTTGGTAAAATTCGAGCCATATGTACTTACAAATAGTTTTCACCACTTCACTTATAACACTTTTTAAATTGAAAAAAAAAAAAAAAAAAAAAAACAAAACACAATTTTCAGTTTCACCAAACAAGTTGTCACTTTACAATTTAGACCAATATTTATAACCGAATATACAACAAAAAAAACGAGAAAGGCAAGCGAAATACTAACAAATATAACGAAAATTCAGTATTAGATATTTAAAGATTCGTACTCTTGGAGTATTTAAACTGGACTGTACAGAGGTATTTAAAATTACAACGCTTATGCTAAGAAATTGGAGTGTAATGGGGTGTGGTTGCTGAGTGACCGCGCTCAATCCCGACTCTTGCGTCCTCGTTCGTGCACTCTGGGCAACGTTGAGCTACCTAGGCTCGCGGCAGAAAGAGAGGGAGCCCCGGGGGGGCCACTCTGACATACTTGGTTTAAGGGTTCACCGGGGTCTTTTTCGCAGCGTCTGTACACCAAGAGGTGCGGCTGTAAGCGAGCGTCTGTCTTGAAGCAAGCGGCTCGCTATATAAATGTGCAAAACTTTTCCCTCCCAATCCAGGGTGTTATGCGATACCGTGCCCATTGGACGTTTGCAGCCGGGAGGCAAATCGTGGCTGTAGTCGAACGGAGCCTCACTGATACCGGGCCGCCTCAGGGAGTAACTATGGTCTTACCGCGGTATGGGGCTCTGCCGCGGCGGACGACACACTTCCCCTTACACTACCCTTGACCCTAAGCTGGCCTTGTCCGGCGAGGGGTCGTACGAACAAGATGAAGAACACACAAAATACAAAGCAATTAACGACTTCGTTTACTCCGCAGCAGAGAAGAACTATGCTGGAGCAAGCGAAAACACAACGCCGGAGGACAAACTCCGCCTCAAAGTTAACTGGGAGGCCGACAGCGATGGAAACTACGGGTCAGTCATCCCCCAAACTGCTATCAAGTAAGAGTGACTTGATGGGAGCAAGCAGCAGTGCGGCTGCCTACGCAGTCAAGCAGAAAACGGCGGAAGCTAAACTTCCATCAAGCGCTGGTACGAAACCCAATCTCTTCACATCTGGGGCAATGGTCTCACGACCTGGTTTCAGAGTTTCGAAAGAGAAGGACGACGCCGCAAAGGGAGAGACCGCGATGGCAACTACGAGTCTGAATCCCTCCAAAGAGGCATCTCCTCGACGCTTTGCGTACTGGGATAAAAGAAAGGCCGCAAGGATCCTTAAAAAATATGAGGGAGCATCGCAGGAGAAGCTGTCGCCGGAAGAAAGGAAGATGGTGGAGGAAGCGAAAGCTCTGATACCAAATTTCCAGAGGCCCTATGTGCCTAAGAGGGTGAACGGTAATCCTTTCAAACGCCAGAGATCGGACGGAGAGGTAGACCCCCATCCGAAGCGGCATCAGGTCAACCCCGTAGTGGGAAAACTCAGCTTTGCTGAAGTAACCAAGGACAGAATCCTTATAGGTTTCATTGACCGAGGTAACGACCGTTGGTCCATCCCCAAAGACCAGTGGCTGTATGTCCGGAATGAAATGGGCAGAGCCCTCCTCCACTTAATGCGTGAGTCTCCGGGTAGTCCGCCGCGAGGTACTGACGCGGGCTGGCACCAAGGTCAGATCAAAATATTCGCGTGCGAGGATGCAAGAACTGTCGCACTGTATAAGGCAGCAGTTGCAAGACTGGGTGAAGTCTACCCAGGGGCAAGACTAGATGTCGTCGACTGGAAGGACATTCCTGCTCGGCCAAGGGCAAGGGCATGGATTCCTGCCGTCCCTGCAGAACCCGAAAATATTCTTGAGATGCTGCAGGTCTGGAATCCGTCTCTCCCGACGCAGGATTGGGGCGTCAATCTGGTCGATGATGTGGTTGGGCCCAATAGACAGGTGGTTATCACTCTGAATAAGGAGGCGCTCGAGCCCCTTAAACGGTGCAACGGACGAGTGCATTACGGCTTGGGTCAGATCGTGATCCACGTATACCGTGGCGATGCACAGCGCGCTGCTATTCCGGACGCTCCGGAGGACTCGGAGATCGAGGCATCGGAAGGGGAAGCAGAGGAGTCCGACGCGGAAAGTATGTTATCCGCCACGTCAAATTGCGATGGTGCTGCGTACAACTCGGCGATAGAAGAAAGCCTGCTTGACGAAGAAGGCCTCGACGTCACGATCGTGGCTAAACCTGAGCACACTAACGTTGATGCTGCTTCAGACAGCAGGGTTCCCGCCACGCCAAATCGTGCAGGTGCTCTGAACAACTCCTCGTTGAGAGACAGCCCCCGGAACAGGCCAGACCTCGACGACACGCTGGCGGCAGGGATGTCTGAGCTCTCTCATGTTGGTGGTGCTTCAGATCAATCTGCACAAATCTAAAGCAGCCTCGGCTGTTTTAAGCAGTCGTCTTTCTAAAGGCGACGTAGACGTGGTCCTTATCCAAGAGCCCTGGGTCAATAGCTCTAGGATCTGTGGATTGGGGACTAAGGGGTACAAGCTCATCCAAGCCAATGATGAGGGCAAGGTCAGAACCTGTATTTTGGTAAAGTCTGAGCTAAACACCTTTCTATTACCCAACTACTCAAATGGTGACGTTACAGCTGCCAGCTTAACAGTCGGCAGCACCAGCCTAACGATGGCGTCGGTCTATATGCCCTATGACGCCGAAGAACCTCCTCCACAAAAGGAGGTGAAAGATCTGGTGGATAATTTCTGTACGGGCCATCTTATTATTGGAGCTGACGCTAATGCTCATCACGTCCAGTGGGGAAGCTCCGATATTAACGCTAGGGGCGAGTCTCTGTTTGACTACCTACTAACAACTAACCTGGTGGTTTGTAACGTGGGTAACGAGCCTACTTTTATAACTAAAGCTCGTAGGGAGGTTATAGACCTCACTGTTTGTAGCGAAGGCGCTTATGAGTGGGTCAGAAAATGGCGTGTTCTTGATGAGCATTCATTTTCTGACCATCGGTACATAGAAATTGTGTTAGACTTTATTGTTGAGCAGCCAGTTATGAAACGAAATCCACGCAACACTAACTGGCAGCTACATAACCAAATATTAGCTAGGGACCTACCAGTATTACCTCCACAAGCCCCCTCATCAGTGGGAGAGCTGGATGATCTGGTAACGACCTTTACAACGGCGCTCTCAAATGCCCTAGAGCAGGCTTGTCCAGTACCAAAACCACGCGGCAAACATAGACCCCACTGGGGGTCTTACGACCTGGATTCGTTCCGTATATCATGCAGGAAGCAATTTAACAAGGCCAAGAGCATCGGTACGGAGCCTGAATGGCTCGAATATAAAGCTAAACTGAGGGCCTATAAAAAGGCTCTAAGGCAAGCGAAGAGAACTTCGTGGAGAAATTTCTGCACCGGGGTCGAAAAAGTCGATGATACAGCGAGACTTAGACGAGTGCTATCAAAAACTCAAACAGCCATTAGCTATTTACGGAAGCCTGACGGATCTTGGACCAGCACGGAAGGGGAAACCCTGGAGCTGCTCCTGAACACACACTTTCCGGGGAACTTGTATGATGCACCTGTAGCATCTGCAACAAACCTGGCGGTAAACATACCCATTACGGAGGAAAGGGTAAGGTGGGCAATCAAAAGCTTTGAGCCGTTCAAGGCAGCTGGGCCAGACGGGATTTTCCCCGCACAGCTTATCAACACGCTGGAAATATCAGCTAAATGGCTGGTAGTTCTCTTTTCAGCCTGCCTGGCTCTTAATTACATTCCGTGCTCCTGGAGAAGCGCCACGGTAGTCTTTATTCCAAAGGCTGGGAAGGCCTCACACTATGAGCCTAAAGACTACAGACCGATCAGTCTCTCGTCTTTTGCACTTAAAACCTTCGAGAGGATAATTAGCAATTATCTCTCCTCTACTATTGATAGCAACCTTATTTCTAGCTATCAACATGCCTACACCAAAGGTAAATCAACGGAAACTGCGCTCCACAGCCTAGTCTCTATTGTTGAAAAATCATTGCACGAAAAGGAGTACTGTCTCGTGGCCTTTCTGGACATCGAAGGGGCTTTCAACAATATAAGGCCGGAGGCTATTAACTCTGCTTTAACAAACCTGGGCATAAATAGGTCTCTTATTGGACTAATTGATCAACTACTAAAGGGAAGGAAAATAGTTTCTTCACTGGGAACAGTTGATCTTTCACGCTATGTCACAAGAGGAACGCCTCAGGGTGGTGTTCTCTCCCCGCTCCTATGGAACCTCACCGTAAACTCGCTGCTACGAGACACAAGGTGGGCGGGCGGGAAGATAGTGGCATATGCAGACGATTTAGCTATTGCATATAGGGGCAAATTCCCACAAACCCTGTGTGACTTGATGCAAGTAGCACTGCGAGAAGTTTCTTCATGGTCCTCTCGCTGCGGACTTAGCATCAACCCAGGAAAGGTGGAGCTTGTCCTTTATACCAGGCGGTACAAGATACCACCGCTGAACCTACCAGAACTAGATGGCGTGCGCCTGAACTTAGCTGACAAAGCCAAATTCCTAGGCACAGTTCTAGATAGAAAGCTTAACTGGAAGGAGAATGTCATCCAGCGCCAGAGGAAAGCGTGCATTGCACTTTACACGTGTAAAAGAGCCATTGGCAAAAAAATGGGGGCTCAGCCCCAAAATTTGCAGATGGATCTACACTGCGATAATCCAGCCAATTATGCTGTATGGAGTCGTGGTATGGTGGCCTGCGCTAGGAAAGGCAACAAACCTAAATCTGTTAGGAAAAGTCCACAGATCGAGCATGATCTGTATAAGCGGGGCGTTAAGAACAACGCCCAATGAAGCTCTCCAGGCCATTCTTGGCTTTTTGCCACTCGATCTGGAAGGGTACCGGGTAGCAGCAGCATCGGCTGTGCGTCTAAGGGAAACGTCCGTCTGGGGCGCAAGCACTATTGGACACTCCTGTATTCTAAGATCTTACAGCTTTCTCCCTCTGAGCACAGATCGGTGTGCGACCACAACAGTCGGAGATTGTTGTTTTAGAATAAACATTCCCAGCAGGGAAGACTGGGAGAACATAGATCGGTGTCCCGCTACTAATGGCGGCACTTGTATATACACCGACGGCTCGAAGTTAGACGGCAGAGTCGGAGGAGGGGTTTACTCAAGGGATTTGGACCTAGAACTCTCCTTTAGACTACCTGATCACTGCAGCGTCTTCCAGGCTGAAGTTTCTGCAATCATGGACGCCGTGACTTGGATAGGTGAACGTACCATCGGACAGGATATCTGTATTTTCAGCGACAGCCAAGCGGCCATCAAATCCCTTGGCTCTTACTCGTTCAACTCTGAACTGACGCTCAGCTGTCGTCGATCTCTTCAAGAGATGGCCCAACAGAACCGCGTGAACCTCACATGGGTCCCGGGACACAGGGACATTGAGGGAAACTGTAGGGCAGACGAACTTGCCAGGCAGGGCACGACCAAGCAGATTCTTCAAGATAAAGAGCGCATAGGTATGCCGTTTGCCACGTGCAAGCTAATGCTGAAGGAGCATACACTCCGCGAAGCCAACGAAAGATGGCTACAAGCCCCAGGGTGCCGGATATCCAAGCAAACCTGGCCAAAATGCGATCTTAAAAGATCTAGACACATATACGCCCTAAAAAGGAAGGAAATCTCCATATTAATAGGTGTTTTAACCGGGCACTGCCTTATTGGTAGGCACGCAGCAAGGCTAGGCGTTCCCTACCGACGATGCTGCAGGAGTTGCAAAGATGATGAGGAAGAGGAAACGGTGGAGCACCTCATCTGCAACTGCCCGGCCTTAAGCGGAGCGAGAAGGCGCTCTCTGGGAGTTCCCTTCCTGGTTAGCTTAAGCCAGGTCGCGGAGCTAGACATAAAAGACTTGATGGCCTTCATCAAGTTATCAAAATGGTTCGAGGAGGGGTAGCGGTGTCGGTTAGGAGTGTCAGTCCCGGGTTTCGGCTATATGGAGAGTCCCGACAGCACTGGGATTTTCCATATGGCCGGGCCCCGGGATTGACTTTCCTAGTGTTTGGTGGTATCACAACGGGCCTTTTATTACTGGCCTAGGTGTGCCTTTGCGGCAGCCACTTCTACCTACCTACCTACCATGCTAAGAAATTTATATAATAAAACAAATAAGTAAACGAATGTAAAGGGTAAAGAGCGATGTCCCAATCGAAGGTAATTTAGTAATGCTTGTTGTTGTTGGGTAGCGAAGAATTGCAGCGATGAAGAGATGAGTGTGCGTCGCGACGGTCCGAAAATTATGTTTTTTATGCACGCACTTTTCCATTAGTCGATGATTAGCGGTACTTTGGCGAAAACAATACAAACATTGCAGCGACGAATTGCAATGCTTAGAAAGCAAAGCTAGAACAGGCAGAGGTATTGTACAGTGGTGTAACTATGAACAATGACTTAGTACAATATTATGAAATATTGAAAAATATTTATATCATGTAAATATAAGTAAATTTAGGTTTTTATTCATAAAAATAAAATTGGTTTATTAGCTCTTATAATTGGAACTTTGTATGAAAATGTCATTTTAAACCTTTGATATTTTTAATGAATAGTTAGTATACAAAAATAAATATTTCTTTTTACAAAAAAACTTCAAATAGGGTGATCTAATCAAATCTAATCAAAACTAATCGAGAAATCTAATCAATTTTTTTTTTGATTAGTTTTGATTAGATATGCTAATCGTCGCTAATCGCCATTAGTTTTTTGATTAGCTCTAATCTAATTAAAAAGTAACCGATTAGAATAGCCATCTAATCCTAATTGGGCAATTAGGATTAGAAACAAAAAGCTTCTAATCCGATTAGTAATCATTAGGATTACTAATCATTATTTCCCAGGTCTGGATGTGGTTACCTGCAAAGTATGAGGTCGGAAACATATAACCTGAGGACAAACTCACAAACTAGAGTCGTTGTACCGTCGGCCAGAACCACACATTCAAGCAAGTTTTTCACAATTGTTTCACGAAAACTCTTTAATCTACTTCCTGCCGAAATACGTACTTTACGGAATCTTCGGCAATTTACAGAAAGTGTTAAGTCCTTTCTCTTAGGCCTCGCTCACAATGAAATCGAAGTTTTGCTTCGGCCAGCTACATAAACCGTTTTTAATAACAAATGCTTCATAATTTTTCTGGTAATTGCTTTTCCTTTCATTTACCCATTGGGTTTGTTGTATTTTTAATTTTAATTTTATCTAAATGTTTTTATACCTTTCATGAACATGAAATGGTATTATAACTTTGGTCCGATGTTTGTAAGTATGAGAAGAAGAAGAGATGGACCCATCAATAAGTATACCGAAATGATCAGGATGACAAGCTGAGTTGATTTAGCCATGTCCGTCTGTCCGTGTGTCTGTTTGAACGCAAACTAGTCCCTCAATTTTTGAGATATCTGGATGAAATTTTGTATGTGGCCACCATTTTGTATTATAGGAATCATTTGGCGGAACTGACAAGATCGGACCAGTATAACATATAGCCCCCATACAACCGATTGTTCAGATATAAGGTTTTTTGGCCAAAACTTCCGCAATTAAAAAGTTAGGAACGTAAAATTTTGCAACTCGAGTACTTTCTATTTATGTAGCGTATATAGTGAAAATCAACAAGATCGGGCAAATGTATCACATAGCCCCCATACAACCGATTGTTCAGATATAAGAATTTTTGGCCAAAACTTCTGCAATTAAAAAGTTAGGAACGTAAAATTTTGCAACTCGAGTACTTTCTATTTATGTAGTGTATATAGTAAAAATCAACAAGATCGGGAAAATGTAATATATAGCCCCCATACAACCGATTGTTCAGATATAAGAATTTTTGGCCAAAACTTCTGCAATTAAAAAGTTAGGAACGTAAAATTTTGCAACTCGAGTACTTTCTATTTATGTAGTGTATATAGTGAAAATCAACGAGATCGAGCAAATGTAACATATAACCCCCATACAACCGATTGTTCAGATATAAGAATTTTTGGCCAAAACTTCTGCAATTAAAAAGTTAGGAACGTAAAATTTTGCTACTCGAGTACTTTATATTTATGTAGTGTATATAGTGAAAATCAACTAGATCGGGCAAATGTAACATATAGCCCCGATTGTTCAGATATAAGGTTTTTTGGCCAAAACTTCTGCAATTAAAAAGTTAGGAACGTAAAATTTTGCATCTCGAGTACTTTCTATTTATGTAGTGTATATAGTGAAAATCAAAAAGATCGGGCAAATGTAACATATAGCCCCCATACAACCGATTGTTCAGATATAAGGTTTTTTGACAAAAACTTCTGCAATTAAAAAGTTAGGAACGTAAAATTTTGCAACTCGAGTACTTTCTATTTATGTAGTGTATATAGTGAAAATCAACGAGATCGGGCAAATGTAACATATAGCCCCATACAACCGGTTGTTCCGATATAAGGTTTTTTCGCCAATACTTCCGCATTTAAAAAGTTAGGAACGTAAAATATTGCACCTTTGGTACTTTCTACATATGTAATGTGTATAGTGTAAGTCAGTACAATTGAACACGTATAATATACATATAGCCTCCATACAATCGATTGTTCCGATAACTCGGATCCTATTATTTTGTAAGTTTTTTTAAATTATAACAAAGATGTGTAATGTGTATAGTAAATATAGTTAAATTGAAACAGGCTGTACTGGGGATCGAACAGTGAAAATCGTGACGCTGATGAAAGGTATATAGCCTTCGGCACAGCCGAAGACAGCTTTCCTTACTTGTTTTATATTATAATTAAATTAAACAACTGTTTATATTTTAATCACTTTATTTAACAGTCCACCCCACTGTATTTTTTATAATTGCTAGAATTGACATTTATCACATAAAAATGTCCTAACTTTTCCAATATCTATTTGTACTTGTTTGATTTTTATACGATATTATTTTAAGATGTTCACACATAGATATAAGGAAAATGCCTAATAAATGAATGAATGCATGAATAAATAGAAAACTTCTTGGTCTCTTTTTAGCATACATACATTTCCATAGAGATTTCTTCTTATTTTTGGGAGGTAAATCTTTTTAATTTTATATATAAGTTTATCTTCTTCAAATGTGTAATTGCTTACAAGTACACGATAGCATCATGGTAGAGATCTCAGCAGTTAATTATTCTTAGTTCGATTCGCGGTGAAGGCAATATGACAAGTGCACATGTGGTGAGGCAAATAGAACAAAGGTGTAATTAGACGTTGGCAAGTTAAGAGTACGATGGCATGGTAGTGTAGATTAGACTAGACATCTGGGTTGTGGGCGTTCATTTTTTTTTTTTTACTTTGAAATATTAAGAAGAAAATCTTCTTAATATTATGTGATTTCTCTTTGAAAACATTAATAAGATTTTCTCTACAATAATATCTGATATCTCTTTGAAAACATTAATAAACGCACAATCAAAACCTTGTACGACCAAGCGGGGATGCCACAGGATAGTGCCCTATCCCTCCTTCTGTTAAGTTTTTTTTCTACGGTCTCTCCTCCACTTTTAGGGTTGTGTTTTCGTCGATAAGCTGTGCTGCAGAATGCTATCCTGCAATTACGAGCAGCATCGGTTGCTGCAGAGGAACTCGAACTACCGAGGTAGGCCAGAGTAATTCTTTCCCAACTTCGATCTGGGCACTGTAATAGCATAAATGCTTACTTACACAAACTGAGCCCTGACTTGCGGGATGAGTACCCGGTATACGGCTCGTCCCCCGTGATACCAACCACCTTTCAGCCCGCTCGGCCAAGTAGACTCTTGGTCAGATTGTCAATCTGCTTCAACTCTATTGAAACAGGGCTTTGGGTAGCGCTACGCATCGTTATAAAAAAAACAACACCAGGGTAGACCAGGAAGAGAATAATTATATCGCGAACAAATTTTAAATGTCAATCAACATTCATCAGTTTATCACGCGGTAACCATTCGTACCAGAGATATAATAACTACGGATACACCAAAAAGTTGAGCACTTTTTACAGGTTTTGTGCACATTAGTTACCTCGAAACTTAGAAAACCGATATGTGCGCATACCATTTTTTTAATACAAAAAACGCAATGCTTTAAAACTAGGAAATTACTTTTTTTGGAATTTGAATGTAATCGATTCCTTTTGTGTGAGCAAAGGAATTGATTACTTTTCCAATTACTTATTAATTGGGCACTGAGTGTGTAATGATTCTTAAATAATTATTACTTCCCAGCCCTAGGTGAGGTGATTCTCCATCAAAAGTATCTTTTTTTGCAGTGTATTATTACAAATTCAAAACACAAAGTTACAATTAAAAAACTGTTGGGGTTTTTGATAGGATTAAACAAATTACCCCTGGAATAATTGCGAATAATTTACAACACTTTCACCATTTTCCTATATTTTAACAATTTTAAAATTATTTTATTTTCAGGGAATCGTGGGAAAAGGTCAACATTGTGGAAAATGAAAATGGCACTTTAAGTTATAACTTAAGAAAAATTTACATTTTCCGCGAAGAGCTTTCAGTAGGAATGGAGGACGATGTTGTAATCGTTCCCAATATTCCAATGCTTAGCGCAACATCTCAAAGCAAACATGCAGCAAGGTAAACAAAATTTGAAATTTCAGTTAACACACATTTATCTACAGTCTAAAAACATAAGCCCGTAATGAATACGTCGTAATCAGTCTTTGCTTCGCATGTGTTTTAATTAAAATCTTTACTTAACTTAAAAGGATCTTTAAAATGTTGGTCAATCATAAACAAAGTAAAATCACACGTCATATAACAATTAATGTTCTTACATTTGGATGAACACAGGATGAATTTGTATGCCAAAGTTGGCCAAATGTGATGAATTTCCAAATTTGGAAAATGAGATTTCTATCGAGGAAAAGCACCAAATTTGGACTTTTTCGACAAAGTTGCCAATTTTGGTGCAGTGTAAATGTGCTATAAATCTTAAGTGCAGCATTTGCAGACGAGATATTGGTTGATGTACTGAGGAATAAATAAAATTCGGCTAGGTGACAACTCTGTCTGAAAATGTCTTCGTTGGTATTAGGGTTGCCGAACATGGGCTTTTCCAACGAAAACCGGTATGGCTTTTTCCTTTTGGTAAGCTGGTAGGTTGAATAAAATTTTGGTAGGTTGTGAAAAAAAAGTTAGAAACCGAAAACTATTTCCAAATATTTAACAAATGAATTGAATTTCTGCGCTGGGACTGGATTCTCTAAACTGTAGAAATTAAAAGTGTGCACTGAATCAAAACACATTGCATCGAAAATTTACACATGAGATTTTTATGCGACAACAAACACAAAAAGGGCGTTCCCATTGGGGGGAATAAGTGGTGACGGTCAGTACCATGTACATTTTAACAGCTATTTTGTGTGCAGTAGGCAATGTATAACGTTTTGATTTTAAGTTTTTGAATGACATTTGTAAACAATACTTTCAAAATGTTTTTCGAATATTTTATTTTATGTTGTTTTAAAATGTTCATGCTCTTGTTGAAATACCCTTTACAAAAAAAATTAATGAAAAAAAGTCAGTGACGAGGTGTGTAAATTATTTTGATAGAAAAAACTCGCACTCATTGTTACTGAATTGGAATGCTAGAGTGTACACAATTTTCAGTGTACATTTAAAAACTCATTGCTAGGGAATCCAGGCCCTGGATCACTCAAAATAGAGATACGAAGGGAACATTTTGGAAAAAAGTCTTCGGGAATGGTTAAACAACCAAAAAAAGCGAATGGCGGCGATATACCAACAGGTTATCATAACCTCTAACGAGATTTTTGCCGAGCTCCTCTTCCAACTTGTAGTGTGCTGCTTTGATTTTTTTCCCTACAAGTTTACGGGACCTACAGTTTTTTGCCGACTCCGAACGGCACTTGCAAAGCAAATGAGTTTTTGCTGAGAAGCTTCTCATGGCAGAAATACACCCGGAGAGTTTGCCAAACTACTACCGTGGGGTGACCACGTTTAGAAAAAATGTTTTTCTAAATAATTTTTGATGTTTGTTTTGCCTGGCATTGATATGACATGACTTGGTGTAGTAGGCACTTAACCGCTACACCACCGCAGTCGCCACATGCTTAAATAACAACCTCTTATAAAAAAACCACAAATTTTCAGATTAGGAACTTTCGAGTTTTTGTTTAGTAAAAATTTTAAATTAATGTTTGTACATGAAATTACTTTATATTAAGAAAATTTATCCTATGGCATGATTCCAGTGTAGAACACTGAAGCTTCATGGAGCCATATGGATGCCAGATATTAAACCTTGAACATTTCTACCTGCTTATTTCAAACAAAATTAAATTTTTCAATTCAGAGTTCTATAAAAATCTTAGGTCCGTTTTCTCAAGTAAAATTTGTATCTCACCGGGCTGTTATTCAACTTTAAACGATGCCATTATTTTTTAAAAATTTATATTTAATGCATGTATCATTCCTAACTGAAGTGGACTGTATGTACAGATATCTTACCTCTAATAAATCCGCTATGATTACTGATTTAAAGATTGGAGTGATTGAGGCTCTTTTCCAACGATCAATAAACTCACCATTCGCTAATGAAAAACTAAAAAGGTAATTCAAGTGCTTGCAAAAAGACATACTGCATTTTTGTAATATAAATGACGAGAGTCCGTCAAGATCGCATTTAGATGAAATTTTAAGGGCAGCAACCAAAAGAGACCATTTTCGCAACATCAGCACAGAAACTACTAGCCATATTGCTTGAAACAAAATTAGATTTGAAAAAATCAGCAAACAAATTTACGGAATCCAAAAGGCTTTCAGAAAATACACCACAGTATGTCATACAAACCGGAATATTAGAACAACTCTTTTTGGGACGAATATATTTCCAGAAAGCTTTGGGGTTTTCTTTCAGCTCATTCTCATATCTAGAAATATATTGCTTGTATACAAATTTATCAAGCACATTAAAATCCTTACTATATCGAATAAATTTTTCCTTGGAGGCTTTATAAAGTTTAGAATATTTGTTCCTAAGATTCTTAAATTTCTTTAGGGAGTTTATGATTTCGATCAGGGAGTAAAGAAATATTATTAGAAAATATTGTATGTATATTACACAGGAAAATATCGAAGCATTCCTCTACGCTTTTTGAGTCGAAAATTGATAGCAAGTCCACTTTGAGAATATCAGCATTTGGGATTGTGGTTGATCTGGATAGAAAATTAGCAAACTCGAAGGTGAGAGAAAGTGGGACATGATGCATATCGGATTTACATATTGGGAATGTGTATTCCGACACTTCAAAGATTAAATTTTCATCAACGAAAACAAGGTCCGAGATATTGAAAAACGAATTAATTTGAGTCAGATTAATACTAAAGAGACTATCAATAAAATTTATTTCGTGCGAGCTATTCTCATTTGTTGGCGTTAAAATACCATTATTAAGATAATTTGACCAAGTAATTTTGCTCAGGTTAAAGTCTCCTAGGACACAAGAATGAAGACCCATAATATTGCTTACATGAACAGCGTAGAAAGAGTCATGGCTAGAGGGAGGTATGTAAGAAGCACAAAGATATATTTTGCAAAGATTTCCAAATACACCTAGCTGATCAAGAAGGGTATCATCATTTTCCAACTGGACTAAAGACGAGCGAAGCTTGCGATTCACTGTAATTAAAACCCCGCCCCCTCTCAAGCAATAAGTCTTTGTTGCGTCTCTATCCTTGGGATATAAATGAAAAAGGTTTGGATCAAAAAATTCTGCATCAGTAAAATTACTATTTAGTCATGTTTCAACAATTACGTAAGAATCAAATTCGCAACGAGAAGTAAATAAAAAAAACGTCATTAGCTTTTGTACGCATTCCCGAGATGTTTTGATAATAAATATTTAAAATATTTTTATTATTCTCGGTACTAGAACTATTACTAATTAAGCGACAATTATTAACTAAACTACTCTTACTGAAATTTCCGAAATGGCCTAATAATAATGCCAGACGGCCAAGAATTTGCATCGAAGAGACGATCATAGAAAGCGGGAGAAACACCAAGCTAGAAAGTCACTCTCTATATCATCGAGAGCAATGTCATTTTTTATAAGCGAACGACAGCAAATGTAGTTACCTTCAATCCCGAAATGTTTGGTTACGTAATCTATTCTGCAGTAACTGAAGCTTTGAACTAAGAAATATGCAGCCACTTATTTTAGCAATAACTTCGAGACTGTGGCACCATTTCGACTAACAACAACCCTCCTATGTCTATTTCGTGCGACAGACCAATTGTTATCAGCATCATTATTAGCATTAACATCAGAAACGGCTTCAGAATTATTTTCCTTGTTATCGGCATTATTGTTAGCATTAACATCAACAGCAGCATCAGAAGTAGTAGCAGTAGCTGCAGAAGTTAATGCAAGTGTATTGCCATTCTAATCTAATCTTGGCTTGCGTCATAATGACGCTTAACCGCCTAGGCGATTTTGGCCGTATCAAAGCACGCCAGTCATTCCTTTTTATCGATAACTGACGCCAATTGGAAACCCCAAGGGAGTTCAAGTCATCCTCCACCTGTTGTTTCCATCTCAGTCGAGGTCTCCCCCTTCCTCTGCTGCCGAATTCGGGTGTCGATAGGAAAACTTTCTGTGCTGGTGCTTCTTTGTCCATTCGCATAACATGACCCAGCCAGCGGAGTCTTTGGGCTTTAATCCGCTGAACTATGGTCAGGTCTGCGTAAAGCTCGTACAGCTCATCGTTAAATTTTCTTCGATACTCGCCGTTGGCATCCCTGGAAGGACCATAAATCTTCCGGAGAACTTTTCTCTCAAATATTCCAAGGGCCATCTCATCTTCTCTTGACACTGTCCACGATTCCGAGCCGTACATCAGGACTGGTATGATGAGAGACTTATAGAGCGTGATCTTTGTCGAGATAGGACTTTACTTCTCAATTGCCTACTTAGTCCAAAGTAACACTTGTTGGCAAGGGTGATTCTCCGTTGGATTTCTAGACTGATATTATTTTCGGTGTTAATGCTGGTTCCCAAATAGATGAAGTCTCTCACCGTTTCAAACTTGTAGCTATCAACGGTGACTTGGCTGCCAAGGCGTACTTCGTCTTGTCCTCGTCCACCGCAAGACCCACTTTTTTCGCTTCCTTATCCAACCCAGAGAAAGCAGCGCTTACGGCGCGGCGGTTTAGGCCAATGATATCAATATCATCGGCATACGCCAGCAATTGCACGCTCTTGTAAACGATTGTGCAATTGCGGTTTAGCTCTGCTGCTCGAATCATCTTCTCCAGCATCAGGTTAAAGAAATCGCACGAAAGGGAGTCACCCTGTCTGAAACCTCGTTTGGTTTCAAATGGCTCAGAGAGGTCCTTCCCGATTCTGACGGAACTGTTGGTTTTGCTCAACGTCATTTGGAAAAGCCGTATAAGCTTTGCAAGGAAGTTAAATTCAGACATGGCAGCATACAGTCCTTTTTGCGCTGTCAAAAGTGGCTTTAAAATCGACAAAGGGATGGTGAGTGTCGATTCTTTTATCATGGGTCTTCTCTAGGATTTGGCGTATCGTGAAAATCTGGTCGATGGTAGACTTACCAGGTCTAAAGCCACACTGATAAGGTCCAATCAGCTTGTCTACGATGGGCTTCAGTCTTTCACACAATACGCTAGAAAGAACCTTATATGCGATATTAAGAAGACTGATTCCGCGGTAGTTGGTGGGGTTAGCGGGATCGCCTTTCTTGTGGATTGGGCAGAGCACACTTAAATTCCAATCTGGAGGCATGCACTCATCTGACCATATTCTGCATAAGAGCTGATGCATTCTTTTTACCAGCTCTTCGCCTCCGTGTTAGAACAGCTCGGCGGGTAGTCCGTCTTTCCCAGGCGATTTGTTGTTTTTGAGCCGGGATATTGCTATCCTCACTTCATCATAGTCAGGTGGTGGGACGATTTTTCCATCGTCAGGGATTGGGGTATCGGGTTCGACGTCTTCTCGCAATTTAGTAGTGAGGAGAAATGCTCCCTCCATAATTTAAGTACATTCTGTACGTCGGTTACCAGGTCTCCGTTATTGTCCTTACAGGAACTTGCCCCGGTCTTTAAACCTTCCGTCATCCGCCGGATCTTTTCATAGAATTTTCGGGCATCATTCCTGTCAGCCAGCATCTCAAGCTCCTCACACTCACGCCTTTCGGCCTCACGTTTCTTTTTTCTGAAAAGGCGTCTCTCTTCCTTCTTCGCCTCACGATAGCGTTGCCATACACTGCGGGTTGCGCCCGTTCGCAACGTCTCCCTGTATGCAGCGTCCTTTTTGACCGAGGCTGCGGTGCATTCCTCATCGTACCAGTTGTTCTTGCGGGCTCGCTGAAACCCTATAGTGGTCTCAGCGGCGGTACGTAATGAGTGAGAGATATGCTTCCATTGCTCGGTTACATCGTTAGGTCGAGGATTGCTCTCTGATAGCAGGTTTGAGAGTAGAGTGGAGAAATTATCAGCTGTCTGTGTCACGCGCAGCTTCTCGACGTCAAACTTTCCTTCCGTTACTGTGCGTAGTTTCTTCGCTGCACAGAGGCGTGTGCGTATCTTGGCTGCAACAAGATAATGGTCCGAGTCGATATTGGGACCGCGTAGGGTACGCACGTCTAGAACGGTGGAGCTGTGTCTGCCGTCGATCATGACATGATCAATCTGGTTTCTTGTTTTTTGGTCAGGGGACAGCCAGGTGGCTTGGTGTATTCGCTTATGCTGGAACCTGGTACTACTGATGACCATATTGCGGGAAGCGGCGAAGTCAATCAACCTAGTGCCGTTGGGGGATGTTATATCGTGGAGACTGAGTTTTCCAACTGTAGGACCAAAGACTCCTTCCTTGCCCACCTTGGCATTAAAGTCGCCGAGCACGATTTTGATATCATGCAGGGGGCAGCGATCATAGGCTTGTTCAAGTTTATCGTAGAAGGAGTCCTTCTCTGCGTCGTCCGTCTCCTCGAAAACCTCGCCTTGATGTGGATCGCAGCGAGACGCTCGTCCACAGGAGTGAACGCTAGTACTTGGCGGCGAAGTCTCTTTCCCACCACAAATCCTACACCACGCGCTTTGCCGCGTATCTGGCCACTGTAGTATACGTATATGTATTGTCATTAGAATTAATTTTATTGGAGCGAAGATTGTAAGGTGTATTAACCACTTTTGAGGTTGATGCCCGCTGATTTTCGCGAGAGGCAGTATTTGGTATCAAAGTCAAAAAGATTGTGGTGGGTTTTCGCACTAAGACAATCTATGGTTCTATTTCTGGCCATTTGGAGCACGGCAGGAAAGATCCCATCTGGGCATGGCGACTTACACTTGGAAAACGAGTTCAAAAATTTTAAACTTTTTTGGACTACATATATGACCAAAGTAAATTTGGTTTAAAACTAAAACCTCTAAACTTTTTACAAAAGAGAGAGTTTTGAGTTCAGTTTGGATTAAATGCCGTCGGTAGGGGAGACTGGCGGTCCTTCTACACTTTTTTAAGCCTGCATATCTTTGAAGATATCCACGGATCGAAACTTTCAAAAGCTTAAACAAATCTCACGTTATTCAAGAAAAAAATATAGATGAATCATTTCTTGAAATTGGACCCGAGAAAAATGTATTTAAGGTGAATTGAAAAAAGTTAAATTTGCTGAGTGTACCCCATGCCGGGGTAACTCCGATTCGATTTCGATTTTCATGTGATGAAGTAGAGTTATTAAATAATTTTTAAATTTTTTTGTTTCGAGTTTTCGCTTATTATTTTAAAAATTTTTTAACTATGGAGGCTAATCTATCTTCTATCTATCTATATATGGCTAATTCTCTGGGAAAGTTGCTAACGTTACATCTTCAAATGCTTATAACTCTGCCATTATTTGCACGGTTGCTGTTTGCCTAAAATTTTGCGTACCAAAATTCGTACCAAACAGAAAAAAACGTACCACAATAATTTGCTAGCCAAACAGTAGGGGGACTCATCGAACCTTATAAGTTTACAAAATGTGTAAATTTATAAATATATCAGCTAAGTTAGATGAACGCCCTAGATAAATTTATGTGTACTTGATGTCAAACAAAAATATTTTACTTCGAAATTCTCATTAAAAAAGTAATTTTCGACCCGTTTTCAGCATAATCTTCTATTTTTGTCCAGTGTGCATTGAATGCATTAAAAAAAATAACGTCGAACGGCGTCATTGTATTGGATAAATTTACGAACTCTTTTACCAAAATCGACGCGGAAGTTTATCAAATTTGTGTAAACTTCGTCCCATACAAATTTTGACAGTTCATTTGCACGCTTGATAAGTTTATACGTTTATACGCTTTATAAGGTGTTTATAAAGGTTGATGAATCGGCTTAATATAACATTTATTAAAACAATTTTAAGCAGTTCATCTGCTGCCATAATTTAACACAGAAACGGGTTTTAATGTATGTACATTAGCCCGGATCGGTCCCCATACAAAAAAAAAGTTTTTCCAGTCCACCCCTAGGATTAAAGATATTTTGAGGGCGATCCCAAAATTTTTTTTTTTTGCCACGCCCCCCCGATGGGCTATTTACTTTTTTTGACACTCGTCGCCATATTAAGTCCGATTTTAATGAGCCGTACATCGTTGTTCATGGCTTGGAAGCCTCCACAATTCTTACCTTAATCATTTTTTACTCCGAGCTCAAATTCTAGTAGTGACTGTCGGTATTTCGTTTCACATCATCACAGCACATCATATAGATAGTCCTTATCTCTGAGAGTATGCTTCGTGCAATTGGTTCATTATAGCCATAATTAGTTCTATGGGACGTTTCGACAAGCAACCGATGGTGTCTTAACTCGCGCGACGAGGTATTAAAATCAATCAAACTACGTACATAGTTCATCGCAATCAACCCTGTGGTTAACTAAGTTGTAGACAAACATTAGCGCAAATTAAATTCTACGGTCATCTAAGGATTATAAGCCCAGAAGTTTTCTCCTACTATCATAATCTGGCACACCGCACGGCCAGTTTAATTTGAAAAAGCGAATCTAGTAAATGTTCTTTGAACTCTTTCAATTTTTCTACGGTGGGACAAATAGTATGGATTCCACACAAGACAACAATAGTCTAGGTGGCTCCTTACTAGACAAATATAAAGCGACTTCAAAGTGTAAGGGTCTTTAAAATCTATCGAATTTCTTCTTATGAATCCCATCATGGAAAGAGCTTTGGCAAGAACAACATCAACATGCCTGTTGAAACTTAGTTTCTTGTCGAAAATGACCCCAAGATCTTTTATTTCGTCCAAACGACCCAAATTAACGTTGTCTATTGAATAGTCAAACTCAATAGGATTGAGAGCTTTGGAGTAAGAAACCACTTGACATTTACCTGTGTTAAGGAACAAATTACACTGTGACACAAAATGAGGGGTCATCTCTCCGGAATTGATGAAACCAATTGGAGATGAAACTTTAGCCCTCCCATATCAAAACCTCATACTGGGTTTTTGGCTTATAGGTCTGGGTTCTTTGTTATTTTTATTCAAAGTTGGTAACCCTGTGTATGAGAAAAAGTTGATTAAAACTTGATCAAATGCAGCAATTTTAGATGGGTTTTCTTGTATATCCCAATTTGTTGGATCGAGGAACTCATTTTTGACATTAATTTTTACCGAACTCTTACGACAGGTGGCGCTGTCATACAATTTGTTCAATTTTTGATAGTTTTTCATGCTAATGAAGCAATTTCAGATTGTTTTTTTTTTGTATATCGCAATTTTTGGATGGATCAACTCATTTTTGACATTAGTTTTTACCTAAATCTTACGATAGGTGGCGCTGTCATACAATTTTTTTTTGTTGATAGTTTTTCATGCAATAATAGTATTAATATAGTTTTTAAAAGGGAAATATAAATATTTCAACCCTGTATTCATAGGTGGATTTACGAGTGGGGCTGGGGCAAGTAACCCCTCCTCCCCCCTCACTACTAAGTATGGTCCTTATTTTATATGTATCAGTTGTTGATATTTTCGCCTGCATAAAATGAAAGGTGATTATATTTGATCAGTACATAATTTCAAAAAATTATCTCGCAAAAAATGAAGGTATGAAAAGTGATAAACAGAAATTAATTGAATTCTTAACAGAAATATTACTTTGTACGTATACTTAATTTTTTATTTCAAACTTTTCACGGCTACAAATGTGTATATGTATACCATTTATCATCTTTTTTTGTGGCAAATATAGTGTAATGTTCCTTTCTACAACTATCATTTACGATCTACGACACTAAAACTAAAAATATAAATTTTCATGAAAAATTTTAAAAATTGTATGACAGCGACACCTATCGTAAGATCTAGGTTAAAGTTTATATCAAAAAAGAGTGCCTCGATCTAATAAATAGCGATATAAAAAAAAAACAATCTCAAATTTATTCATTTGTACGAAAAACTATCAAAAAAAATTGTATGACAGCGCCAGCTATCGTATGACTTAGATAAAAATTAATGTCAAAAATGAGTTCCTCGATCCAAAAAAAGCGATATACAAAAAAACCAATCCAAAATTGCTCCATTTCATGAAAAACTATAAAAAATAAGACAAATTGTATGACAGCGCCACCTATCGTAAGGCTTAGATAAAAATTAATGTCAGAAATGAGTTGATCCATCCAAAAAAATTGCGATATACAAAAAAACCTATCTAAAATTGCTTCATTAGCATGAAAAACTATCAAAAATAAGACAAATTGTATGACAGCGCCACCTGTCGCAAGACTTAGGTAAAAATTAATGTCAAAAATGAGTTCCTCGATCCAACAAATAGAGATATACAAAAAAATCCATCCAAAATTACTTCATTTGATCAAGTTTTAATCAACTTTTCTCATACACAGGGTTACCAACTTTGAATAAAAATAACAAGGAACCCAGACCTATATCCCAAAAGCGGAGTATGAGGTTTGGATATGGGAGGGCTAAAGTTTTATTTCCAAATGGTTTCATCAATTAGGTAGAATCTTGTTGCACAGTGTTATTAGCGATACACCACTGCTGGAATACAATAAAATCGTATTGCAAATTACTGCAGTCACTTAGATTACATATTGGCATAAAACTTTTGACATCATCGGCAAACATGAGACATTTCGCAAACTTGAAATGCAGGGGTAAGTCGTTAATAAACAGTATAAACAAAAGCGGTCCGCAGTGAGTGCCCTGCGGTATCCCAGACCAGGCATTCACGACGCAATCCGATTTCGTCGACCCAATCTTCACTAAAAGCTTGCGGCCTGCCAAGTAACCCTCAAGAAACTTTAATAGTGCCCCTGCGATGCCATATAGGGAGAGCTTGTGTAGCAAAACAGAGTGGTGAACTTTGTCGAAGGCTTTGGAAAAGTCAGTATAAATGACATCCATTTGATATTTATGCTCCAGAGCAACAATGTGATTTGTGATAATTAAAAGATTGGTGCATGTGGACCTCCCTGGAAGAAACCCATGCTGTGCATAGCTGAATCGATCTCTGAAGTGATTAAAAAGTTTAGTATTTAGGATATTATCAAATATTTTTGCAAACGTACCCCGAAACGGGTTGTGCGCTGGGTTTGGGACCCGCCACGTAAAAAATTTAGTCCAATGAAAAATGTATTAAAGCCTCGGATGAGAACCCCCTTTAATGTTGACGACCCGGCAAAACGAATAAGGCATAATGATTTGGATATTAGGGCATGTACCGGGAATGTCCGGACCCTTTCAAGGGACGGTACCGCTGCCCGACTGGTTGATGTCCTCGTTAACGCAAAGGCTGACATCACCGCCCTGCAGGAAATGCGATGGACGGGACAAGGAAAGACGACCATCGGACCTTGTGACGTATACTACAGTGGCCAGACACGCGGCAAAGCGCGTGGTGTAGGATTCGTGGTGGGAAAGAGACTTCGCCGCCAAGTACTAGCGTTCACCCCCGTGGACGAGCGTCTCGCTGCGATCCGCATCAAAGCGAAATTTTTCAACATAACATTTATCTGCGCCTATGCGCCGACTGAGGAGACGGACGACGCAGAGAAGGACTCCTTCTACGATAAACTTGAACAGACTTATGATCGCTGCCCCCAACATGATATCAAAATCGTGCTCGGCGACTTTAATGCGAAGGTGGGCAAGGAAGGAGTCTTTGGTCCAACAGTTGGAAAATTTAGTCTCCATGATATAACATCCCCCAACGGCACTAGGTTGATTGATTTCGCCGCTGCTCGCAATATGGTCATCAGTAGTACCAGGTTCCAGCATAAACGAATACACCAAGCCACATGGCTGTCTCCTGATCAAAGAACAAGAAACCAGATTGATCATGTCATGATCGACGGCAGACATAGCTCCACCGTTCTGGACGTGCGTACCCTTCGGGGTCCCAATATCGACTCGGACCATTATCTTGTTGCAGCCAAGATACGCACACGCCTCTGTGTAGCAAAGAAAGTGCGCACAGTAACGGAAGGAAAGTTTGACGTCAAGAAGCTGCGCACGACACAGACAGCTGACAATTTCTCCACTCGACTCTCACACCTGCTATCGGAGAGCAATCCTCGACCTAACGATGCAACCGAGCAATGGAAGCAAATCTCTCACTCATTACGTACCGCCGCTGAGGCCACTATAGGGTTCCAGCGAGCCCGCAAAAACAACTGGTACGATGAGGAATGCAGCACTGCCTCGGACAAAAAGGACGCTGCCTACAGGGAGACGTTGCGAACGGGCGCAACCCGCAGTGTATGGCAACGCTATCGTGAGGCAAAGAAGGAAGAGACGCCTTTTCAGAAAAAAGAAACGTGAGGCCGAAAGGCGTGAGTGTGAGGAGCTTGAGATGCTGGCTGACAGGAATGATGCCCGAAAATTCTATGAAAAGATCCGGCGGATGACGGAAGGTTTTAAGACCGGGGCAAGTTCCTGTAAGGACAATAATGGCGACCTGGTAACCGACGTACAGGGTGTACTTAAATTATGGAGGGAGCACTTCTCCTCACTGCTAAATTGCGAGGGAGACGTCGAACCCGATACCCCAATCCCTGACGATGGAAAAGTCGTCCCACCACCTGACTATGATGAAGTGAGGATAGCTATATCCCGGCTCAAAAACAACAAAGCGCCTGGAAAAGACGGACTACCCGCCGAGCTGTTCAAACACGGAGGCGAAGAGCTGGTAAAAAGCATGCATCAGCTCTTATGCAGAATATGGTCAGACGAGTGCATGCCTCCAGATTGGAATTTAAGTGTGCTCTGCCCAATCCACAAGAAAGGCGATCCCGCTAACCGCACCAACTACCGCGGAATCAGCCTTCTTAATATCGCATATAAGGTTCTTTCTAGCGTATTGTGTGAAAGACTGAAGCCCATCGTAGACAAGCTGATTGGACCTTATCAGTGTGGCTTTAGACCTGGTAAGTCTACCATGGACCAGATTTTCACGATACGCCAAATCCTGGAGAAGACCCATGATAAAAGAATCGACACACACCATCTCTTTGTCGATTTCAAAGCCGCTTTTGACAGCGCAAAAAGGAGTTGCCTGTATGCCGCCATGTCTGAATTTGACTTCCCTGCAAAGCTTATACAGCTTTGCCAAATGACGTTGAGCAATACTAACAGCTCCGTCAGAGTCGGGAAGGACCTCTCTGAGCCATTTGAAACCAAACGAGGCTTCAGACAGGGCGACTCCCTTTCGTGCGATTTCTTCAACCTGATGCTGGAGAAGATAATTCGAGCAGCAGAGCTAAACCGCAATGGTACAATCTTTTACAAGAGCGTGCAATTGCTGGCGTATGCCGATGATATTGATATCATTGGCCTTAACAACCGCGCCGTAAGCGCTGCCTTCTCTGGACTGGATAAAGAAGCGAAAAAGTGGGTCTTGCGGTCAACGAGGACAAGACGAAGTATTTGCTGTCATCAAAGAAAGAATCGGCGCACCTGCGCCTTGGCAGCCACGTCACTGTTGATAGTCACAAATTTGAAACTGTGGGGGACTTCGTCTATTTGGGAACCAGCATTAACACCGAAAATAATATCAGTCTAGAAATCCAACGGAGAATCACTCTTGCGAACAAGTGCTACTTTGGACTGAGTAGGCAATTGAGAAGTAAAGTCCTCTCTCGAAGAACAAAGATCGCGCTCTATAAGTCTCTCATCATACCTGTCCTGATGTATGGCTCAGATTCATGGACAATGTCAAGAGAAGATGAGATGGCCCTTGGAGTATTTGAGAGAAAAGTTCTCCGGAAGATGTATGGTCCTTCCCGTGATGCCGACGGCGAGTATCGAAGGAGATTTAACGATGAGCTGTACGAGCTTTACGCAGATCTGACCATAGTCCAGCGAATTAAAGCCCAAAGGCTCCGCTGGCTGGGTCACGTCATGCGAATGGACAAAGAAGCTCCAGCCCAGAAGGTTTTCCAATCGTCACCCGAATTCGGCAGCAGAGGAAGGGGGAGGCCTCGACTGAGATGGAAACAACAGGTGGAGGATGACTTGAACTCCCTTGGGGTTTCCAATTGGCGTCAGTTATCGCTAAAAAGGAATGACTGGCGTGCTTTGATAGGCGACGGCCAAAATCGCTTAGGCGGTTAAGCGCCAATAAATGATGATGATGATGTACATAGCTTGACTATTGGTCTATAGTTTGTAATTTTGCTCCCTGACCTGACTTAAATATTGGCGAGATTGCACAAAGTTTCCAGCCGTCTAAGAAAACACCCTTCTTGAGGCAATAGTTAAATAGTAGGGACAATGGAAAAGCGATAGACTCTGAGAACATTTTCAAAAATACTGGAGCAAGTCCTTCTATGTCGAGACTAGAGCTAGACGTTAAGTTAGAAATTGCCAGAGAGACCTAATCAGGGGATATATCAATGTTTGTAATTGTATTGGAACTAAAAATTTGGTAAAAAATGTTGAGCTTCTATTAGGAGTCCAGTTACTATTATCATACACCCCTTGAAAAAACTTTGCAAATAGATTGCAAGTTTGCAAGGGATTTTTCGACATCTCACCGTCAAACTCTACACACGTTGGGAAACCATTAGTTTTACGTTTATTATTGATAAATACCCAGAATTTCCTTGGGTTGCATTGTAGGTCAAGTTCAACATTAGAAATGTATCCATTATATAAGAAATTATGAATACAGTCGTAGTTTTTCTTTAGCTTACTTAAGCGTAAATTATCTCCCAATGTATTCGACAGTTTGAATTTCTTATGCGCTATGTTTTTCAAATTTTTTAAATGGCTCAACCTTTTGTTAAACCACGGCGGCTTATTGCGCTTAACATACTTTTTTGATGGAACGTAATTCGAAATACAATATAATAATTTACTGCGGAATAATTCATATGAATCGTGCGGATCATCGAACGTGTGCAAAATTGACCAATCAACAGAATTTAGAAATTCACAAATAGCGTGTCTGTCTGGTTTGGCATAGTCATAAACCACATCCGTAGCAACACTTTTTGGAGCGAAGTTATAATACTTAAGGGTAATAGCTAGAGCCTTGTGGTGTAAACTATTAACAGATAAGGGCGATAAGCAATCCGAACAAGAAATATTTACATCATTGAATGCAAAGACGAGATCTAAAATGCGTCCATTATCATTCGAAATGTTGTTGAACTGATAGAGCCCCATCGAAAATAAGATATTGCACAGTAAAACATCATCTGTCTTCACGTTGGTTGGAACTAAATTACTACTATAATGTGACCATGAAATATTGGTTAGGTTCAAGTGGCTGCCGCAGAGGCACACCTAGGCCGGTATTAAAAGGCCCGTTGTGATACCACCAACACTAGGAAAGTCAGTTCCGGGACCCTGCCATAAGGAAAATCCCGGTAAACCGACACCGTTACTCCTCCTCGAACCATTTAGATGACTTGATGAAGGCCATCAGGTCCTTTGTGTCCAGCTCCGTGACCTGGCGTAGGCTAACCAGGAAGGGAACTCCCAAAAAGCGTGTTCTCGCGCCACTTAAAGCCGGGCAGTTGCAGATGAGGTGCTCCACCGTTTCCTCCTCCTCATCATCCTTACAACTCCTACAGCATCGTCGGTAGGGCACACCTAGTCTTTCTGCGTGGCTACCAATGAGGCAGTGCCCAGTTAATACGCCTACTAGTATGGAGATTTCTCTTCTCCTTAGGGCATAAATTTGTCTTGATCTTGTATGATCCCATTTCGGCCAGGTTTCTTTGGATATCCGGCATCCTGGAGATTGCAGCCATCTTTCGTTGGCTTGGCGGAGTGTGTACTCCTTCAGCATTAGCTTGCATGTGGCAAACGGCATACCTAAGCGCGCTGTATCCCGAAGAACCTGCTGTGCAACAGTAGGTCGCCTCCCCGTTGGTGCACCCTGGGTAACGCTAAATGACCCACACGGCTAGTTTCCTGTATTGCCGGTTCTACGAGAAGGGTACCAGTACTTGTGCTGTACCCATCGTGCCGAAACGACCCGGGCCGTTTTCCTATATCGACCCGGCCAAGAGCAATACACTCGGGGTGACCCTGTCTGAGATTTAGGCAGGGCTACACCTCGCTACAACAACAACAACAAGCACCTGCTTGGTCGTGCC
The DNA here is from genome assembly GCA_964058755.1 of Campiglossa producta. Classification (NCBI taxonomy): domain Eukaryota; kingdom Metazoa; phylum Arthropoda; class Insecta; order Diptera; family Tephritidae; genus Campiglossa; species Campiglossa producta. The sequence continues at coordinate 42,659,811 of CAXKVI010000004.1, forward strand.
CTGACTCGCAGGTTCGTCTGCCCTACAATTTCCCTCAATGTCCCTATGCCCCGGGACCCATGTGAGGATCACGTGGTTCTGTTGGGCCATCTCTTGTAGAGATCGACGACAGGTGAGCGTCAGTTCAGAGTTGAATGAGTAAGAGCCAAGGGATTTGATGAAGAAGAATAAAAATATCATGTCTGATAGTGTAGCCGCGGCGTCCATGATTGCTGAAACTTCAGCCTGGAAGACACTGCAGTGATCAGGTAGTCTGAAGGAGAGCTCAAGGATCAGATCCTTTGAATAAACCCCTCCTCCAACTCTGCCGTCTAACTTCGAGCCATCAGTATAAATGGAAGTGCCGCCATCAGTGGCACGGAATGTAGCTAAGAGCCAGGCAGGCTGTATAGAGAAATACCAGCCATTTGGCTGATGTCTCCAGTGTGTTTATGAGTTGTGCGGGTATAATCCCGTCTGGCCCGGCAGCCTTGAACGGTTCGAAGCTTTTAACCGCCCACCTAACCTTTTCCTCCGAGATGGGTATGTATACAGCCAGGTTTGTTGTAGGTGGTAAGGGTTCCTCATGCAAGTTCCCTGGGAAGTGCGTATTCAAGAGCAGCTCTAAGGTTTCCCCCTCCGTGCTGGTCCAGGATCCGTCAGGTTTGCGCAAATAGCTTGTGGCTGTTCGAGTTTTTGAGAGCACTAGTCTAAGTCTCGCTGTATCGTCGACATTTTCGACCCCAGTGCAGAAATTCCTTCACGATACTCTCTTTGCCTGCCTCAGAGCTTTTTTGTAGACCCTAAGTTTAACTTTATATTCGAGCCATTGAGTCTCCGTGCCAAGGCTCTTGTCCTTATTAAACTGTGTCCTGCATGATTTGCGGAGCGAGTCCAGGTCATAGGACCACCAATGCGGCCTATGTTTACCGCGTGGTGTTGGCACTGGGCAAGCCTGCTCTAGGGCATTCGAGAGCGCCGTTGTAAAGGTCTTTACCAGATCCTCCAACTCCCCTACTGATGAGGGGACTTGTGGGGGTAGTGCTGGTAGGTCCCTAGATAGTATTTCATTGTGTAGCTGCTAGTTAGTGTTACGTGGGTTGCGTCTCATAACCGGCTGCTCAACAGAAAAGTCTAGAACTAATTGTAACCGTTGATCTCTGTACATTGCAGATATACAGACAAATTAAAAAAGGAGCCAGTGGAATTCAAATGAACAGTTTTTTAACATTTCTGTCGGTCTGACTGTCTGTCTGTCTTCATGTTTGTGCGCGGTTGGAACGATGGAATTTAATGAAACTTTCACCGGTGCATTACTAGATGCCTACTTTAAGAATTAAGATATCCCTTATTTCGAGAGCTCAACCAGTTTTGGAGTTATCGACCAATATTAAGACCAAGGATTATTCAAAATGTGTTAGTACAATATGGGTATCAAATGAAAGGTGCTGATGAGTGCTGCAAGAAGTAATTATATTAAATTCAATATCTGAAATGGTTTCGGAGGTATCTCATACAATATGAGAGGGAAATGGAGAAGGTTTGGAAGATTCATTTACACCTTCATCCTAATTTTGGGCTATCATATTCCTTTCAAAAACCTAAATCACATTTACTTGTCGACTTATGGACCTCGAAAAATGAGCAAAAAGTAGATTTTCGTCATAAGTTGTGCAAAAAAACTGAATGATCGACACTGCATGAGCAGTAAAAAAGCAATTTTTGACTCGTACCTCCTTGTCATTAATTACCAAAATATTCGTGGTTTACGATCAAAACTGGTTCCTTTTATCTTAATAGTTTCACTTTTACGGCACACGTAGTAGCTTTTACAGAGACCTGGTTAAAGCCAGATAATTTTAATTCTGACGTTTTCTCAAATAAATATGTTGTTTATCGGCGTGACCGAGACTCCAGGGCTGGAGGCGTCCTCATTGCCGTGGACCAGTGGCGTAGATAGTTTTTTGCGATCGTAAACGGATATATCAATCTGCATAAACTTTCTATCCACATTTTATTTTTTGTTCATCAAAATGGGGTTTACAAACGTAGTACAAAAAGAAAGAGCGCTTTTTCATTTCGATATGTATGTACATTAGATATGTATATTAGTTCAATGTGAAAGTACCTATATGTCGAAAAAAAATGTCTGCGTTCAAATTTTTTGCTCAAGCATCCGTGAAAAAACGCTGAATCGAGGTTTTTGCTATAAGTTTCTTATACATACTTTGTCCGATTTTTAAAATTTAAATGTTACCGTGGAGGTTTTGTCGGCCCATGATTGAACTTTGAAGTGTTTTGGCTTAAATCGAATTTCGAATTTATTTTTATACCACTAATCTAAAGATCTCAGAAAATTATGAGGATTTAGCAAAAAACAAAAAATTATGATAATTTTTGTTGGGACAATGTTTAATTAATCTGGTGCTTTTTGTCCGTTGATTAGAAGCGAAATATTATTTTTTTCCCTTTTTCCTCCTACCAGTTTCGATGCGTTTTGCATCTTCATCAGGGAGACTGCCTTTATTTTACAAAAAAAAAACATATAACAATTAGTGAGTTAATACATACATTTAAAACAAATATTACACTTACTTTAAATTTAACAAGGTGGAGGTGGGGCCGTGTGTAGAAGTCCACGCAAGTGGGGAAAGCTTCTGATCGCCATTCAACTGGGAATGGCCAGAGGGATTCTTCTATGTGCGGTCCAAGCAGCTCGCTACGTCCGGGAAAGCCCACGTATCTCTGGATAGCCACTAGAACACCCGTTCGGTGGTGAACTAAAGTGAGAAGGCGACAACCTGACAAGGCCACTCCGACATAATCGGTTTAAGGGCTTGCCAGGGGACTTCCTCAGCAGCGTCTGTCACCATGAAGTGAAGCTGCAAGCGGGGTTCTGTCTTGAACCAAGCGGCTCGCTATATAAATGTATAATTTAAATCCAATCCCCCGAGAAACGGGTTGTGCGTAGGGTTTGGGATCCTCCACATAAAAACAAACTTCCAATGAGATCCAATATTCAGGCCTCGGATATGATAACTCACTCACAGTAAACGAACTAGGAATACGAATAATGAAACCAGGGCATGCTCGTGGAATGTCCGAACCCTTACTAGGGAAGGTGACGATGCCCGCCTAGTTGAGGTCCTCAATAAGGCAAAAGCTGACATCACCGCTATACAAGAAATGCGATGGACGGGCCAAGGTTATAAGACCATCCAAACCTGCAATGTCTACTGGAGCGCAGATTCGGCGTCGGTTTTGTGGTGGGAAAGAGGCTTGTCAAACAGGTAGTGTCTTTCACGAGCGTCTCGCCACAATCCGAATAAAACTACGATTTTTCACCATACCATTTATCTGTGCGCACGCACCGACCGAAGACAAGGACGACGTGGAAAAAGATGCATTCTACGCGAAATTAGAAGAAACTTATTTCGCAGAACGACTCGCGCACCTGCTCTCTGAGAGCACAATTCAACCCAGTGCATATCTCCAGGTCACTTCGTACCGCAGCCGAAGAAGTAATTGGATTCCGGCAAATTCGAAAAAACAGCTGGTACGATGATAGAGAGTGCAAAGACGCAATGAAAAGAAAGGACGACGCTTATAAGTCAACGTTAAAAGCGAATGCAACGAGGAGCGTGTGTAAACACTACCGTGAGATGAAGAGGGAAGCAAGACGGCTTTTTCGGGCGAAGAAAAGGGAAGCGGAAAAGCGTGAAATCCAAGAACTTGAAATACTAGCCAGCAGAAGCAACGCCCGAAAATTTTATCAAAGAATTCGACGAATGACGGAAGGTTTTAACCCCGGGGCAAACTCCTGTAAAAATGACAACGGCGACCTGGTGTCAGATCTTCAGAGAGTACTAGGGTTATGGAAGGATCACTTCTCTGCCCTTCTAAACAGAGGAACGGAGCAACAATCCAGAGAAGAGGACGAACTCGACCCCACAATCGAAGACGATGGAATCGAAGTTCCACAACCCGACTATACCGAGGTGCGAGTAGCTATATCACGGCTAAAAAACAATAAAGTGGCGTGTGCTGATGGCCTATGAGCTGATGGCCGCTGAGCTATTTAAATGCGGCGGCGAGGAACTGGTAAGGTGCATGCACCAGCTCTTGTGCAGAATATGGTCGGATGAATGCATGCCTGAAGATTGGAATCTAAGTGTTCTCTGCCCAATCCATAAGAAGGGTGATCCCGCAAACTGCGCCAACTATCGTGGAATCAGCCTTTTGAGTATCGCATATAAGGTCCTATCAAGCGTATTGTGCGAAAGACTGAAGCCTGACGTAAACCGTCTGATTGGACCTTATCAGTGTGGCTTCAGACCTGGTAAATCTACCATCGACCAGATTTTTACAATACGCCAAATCTTGGAAAAAACCCGTGAGAAAAGGATCGACACACACCATCTCTTTGTTGATTTTAAAGCCGCCTTCGACAGCACGAAAAGGAGTTGCCTATATGCCGCTATGTCTGATTTTGGTTTCCCAGGAAAACTTATACGGCTGTGCAAAGTGACGCTGAACAACACCACCAGTTCGGTCAGAATTGGGAAGGAAATCTCCGAGCCGTTCGAAACTAAACGAGGTTTCAGGCAGGGCGACCCCCTATTGTTCGATTTCTTTAATTTGATGCTGGAGAAAATAATAATGCGAAAAAAATTATTATATAATGACTAGGGCGATTAACCTATAAAATTATATTATTTTAGCCATTTCCGTTACTGAATTATGCCAATTTAGGTGATTTTAAAAATTTTCGATATCGAAAGTGGGCATGGTTGGAGGGAGATTTTATCCAATTTCATCTGGTATACTCCCAATCTGGTATACTCCCAACTACTAGTATGCTTTGTGCCAAATTTCATCGTTCTACCCTAATCCTAAAATTTTCAAAAATACCTCCCTTAAAAGCGGGCGGTGCCAAGCCCACTTTAAACAATTTATCAAAAAATCATTATGTATTGAACAGGGGGATTCACCTATAAAATTATATCATTTTTGCCATTTCAGCTACCGAGATATGTCAATTTATGTGATTTTCATAATTTTCTAGTATCGAAAATCAATAGCAACCTACCTTGGCCAGAAAGTAACCTGTATACAAAATTTCATGCAAATATCTAAATTTTTACTCAAGTTATCATATTCACGGACAGACGGACCGACAGACGGACATGTCTTAATGAAGTCCTCTTTTCAACCTAAAAACTTTCATATATGGAACTCTATATCTATCTCGATTATTTTGTGCCGTTACATAGTTCCGTTATTGGGACAAAATTATAATACCCTTGTATGTACTAGTACTAGTACGCTAAGTATAAGGGCAGTAAGGCATTTGACACTGTCAATCATGAGCTTCTTATTCATAAACTAGACCTGATTGGTTTTCCATTTCGTTTTTTAACATGGCTGGCAAGCTATCTTTCAAACAGGACTCAACAAGCTCAGACTTCCCTGCCGTCCCCATATCGTCGAGGTCTGCCCTGTCCCGAAGGCTGTCTCTCAACGACGAATTCAGAGCAACTGCACGTTTTGGCGTAGCGGGAGCCCTGCTCTCTGAAACATCAGAGATATTGTGCTCAGGATTGCCTGCTACCACCGTAACGTCGAGGCCTTCCCCGCCCAGCAGACTGTCTTCCATCTCCGAGTTGGCGGATAATATGCTTTCCGCATCGGACTCCTCCGTTTCCTCTTGCGGTACTTCGATTTCCGAGTCCCCCGGAGCAGCCCCGATGGCAGCGCTCTATGAATCGCCACGGTATACGTGGATAACGATCTGGCCTACACTGTAATGAACTAGTCCATTACACCTTTTAAGGGGCTCGAGTGCCTCCTTATAGAGCCGGAATGTCCTTCCAGTCGACGACCTCGATTTTTGCACCTTCGTAGACTTCACCCAGTCTTGCAGCTACTGCCTTGCACAGTGCAACAGTTCTTGCATCCTCGCACGCGACAATTGTAATCTGTCCCTGGTGCCAACCCGCATCCGTGACCGCCGGCTAACCACCTGGAGACTCCAAATAAACGTCAATAACAGCGTTTCCCAGTGCGTTCCGGACGTGCCGCCACTGGTCCTTGAGGATGGCCAAACGGTCGTTGCCTCGGTCAAGAATGCCTATAAGGATCGTGTCCTTGGTTGCTTCAGCAAAGCTTGGTTTGCCCACTCCGGGGGTGTTTTGATGCCGCTTGGGATGGGGTTTTAACTCCACGTCCGATCTCTGGCGTTTGAAAGGGTTTCTGTTTACCCTCTTTGGCACATAACTGCTTTGGAAATCCGGTATCAGAGATTGTGCTAACTCCACAGAATTCCTGGAACTTGGCGACAGCGTTTCCTGCGGAACTATCTCATATTTCTCCAGGATCCCTTAAAAATGGTTAGAAAATTGCTTCAAAGAATTACGACTGTTGCTGCTGAGTAGTTACGATGAAGATTGAATAATGACGAATGAAATTTTCGGTTCGTTGCTCTGTTCCTCTTGTCTACTTCGTACAGGGGTGCTATTAGTATGATTCAGGGCTGCCATCTCACACTCGGTCATCCTGATTGTCATCTGCCTCAGATGACTCTTCGTCGTGATCGTCTTCATTGTGCTCGAAATAGCGCCACAGCTTTATATTGTCTTCGCTGGTTGATGTTTGATGTGGGCCTCGAAAGTCTCCAACTTTTTTTACATCGTATCTGCCATGCCTTTTAACTTTGCTTACTTCGTATGGGCCGATGTATTTACTGGCCAGTTTTTTACCTGTTACGCACTGCGTGACTTTGATGGCTACCAAATCGGATACCTGATATCCATGCTCTCCTTTTCGTTTTCTATCGTAGTTGGCTTTGTATACCTCTTGCGCTTTAAGTATTTGTTTTTTGGCTTCCTGGCGGATTTGATTTCGCTCGTCTTGTGCGATCACTAGCAGTTCTTCTTGGACTACTTTTAGCAGCTCTATGTCAGCTTCGTTTCTCATCTTTACACCGAACATCACTTCAAACGGTGTAAACTTTGTAGATGAGTGAACGTGAGAATTGATTGCGCGTTGCACTTGTGACGTATATTTATACCATTTATCCGGCTCTTTTGCTGACATCTTTGCTAGGATAGAAATAATTACGCGGTTCACTCTCTCGACCTGATCGTTTCCCCTTGGGACGCCGGTTGTTATCTCAACATGGTCGATTTTATTCTTTGTGCAAAATTCTTCAAACAGTTTCGACGTGTACGCTGTACCTTTGTCGCTTATTATACGCAGCGGACTGCCGAATGTTGTTACCCACGACTCTAGGTGCCTTACAACTTCCTGTGCGTTTGTGCTCTTGGTAGGGTATATTCAAGTATACTTGGAGAAACCATCGACGATTGCAAAAATATACTTGTAACACTTTGATGTTGTATCCAAAGTACCCAAATGGTCGATATGGAGGGTAGAAAGGGGACTGTCCCCTTTGTCAATACAATGCAGATAATCTTCTTTCTTACCCAGCTTATGATTGTGCATAATACATTCGACACAATTTTGAATCACCTGTTGAACTTTCTTTTCAAGATGTGGAATATAGTAACTCTGCCGTATAGCATGCGTTGTCTTTTGGCAACCCATGTGCCCAAATGTATGCGTCTCTTTAATTTTTTCGTTCTCCATAATCTTTGGTATAGCCAATACATCCTGCCCATCGACTTGTTTATAAACTACTTTGTTTTTTACTTTAAAATCTTTATACGGCTTTTCTTTAAGAATCTCTGCTACAGCTGCCAAATGTGCGTCTTGTTTCTGAGCTCTTGCGATCTGGGCTTGTACTTCTGAGGTCACTGTCATCACGGGAAAACGACTTAAGCTGTCTACATGCTTCATTCTGTTGCCAGATCGGTGCTCTATATTGTATGAGAAATCTTGCAGATACATCAACCATTGAACTACTTCACGTGGTATGTCTTTTTTCGCATTTGTCTGCTTGAAAGCTGCGCAATCTGTAACTAGTGTAAACTGTATATCCATCAGGTAGTGACGCAACTTTTTTCTGGCTAAATATGCTGCTTTTACCTCAAGAAAATAGCTGTGCAATTTTTCTTCTTGGGGAGAAGTCTTTTTACTCCAGTAGAAAACCGGATACCATTCTCCGCTCTGGAGCTGCATCAGCGTTGCTCCGAACCCATGTTTCGATGCATCGACGTGCAACTGTGTATCAGCGTTTTGCTTATATATTTGCAGTACTGGTTCTGCAACGAGTGCTGATTTCAAATCATCAATTGCCCTTATTTCTTCCTCTTTTATCTTAAATACCTCATCTTTTCTTAATAGTTGTGTCAAAGGCCTAGCTATACCAGCATAATTTCTAATAAACTTCCAAAAATATCCGGTTAAACCCAAAAAAGCCTGTACATCTCGAATGCTTTTTGGTATCGGAAAGTTTTTGACAGCTTTAACTTTGTTTTTCCCCGGCTAAACACGCCCATTCTCAACTTCGTGTCCCAAAAATGCGATTCTCTTTTTCAAAAATTGGCATTTCGACCATTTAATTTCCAAACCATACTGCTGGGCTTGGTTCAATACCGTTTGCATATTGTCTAAGCAATGTTCTGCTGTACTTCCAAAAATAACAATATCATCAACATAAATTTCAGCATAATTATATTAAATTCAATATCTGAAATGGTTTCGGAGGTATCTCATACAATATGAGAGGGAAATGGAGAAGGTTTGGAAGATTCATTTACACCTTCATCCTAATTTTGGGCTATCATATTCCTTTCAAAAACCTAAATCACATTTACTTGTCGACTTATGGACCTCGAAAAATGAGCAAAAAGTAGATTTTCGTCATAAGTTGTGCAAAAAACTGAATAATCGACACTGCATGAGCAGTAAAAAAGCAATTTTTGACTCGTACCTCCTTGTCATTAATTACCAAAATATTCGTGGTTTACGATCAAAACTGGTTCCTTTTATCTTAATAGTTTCACTTTTACGGCACACGTAGTAGCTTTTACAGAGACCTGGTTAAAGCCAGATAATTTTAATTCTGACGTTTTCTCAAATAAATATGTTGTTTATCGGCGTGACCGAGACTCCAGGGCTGGAGGCGTCCTCATTGCCGTGGACCAGTGGCGTAGATAGTTTTTTGCGATCGTAAACGGATATATCAATCTGCATAAACTTTCTATCCACATATTATTTTTGGTTCATCAAAATGGGGTTTACAAACGTAGTACAAAAAGAAAGAGCGCTTTTTCATTTCGATATGTATGTACATTAGATATGTATATTAGTTCAATGTGAAAGTACCTATATGTCGAAAAAAATGTCTGCGTTGTTGTTGTTGTTGTAACGAGGTGTAGCCCTGCCTAAATGTCAGACAGGGTCACCTCGAGTGTATTGCTCTTGGCCGGGTCGATATAAGAAAACGGCCCGGGTCGTTTCGGCACGATGGGTACAGCACAAGTACTGGTACCGTTCTCGTAGATCCGGCAATACAAGAAACTAAACTAGCCGTGCAGGCTATGTAGGTCATTTAGCGTTATCCAGGGTGCACCAACTGGGAAGCGACCTACTTTTACACCCCTGCGTTCAAATTTTTTGCTCAAGCATCCGTGAAAAAACGCTGAATCGAGGTTTTTGCTATAAGTTTCTTATACATACTTTGTCCGATTTTTAAAATTTAAATGTTACCGTGGAGGTTTTGTCGGCCCATGATTGAACTTTGAAGTTTTTTGGCTTAAATCGAATTTCGAATTTATTTTTATACCACTAATCTAAAGATCTCAGAAAATTATGAGGATTTAGCAAAAAACAAAAAATTATGATAATTTTTGTTGGGACAATGTTTAATTAATCTGGTGCTTTTTGTCCGTTGATTAGAAGCGAAATATTATTTTTTTCCCTTTTTCCTCCTACCAGTTTCGATGCGTTTTGCATCTTCATCAGGGAGACTGCCTTTATTTTCCAAAAAAAAAACATATAAAAATTAGTGAGTTAATACATACATTTAAAACAAATATTACACTTACTTTAAATTTAACAAGGTGGAGGTGGGGCCGTGTGTAGAAGTCCACGCAAGTGGGGAAAGCTTCTGATCGCCATTCAACTGGGAATGGCCAGAGGGATTCTTCTATGTGCGGTCCAAGCAGCTCGCTACGTCCGGGAAAGCCCACGTATCTCTGGATAGCCACTAGAACACCCGTTCGGTGGTGAACTAAAGTGAGAAGGCGACAACCTGACAAGGCCACTCCGACATAATCGGTTTAAGGGCTTGCCAGGGGACTTCCTCAGCAGCGTCTGTCATCATGAAGTGCAGCTGCAAGCGGGGTTCTGTCTTGAACCAAGCGGCTCGCTATATAAATGTATAATTTAAATCCAATCCCCCGAGAAACGGGTTGTGCGTAGGGTTTGGGATCCTCCACATAAAAACAAACTTCCAATGAGATCCAATATTCAGGCCTCGGATATGATAACTCACTCTTTAGATAACGACCACAGTAAACGAACTAGGAATACGAATAATGAAACCAGGGCATGCTCGTGGAATGTCCGAACCCTTACTAGGGAAGGTGGCGATGCCCGCCTAGTTGAGGTCCTCAATAAGGCAAAAGCTGACATCACCGCTATACAAGAAATGCGATGGACGGGCCAAGGTTATAAGACCATCCAAACCTGCAATGTCTACTGGAGCGGCCACACTAATGAGCGCAGATTCGGCGTCGGTTTTGTGGTGGGAAAGAGGCTTGTGAAACAGGTAGTGTCTTTCACGAGCGTCTCGCCACAATCCGAATAAAACTACGATTTTTCACCATACCATTTATCTGTGCGCACGCACCGACCGAAGACAAGGACGACGTGGAAAAAGATGCATTCTACGCGAAATTAGAAGAAACTTATTTCGCAGAACGACTCGCGCACCTGCTCTCTGAGAGCACAATTCAACCCAGTGCATATCTCCAGGTCACTTCGTACCGCAGCCGAAGAAGTAATTGGATTCCGGCAAATTCGAAAAAACAGCTGGTACGATGATAGAGAGTGCAAAGACGCAATGAAAAGAAAGGACGACGCTTATAAGTCAACGTTAAAAGCGAATGCAACGTGGAGCGTGTGTGAACACTACCGTGAGATGAAGAGGGAAGCAAGACGGCTTTTTCGGGCGAAGAAAAGGGAAGCGGAAAAGCGTGAAATCCAAGAACTTGAAATACTAGCCAGCAGAAGCAACGCCCGAAAATTTTATCAAAGAATTCGACGAATGACGGAAGGTTTTAACCCCGGGGCAAACTCCTGTAAAAATGACAACGGCGACCTGGTGTCAGATCTTCAGAGAGTACTAGGGTTATGGAAGGATCACTTCTCTGCCCTTCTAAACAGAGGAACGGAGCAACAATCCAGAGAAGAGGACGAACTCGACCCCACAATCGAAGACGATGGAATCGAAGTTCCACAACCCGACTATACCGAGGTGCGAGTAGCTATATCACGGCTAAAAAACAATAAAGTGGCGGGTGCTGATGGCCTATGAGCTGATGGCCGCTGAGCTATTTAAATGCGGCGGCGAGGAGCTGGTAAGGTGCATGCACCAGCTCTTGTGCAGAATATGGTCGGATGAATGCATGCCTGAAGATTGGAATCTAAGTGTTCTCTGCCCAATCCATAAGAAGGGTGATCCCGCAAACTGCGCCAACTATCGTGGAATCAGCCTTTTGAGTATCGCATATAAGGTCCTATCAAGCGTATTGTGCGAAAGACTGAAGCCTGACGTAAACCGTCTGATTGGACCTTATCAGTGTGGCTTCAGACCTGGTAAATCTACCATCGACCAGATTTTTACAATACGCCAAATCTTGGAAAAAACCCGTGAGAAAAGGATCGACACACACCATCTCTTTGTTGATTTTAAAGCCGCCTTCGACAGCACGAAAAGGAGTTGCCTATATGCCGCTATGTCTGATTTTGGTTTCCCAGGAAAACTTATACGGCTGTGCAAAGTGACGCTGAACAACACCACCAGTTCGGTCAGAATTGGGAAGGAAATCTCCGAGCCGTTCGGAACTAAACGAGGTTTCAGGCAGGGCGACCCCCTATTGTTCGATTTCTTTAATTTGATGCTGGAGAAAATAATAATGCGAAAAAAATTATTATATAATGACTAGGGCGATTAACTTATATTATTTTAGCCATTTCCGTTACTGAATTATGCCAATTTAGGTGATTTTAAAAATTTTCGATATCGAAAGTGGGCATGGTTGGAGGGAGATTTTATCCAATTTCATCTGGTATACTCCCAATCTTGTATACTCCCAACTACTAGTATGCTTTGTGCCAAATTTCATCGTTCTACCCTAATCCTAAAATTTTCAAAAACACCTCCCTTAAAAGCGGGCAGTGCCAAGCCCACTTTAAACAATTTATCAAAAAATCATTATGTATTGAACAGGGGGATTCACCTATAAAATTATATCATTTTTGCCATTTCAGCTACCGAGATATGTCAATTTATGTGATTTTCATAATTTTCTAGTATCGAAAATCAATAGCAACCTACCTTGGCCAGAAAGTAACCTGTATACAAAATTTCATGCAAATATCTAAATTTTTACTCAAGTTATCATATTCACGGACAGACGGACCGACAGACGGACATGTCTTAATGAAGTCCTCTTTTCAACCTAAAAACTTTCATATATGGAACTCTATTTCTATCTCGATTATTTTGTGCCGTTACATAGTTCCGTTATTGGGACAAAATTATAATACCCTTGTATGTACTAGTACTAGTACGCTAAGTATAAGGGCAGTAAGGCATTTGACACTGTCAATCATGAGCTTCTTATTCATAAACTAGACCTGATTGGTTTTCCATTTCGTTTTTTAACATGGCTGGCAAGCTATCTTTCAAACAGGACTCAACAAGCTCAGACTTCCCTGCCGTCCCCATATCGTCGAGGTCTGCCCTGTCCCGAAGGCTGTCTCTCAACGACGAATTCAGAGCAACTGCACGTTTTGGCGTAGCGGGAGCCCTGCTCTCTGAAACATCAGAGATATTGTGCTCAGGATTGCCTGCTACCACCGTAACGTCGAGGCCTTCCCCGCCCAGCAGACTGTCTTCCATCTCCGAGTTGGCGGATAATATGCTTTCCGCATCGGACTCCTCCGTTTCCTCTTGCGGTACTTCGATTTCCGAGTCCCCCGGAGCAGCCGCGATGGCAGCGCTCTATGAATCGCCACGGTATAGGTGGATAACGATCTGGCCTACACTGTAATGAACTAGTCCATTACACCTTTTAAGGGGCTCGAGTGCCTCCTTATAGAGCCGGAATGTCCCTCCAGTCGACGACCTCGATTTTTGCACCTTCGTAGACTTCACCCAGTCTTGCAGCTACTGCCTTGCACAGTGCAACAGTTCTTGCATCCTCGCACGCGACAATTGTAATCTGTCCCTGGTGCCAACCCGCATCCGTGACCGCCGGCTAACCACCTGGAGACTCCAAATAAACGTCAATAACAGCGTTTCCCAGTGCGTTCCGGACGTGCCGCCACTGGTCCTTGAGGATGGCCAAACGGTCGTTGCCTCGGTCAAGAATGCCTATAAGGATCCTGTCCTTGGTTGCTTCAGCAAAGCTTGGTTTGCCCACTCCGGGGGTGTTTTGATGCCGCTTGGGATGGGGTTTTAACTCCACGTCCGATCTCTGGCGTTTGAAAGGGTTTCTGTTTACCCTCTTTGGCACATAACTGCTTTGGAAATCCGGTATCAGAGATTGTGCTAACTCCACAGAATTCCTGGAACTTGGCGACAGCGTTTCCTGCGGAACTATCTCATATTTCTCCAGGATCCCTTAAAAATGGTTAGAAAATTGCTTCAAAGAATTACGACTGTTGCTGCTGAGTAGTTACGATGAAGATTGAATAATGACGAATGAAATTTTCGGTTCGTTGCTCTGTTCCTCTTGTCTACTTCGTACAGGGGTGCTATTAGTATGATTCAGGGCTGCCATCTCACACTCGGTCATCCTGATTGTCATCTGCCTCAGATGACTCTTCGTCTCGATCGTCTTCATTGTGCTCGAAATAGCGCCACAGCTTTATATTGTCTTCGCTGGTTGATGTTTGATGTGGGCCTCGAAAGTCTCCAACTTTTTTTACATCGTATCTGCCATGCCTTTTAACTTTGCTTACTTCGTATGGGCCGATGTATTTACTGGCCAGTTTTTTACCTGTTACGCACTGCGTGACTTTGATGGCTACCAAATCGGATACCTGATATCCATGCTCTCCTTTTCGTTTTCTATCGTAGTTGGCTTTGTATACCTCTTGCGCTTTAAGTATTTGTTTTTTGGCTTCCTGGCGGATTTGATTTCGCTCGTCTTGTGCGATCACTAGCAGTTCTTCTTGGACTACTTTTAGCAGCTCTATGTCAGCTTCGTTTCTCATCTTTACACCGAACATCACTTCAAACGGTGTAAACTTTGTAGATGAGTGAACGTGAGAATTGATTGCGCGTTGCACTTGTGACGTATACATACCATTTATCCGGCTCTTTTGCTGACATCTTTGCTAGGATAGAAATAATTACGCGGTTCACTCTCTCGATCTGATCGTTTCCCCTTGGGACGCCGGTTGTTATCTCAACATGGTCGATTTTATTCTTTGTGCAAAATTCTTCAAACAGTTTCGACGTGTACGCTGTACCTTTGTCGCTTATTATACGCAGCGGACTGCCGAATGTTGTTACCCACGACTCTAGGTGCCTTACAACTTCCTGTGCGTTTGTGCTCTTGGTAGGGTATATTCAAGTATACTTGGAGAAACCATCGACGATTGCAAAAATATACTTGTAACACTTTGATGTTGTATCCAAAGTACCCAAATGGTCGATATGGAGGGTAGAAAGGGGACTGTCCCCTTTGTCAATACAATGCAGATAATCTTCTTTCTTACCCAGCTTATGATTGTGCATAATACATTCGACACAATTTTGAATCACCTGTTGAACTTTCTTTTCAAGATGTGGAATATAGTAACTCTGCCGTATAGCATGCGTTGTCTTTTGGCAACCCATGTGCCCAAATGTATGCGTCTCTTTAATTTTTTCGTTCTCCATACTCTTTGGTATAGCCAATACATCCTGCCCATCGACTTGTTTATAAACTACTTTGTTTTTTACTTTAAAATCTTTATACGGCTTTTCTTTAAGAATCTCTGCTACAGCTGCCAAATGTGCGTCTTGTTTCTGAGCTCTTGCGATCTGGGCTTGTACTTCTGAGGTCACTGTCATCACGGGAAAACGACTTAAGCTGTCTACATGCTTCATTCTGTTGCCAGATCGGTGCTCTATATTGTATGAGAAATCTTGCAGATACATCAACCATTGAACTACTTCACGTGGTATGTCTTTTTCGCATTTGTCTGCTTGAAAGCTGCGCAATCTGTAACTAGTGTAAACTGTATATCCATCAGGTAGTGACGCAACTTTTTTCTGGCTAAATATGCTGCTTTTACCTCAAGAAAATAGCTGTGCAATTTTTCTTCTTGGGGAGAAGTCTTTTTACTCCAGTAGAAAACCGGATTTTTTACAAATAGAGATGACCAGATGTACCTCTGGAACAAATGTTTTGTAAAACCATTCCTCAAACAAAGCCAAGGTCATCCAAGCACTTTTATTTCCTTTGTAGACAACTGGAATATCCGTAAAATTGTTAAATGATCGTGGGTTTACTGATTTCCCAATAACCATTAGTTTTACTCTGTGATTTCCCGATGCATTCGTGCAAGCCAGAAAAGTTATTCTTTCCTTACTGAATTTATGTCCTGGAGCGGAAGTTTCTTTTGATCGCACAAGAGTTCTATCAGGCAAAAGCTTCCAAAAGAGACCAGATTCATCGGCATTGTATATCTGGTCCTTGGTCAAACCTAAATCAGCAATTTTTTGTTCAGTTTTTCTAAAAATGGATTAATTGAATGAGTCTTATTCGAAAGTTTTTCTCCACATATTTTGAGTCTTCGTATTCCATATCTTTTTTTAAAGTTTGAAATCCAACCATTGCTAGCATGGAAGTCCCCCGATTTTTCCTGAATTTTGGCATGGAGAAACTTGGCCTTTTGTTTAAGCATATCAGAAGTGATTGGTAAATTCTTAGCTCTTTGATTTGAAAACCATTTCATCAATGCTCTTTCCATTTTAGGAAGCTCTGCAGCTTTGAACGTTTTTCTCTTCCCAGGACCAGATTCAGCATGCGACAGGAACTTCCTTATGGTGTTCTTCTTATTCTTTATGCGGTTTATTGTTGACCTGTGCACGTTAAAACTTTTGGCTAAGGCATTGATAGAAAATCCTTCACTTAGCTTCCTTAAAATTTCAGTTTTTTGTTTTATTGTAAGCAACGTAAATTATTTCCCTGCCATTGTGAGACCGCACTCAATGAAACGTCAGTTGAAACTGATTCAAATGTCCCAAAATACACGTGCGTAAGAGAATCAGCCAATCACAGCTATTTATTTCCGAAATAAAACGGGACTTCCCCGAATGTTATTGAATCTAAGGAACCGTTACCAAAAGCAACAAGGCAATGTCGCAAGTATCGAGTTCAAATTTTTGGGATGTCGCAAGTACTGAGTACGTAATGGAAAAATTTTGTATGTCGCAGGAATCGAGGTGTGCAAGTATCGAGTATGTGCAAGAATCGAGATACTACTGTACTTACTTTTTGTTCTTTGTAATTTTTGACATTTTTCTTATTTTCAAAATGCACTCAACTTCAAATTAACACCGGTTTTCTAATCGCCAGCAAAGCTCAACTTCAACTGAGTCAGTTTCGTTCACCACACTCCAAATGATATTTTTCTATACTTCAAATAAAGTTCAGTGTGCAGAAATTTTTAACAACGAATAGCAAAGACATGACAATTTGTCGTGACGTATACGTCACGTTGGTCCTGAATGGGTTAATAGCTTATGTACCTCTGCGCTGCTTAGTGGCTTGTCAAATTCTTCTATCAATGCTTCACACAACGAGTTGTAGTTGGAGACTATAATTGTTTCCAACAACAAAGCTGCAGTGCCCTTCATTTTATTTCGCGCATTGACATACTTCTGTTTTGCTGTGAACTCATAAGCCTCGGCATTTTCGTCAAAATTAGTTATCCATTGTCGAATTGGAATAGATACCCCGTCAAAATTAGGTACAACTTTTGCGTATGCATCAATAGTTACATTACCTTTACCGCCATCATTTTGGTTCATTTTTTCAACAAATGTTTTAAAGAAATTTTCCATGATTTTATCATCCATTTTGATTAACCGGTGACTTTGTTCGCTGACTCCTACGCTGATCTGCTGCTGTTCGTCCGTAGTAACTGCGCTGTTCGTCACTTCGTTTTCTCTGCTTGCTTCGACTGCTTGATGTTCTGCTGGATTTTCTTCTTTTACGTTTTCTTTTGTGTTTGTTTCAATGTCGGTCTGCTTGATTTTTTCGCCCTCACTGTCGTCCGTTGTATTACTTCTGCTTACTATTTCTTTTTCTCTGCTGACGTTTGTGTTTGCTTCTGCTTCTGCCGCTGCCTGTTGCTTATTGGAAGTTTCTGCTTTGTTCTGCGTTTCTTTGCTGCTTGATGGATTTCTTATTTCTTTGCCCGAGCGTAGCATTCCGATTTAGAATGTGAAAAATATTATGCGCTCGGTTGAGCCCCCATGTAAGCTTGAATATGCTTTTATTTATTATTAAATATTAATTAAGTATGTACATTAAAATGTAAAAGAATTACGACTGTTGTTGTTGTTGTTGTTGTTGTTAACAATGCATTGCCCTGTCTAGAGTGTATGATCATTCCGAAGATCTTCATCAAGCTCTTCTAAGGGGAGTCCAAGGAAACGTGCAGTTTCAACAGGGTATGTCCAGAGGGACAGAGGGGTTAGAAGAGTAGGTTCAGATGAACAATTGAAGAGATGTAGAGTATCATGGGGGGTCCTACCACATGCAGGGCATGTGTTTAAAATTGTATCATTAAGTCTGGATAAGTAGGAGTTTAACCTTACACTATATCCTAAGCAGTGCCAAGGTGCCTCTTGTCTCCCTTGGTAAGGTGCGTTCTTCTTCAGCAATATCCGGTGGAGGACTGTTCAGAACGGGATTCACAGGTAGAGATCCGACAAAAGTGTCTACCGACTCGGTGTGAATGTCGGTTAGAGCCCGCTTATGATTCTGCAGATCAAACGGCAAGGTAATAGATGCCGGATCTCATTATAATGCTTACGGAGATGTTTCCTTATGTCTCTCGGGGGCGGATCTATGTCCAAAAGATGACGGTTTGGATGTGCTGGCTTGTGGCAGTGAAGAAGGAATTGCCTGCTCAGCATTTCCGCATGCTCTTTTACATTGAGCAGTTTTGCCTCCTGATGGAGGTGAGACTCGGAAGACATGAGGCGACATCCCGTAGCAGTTCTGATGGCAGTATTTTGGCAGACTTGTAACTTCGTCCAGTTGGTGTTATGTACATTAGGCGACCATATGGGTGCAGCATAGTCAAAGACTGGTCGGCCAATGGCCTTATATGTAGTCAGCAACATTTCTTTGTCTTTTCCCCAAGTACAGCCGGCAAGTGACTTGAGGATCTTGTTGCGACCACGTACCTTTGAGACCATTGCAGACACATGACCAGAAAATGAGAAAGTATTATCCAGTGTCATCCCTAATAACTTTGGGTGGCTGACAGTTGGTAGCTTAGTGCCATCAACGAAAATGTCTAATTCATTTCTCACCTGGTGCGTCCATGTCGTAAAAAGCGTCGCCGTTGATTTAGTCGGAGATATCGTCAGATCTCGCTCAGTGAAAAACCTGGAAAGGTCGCAGAGGTAACCGTTGATTTTCGTACAGAGTTCATCAGTATAGGGGCCCTTCCCCGTCGCCATTATTGTACAGTCGTCGGCATATGAAACGACGGAGACGCCCTCTGGTGGTGGGGGCATCTTCGATAGATAGAAATTAAACAGTGTCGGGGATAGGACACCACCCTGTTGCACCCCCTGTCTAATACTTCTAGGTTTTGATGTTGCGTTTCTAAAGTTAACCGACGCCTGCCGTTCATTCAAATAATTAGCGGTCCATCTCTTTAAACCATCAGGTATCTGTGTCTCAAACAGATCTTGTATGAGAGTGGCATGGTTGACTGTGTCAAAAGCTTTCGACAGGTCAAGTGCCACTAACACAGTCCTGTGATTTGATTGGTTTTGATTTAGGCGGCTATTTATTGGCGTTGTAATGGCATTGAGTGCGGTGGTGGTGCTGTGCAGCTTACGGAAGCCATGTTGATGACTAGCCAGGTGCAGATTTGCAGTATAATACGGGAGCAAAATGGACTCTAGCGTCTTCACTACCGGTGACAAAAGTGATATAGAGCGATATGAATCGCCTATGTTTGTCGGTTTTCTAGGTTTTAGTGAAAGATTCAGTGAAAGATTGAATAGAGCAGCTAAGTATTTGTGTCCCTCCTGGCCTAGATGTTTCAGCATCTTCATGGCAATGCCGTCGGGGCCGATGGATTTTGAGGGCTTAGCCTGTCTGATGGCTTCCTTGACCTCTGAGGTAGTGATGACAATGGGCGTATTCTGGTTTTTATATTTACGCGCCTGTCGCATGGTTCTACGTTTATATCCGACCTCGCACTTCATCTCTTTCTCTAGCCATGGCCGCTGCCTCCGCGGGCAAATTTGGTCTTATTTGAGATATTCGACCCGCAGGAATGAAGCGTTTAGAGGCCAAGTCAATGACGTTGCGGAACTCTCGTTCGCCTTTGCGTACGTCCGTAGGAATGGATAGAGCAGCCAAGGATTCGTCCGTATATGTCTGAAAACTGTCCCAGTCCGCCTTGGTAAAGTTAATATATGTACCATGCTCAGGTGTAATAAAGTCCGTCGGTCGTTCGATGGTAATGACTATTGGGAGATGGTCAGACGCCAACGTGAGTATGGGTCGCCAATTGGTGTTGTTCAATAGTCCTGCACTTACGATGGAAATATCTGGCGAACTATAGCAGTTACCCCATACTCTCGTTGGGGCGTCTCCGTTCAATGTACAGAAAGCCGTATCATCTATTTGTTCTGCAAGTACATGCCCCCTATTGTCTGCTGGCAAGTTTGAGTGCCACATGTCGTGGTGCGCATTGAAGTCGCCCAGGATCACGCGGTTATCTCCTCGTAATAGCAAGCTAATGTCGGGGTGATAACCGGTGGGGCAACTTGAGACAGGGGGTATGTAGATGTTAATGATTTGCAGATCGACATCTCCTGTACGGATGGTAATACCTTGGCTTTCTAAGATATCATCCGTTCCTTGGATGTCGGTATCAAATAGATGATACTGTACAGAGTTGTGCGTTATGAACGCTAGACCACCTCCCAGACCTCCTGTTACTCTATGACGGTCTTTCCGGTGGATGTTATATCCGCCATAGGTAATGAGGTCCGACCTAGGACTGAGCTTGGTTTCTTGGACTGCGGCAAGTTTTATGTCATATTGCGTCATCAAATTAGTTATCTCTGCGATCTTACCAGTTAATCCGTCCAGAGGTTCCTGTTAGCGAGCCCAGAGCATAGATGTACGTGGCATTGGCCTAAGCAGTTATTGCATTTGACCGATGACGCGAGCGTGTATAATCTTTGCCGACAAACAGTACACGTAGAGACAGGTGCGAGAAGATGTTGATCCTGACTCACGTGAGAATTTAAACGGGAGGGGGGGTGTGATGTAGAAACAGAGAGAGACTGGTGCTCAGAGTTGCTCATGTCTAAACTGCTCCGGTGGGAGCCTGGTGTGCTTCATTGGGCGTTGTTCTTAACGCACCGCTTATACAGATCATGCAAGATCTGTGTACTTTACCTAGCAGATTAAGGTTTGTTGCCTCGCTCAGCGCAGGCCACCATACCACAACTCCATAGAGCATGATTGGTCGAATGATTGCAGTGTAGATCCATTTGCATATTTTGGGGCTGAGCCCCCATTTCTTTCCAATGGCTCTTTTGCACGTGTAGAGTGCAATACACGCTATCCTTCCAGGTTAGTTTCCTATCCAGAACTGTGCCCAAGAACTTGGCTTTGTCAGCCAAGTTCAGGTGCACGTTATTCAGTTTTGGTAGTATTAGCGGTGGTATCTTATAGCGGTTGGTGAAAAGGACCAGTTCTACTTTTCCCGGGTTGATGCTCAGTCCGCAGCGCGAGCACCATGAGGAAACCTCTCTCAGTGCTACTTGCATCAAGTCGCACAGGGTTTGTGGGAATTCGCCCCTGTATACTATAGCTAAGTCATCTGCATATTCCACTACCTTCCCGCCCCCCCAGCTTGTGTCTCGCAGCATCGAGTTGACAGTGAGGTTCCATAGAAGCGGGGAGAGAACACCACCCTGAGGCGTTCCCCTTGTGACATAGCGTGATAAGGCAACCGAGCCCAGTGATGAAACTATTCGTCTACCCCTTAGCAGTTGATCAATAAGTCCAATGAGAGACCTGCTTATGCCCATACTTGTTAAAGCGGTGTTTATAGCATCAGGGCTTATGTTGTTGAAGGCTCCTTCAATATCTAAAAAGGCCACAAGACAGTACTCCTTTTCATACAGCGATTTTTCAATAACAGAAACTAGGCTGTGAAGCGCAGTTTCTGTAGATTTCCCTTTGGTGTATGCATGCTGATAGCTACAGATCAGGTTGCTATCAAAAGTAGAGGAGAGGTAGTCATTTATTATCCTCTCGAAGGTCTTGAGCACAAAGGATGAGAGACTGATCGGCCTATAGTCCTTGGGCTCGCAATGAGCGCCTTCCCCGCCTTAGTCAGGCAGGCAGGCTGTATAGAGAAATACCAGCCATTTGGCTGATGTCTCCAGCGTGTTTATGAGTTGTGCGGGAATAATCCCGTTTGGCCCGGCAGCCTTGAACGGTTCGAAGCTTTTAACCGCCCACCTAACCTTTTCCTCCGTGGTGGGTATGTGTACTGCCAGGTTTGTTGTAGGTGCTAGGGGTTCCTCATGCAAGTTCCCTTGGAAGTGCATATTCAAGAGCAGCTCTAGGGTTTCCCTCTCCGTGCTAGTCCAGGATCCGTCAGGTTTGCGCAAATAGCTTGTGGCTGTTTGAGTTTTTGAGAGCACTCGTCTAAGTCTCGCTGTATAGTCGACATTTTCGACCCCAGTGCAGAAATTTCTCCACGATACTCTCTTCGACTGCCTCAGAGCTTTTTTGTAGGCCCTGAGTTTAACTTTATATTCGAGCCATTGAGTCTCCGTGCCAAGACTCTTGGCCTTATTAAATTGTGTCCTACATGATTTACGGAGCGAGTCCAGGTCGTAGGACCACCAATGCGGCCTATGTTTACCGCGTGGTTTTGGCACTGGGCAAGCCTGCTCTAGGGCATTCGAGAGCGCCGTGGTAAAGGTCTTTACCAGATCCTCCAACTCCCCTACTAATGAGGGGACTTGTGGGGTAGTGCTGGCAAGTCCCTAGATAGTATTTCATTGTGTAGCTGCCAGTTAGTGTTACGTGGGTTGCGTTTCATAACCGGCTGCTCAACAGAAAAGTCTAGAACTAATTCTACGTACCGGTGGTCGGAGAATGAGTGTTAATCGAGAACGCGCCATTTTCTGACCCATTCATAAGCGCCTTCGCTGCAAATAGTGAGATCTATGACCTCCCTACGGGTTTTAGTAATAAACGTAGGTTCGTTACCCACGTTGCAACCTACCAGGTTAGTTGTTAACAAATAATCAAACACCGACTCTCCTCTAGCATTAATATCGGAGCTTCCCCACTTGACGTGATGAGCAGTGGCGTCAGTTCCGATAATAAGATGACCCATGGAAAAATTTGCCACCAGGTCTTTTACCTTCCTCTGTGGCGGAGGTTCTTCGGCGTCGTAGGGCATATAGACCGACGCCATCGTCAGACTGGTACTGTCGACTGTTAAACTGGCAGGTGTAACGTCACCATTGGTAGGCAAGAGAAAGGCATTCAGCTCAGACTTGACCAAAATACAGGCTCTAACCCTGCCCCCCTCGCTGGCTTGGATTAGCTTAAAACCCTTAGTCCTCAAACCGCAAATCCTTGAGCTGTTGACCCAGGGTTCTTGGATGAGGACCACATCTATGTCGCCTTTAGGCAGGTTTATCTGAATCACCACCAACATGAGAGCGCTCAGACTTCCCTGCCACCGCCGTATCATCAAGTTCCACCTCGTCTGGAGGCTTATCTTTCAACGACGATTTGTTCAGACCACGATTTGGCGTAGCCGAGATCCTACTAACTGTGGCAGTATTGACATTGGTGCGCTCAGGACTAGCTGCTATCACTGTGAGGTTGAGGTCTTCCCCGTCCAGCAGGCTGTCTCCCATCTCCGAGCTGTTCACTGCTCCTTCGCCATTTGACGTGGCAGATACCATACTTTCCGAGTTGGACATCTCTACCGGCACTGCGATGTCCGAGCCCTCCGGTGCAGCCGAAATAGCAGCGCGCTGTGCATCGCCGCGGTATACGTGGATCACGATCTGACCCATGCCGTAGTGCACTCGGCCATTGCATTTAAGGGGCTCGAGTGCTTCCTTAGTCAAGGTGAAGACCACTTGCCTGTCAGGCCCTACCGCATCCTCGACCAGATTGACACCCCAGTCCTGCGTCGGGAGAGACGGGTTCATGTTCCTCAGCATCCTGAGAATTCTCTCAGGTTCAGCAGGGATAGCAGGAATCCATGCTCTTGCCCTTGGCCGAGCGGGGATGTCCTTCCAGTGGACAACCTCGATTCTTGCCCCTTGGTAGATCTCACCCAGTCTTGCAGCTGCTGCCTTGTACAGTGCAACAGTTTTTGCATCCTCGCAAGCGAATACCTTGATTCGGCGCTGGTGCCATCCCGCATCAGAACCCATCGGCGTGGCACCCGGAGACTCATCCATAATGTCGAGAAGGGCATTACCGATAGCGTTCCGGACGTACCGCCACTGGTCCCTAGGGATGGCATAGCTTTCGTTACCTCGGTCAATGACGCCTATGAGGATCCTATCCTTAGTTACTATTTATCATCTTGTTCGTACGACCCCTCGCCGGGCAAGGCCAGTTTAGGGTCAAGGGAAGAGTAAGGGAAATGTGTCGTCCGCTGCGGCAGAGCCCCATACCGCGGTAAGGCCATAGTTACTCTCCGAGGCGGCCCGGTATCAGAGAGGCTCCGTTCGATTACAGCCACGATTTGCCTCCCTGGATTGGGAGGGGGAAGATCTTAGTCGTCGCGCCAGAGAGGCTTGGCTTCTCTCGTGACTCGACTTAAGCCTTCGTACCGCGGCAAGGTGTCCACCCTTCACGAGGGACGCCCGCCCGTAACAATAGAATATCTTGCAGCCCTGCTGCAAGGGGGGAAGATGATAGTTCCGGAATGGGACAAAACATACTAAACAGGGTTACATTGAAAGAGACAGTCCTTGGCCGAGGTAAAACCCCGGGTGGTTCCACTGCGCAGAGATCCATGGCGATGTCCTGGGTTTTCTGCTCTGAGAAGTGACTGTACATAGGGAACCAACTGTTGCTGCTGAGTAGTTACAATGACGAATAAAATTTTCGGTTCGTTGCTCTGTTCCTCTTGTCTACTTCGTACAGGGGTGTTATTAGTATGATTCAGGGCTGCCATATCACATTTATATAAAAAAATTTGGCCCAAATAAACTCTTATAAACATATATCGGAGAGCAGAACCGAAACAAACCTAAAACAATAAACATGCAGTGTTTACCACTTTTTGATTTCTACCACGCAAGCTCGAGAAATTAAATTGTTCATATTAGTCATAGAAAGGCTATTTAAAATAAAAATTGGTGCAAGCTCTTACTTTGACACAAACTTTGGTCCAGAGTTGCGTGTTTTCGACCCATTTTTTTTTAAATAAAAATGAATTTGCTTTTCAAAGGAATTTTTAAATCGTAAATAAATTTTACCTGTGCACGGAGAAAAATATTTTTCTCAATTCTCAAATTAGTAGGTTAGGTTAGGTTCAAGTGGCTGCCGCAGAGGCACACCTAGGCCAGTATTAAAAGGCCCGTTGTGATCCCACCACACTAGGAAAGTCAGTTCCCGCACCCTGCCATATGGAAAATTTCGGTACTATCGGGATTCTCCACATAACAGAATCCCGGGACTGACTGTTCCTAAACCGACACCGTTACCTTCCTCGAACCATTTAGAAGACTTGATGAAGAACATCAGGTCCTTTATGCCCAGCTCCGTGACCTGGCG
This sequence comes from Campiglossa producta, assembly GCA_964058755.1. NCBI lineage: Eukaryota > Metazoa > Arthropoda > Insecta > Diptera > Tephritidae > Campiglossa > Campiglossa producta. The sequence goes on from CAXKVI010000004.1 coordinate 42,685,019, forward strand.
TAGGCTAACAGGGAAGGGCACTACCAAAAAGCGCATTCTCGCACCACTTAAAGCCGCGCAGTTGCAGATGAGGTGCTCCACCGTTTCCTCCTCGTCATCTTTGCAACTCCTACAGCATCGTCGGTAGGGCACACCTAGTCTTTCTGCGTGCCTACCCAGTTAATACGCCTATTAATATGGAGATTTCTCTTCTCCTTAGGGCATAAATATGTCTTGATCTTTTATGATCCCATTTCGGCCAGGTTTCTTTGGATATCCGGTATCCTGCATGGCAGCGTTCGCAAACTAGTACCTAATGGTTCGGAACTCACTAGAAGCGAACTATCTCTGAACTAGAGATATTCCCTACAGGGAGGTATATAAAAAACCTATTAAAACCCTTTTGTTTTTGTTGTCGAAAAATGAAGAAAGCTAAGACGTTAAAATGTCACAATTTTACGTAGGCAATGTCTACATATAATAAAATTGTAACAGGTCGATGTCTGTACATGGCAGATATCAACAAAAAATTGAGTGAGGAAAGCATTATTAAGCGAGTAGAATCCAAATCAACCATTTTAAACATTTTTGTGTGTCCGTATGTCTGTCTGTTCTGAAAGTAATGAATGGAATTGAATGAAACTTTTTTCGTAGGTAGTGGGTTATGCAGACGACTTAGCTATTGTACATAGGGGCAAATTCCCACAAACCCTGTGCGACTTGATACAAGTAGCATTGCGAGAGGTTCCCTCATGGTGCTCGCGCTACGGACTGAGCATCAACCCGGGAAAAGTAGAACTGGTCCTTTTCACCAAACGCTATAAGATACCACCGTTAATACTACCAAAACTGACGTGCGCCTGAACTTGGCTGACAAAGCCAATATATGTAAATGGATCTACACTGCAATCATTCGACCAATCATGCTCTATGGAGTTGTGGTATGGTGGCCTGCGCTTAACAAGGCAAAAACCTTTATCTGTTAGGTAAAGTACACAGATCTTGCATGATCTGTATAAGCGGTGCGTTAAGAACAACGCCCAATGAAGCATTCCAGGCCATGCTTGGCATTTTCCCACTCGATCTGGAAGGGCACCGGATAGCAGCAGCATCGGCTCTGCGTCTAAGGGCAACGCCCGACTGGGGCGCAAGCACTACTGGACACGCCAGTATTTTGGGATCCTTTAGCTTTCTTCCGCTGAGCACAGAGCGTTGTGCGACCACAACCGGCGGAGATAGCGGTTTTAAAATAAACATTCCCAGCAGGAAAGAATAGGAGAGCACGAATTGGAGTCCCGCCACTCATGGCGGCACTTCCATTTATACCGACGGCTCGAAGTTAGACGGCAGAGTTGGAGGAGGGGTTTATTCAAAGGATCTGAACCTTGAGCTCTCCTTCAGACTACCTGATCACTGCAGTGTCTTCCAGGCTGAAGTTCCAGCAATCATGGCTTGGATAGGCCAACACACAGGCCACAGGACACGACCAAGCCGGTTCATCGGGATAAAGAGCGCTTAGGTATGCCGTTTCCCACTTAGTTATAAAACAGTTTTGTTACAAAAATTCGCCAGCAAAAATTTAAACTGGTATAATTTCTCTAGTCGACTTAGGCTGTTATTGCTTATGACCACAGATATACAAAATCTTAAATCTATGTTCCTATTTTAAACGGGCAATGAAAAAGGGACTGATACTAATCATAGTTTTACGATCAGTTGGCCTTTATTGCTTTTATTGCCTTTTTACTACTTCTCAAGTGTTTCTATTTTTGAGATAAAATACTCCCTGTGAATATTAATGGTATGGTTTTATATACTTATGCTTGTACATTAGAAAGTGGATGTATGTCTGTTTTATGACGATCTTGTGTGATATCTTATTTGAAGAACGATCGCTTCTACTAGTGTAATTGTGTAGATAGGCTGATGCACCTTATCATATATTTGTGTGTAAGTATGTGTGTGTGTATATCAAAATGTTTAAGTGAATTTATACTTATAAAACAGTTTTGTTACAAAAATTCGCCATCAAAAATTTCAACTGGTCTAATTTCTTAAGTCGACATAGGCTGTCATTGCTTATGACCACAGATATAAACCTTTGTACATATTTTAATAAATTAGAGGTAGGTAGGTAGGTTCAAGTGGCTGCCGCAGAGGCACACTTAGGCCAGTTTTGAAGGCCCGTTGTGATACCACCAACACAAGGAAAGTCAGCCCCGGGACCCAGCCATATGGAAAATCCCTGAGTTGTTGGGATTTTCCACATAGCAGAATCCCGGGACTGACACTCCTAAACCGACACCGTTACTCCTCCTCGAACCACTTAGATGACTTTATGAAGCCCATTAAGTCCTTTATGTCCAGTTCCGCGATCTGGCTTAGACTATCTAGGAACGGAACTCCCAAAAAGCGCGTTCTCACGCCGCTTAAAGCCGGACAGTTGCAGATGAGATGCTCCACCGTTTCCTCCTCCTCATCATCTTTGCAACTCCTGCAGCATCGTCGGTAGGGCACACTTAGCCTTTCTGCATGCCTACCAATGAGGCAGTGACCGGTTAATACCCCTATCAATATGCAGATTTCCCTCCTAGTTAGGGCATAAATGCGTCTAGACCTTTTAAGATCCCATTTTGGCCAGGTTTCGATATCCGACACCCTGGGGATTGCAGCCATCTTTCGTTGGCTTGACGGAGTGTGTGCTCCTTCAGCATTAGTTTGCATGTGGCAAACGGCATACCTAAGCGCTCTTTATCCCGAAGAACCTGCTTGGTCGTGCCCTGCCTGGCAAGCTCGTCTGCCTTACAGTTTCCCTCAATGTCCCTATGTCCCGGGACCCATATGAGGTTTACGCGGTTCTGTTGGGCCATCTCCTGAAGAGATCGACGACAGCTGAGCGTCAGTTCAGAGTTGAACGTGTATGAGCCAAGGGATTTGATTGCCGCCTGGCTATCGCTGAAAATAGTGATATCTCCTCCGATAACACGTTTGCTTAACCAGGCCGCGGCGTCCCGGATTGCCGAGACTTCCGCCTGGAAGACGCTACAATGATCAGGTAGTCTGAAGGAGAGTTCAAGGTCCAAATCCCTTGAATAAACCCCTCCTCCAACTCTGCCGTCCAACTTCGAGCCGTCGGTGTATATGGAAGTGCCACCATTTGTTTCGGGACACCAATCCGCCCTCTCCCAGTCTTCTCTGCTGGGAATGTTTATTTTGAAGCAGCTATCCCCGACTGTAGTGGTCGCACAACGATCTGTGCTTAGAGGGAGAAAGCTGTAAGATTCCAGAATACTGGAGTGTCCAATAGTACCCGCACCCCAACTGGAGGTTTCTCTTAGGCGCAGAGCTGATGCCGCCGCTGACCGAAACCATTCCAGATCAAGTGGCAAAATGCCCAGAATGGCCTGGAGGGCTTCGTTGGGCGTTGTCCTTAGCGCACCGCTTATACAGATCATATTGGATCTATGGACTTTCCGCAATAGATTCAGGTATGTTGTCTTGCTCAGTGCCGGCCACCATACGACGACTCCATACAGCATGATTGGGCGAATGATGGCCGTGTAGATCCAACTTCATACTCTAGGGCTGAGCCCCCATTTTTTGCCAATGGCTCTTTTGCATGTGTAAAGAGCGATGCAAGCTTTCTTCTGGCGCTGAAGAACATTCTCCTTCCAATTCAGTTTCCTGTCCAGAACTATGCCTAGAAACTTGGCCTTATCCGACAAGCCCAGGCGCGTGCCATCTAGTTCTGGTAGGCTTAGTGGCGGTATTTTGTACCGGTTGGTGAAGAGGACAAGTTCCACTTTCCCCGGGTTGATACTAAGTCCGCAGCGAGAGGACCACCTCGAAACCTCTCGCAGTGCTACTTGCATCAGGTCACACAGAGTTTGTGGGAACTTGCCTCTGAATGCAATAGCTAAATCGTCTGCGTATGCCACTATCTTCCCGCCCCCCCAGCTTGTGTCACGCAGCAACGAGTTGACTGTGAGGTTCCATAAAAACGGGGAAAGAACACCACCCTGGGGCGTTCCCCTTGTGACATAGCGTGATAACTCGACCGTACCAAGTGAAGAAGCTATTTTCCTTCCTCTTAGAAGTTGGTCAATTAAACCAGTTAGAGGTCTATCTACGCCCAGATTAGTTAGAGCGGAGTTGATCGCCTCCGGGCTTATATTGTTGAAAGCCCCCTCAATGTCTAAGAAGGCCACGAGACAGTAGTCCTTTTCACACAGCGATTTCTCAATGACAGATACTAGGCTGTGCAGAGCAGTTTCTGTTGATTTACTCTTGGTGTATGCATGCTGATAGCTAGAGATAAGGTTGCTATCAATAGTCGTTGAAAGGTAGTCGCTTAGTATCCTCTCAAAGGTTTTGAGTACAAAGGACGAGAGACTGATCGGTCTGTAATCTTTTGGCTCGTAGTGGGATGCCTTCCCAGCCTTAGGGATAAACACTACCGTGGCGCTTCTCCAGGAGCCCGGAATGTGGTTGAGAGCCAGGCAGGCTGTGAAGAGAAATACCAGCCATTTAGCTGATGTCTCCAACGTGTTTATAAGTTGCGCGGGGATAATCCCGTCCGGCCCGGCAGCCTTATACGGTTCAAAGCTCTTAACTGCCCACCTTACCCTTTCCTCAGTGATGGGTATATTTACTGCCAGGTTTGTTGCAGATGCTAGTGGTGCGTCATGCAGATTCCCCGGAAAATGTGTATTCAAGAGCAGCTCAAGGGTTTCCTCTTCCGTGCTGGTCCAGGATCCGTCAGGTTTTCGCAAATAGCTGATGGCTGTTTGACTTTTCGAGAGAACTCGTCTAAGTCTCGCTGTATCGTTGACCTTTTCGACGCCAGTGCAGAAATTTCTCCACGAGGTCCTCTTCGCCTGTCTCAGAGCTTTTTTATAGGCCCTTAGTTTAGCTTTATATTCGTGCCAGTGAGGCTCAGAGCCGAGGGTCTTGGCCTTGTTAAATTGTTTCCGGCATGATTTGCGGAGCGAGTCCAAATCGTAGGACCACCAATGTGGCCTGTGTTTACCGCGTGGTTTTGGCACTGGACAAGCCTGTCCTAGAGCATTTGAGAGCGCCGATGTAAATGTAGTAACAAGATCCTCCAGCTCCTCTACTGATGAGGGGGCCTGTGAGGGCAGTACTGGCAGGTCTCTGTCTAATATTTCATAATAAATTAGAAGTCTTTTGACTCTCACGAGAAGGCTTACAACCTCTCAAACTGTTGGTTTTCTTTTTAAATTCAACAAACTGTTCAACTTCACCCCACCAGTGGTAAGGGGTTGACAGTATTAAATAATATAACAATCTATATCACTATCACTATCCCTATCCCTTTTCCTCTCCCTATCCCTATCATTATTTCCTTTCCCTGTCACTTTCCCTATCCCTATATCTACCCCTATATCTATCCCTACACCTATCCCTCTCCTATCCATGTCACTATCCCTAATCCTAGCACCAACCCCAACCACAACTCTAGCCCTCTCTCTAAATCTAACCCTATTCCTTGTGTAATGAATGAAATTATGACTATCAGAATTACCATCATGTTCTTCAAGGAAATATTACAAAACTGGCTTTCATGTCCCGCAGGGTTTTTCTGTAATTTTTTTGGATATTCTCCTATTCTGGCCAGAGAGCAATCTGAATTGGTGTCAATCATCCAAATCGGCGAAGGGCATTCTTGAGTTATGGGACTTTGAACTAGCGCACAGTAAAAAGAAAAGTCTAACTTTAATACAATTTTGGTGTTTACCCAGCAAACCATAAGAGCTCTAAATGAGCGCTCACATTCATAATGAGCTCATAAAACAATCATAAACAGTCATAAAATGCTCGTATTTGAGTGGCTTTTCCTATGAAACTGGTCATTCATAAATGAGCTCTCAGTCTTATGCATAAAATATTCTTTTTCGAATGTTTTTATGACGTCTGAAAAGAGCGCATGAAAGAGTCTTTTTCGAATGATTTTTTGTACGAATTAAGAGCTTCCTTTTCTTCTTAATTTTTATTAATTTCTTTCCAATTTTAATTTTTCCTTTCCTTTCTCATGACTTCTCCCATTCCCTTTTCCTATCCCTTGCACTTTAAATTTTCCTTTTAAATATGTAGAAACAAATAAGTAAACATTCATTGCATATCTAACATTCAAATATTGTTCATTATTTATTTTCTTACAAAAACTTATTTCAAAAAGAAAAATCATAACGTACTTGAATCCATATAATGAAAGCAAAAGGTATTTATAGGGACACACACAGAAAAACTCATAAAACAATCATATTTATGTACACGCTCATAAAAGCTCACATAACGATCATAATTATGGGTATGTTCTGAAAAAACTCATAAAAAGGCTCATATTAGAGCTCAGATATAAGAGCGCTCCGAAGCTGGTTTTCAAATTAATAAAATGATCTTTTCTCTTCGATCACAAATTTTATTCTCAAGACATATTTCAAAAATTTTCTTTTTACATTTCAAAGTGATCATTTCATTTCATTTATTCAGGGTTTTACAATTAGTACAATAAGATACTGAAATCTTTTATAGCACAACGGACAAATAATACAGCAAAAATCATGTTACATTGATGTACCTAACAAGTATTTAATCTTATAATTTAATCATATGGTATAGGTGGAAGAAAGAATATAGTTATATAGTTAAATAGGTAAAACAGTCTGAAGAGCAGAAAAAGAACAAATACAGAATATATAGGAAGAATATAGGTTGTGAAATCAGAATCAAAAATTCAAAAACTCCAAACTTTATTTTATTTTATTTTATGGTCAGCTTAACCTTTATGTGTACACCCGTGGTACCCGGGTAACCAAATGGGTTTATTTTACGTTTTTCAGATATAAAACACTGGAAGACAAACTTTATATTCATAATATGTCTTAAGCTGGGTTTTTTGGATAGAAAACAACAAGAAAAAGAAATTATTTTTTTTTTCCTTCCTAGCTTTTTTCTACACTTTTGATTTTTCACCGCTAAGTGTACACCCGTGGTACCCGGGTACCTCTATATATATTATGACAACTTAAAGTAAAATGTGGGTTGTTTTTGTGAAAAGTAATTGAAGAATGCTTATTTTAAGTAAGAATATTTAGTAAATATTATGTGTTTATTTATTTATTAAGTTTTAAATATATTTTGTTTGTTAATTGGCACAATTGTTACAATTTGAAACGGTTATTATTATTATTATTATTATTATTATAAGGCCTTATTACACCGCGACCATTTACATGATCTATTGTGTGACCTTTCAGCTTATTGCTGTATGCGGAGGCTCTTTATAAATTTGAGCACCTCCTCAGGCTTTTTATTCCATATCACGAACGGATTGAGAGTGATCCCACCTAGGTAGCAAGCTCTCTTTCTTGCTAATGCACTGCATTCGCAGAGTATATGAACCGGCGTTTCATCGTCCAGTTCGCAAAACCGACAAATTGTTGTATCTGACAGATTCAGCTTACTCAGGTGATAACGCAGGCCGCAATGCCCCGTATAATACCCAGTGAGGGTTCTTAGATTCACCCTTCTTAGATTAATGAGCCTGGCCGATGCTCTTTGAGAGGGTTCTATAAAGAGTTTGGCCTGCCTCTGTCCTAGGCTGCTAAGCCAATGCTGCCTAAACTGTTTGTTTTCCCAGTTGCTTATGGTCTCCCTTACGTGGGCCTTGGTGAGCCCGCAAAAGGGTTCCGGACCATAAAATGCTGTTAGAGCGCCTTGTTTTGCAAGATGATCTGCTTCTTCGTTGCCGTCATGCCCTTCATGTCCTGGGACCCAACCTAACAAAACTTTGTTTTTGGCTCCCAGATCATTAAGGACTGCGACACACTCATCAACAAGCTTTGAAGTTGTAGTGTAAGACTGCAAGGCACGTAGGGCGGCCTGACTGTCCGACATAATGTAGATTCGCTTAGAGGATAGTCTTCTACGGAGGCACTCCCTGCCACACACCTCTATTGCATGGATTTCCGCTTGAAAGATAGTGGGGTAGTTACCCATTGGTACCGATTTTTTGTAATTCGGTCCATAGATTCCAGCTCCCGTTTTACCATCTTCCAGCTTGGATCCATCGGTATACCAAATCTCCGAATCGGATTCAGCATATGGGTTCCCTGTTTCCCAGAGCACTCGATCTACGATTGAAACTTCAAAGTTTCGCATGATCCTGAGCGTAGGAGTTATTGCATCACTTACTTGCAATATAGGACTATTCATGAACTTCTTGACTATCTTCATATGTCCTGTCATATTTCCGATTTTTAGATCAGAAATATTCTGAAGTCTTAATGCGGCAAGTGTTGCTTCCTTCTCTATCAGAATTGGGAAGGGAGGTATTCCCACAAGGGCACTTAAAGCATCAGCAGGGCACGTTCTCATTGCACCTGTTATGCCTACACAGACTAGCCGATGCAGCTTACTTAATTTAATTGCCGCTGTTCTTTGGGCCGACTTCGGCCACCAGACTAGGGAAGCGTAGGTAACTATTGGCTTCACAACTGTATTAAATGACCAATACGTCATTTTTGGAGACAGCCCCCATGTTTTGCCATACAGTCTAGTGCATGCGAAATAGGCCCTCGTTGCTTTATTTATGGTAGCTTCCAAATGAGCATTCCATGTGAGGGTTTTGTCTAGTGTTACTCCTAGGTATTTTGCTTCCATCGAAAAACTTATACGGCAGCCTCCTAGGGACGGCTCTAACATAGACAGCTTCCTTCGCCGCGTAAAAGGCACCAAGACTGTTTTATTTGGGTTAATAGATAACCCTTTGTTAGCACACCATCTTTCAATGATGCGCAGGGCTTGTTGCATGCGATCGGATATTGTATCCTCATGCATTCCTGTCACGCAGACTGCTAAGTCATCTGCATAGCCCTGTACGTCAAAGCCATTGCCCTTCAGAAGGTGAAGAAGCTCGTCTATGACTAGGGTCCACAGTAGAGGAGAAAGTACACCTCCTTGAGGGCATCCTCTTGTGGCCACGATTGAGCCAGCACTCCCACCTAGCTCAAAGCTGATTTTTCTTTGCTTTAGCATGGCCAGCACCCAGCGAGTGATCATTGGGCTTACGTCCTTACTAATCATGGCTTCCTCAATGGCCTGATACGTCGTATTATCGAAAGCGCCTGATATGTCGATAAATGCACACAGGGCTATGTTTTTAGACTCTATGGCCTTTTCAATTTTTTCTGTAAGGCAGTGGATAGCAGTCTCCGTAGATTTTCCGGGTTGGTACGCAAATTGGGTTTTACACAGAGGGAATTTCTTTAAGTTTACTTCCCTAATGTGCTGATCCAAAATTTTCTCCATTCCCTTTAGGAGAAAGGAACTGAGACTTATTGGTCGATACGACGATGGCAAGTTTTCAGGCTTCCCTGGTTTCGGTATAAATACAACCTTAACCTCTGTCCATCTGTTAGGAATGTGTCCCAATAGCAGTGATGCTCTATATAAATTGGATAGGACTGGGGCTGTATAGCCGATCCCTTGCTGCAGCAAACAAGGGTAGACACCATCCGGTCCTGGAGATTTGAAAGCGCTGAACGTAGATAAAGCCCATTGCACTTTCTCAACAGTGGTGAGCTTAGCTGCCAGGCTCTTTTCTCTACCACTAATCGTCGGTAGATCGTCAATTAGAGGAGAGTGTTGGTTGCCTGGTATGCAGTCCGGAAAGTGAGTAGCAAGCAAAAGTTTGCATGTGTCCTCCGGCTGCTTGGTGTAGCTCCCATCTGGGTTCTTCAGAGTGCCAATCACGTTGCTGTGGCCTCTCGCAAGGGCCTTTTGGAGCCGCACTGCCGTAGGGAGATCTTTAATGTTTTCGCAGTGTTCTCTCCAGGTTGCCCTCTTAGATTTCCTAAGTTCTTTATTATAGGAAGTTAGAGCATTCCTATAGGATACCCAGTCTCCCGCGTCTTTAGCTGTATTAAACAACCTTCTTGCTTGACATCTTAACTGTGCAAGCGTTTTGTTCCACCAAGGCACATCCCGTTGTACACGTTTTTTAGCCTGGGGACAACTCTCGTTGAAAGCCGTTATAATATCTGATTGAAATTGTTCAGCTTCTGTCTCAATCTCCTGCACCGTAGTTATCGGTTGGTGTAGGCAATTGCCACTTTCTTCCATGGTAAAACGAAATTGTTCCCAATTCGTTTTCCTGGGGTTCCTGAAAACGAGCTCATGATCAGAGAAGTGACCCATGTCGAATACAATGTGTTTGTGGTCCGACATTGATTCCTCCCCCGAGACGTGCCAGTTTGTGACAGTGAAAGCCATGTTTTGGCTACATAGAGTGAGGTCAAGAACCTCTCCTCTGATAGCATTAACAAAAGTTGGTTCATTACCACGGTTCATTACATTGATATTGTGACTACTAATAAACTCCAGGAGGTGCTCCCCCCTGTTATTTATGTTCGTACTACCCCACGCTGTGTGGTGGGAGTTTGCGTCACAGCAGAGGATCCAAGGGATAGCCTTCTGTTGGCAGTACTCAATGAGGGATTTGGATTCAGCAGTTGGGGCTGTTACCTCCTCACCCGGAAAGTAAGCAGAGGCTAAAATGGCCTCTTTTTCACCTCTTGGGGTTGGAATTTTCGCCCAAACTGCAACCAAATCAGCTGTCATGAACTGTAAAAGTGGAATAAACGACAGTTTTTTGCTTAGAAGCATCGCCGCCCTGGGACGGGAACCGGTGGCATAGATTAATTTACCATCAACACTATTGAAACCTTTCACAGAACCATGTAGAATCCACGGTTCTTGAATGAAAGCGATCCCCAGACCTTCTCTGTTGAATCTTCTGCTAAGGACATCCGAAGCTGCCTTGGCATGATGAAGATTCACTTGGAGGCATTTAAGACGCCTCGAGCTAAGATTGTTTTTTGGGAGGGGAGACATTATAAAGAGTTTTTGCGGACTGAGTCCGCCCTCTCTTTAAGTCGGCTGCTGTTCAGCAAAGTATCGCCTCCAGATGCTTGATCTTGGCCCTCGGCTTTTCCTTTTTCAGATCTGTGGTTCTCACCACTTTTCGTTTGTAGGTTTTGAGAGGGCTTGTGGATAGCTCCCGTTGAAGCCTTTAGCGGAGTCTCGACTACCATAGCCGTTGCTGTTGATTTCAGCTCAAATTTGGTTGGTGCATCCTCCATGCATTCTTGCTGCATTGCAGTTTGTTTAACAGTAGATACCTGCTCCACCGGTAATGACTCTGAGTCGCCGGCTGCCTGGTCTTTTGCCTTCTGTTCTGCCATAGTATTTCCATCTCTACCGCTGGCTTTATCATCTACCCGGGGCAGAGATGGTTTGGTTTTAGCCCTCAGTTTGACCTTGGCATACCCAAAATAGATGTTGTTATTTAGCTTGCCGATCGTTTCTGCGGACAACGGATCTACAGCTATTGTGATTTCCGCCACTGTGGCCCTACTTATACGATTGAGTATCCTCCAATTCCTGGTGTCCAGGGCCGCATTCTGAACAGCAAAAATCCTCAGAAGATGTTCGTTTGAGGGACAATCTTCCTCCTTGAAATACCCGACAAAGATAATTCGACGTGGTACTTCGGCGTCCGAGACTACCTTTAGTTTCGCGCCCTCCCATGGAGTTAGTTTTGGGACGATGTCTTTTATCCACTCTGCGGTGTTAGAATCCTCGCAGACAATCGAAAGCCATCCTTGGCGAATCAGGCATCCCGTAAACCGGGGACTGATAGCGCCAACTTGAAGTTTCCACACTTCATTCAGAATGGCCTTCCTTATGATCTTCACTTGCTCTGAAGACCAGATGGTAATAGGATAATCCTGCGGGATTATGCCCAGCTTAACAGTGGTCAGGGCATCTCTAAAAGATTCTGACGGTTTTGCTGCCACACCATCAGGATGGCCCGCGGCTACTAAGGCACTGGCTCCAGTGACCAGGGTATCTTTAGAAGATCCTGACTGTTTGGCTGCATCGCCTTGAAGAGGAGTCAACTGCCGTGTCCTCTTTTGGAAATATGGTGGGGTCGTACTGTTGGATCGTCCCCTTTTATTGGTCGCCTCCCTTTGCGCCGGCCCTTGAGGCTTTTTGGCGATTGCTAAAGCGCTTTCGTAATTCAAACCCTTAGCCAAGAGTCTTTTAAGACGCTTACGGGTGGCACCATTCAACCCCTTAGGTTTTATAGCATTTTCAGTACCATGGGGGGGCTTGTTCTTCCCCGCCATGTGTGAGGCTTCAGTTTTTGATTCGGTATCAACCGAAAGGCCAGAATTGGCCTGATCATTTAAGAGCAGTTCAGCTCCAGATTGATTTATATTATTATTTTTTAAATTCACTTGGTCCATATAATTCCCACAAGTGTAGGGGAAAGTAGGTCAGCTGGGACATAGCCCCCGATATCCCAGTAAGACTGCTTACAACCAGAGGGCGCCAGGTATCTGGAGGCCACCGTTATAAGACACACTAACGTAGTGCCATTCATCCCATGAGCACGGTGCGGATCACACTCGGGATTACGGGTTTTATTGAGTTGTCCTCTCTTGGGATTTTAGTCGCCTTTTACGACAGGCATACCTATCGCGGGCATATTCTAGAGCCCAACCCGCAGGGAAACGGTTACATTATGGGCATTGCAAATCGATTACTCGACTAGTCGATTAGTCCAACTTTTGTGCTGTTTGAAAATCGAATAGCAGATATTCGATTTCAGCTAGGCGACTAGCTGTCAATAATCGAATACTAACGATTAAATCGGGTTCCCAGTTTTTACCCGGGTTAGGTTAGGTTAGGTTCAAGTGGCTGCCGCAGAGGCACACCTAGGCCAGTACTAAAAGGCCCGTTGTGATACCACCAACATTAGGAAAGTCAGTTCCGGGACCCTGCCATATGGAAAATCCCGGTATTAACGGAATTCTCCACATAGAAGAATCCCGGGACTGACTTTCCTATACCGACACCGTTACTCCTCCTCGAACCATTTAGATGACTTGATGAAGGCCATCAGGTCCTTTATGTCCAGCTCCGTAACCTGGCGTAGGCTGACCAGGAAGGGAACTCCCAAAAAGCGCATTCTCGCGCCACTTAAAGCCGGGCAGTTGCAGATGAGGTGCTCCACCGTTTCCTCCTCCTCATCATCCTTACAACTCCTACAGCATCGTCGGTAGGGCACACCTAGTCTTTCTGCGTGCCTACCAATGAGGCAGTGCCCAGTTAATACGCCTATTAATATGGAGATTTCTCTTCTCCTTAGGGCATACATTTGCCTTGATCTTTTATGATCCCATTTCGGCCAGGTTTCTTTGGATATCCGGCATCCTGGAGATTGCAGCCATCTTTCGTTGGCTTGGTGGAGTGTGTACTCCTTCAGCATAAGCTTGCATGTGGCAAACGACATACCTAAGCGCTCTTTATCCCGAAGAACCTGCTTGGTCGTGCCCTGCCTCGCAAGTTCGTCTGCCCTACAATTTCCCTCAATGTCCCTATGCCCCGGGACCCATGTGAGGTTCACGCGATTCTGTTGGGCCATCTCTTGTAGAGATCGACGACAGCTGAGCGTCAGTTCAGAGGTGAACGAGTAAGAGCCAAGGGATTTGATGGCCGCCTGGCTGTCTCTGAATATAAAAATGTCCTGTCTGATAGTGCGTTGGCCTATCCAAGCCGCGGCGTCCATGATTGCTGAAACTTCAGCCTGGAAGACACTGCAGTGATCAGGTAGTCTGGAGGAGAGCTCAAGGTTCAGATCCTTTGAATAAACCCCTCCTCCAACTCTGCCGTCTAACTTCGAGCTATCAGTATAAATGCAAGTGCCGCCTATTCTTCCCTGCTGGGAATGTTGATTTTAAAACCGCTATCTCCGACTGTTGTGGTCGCACAACGATCTGTGCTCAGCGGAAGAAAGCTATAGAATCCAAAAATACTGGCGTGTCCAGTAGTGCTTGCGCCCCAGCCGGACGTTTCCTTTAGACGCAGAGCCGATCCTGCTGCTACCCGGTGCCCTTCCAGATCGAGTGGCACAATGCCAAGAATGGGCGTTGTTCATAACGCACCGCTTATACACTATATATGTTGTTTAATTCAAGTCGATATGTACCGAGGTACCCGGGTACCACGGGTGTACACTAGTGTAAGTTTTTTTCTGTGAACACACAACGGTTAAGTTTAAAGCTAGCTAGAAAAATAGCTAAGAAGGAGTACCTTATAGTTGTTTTGGCTAAGAGTTTTTTTTATAGCAGCTGGGATCGAATTCCAGAGACGCGCGGTGTTGACGAAGAACAGTCTTGTAGAACTCACATAGTTAAAGCTAGGCACAGTCAAATTACATGAGCGAACGGATTTACTGAACAGAAGTTTGTCATATAATATACCTTAACTACTCTCCCTTTTAAATATGAAACGTCCCCGTTTCTGTCAATAAGATAAATTCTACTATATGACTACAGTATCGTAAAACATCTTATAGATAGTATTTTAAAATTCATTTAAAAAGAAAATCAATTCAATAACAATAACATTACAAAAAAATGTTGATATTCAAAATTGATAGTTTAATCAACAACATTATTAAATTATTTTTTAAAACTGAACATTTTAAATCTCATTTAAGATTGCTTTTATGAATTGTTTTCCCTACAATTAAAACAGAAGTACCAGGGTCTTTTTCAATTATTTTTTCAGCAAAGAGTTTATCAAATTTATTTCCAAGTCGTTTATTTCGTTTTACAAAAAATTTATCCCCTGGTTCGTAAGATTTCATTGTTTTATTTCTATTACATCTTCTTAAAGTATCGTCCTGAAACTTAATTAACCTTTCCCGAATCTTCTTTAGATCACTAGTTGAACAATTTTGAAATATTTCAATAGGTTTAGAGTTTATTGTGGAATGGATACTATTATTATATTTGTTAGTTGCTAACAAAATAAGGTCCACTGTCTCATTCAACTGCTGTTGCTCCTTAATACAACGAGCTATTTCCATTAATGTTGAATGGAATCTTTCAACCTGCCCATTGGTTTCACTATACAATGTTGGAATAAAAAATTGTTCAATTGAGAAATGGTATCTTAATTAAGTTTTAATAGCATTTGATTCAAAAGCCTTCTCATTGTCTGAAACAATTACCTTCGTGTTTTTAAATACTAACACAATTTCTAATAAAGCTTCTTTAATATCCACAGTAGATCAAGAATCAATTGGTTTAATAATAGCAAATTTTGAAAACTTATCCACGCATGTTAAAAAGTACTTTTTGTCTGTTATGAATATATCAAAATGCAAAATTTCTCCGGGATAATTTGGTATTGGAGTCTTCCCAACTACTAAATTAGATGGTTTCCGCTGATATTTATTTTCTAAACATATCTTACAATTCGTAATAATTGATTTTAAGTACTTTTTAATATCAGGGAAATAATATTCACTAATAATTTGCTTATAATTTTCAAGTAAACAACGGTGGGCTCGATTATGTTCAGTAGTTATAACTTCAAGCAGATCATTTTTATTAGTCAAGTCAATTACTAATAACTCAGTATGTCTAAATTTTATACCCGGAAATGAAGAAACTAAAGGATTTTGAACATCTGCCAAAGTCTCGAGATCACAATGAATCGCATTAGTACAATTCGGATTAACCACTTCCTTTAAGCACAATATCAAGCTTTCAACTGCATTGAAAACAATAGTATGGCGTCTAAATTTGTTAAAAATAACTTTTGAAGTTTTATTAAAAGATGATCCCTTAGCTAAAATAATTTGATTTCTAAACTGATTAACCGGACATTTAACAGTTTCAATAACATTTGGTTATTAATATATTTTCTTGAAAGAGCATCAGCTACTTTGTTCTCTTTTCCAGGCTTATAAGGAAAAATTGGCACGCCATCTTTTCATTTTTGTATTTGGGGTTTTCTCTGAAATCGAGAATTTAAGAGGCTGATGTTCAGTAAACTTTTTTACCCTTTTTTGTACCATACAAATAATGTCTCAACGCTTTTAACGTCCATACTATAGCTAACATCTCACGTTCGTTTGTCGCATAATTTTGCTCAGTTGAAGAAAGAGTTCGTGAAATCATCGTTATTGGGCTATTATTCTGAGATAACACTGCTCCTAAGGCATTTGATGAAGCATCAGTTGTTAACTCGAATGGTCAGTTAAAGTCTGGATAGCTCAACAGTACATCTTCTGAAGCGAGAATATTTTTAATTTTTGTAAAAGCCAACTCTGCTTCACGATCAAAATTAATTTTAACATATTTTAATTTATGCATATACATGGCCATTTTCACCACGCCAAAATTTTGTTAATGGTTTCACTATTGCAGCATAATTTTTAACAAATCTGCGATAGTAACCAGCTAAACCAAGAAAGGATCGCAACCCTCATAATGTCTCAGGAGTTTTATAGTTAATTATATCATGGACCTTATCAGCACAGGTTCGTAAACCATTTTGTGAAACCATAAATCCCAAAAACTCAACATATGTCCTAAAAAATTTTGACTTCTCTAATGATACCCTCATTCCGGATTGGCCTAACATTTTTAAAATTTATCCACATCTCTTATGTGTGTATTTTTATCAGGTGAGAAAATAATAATGTCATCAATGTAAACATGACACGTTTTACCTATTTCTTCGCGTAGAACATCATCAATCGCACGCTAAAAAATGCTTGGTGCATTTTTCAACCCGAACGGTAAGCGACAAAATTCATACTTTCCATTATTAATGCTAAATGCAGTTTTTTTCCTAACTTTTTACATAAATTAATTTGATGAAATCCTGATTTTAAATCAAGAGTTGTATAAAATTTTGACCGTCCTAAATTGGATAAAATTACAGAAATATCGGGTATGGGATATTTATCAGAGATAGTTTTTTCATTGATTTTTCGAAAATCAATTACCATTCGTAGCTTCTGCTTGCCTTTATCATCCAACCCTTTTTTTGTTACAACATGTATTGGCGAGTTATATGAAGAATACGATTTTCTGATTATACCATCTTTTAGAAGATCAACTATTTCCTTATTAATGAATTCCCCAGCAGACATTGCATACGGATAACTTCTACTATAAATAGGGTCATCTGTAACTGTGCGTATTTCAGCAACTACATTTGTATTAAAGGGTAAAGCTCGATTTGGACTAGCAAACGTGTCTATATTACTGTTAATCATATCTCTAAAACTATTCTGTACACATACTGGAACTGAATCTTCTGCAATTGTAATCAAATTAACTTGATTGCAATTAAAATGTTCAATTACAACTTTACCATTTCGATAAAATAAATATCCATTTTCCGTATCAACTGTTGCACCGATTTCTCTTAAAAAGTCATATCCTATAATACCATCAAACGTTTTCAATGTGTCAAGCACATAAAATGTAGAATTATGATTCAGCAAACTAACTAAACACTTATAATTTATTAAATTTACTCCATTTATTGGCTTTAGCCTAAACGGATGTTCTATTGCCTGAACTCCACGAAGAAATGACAAATTTTTAATATAATTCTTTGCAGTACCAGTATCGATTAAAAGCGAAATTCGTGGCCATTCTCTGATTGTTTAGTAATAAATGGCAGGAGTGAATTCTGTTTTAAAAAATTGATCCCATCACTAAAATCTGAAACTTGAATTTGAGATTCATCATCATTTGGGTAAAATTGAAACTCGCCATTGTCATTTTCATTATAATTAGTTTCATTAACACACTGATCAATTTTGTCAGACATATAATTTACGCGTTGAATTTTTTGCAAAGGCTTCTCATAAGAGCTAGATAATTCTTTTATACGTTTAAATGGCACTGACCGATTTGGTAACTGATCAGGATTAAAAACATTATTCGGTTTAAACAAATTATTATTCCTACTTTGAGTTAGAGGATTATTACCTAATGTTCTTTGTTTATAAAATGATGATCCTGGATCTACTTCCATTGGTTCTGACTTATTTTTCAAATTTAAATTTGATAACTGACTTTGTTTATTCTGTGGAACAGACTGGGAACGGAAGTTATGAAAATTATTAGGTTTAATCATGGTACCTAAAGCAAAAGTATTTGCAAAATCATAACGTTTATGATTCGACTCCAATTCTTGAGCAATAGCTAATGCAGTAGGAAGATCTTTTGGCCGTGATGAAAAAAGAATATCACACAAAGGACGGCGAAGACCAGAGATAAAAACACGTAAAGCATTTTCTCTCGCTTTCTCATTTAACGCATCTATTATTTCACTATTACTACTATAGGTCATTATATGTTTATTTATGATTAGAGTTAAATGCTCCTCAACTTTATCATAATATCCTGCAATAGACAAATTACCTTGTCGAAGAATACTAAGTTCGTTTTCTAAAACATATATGGGTCTTTTATGAGCATAGGTCTGATCAAGTCTTGCTAATATTGCTTCCAAATTTAAAACATATTAAAAGATGACAAAGTCATATTGGCTGAACCAGTTATTTTATTTCTAAGTATACCTAGAGCGACATAGTATTTATCTGATCCCTCATTGTAATACTTTATAGCAAATTTAGCAGCTGATCGCCAAGCTGGGTAACAAGAAGTATTACCAGTAAATTCCGGTAAGGATTTTACTAAATCTAAACTACAATTTCCTGAATCAATTTCAGGATTTATTGACACTGGCATAAAAGAGTCAACATGTGGTATTTGAAATCTACCAAGCGCCAAAGTAAGTGAGTCAAGTTTGGCAGATAATTCCTTTCTAGCCTGTTCACTTGCTTCCAGTTTATTCTCTATTTCTTTTTTAGTATTATCACTAGCTACTTTAATAATTTCTAAAACTTGTTCTCGTGTAATCTCCATTTTAATAAAGAGTATTAGAAATAATTTCTAGAAACATCTTACTACAACGTATAATTATTATTTGTTATAAAAAAAAAAATTCAATAAAAGCAATCCCTTAAAAACATTGATAATCTTTTTCACAAGATTATCAAAATTATTCACATAAAAAAGTATAATCCTGATATTATTTTTTGCAGGACAATTTTAGCAGTTATTTTAAGCACATCAATTTTGATATTATAAACTTACAAATATTCTTCAAGATTAAATTTCTAATATTAGCCTTCCTCTGATAGGGATTGATTGGTGAGTTTAATATAAAAAATTGATGCCTTGATTTATTTAAATTTGTGAACTCTAGCTTGATACACTTTATTTTGATTGTTGAAATAGAAGGATCTGTATTTCTTTTAGAGAAGTAAACGTTTAAAATTATATGATCGTTTCATCTAATGTTAGGATGGTTTAGGATTCGTCTTTGAAAGCCTTTTAAATATTTTACAGGATCGGTATTCCTTATAAGTATGTAAAAGCGTAGGATTATATGATCCTTTCATTCAATGTTAAAATAAATGAGGATTCATTTGTAACAGCCTTGTTAATGTTTTCCAGGAAATGTATTCTTTATAAGAATATTGAGGTTAAGAATTTTATAATCCGCTGAGCGATTAACATCTAACGCTACAGACAGCAAGACTCCTGCAACGCCATATCGGGCAGTTAATCGGAACAACTCGTCGTTGATAGGCAACCTCCGGGATGGGGCAAACCTCGACGATATGGGGACGGCAGGGAAGTCTGTGCGCTCTCATGTTGGTGGTGCTTCAGATTAATCTGCACAAATCTAAAGTAGCTTCGGCTGCTTTAAGTAGTCGTCTTTCTAAAGGCGACGTGGATGTGGTCCTCATCCAAGAACCCTGGGTCAATAGCTCGAGAATCTGCGGATTGGGGACTAAGGGCTTCAAGCTCATTCGAGCCAGCGAGGAGAGCAAAGTCAGAACGTGTATTTTGGTCAAGTCTGAGTTGAACTCCTTTCTCCTACCTAACTACACCAATGGTGATATTACCGCTATCAGTCTAACGGTCGACAGCACCCGCCTGACGGTAGCGTCGGTCTATATGCCCTACGACGCCGAAGAACCCCCACCACAAATGGAGGTGAAAGACCTGGTGTCAAATTTCTGCACGGGTAATCTTATTATTGGAGCGGACGCTAATGCTCACCATGTCCAATGGGGGAGCTCCGACATCAATGCCAGGGCGAGTCTCTGTTTGATTACCTCTTAACAACCAACCTGGTGATTTGCAACGTGGGTAATGAGCCTACTTTTATCACTAAGACCCGCAGGGAGGTCATAGACCTCACTCTCTGTAGTGAAGGCGCTTATGAGTGGGTCAGAAAATGGCGGGTTCTGGAAGAACATTCTTTCTCCGACCACCGTTACATAGAAATGGTTTTAGACTTTATTTTAGAACAACCAATCATGAAGCGCAATCCACGTAACACTGATTGGCAGTTACACAATGAAATATTAGACAGAGACCTCCCAGTACTGCCCTCACAAGCCCCCTCATCAGTAGAGGAGCTGGAGGATCTTGTTACTACATTTACATCGGCGCTCTCAAATGCTCTAGGACAGGCTTGTCCAGTGCCAAAACCACGCGGTAAACACAGGCCACATTGGTGGTCCTACGATTTGGACTCGCTCCGAATATCATGCCGGAAACAATTTAACAAGGCCAGGAGCTTCGGCTCTGAGCCTCATTGGCACGAATATAAAGCTAAACTAAGGGCCTACAAAAAAGCTCTGAGACAGGCGAAGAGAACCTCGTGGAGAAATTTCTGCACTGGCGTCGAAAAGGTCGACGACACAGCGAGACTTAGACGAGTCCTCTCGAAAAGTCAAACAACCATCAGCTATTTGCGAAAGCCTGACGGATCCTGGACCAGCACGGAAGAGGAAACCCTTGAGCTGCTCTTGAATACACATTTTCCGGGGAATCTGCATGATGCACCACTAGCACCTGCAACAAACCTGGCAGTAAATATACCCATCACTGAGGAAAGAGTAAGGTGGGCAGTTAAGAGCTTTGAACCGTATAACGCTGCCGGGCCGGACGGGATTATCCCCGCGCAGCTTATAAACACGTTGGAGACATCAGCTAAATGGCTGGTATTTCTCTTCACAGCCTGCCTGGCTCTCAACCACATTCCGGGCTCCTGGAGAAGCGCCACGGTAGTGTTTATCCCTAAGGCGGGGAAGGCATCCCACTACGAGCCAAAAGACTACAGACCGATCAGTCTCTTGTCCTTTGTACTAAAAACCTTTGAGAGGATATTAAGCGACTACCTCCTAACGACTATTGATAGCAACCTTATCTCTAGCTATCAGCATGCATACACCAAGGGTAAATCAACAGAAACCGCTCTGCACAGCCTAGTGTCTGTCATTGAGAAATCGCTGTGTGAAAAGGACTACTGTCTCGTGGCCCTCCTAGACATTGAGGGGGCTTTCAACAATATAAGCCCGGAGGCTATCAACTCCGCTCTAACTAATCTGGGCGTAGATAGACCTCTAACTGGTTTAATTGACCAACTTTTAATGGGAAGGAAAATAGCTTCTTCACTTGGTACGGTTGAGTTATCACGCTATGTCACAAGGGGAACACCCCAGGGTGGTGTTCTTTCCCCGCTTTTATGGAACCTCACAGTCAACTCGTTGCTACGTGACACAAGCTGGGGAGCGGGAAGATAGTGGCATACGCAGACGATTTAGCTATTGCATTCAGAGGCAAGTTCCCACAAACTCTGTGTGACCTGATGCAAGTAGCACTGCGAGAAGTTTCGACGTGGTCCTCTCGCTGCGGACTTAGTATCAACCCAGGGAAGGTGGAACTTGTCCTCTTCACCAACCGGTACAAAATACCGCCACTAAGCCTACCAGAACTAGATGGCACGCGCCTGGGCTTGTCGGATAAGGCCAAGTTTCTAGGCATAGTTCTGGACAGGAAATTGAATTGGAAGGAGAATGTTCTTCAGCGCCAGAAGAAAGCTTGCATCGCTCTTTACACCTGCAAAAGAGCCATTGGCAAAAAATGGGGGCTCAGCCCTAGAGTATGCAGTTGGATCTACACGGCCATCATTCGCCCAATCATGCTTTATGGAGTCGTCGTATGGTGGCCTGCGCTGAGCAAGGCAACATACCTGAATCTGTTGCGGAAAGTCCATAGATCCAATATGATCTGTATAAGCGGTGCGCTAAGGACAACGCCCAACGAAGCCCTCCAGGTCATTCTGGGCATTTTGCCACTTGATCTGGAAGGGTTTCGGTCAGCGGCGGCATCAGCTCTGCGCCTAAGAGAAACCTCCAGTTGGGCTGCGGGTACTATTGGACACTCCAGTATTCTGGAATCTTACAGCTTTCTCCCTCTAAGCACAGATCGTTGTGCGACTACTACAGTCGGGGATAGCTGTTTCAAAATAAACACTCCCAGCAGAGAAGACTGGGAGAGGACGGATTGGTGTCCCGGAACAAATGGTGGCACTTCCATATACACCGACGGCTCGAAGTTGGACGGCAGAGTTGGAGGAGGCGTTTATTCAAGGGATTTGGACCTTGAGCTCTCCTTCAGACTACCTGATCATTGTAGCGTCTTCCAGGCGGAAGTCGCGGCAATCCTGGACGCCGCGGCCTGGTTAAGCAAACGTGTTATCGGAGAAGATATCGCTATTTTCAGCGATAGCCAAGCGGCCATCAAATCCCTTGGCTCATACACGTTCAACTCTGAACTGACGCTCAGCTGTCGTCGATCTCTTCAGGAGATGGCCCAACAGAACCGCGTAAGCCTCATATGGGTCCCGGGACATAGGGACATTGAGGGAAACTGTAAGGCAGACGAGCTTGCCAGGCAGGGCACGACCAAGCAGGTTCTTCAGGATAAAGAGCGCTTAGGTATGCCGTTTGCCACTAATGCTGAAGGAGCACACACTCCGTCAAGCCAACGAAGGATGGCTGCAATCCCCAGGGTGTCGCATATCGAAACAAACCTGGCCAAAATGGGATCTTAAAAGGTCTAGACGCATTTATGCCCTAACTAGGAGGGAAATCTGCATATTGATAGGGGTATTAACCGGTCACTGCCTCATTGGTAGGCATGCAGAAAGGCTAGGTGTGCCCTACCGACGATGCTGCAGGAGTTGCAAAGATGATGAGGAGGAGGAAACAGTGGATCACCTCATCTGCAACTGTCCGGCTTTAAGCGGCGCGAGAACGCGCTTTTTGGGAGTTCCGTTCCTGGATAGCCTAAGCCAGATCGCGGACTGGACATAAAGGACTTGATGGGCTTCATAAAGTCATCTAAGTGGTTCGAGGAGGAGTAACGGTGTCGGTTTAGGAGTGTCAGTCCCGGGATTCTGCTATGTGGAAAATCCCAACAACTCAGGGATTTTCCATATGGCTGGGTCCCGGAACTGACTTTCCTTGTGTTGGTGGTATCACAACGGGCCTTTCAAAACTGGCCTAAGTGTGCCTCTGCGGCAGCCACTTGAACCTAACCTAATAAAAAAAAAAAACAAAGCTGTCCCTGCTCGGGCGCCAAATAATAACTTTGAAAATTATATTTTCAAATTAATAAAATGATCTTTTCTCTTCGATCACAAATTTTATTCTCAAGACATATTTCAAAAATTTTCTTTTTACATTTCAAAGTGATCATAAAATAGAAAACAACTTATTTAAAACCAAAGCTCTACAGTAGAATACCTTAACTTATATAACAACGCGGAAAAGTATTAAATTATAACCATGTTCGGTCTAATTAAGAGAGAGAGGATTTCAGTCGAAGATTCTCTCAGGCGAAAAAAATGTACACAGTTTTATTATATTGCCTTCACCGAGAGTCGAACTCACAATTTATTGAATGCTGACCGGAGATGTCTGCTAGAGGTGGGCGGGTGCATGATTTTTGCAACACGACACGATACGTAGCCTTCTTAATATTGCATATAAGGTTCTTTCTAGCGTGTTGTGTGAAAGGCTGAAGCCCATCGTAGACAAACTGATTGGACCTTATCAGTGTGGCTTTAGACCTGGTAAGTCTACCATCGACCAGATTTTCACGATACGCCAAATCCTGGAGAAGACCCATGATAAAAGAATCGACACACACCATCTCTTTGTCGATTTCAAAGCCGCTTTTGACAGCGCAAAAAGGAGTTGCCTGTATGCCGCCATGTCTGAATTTGACTTCCCTGCAAAGCTTATACGGCTTTGCCAAATGACGTTGAGCAATACCAACAGCTCCGTCAAGATCGGGAAGGACCTCTCTGAGCCATTTGAAACCAAACGAGGCTTCAGACAGGGCGACTCCCTTTCGTGCGATTTCTTCAATCTGATGCTGGAGAAGATAATTCGAGCAGCAGAGCTAAACCGCAATGGTACAATCTTTTACAAGAGCGTGCAATTGCTGGCGTATGCCGATGATATTGATATCATTGGCCTTAACAACCGCGCCGTAAGCGCTGCCTTCTCTGGACTGGATAAGGAAGCGAAAAAAGTGGGTCTTGCCGTGAACGAGGACAAGACGAAGTATTTGCTGTCATCAAAGAAAGAATCGGCGCACCTGCGCCTTGGCAGCCATGTCACTGTTGATAGTTACAAATTTGAAACTGTGAGGGACTTCGTCTATTTGGGAACCAGTATCAACACCGAAAATAATATCAGTCTAGAAATCCAGCGGAGAATCACTCTTGCCAACAAGTGCTACTTTGGACTGAGTAGGCAATTGAGAAGTAAAGTTCTCTCTCGAAGAACAAAGATCACGCTCTATAAGTCTCTCATCATACCTGTCCTGATGTATGGCTCAGATTCATGGACAATGTCAAGAGAAGATGAGATGGCCCTTGGAGTATTTGAAAGAAAAGTTCTCCGGAAGATTTATGGTCCTTCCCGTGATGCCAACGGCGAGTATCGAAGGAAATTTAACGATGAGCTGTACGAGCTCTACGCAGATCTGACCATAGTCCAGCGAATTAAAGCCCAAAGACTCCGCTGGCTGGGCCATGTTATGCGAATGGACAAAGAAGCTCCAGCACAGAAGGTTTTCCTATCGTCGCCTGAATTCGGCAGCAGAGGAAGGGGGAGGCCTCGACTGAGATGGAAACAACAGGTGGAGGATGACTTGAACTCCCTTGGGGTTTCCAATTGGCGTCAGTTATCGCTAAAAAGGAATGACTGGCGTGCTTTGATATGCAACGGCCAAAATCGCTTAGGCGGTTAAGCGCCAACAAATGATGATGAAGCCACACTGATAAGGTCCAATCAGTCGGTTTACGTCAGGCTTCAGTCTTTCGCACAATACGCTTGATAGGACTTTATATGCGATATTCAAAAGGCTGATTCCATGATAAATGGCGCAGTTTGCGGGATCACCATTCTTATGGATTGGGCAGAGAACATTTAGATTCCAATCTTCGGGCATGCATTCATCCGACCATATTCTGCACAAGAGCTGGTGCATGCACCTTACCAGCTCCTCGCCGCCACATTTGAATAACCGTGATATAGCTATTCGCACCTCGTTATAGTCGGGTTGTGGAACTTCGATTCCATCGTCTTCGATTGTGGGGTCGGGTTCGTCCTCTTCTCTGGATTGTTGCTCTGTTCCTCCGTTTAGAAGGACAGAGAAGTGATCCATCCATAACCTTAGTACTCTCTGAATATCTGTCACCATGTCGCCGTTGTCATTTTTACAGGAGTTTGGCCCAGGTTTAAAAGCTTCCGTCATTCGTAGAATTTTTTGATAAAACTTTCGGGAGTTGCTTCTGCTGGCTAGCATTTCAACTCTTTGATTTCACGCTTTTCCGCTTCCCTTTTCTTCACCCGGAAATCCGTCGCGCTTCCATTTTCATCTCACGGTAGTGTTCTTCGGCTGCGGTACGAAGTGCTCCGGAGATATGTTCCCACTGCTCATGCACTCCGTTGGGTTGGTGTGCGAGTCGTTCTGCGAAATCATTGGCTGCCTGTTGTGACTGCAGTTTTTCGACGTCCAGCTTTCCTTGAGTTTTTTGTGGCGCCTCTTTTGTTGTACTTAGGCGGGTACGAATCTTTGCTGCTACCAAGTAGTGATCGGAGTCGATGTTCGGGCCCCTCATCGTTCGTACGTCCATAACGCTGGAAGCGTGCCGTCCGTCTATCACAAAGTGATCGATCTGGTTGCGTGTTTTCTGATCTGGCGATAGCCATGTGGCCTGATGGATCTTTTTGTGCTTGAACCTGGTGCTGGATACGACCATGTTTCGTGCACCGGCGAAGTCAATCAGTCTGAATCCATTTGGCGAAGTCTCATCATGGAGGCTGAACTTTCCGACAGTGGAGCCAAATACACCCTCTTTGCTCACCCTGCCGTTAAAGTCGCCAAGCATTACTTTGATATCATGACGGGGGAAGCGCTCATAAGTTTCTTCTAATTTCGCGTAGAACGCATCTTTTTCCACGGCGTCCTTGTCCTCGGTAGGTGCGTGCACGCAGATAAACGATATGGTGAAAAATCGTAGTTTAATTCGGATTGTGGCGAGACGCTCATTCACGGCTGTGAAGGACACTTCATGTTTTACAAGTCTCTTTCCTACCACAAAGCCCACGCCGAATCTGCGCTCATTAGTATGGCCGCTCCAGTAGACATTGCGGGTCGGATAGTCTTATAACCTTGCCCCGTCCATCGCATTTCTTGTATAGTAGTGATGTCAGCTTTTGCCTTGTTGAAGACCTCAACTAGGCGGGCATCGTCACCTTCCCTAGTAAGGGTTCGAACATTCCAAGAGCATGCCCTGATTTCATTAATCATAGTCCTAGTTCGTTTGCTGTGGTCGTTATCTGAAGAAAGAGTTATCATGGCCATTCCCAGTTGAATGTGGGTCAGAAACTTTCCCCACTTGCGTGGACTTCTCCATACGGCCCCACCCTCCACGCACGAAAAAAAAATAAAACGGTATTTTTTTGTTTGCTGGGTTGGAGCTGCTTCGGCCGATAAATTAAAGCAAATCAAAAGTTTTTTCTCTTCTACGCGTTTCAGCGCCTTCGCGTCTTCATCAGGAAATCTGTATATATTTTTTGGCTTTTTTTATTTTTGTATATATTTGTAAATGTACTTTGTGCATGGTATGTACTTATACGTCTAAAGCATATAAGGTATGGTATCGACGACTGGGTGGCATGTCGCCCTATTTCAAAATATTTTTCAAAAACTCCCTATATCAAACTTTGTTTAAATAACACTCTCTTTAATACTTTTTTCAGCAACGCTCTATCTACACTCAGAGAAAAAACAAGAATTTTGTACTTAAATCAAGCCCAAATCAAGAATTTTGGTCACGAAAGTAGGGTAATTCCGAATATTCTTATACGAAGTACAAAATTCTTATATCAAGAATTTTTTTCTTACTTCGAAAATTCTTCTTTCAAGAATAATTTTGTCCGAATTTAAGAACGCCCGGGGTTGTTTCAAGAACAATATATTCTTAGGCTAAGTTTGTTATTCTTAATTTTAAACTGAACAAATCTTTTTTCAATCCCAATTGCTTCTTATACTAATACTAAAATTCTCAAAACAAGATTTAAGTTTAAGGGGCTGTGATTCGATTCTCGGTGAAGTCAATATAATTTTTTTTTATATAAAAAAAAATAAAAAATAAAATTATTTTTTTCAGAGTTCTTATATTGACTTCATTGAGAATCGAACTCAGGTCCCTCGAACGCTTAACCATTGTGGTTACTGTGCCATCGTTTACTTTTTCTTGCCACTTTCTAATTACATGTTTGTTCTAAATGACACGTTGCTTTTTGTTGCCACCACCGGGAATCGAGCTCACACGCTTTGACTGCTGCACGAACGTCTCTACCACGAGGCTATCGCGTATTTATGTTTGCTGCCGTCTCATTGCAGCTATGTTCTATTGTTATTTTGAGACAGGGTAGTATATTTTCAAGAAAAAGTGTTCTTGTTTTAATACCACAAAGTGTTTGATTATTTCGTTCGTTTCATATCATCTGCATTACAAACCAATGTAATTCGCAGAAAGTTTAAGGAATTTTCTTAATATTAGTAAATTCTTCTAATTTATTGATTTGAGTATGCAATAGTTTTGTTTTAAGAACACTTTTTCTTAATTTAAGTACTTTATTCCTATTTGAAGCTTTTTGCATCTTATTTATTGATTTGAGTACGTATTGGTTTTGTTTTAAGAATAAAATTCTTAATATAAGTACTTTATTCTTATTTGAAGCTTTTTGCCTCTCAATTTCAAAAACAAGAACGAAAAATTCTTATTCTAAGAATATTTAAGTACCAAAAATTCTTGAAATTTTAAGAATGGAAAAAGATAAATTTAATTCCGGTCGGACTTAATTTTAGAATTCCATTTTTCTCTGAGTGTAATAGTACATTTACACCGCACCAAATTTGGCGAATTCAAATGAGCCAGTTCGACACCGTTTACACGTTTTTGAAAAATATTTTGAAACAGAGTGATCTTTCACTCAGTCGTCGATATCTTTTTTTAAGTATTTATGTACATACTAGACCCCTGCATGAATGGATTCAAACTTTGAGTACAATAGAGTACAGTAAATTTGATTTTTCCATTTGAAGAACCAAAAAACTCAGCCTTGAATATTTTATATTTTGAACACTCACTTTGCCCAAAATTTTCAAAATTAAAAAAAAAAAGAATAAGAATGAAAGAATGAAAATAATTTTATTCAGTCTGATTCAAAACAAATGTATTGGCTACACAGCTTACAATTTCACATATCTTTTTTATATAGGTGTAGAGTATTAGTAATTTTGGCTTTATAGAACATCAATAGGTGTATTTTTTTTGTAATTGTAGAGTTTTGAGTTTTGTGAGAGTTAGAAATACATCTGGATAAAAGTTCTTGTTGAGTTGGCTGCAATAAATACCACTGCATTTGGTTTTCAATCCTGAAAAATTTCTGAAAAATTTAAAAATTCTTGAAAAAACCCTAGTAAAAGACTTGTTCATTTATTCTCAAGAAATCTACTTTTGCGTTGAAAATTAATTAAAAGAATCGATCTTGATCGGAGTTGTCTTAAAATTCTATAATTTGTAGCTGCAAAACCGCCAAACTGAAGTATCGTATACTCCGTTTTGAAAATGCCCGTTACGTCGTTTTGCAGAATCACCGACGATATGTTTTTTAACAGAAAAATTAACAACTTTTGTTCGGCCTGGACTTGAGTCCATTTTGAAGATGTTTGTATGAAATGCCCATGTAGCGTTCAGTTTTACAATCCAACTTTCAATTCTAAAAACTTTCACAGAAATGATTGTTGGGATATCTGCATAGATTAAAAAAAAAAAAAGTCAGAATATGAATTCAATTTCGTTTGAAGCTTTTTTAATATTCAAATCAGAGCTGTTAATTTTGATTAGTAATTAGTAATTGATTGATTAGAAGGTTTTTTTAATTAGTAATGATTATTTTAATTGCAATTCAAGAAAAAGCAATTACTAATTGATTACGATTAGAAAAAATCAGAAAAAATCAAAAAAATAAAAACAAATTAAAAAATCAAAAAAACCTAAAATAATCAAAAGTAATCAAAAACGGCTTTTTTGATTATTTTTGATTTTTTTAAATTTTTTTTTTATTTTTTTTAAATTTTTTTTTGATTATTTTAAAGTTTTGTTGTTAAAAGTGTAAACATCTGTGTATCTTTGTATGCAAATATATACACCTACTTACACTTTGGGGCTCATGGATTTCTAGAATGAACCTTGATCGCTAAGTATATGTACATATGAGAAAAATGCCAGGTTTAATGGTTATATTGGTTGGAGAGATGATAACACTAGTTTAAAAATAAGTAATTTGAAAAAATACCAAGATATTCATGTATATGGGTGAATTGGCACTGAGATGCCAAGCACAAAACATATTTTTTAAATTTTTTGTATGGGTAGGTTTTCGAGATATCGGTAATTTTGTGTTTTTTCAGGTATCACTTTATTCAAAATTTCTTTTTGCCAATGTTGCAAAAGCGATGGAGCTAAGCGATACCTCGTTCGAAAGGAAATTAAAATAAGCTTCTAACGACTTATAAAATGTAAGGGTGGGTCAAACCATCGCTGAGCAATAGATGGCCAAAGTCGAAATTTTGTCGAATTTTTACGATTTTTTGAAAAAAAAAAATTGATTTTAAAAATG
The DNA here is from genome assembly GCA_964058755.1 of Campiglossa producta. NCBI lineage: Eukaryota > Metazoa > Arthropoda > Insecta > Diptera > Tephritidae > Campiglossa > Campiglossa producta. The sequence goes on from CAXKVI010000004.1 coordinate 42,715,044, forward strand.
TTTTTTTCATGCGAAGTTGTGAAAATCATAACTGTTTATTTTTTCGAAATTTAGTGTGTATAAATGCAAACACTGTATATTTGGCGATTTTTTTGTAACTTTCAACATCTCTACTTTTAATAGAATTGTAAAAGGTCGATATCTGAGTATTGTAGATATTCAAAAAAATATTCATAGTATTAGTCATTACAAAGCCAATAAAGTCCAAATCAACCATTTTTAGAATTTTTGTCTGTCTTTCTGTCTGTATGTTTGTTGTTGTATCACTCAAAAACTGCTAAATGGAACTTAATGAAATGTTCACCATCGTATTACTAGACGTTCAACTTAAAATTTAAGACATCCCTTATTTCGATAACTCGACCGGTTTCAGAGTTATCAACCAATACGTGGAGCAGGGGTGGCCAAACATGAGTTCGTACAATATGCGTATATTGGACGATAACTCTGAAAGCGGTCGGGTTATCGCAATAAAAGATGTCTTAAATTTTCAGTTGAACGTCTAATAATACAATAGTGAAAGTTTCATTTAAATCCATTCAGCAGTTTTCGAGTCATACGACCACAAACATACAGACAGCAAGTCTGACAAACAGACAGAAAGATAGACAGACAGACCGACAAAAAATCTAAAAACGGTTGATTTGGTCTTTATTGGCTAAGTAATGATTAATACTATGAATCTGAAATACACAGACATCGACCTGTTACAATTCTATTAAAAGTAGAGATGTCGAAAGTTACAAAAAAAATCGTCAAAGATACAGTTTTTCTAGATCTTGGTAATATTGACTTGGCCAGCTATTGCTCAGCGATGGTTTGACCCACCCCTACATTTTATACGTCGTTAGAAGCGTATTTTAATTTCCTTCCGAACGAGGCATCGCTTACCTCCATCGCTTTTGCAACATTGGCAAAAATAATTTTTGAATAAAGTGATACCTGAAAAAACACAAAATTACCGATATCTCAAAAACCTTTCCATACACAAAATTTTAAAAATATGTTTTGTGCTCGGCATATCAGTGCCAATTCACCCATATACATGAATATCTTGGTATTTTTTGAAATTAATTATTTGTAAACTATGTTAGTTTCACGGTTGCCGTTTGCCAGTGGCGTAACAATAGGGCGGCAGGGCTGGCAAAATGCCACGGGCCCCCGACCTAAGAGGGCCCCGGCCCAAGAGGCCGCGAGCACAAAAATAATTTTCTACATTGTAGGTACCTGAGTATTTTATTTTATTTGAAAATTATATTTTTATAATTTCTTCTTAAATCCAAAGTGAGACAACTTAATTCCATAATACGATTTCAAGTAAATCGGTAAGCATTTCAACCAACCTAAATAAAAAGATGTTGATTAATTTTTAGAGATGTACACGTTACCCGTGACGAGTAATTTTACGTACTTATGACAGCCAAAAAACTGTCAATCAAAATACCGGTAATTGCATATCTCTATTCATTTTAGAACGCATCCATTGGTTTCTACATATTTTGTAGCGGTACGTTGGCAACGCGGATGAGGAGGCTCATGGCCATCAGTGGGACATATACAACGTGTAATTGAGTACGCTGAAAACCTCGAGATTTATTAAAATTAAACTGAGTACAACGTGACGATTTTTACTGATAGGGACCCCATCAAAAGAATTTGCCACGGGCCCCAGATGGTACAGTTATGCCACAGCCGTTTGCCTAAAATTTTGCATACCAAAATTCGTACCAAACAGAAAAATACCTACCAAAATAATTTGCTAGCCAAACAATATGGAGATTTATCGAACCTTATAAATTTACGAAATGCGCAAATTTATACATTTATCGGCTAAGTTAGATGAACGCCCTAGATAAATTTATGTGTACTTGATGTCAAACAAAAACACCACTATAAAGGGAAAAATGAAAAATTTCTAACAACAAATACAAAGCCGTACGTCTAGTTCCTTAAGCAAGAACGAAATTGCAATCACGGTAGCTGGTATTGTTTGTTTGTGAGTTGTTGCTCAGTTTTGTTCGTTAATAACAAAAAAATAGAATAATTTAAGAAAATAAATTATTCGATCGGTCAAATAGTCCATGAAAAATTTTCTACTGTACAATAACATGACCATAACATCAAAGCTTTCATATTCTAGCCAAGGACTCGTGGCGCTGCAAAAAACATCGTAACAGATGATGCAGCTTAAAAAAGCCCTAGTCACACATCGCAAGCGACAGATGTCGCTGCTGTGTGATCTAAAGGCAAAGAGATATGTATTCATACATATACAACAAAAAAAAAAAAAAAAAAATAACATCAAAACATACACGTATTAACGAACATAGTAGCAATTATCCCACGAAATCAAACAAGCAGTGTTGGTGTAACTAGTATGACACGCTGCGGTTAGAAATTCCTAATTTCTCCTCGGTTCAATGACCACTATAAAGGGAAAAAAGAAAAATTTCTAACAACAAATACAAAGCCGTACGTCTAGTTCCTTAAGCAAGAACGAAATTGCAATCACGGTAGCTGGTATTGTTTGTTTGTGAGTTATTGCTCAGTTTTGTTCGTTAATAACAAAAAAATAGAATGTGAGGACCCCAAAACCACCGGTTTTGGAGCCCCACACGCGAACACACTCGTCCCTAGTTTATTTACTTTGAAATTTGAATTTTTATGAATAAAAAAATTATTAATGAATTTTGAACACCCTAATATACATATTTACATACATATTTATACATATCTCTTTATTATATATAAATAAGCAACATCTATACCAATTGAATTTCGGGGTATACATTTTTATAAATATATATAATATTATGAACGGTCTAATGTGCACATTTTTTATGAACATATTTTAATAATTTTGCAAAAATTAGATGAGCCGCTAACCAAGCGACAATTTTTAGACTCAATGACAAATGTACACAAACAATTGCAAGCCGGCATTCCAGCATGAAAAAAAGGGTCGGTCAGCCAACTCAAGGCAGCGGTGCTTTGTTAACAATCGTCCATACAAATCTACAACCAAGCATTGAGGCTACTGAGGCTGGCGATGCGAGCGGACATCGCACAAAGAGGAAACGAAAAATGCATTGGTAGCATAGCTAGAACAATAGGCTGTGGGATTGCAGCAAACCTGCCAGCAAACATATTTATGTATGTCGATAAGATGTCCAGCTGATCGATGCAGTGGGAGGAAACAGCTGACCAAATACAATGGGGCGTTCCAGGTGCAAGCGAGCGCGTAGCAAATACTGTTAGGGTCTAAAGAAATAATTTGTAAATAGAGCATTAGCATATACTGGAAAGCTAAGCTAAGAAATAATGTGCAAATAATAGATATGTAAATTCACAGGCAAACCATGAAAATAACTGTTAAGAATTACTAAGATATGTAAAAATGTTGTATATCAAGGCTAGCAATGCATGTAATTAATAGAATATATAGAATAAGGACTTTTATTGTAATTTAACTGTCCGCCTGCGCGCGGAAAAGTATAAAAGGCGAGCACTTTGCTCAGTATAGTCAGACGTTAGGTAGGCATAGTAGCTTGTTGACGCCTTGTTCAACAGTGAAGGAACTCCTGGGATTTGCCAGCTCACGAGTTTCAATTTTATATACAGTGGTGGTTTCCTACCTCCGCTGTCCGAAAGTTTGTGGTGGTTTTCTACCTCCGCGGCTTTTAAGCTAGCTTATTTTTGGAAGATTTGTGGTGGTTCCCTACCTCCGCAGTCTTTAAGAGCGCAGGCATATTTTTAAGATATATACGACGGTGGTTCCCTACCTCCGCCGTCTAGAAGAAAAGCGGTGGTTTGCTAACTCCGCTATCTTAGCATAAGGTAGCTTTGGAAGACTGGTAGTGGTTACCTACCTCCACCACCTCCAAATAGTTGAATAGTAGTGAAGTAGAAACTGAATTTTATTTAATAAATTGAATTTTTTATAATTTAAATCAAACTAGGGTCTTTCTCTTTAAAAGGAGACGTTAGGGACTTCCCCTAACCCACAGGAACCCTGGACGGACTGAGCTTAACCCCGGCTTAAAGGAAAAGTCCGTCACAAATGGCGCCCGAGCAGGGACATTAACAAAGAATTCAGCGGTGAACACACAGAGAAAACCAACAATTACGTGAATAAGCAAAGATACTGGAATCAACAAGAGGCACCATGGCAAGAGTAACGTGGGTATATTACCTCAGCCGAGAAGATCTGGTGAAATACGCAGTAGAGTTCGAGCTGGAGAACAGTGGGACGGTGGAGGAGCTACGGAAGCGCTTGGCGAGCTTCATCCAATCAAAAGGTAGCGATCCAGATCTCGAGGCTCGCTTCAACGAGCTGGCACTCCAACATCCAAGACCAACAACTCCAAGACCGGGCGACCAACTCGTGTTACCAGGTGGCAGTGGCGTTTCAGCCGCGAATAAAACAATTGAGGAGAAGAACCCGGTCGCGACACATGACCACGAGGTAGCCACACAGCAACAACCATATGTAATATACCAACCAACATCACACGCAAATATAATGGACCGAGTACGTAAGTGGGGTCTAAAGTATGACGGCGGCAAGGACCCGCTATCTTTTATCGAACGGGTGGAGGAGCTGGCCGACAGTTATGAAGTTGGTCGCGACTCCATCCCAAAAGCGCTACCGGAGCTCTTGAAGGACAAGGCGCTCGTATGGTATCGCAATAACAACAGGCATTGGCAGGAGTGGGAAGCCTTTAAAAGGGACTTCTTGAAATTCTTCCTAAGTTCTCGATATTTTGAAAATTTGGATGACGAAATCCGGCAGCGAGTTCAACGACCAGGTGAGCCATTTAAAGACTACGTCTTATCTCTACAGGCGCTGATGCGGCACGCCGACTACACTGACGAGAAGAAGCTGGACAGGATGTACAGAAATTCCCGGCGAGAGTACCAGCTGTACGTCAAGAGGAGTGAATTCACTAGCCTCGAAGGATTTGTGAGCCTGGTCGAGGACTACGACAACATTGCGCCAGAAAAGGAACCACTCCGACCAACAGCCAAACCATTTTTACCAAGAAGACCGGATGAAAGATACCATTATATGCAAGCGGGCGAGCGAGAGAAAGAACACCAAAGGCAGGATACCACGGGAGCGCAAAATAGCACGAATAGGCCACAGCAAGCGACCATAGACCCAAGAAGCGCGTGCAGGAGATGCGGGGAGAGCGGGCATTTTGCGTATGGATGCCGGAACGAGCGACGTGAATTTTGTTGGCAGTGTGGCCGACTAGGCGTGTTGACGCGTGACTGCTGTAGAAGACAGTCGGGAAATGGCCAGAGACCCCATTAAGGACGAGGGGTGGTGTCTCCAATAACAAATCCTCGTGCATGACAAATGTATTTAGGCAGACCCAAGGGCGAATCTTGGCTGCAATCACACTAGAGGGACACGAGATGATAGCATCAATCGATACGGGAGCGACAAGGAGCTTTGTGAATGAACAGGTAGCATCGAGGTTGGACACGCGCAGATTCAGGCAGGTGGAGACACGAGTGGTAATGGGTGATGGTAGAGCACAGAGGATAATTAAGGCGGTGGAGGCAGAGATACAATTAGGCGAACAAAAGCATACGAGCGAGTTGTTAGTTTTGCCTGGGCTAGTGGACAGCGTGGTAATTGGCACAGACTATCTGGCAAAGTCGAGACTGGAGCTAAAGTGTGGCGGAGAGACGTTAGTATTACAAGTGGATGATAAGAAACAGACCGCAGTGACATGTACGACCATGGTAGACCGGGAGGAGAACAAAAGCGGCAAGGAGACAGTGAGGCGTGAGCAAGAAGCCCTGCTAGTAGAGGAGAGCACGGACGAGGCGGTGAGTAACTTTCTTAAACACGAGTTACAGATTTTCGAAGAGATGTCCGGCTTGTCGAACGTGGCCACCCACAAGATAGTAATGCGCGATGATCGGCCAATAAAACAACGATATTTTCCAAAGAACCCAAAGATGCAAGAGATAATAAACAAGGAGATAGACGAGCTCATAGAGAAAGGTTGCATCGAACCATCCCGTAGCCCACACAGCGCGCCTATAGTTCTGGTCCGAAAGAAGAACGGCAAATGGAGACTCTGCGTCGACTATCGACAACTCAATGCTCGTTCAGTACCAGATGCTTACCCATTACCCCGAATACAACACATTTTAGACAGATTACGCAGCGCACGGTTTATAAGCAGCCTGGATCTTAAAAACGGTTATTGGCAAATCCCGATGGAGGAAAGTAGTAAGCAGTTCACAGCATTTACGGTGCCCGGACGAGGATTGTACCAGTGGAAAGTGATGCCATTTGGATTACACTCTGCCCCAGCCACCTTCCAGAGAGCACTTGATCGAGTAATTGGCCCCGAAATGGAACCACACGCGTTTGCCTACCTAGACGACATAATAATCACCAGCACGACACTAGAAGAGCATATCACCCACCTGAAAGAGGTTTTTGAAAGATTGAGACGAGCCAATTTGAAAATTAACCCGGAGAAATGTGAGTTCTTTAAGAAAAGTTTAAAATATTTAGGTCACGTGGTCAGTGAAGAAGGTATCCATACGGACCCAGACAAAATCGCTGCCATCAAAGAGCTAACGCCACCACAGAACATACGAGAGTTAAGGCGATTCCTAGGAGTAGTTTCGTGGTACCGAAGATTCGTACCGGACTTTTCACGAGTGGCACACAAGCTAACTGCAATGCTGAAGAAAGGAACGAGGTGGAAATGGGGCGAGGAACAGCAGGCGGCGTTCGAAGCGTTGAAAAGCGCACTAATACAAGCACCAGCATTGGCATGCCCAGATTTCACGAAGAGGTTCCGATTGCAGACAGACGCGAGCGATTATGGTCTTGGTGCAGTTCTCACCCAGGGGCTAGACGACGAAGAGCGGGTGATAGCATACGCGAGCCGGCGGCGGAATAAAGCCGAAATCAACTACTCGGCAACGGAGAAGGAGTGTCTAGCCATCGTTTGGGCCATTAGAAAGATGAGGCCGTATCTAGAAGGGTACACTTTTACAGTAATCACTGATCACTTGGCGTTAAAATGGCTAAATGCGATCGAAAGTCCATCGGGTCGGATCGCGAGATGGGCGCTCGAACTACAACAATATTCATTCGATGTACAGTATAGAAAAGGCAAAATGAACGTGGTCGCAGACGCGCTATCGAGGCAGCCGCTAGAAGAACAGTTGGGAAGTATGCAGGAAGAAAATATTACATGTAAATGGTACACCGCAAAAGTAGCCGAAGTAACAAAGGAGCCGCAGAAATTCCCAGATTACGTGATAGAGGAAGGTCGACTATACAGAAGAATTGAAGGTCAAATGGATGGCGAGGATGCAGTACCGTGGAAACTATGCGTGCCGACATCAGAGAGGAAAAGAGTGCTCAACGAGATACACGACACACCGAGTGCAGGGCACATGGGAATAAGGAAATCCATCGCGCGTGCAATGATGAGGTACTACTGGCCTGGAATGTTCAGAGACGTAAGAAAATACGTACAACAATGCCACGCGTGCCAAGTCTACAAGCCCAGCCAGCAACAAGCTGCAGGTAAGATGCTCACGCAGATTTCTGATGAACCTTTTGCTACCGTTTGCGCAGATTTCGTGGGACCACTTCCTCGATCGAAACATGGAAATACGATGGCCCTAGTTTTTGTTGACAAATTTTCAAAATGGGTAGAGGTCATAGCGATCCGAAAGGCGACGACAGAGAATCTGATCAGAGGAATGAGGGAGAGGATTTTGGCCCGATTTGGAGCGCCAAAAGTCCTAATCACAGACAATGGAGCACAGTTCACGAGCAGGCATTTCAAAAAGTTTCTACAAGAAGCTGGCATCAAGCACCAGCTAACGGCACCGTACACACCGCAAGAGAATCCGACGGAGAGAGCAAATCGTAACATCAAGAGGATGATAGCGCAATTCACTGGTACAGAGCATAAGGTATGGGATGAGTTGTTGCCAGAGATGACACTAGCACTGAATACGAGCGTATGCGAGTCAACAGGCTACAGTCCAGCATTCGTAGTGCAGGGTAGGGAACCAAGGATCCCCAACGCCCTCTACGATGCGCAAACATTTGGCACAGGCGAAGAGAAAGTAGCTCTCAGTGAAAAGATGGCGAAGATGAGAGAGGTCTATCAAATGGTACGTAGAAGACAACAGCAGGCGTCCGCGGAGCAAGCAAAACATTATAATTTACGTAGAAGACAGTGGCTACCGGTCGTTGGTGACCTGGTGCTAGTCAAGGAGCACCAACTTTCCAAGGCAGTAGACAACTTCGCAGCAAAGTTAGCACCCAGGTACAGTGGGCCTCATCGTGTAACGAACTTCGTATCGCAAGTAATCATCGAGCTAGACAAGGTGCATAATGGCAAGAGGAGAAGGGCACACGTGAGCGAGTTAAAACCATACTATCAGGCGTCAGGCGAAGAAGCAAATCCGGCAGCAGAAGAGAGTCAAGCAAAGTCATCCCTAGGGGGTGGTAGGTCTAGGGCGTCTCGCCAAACCCCGACTGGGGGCTTCACCGAAGTTCCCACCGGGGAACAAACGAGGCGTCCGACGACGATAACGACACAACAACTAGCACCATTATCAGCAGTCAGTAGAGAAGAGCAACTGGCCATAGTAGCAACAACACCACGCGTTAAAAGAACCCAAACCGTCGAAATCTCGGAAGAAGAACATATGGATTACAACACAGTGGCGATATGTGGATCGCTAGCACTGCCCAATCCAGTTCCAAACGTTCCAACAGTCGAACATACAAGGGTAAGCGGCGAGCAACAGGTGGTAAGCAGGGATCAGAGTACATGGCGGACAACACAAGCGCAAGGACAAGCCACAACAATGGATACCGGGATCCAGATGGCGATGAATTACGCCAACAACATAGCCAGCCAGTGCTATAACCGAATAACCGAATTTTGCATAACTTTTCATTTTAGGACAAGGCCCAGATCGCGAGAGATAATCCCATAAAATTAGAAACATCAAGTACTAGCATCCCTGGCGCATATCAAAGAAAACTCTCAGCAAACAGGCATCAAGCACGACGAACAAGTACCAGGCGCACACAAAACAATAGCAGGCAGCGCACACTACCCCAATGGAGCATCACACCTAAGCAATAGAAATGGATACATCTATACACGTTGATACATATGTACATAGAAACAATAGAAAGTGGCACCACGCAGAATCACACAAACAAAGCGCGCTGGAGCATATGAAGAAGTGGAATTATCCTGCAAGAACAAAGCGAAGACGACCGCAAAGACAGTGCTGCTGGAAAACAACAGTTAGAAGAAGGAGGCGAGGACAGGTATAAATAGGAGGCGCCAACGCACAAATAGATCAAAAAGTAATTAATCATGGACAACCGCGAGTCAAGTGTATATTCGAGCGAAAATGCAAACGACGGGTCTCTCCGCGTGTGGATCAGGCGGAATGGAGAAGGAGCAAGTGAGAGGGTGCGCAGCGAAGACGAGCACGACGTCATAATCATTGACAGCGACGAGGAGGCGAGCGACACCGACCCGGTCAGCGTAGGGTCAGATGAGGAGCGCTACGTTGAAGAAGAAGAGGAGCGCCACGCCGAAGAAGGCGATGCCGATAGTGAAGGCACCGAAGAGTTTGGCCGCATGAGTGAGGGTGAGTCAATCCGGAGCCCGGAGTACGAGACAGTGTCGGAGTGTGACTCTGTGGATACGAGGGGCGACCAGGGTAGCCAAATTCGGAGCCCGAGCCCAATGGAAGACGAGGCGGAACAGGGGCCGCTGGTGCCAGATGACATCCCGGAACCCGAAGAGGACGCCCACTACGCGCGGCACCCAAACTTTTACGTGGTCTCAGTGAGAGAAGAGGAGGAAGAAGCACCGGGCCCGGGGTACATGGAGTACACAAAACGCCTGAACATACGGCTACGCCGCTATAATGACTTCGAGACGCCGGCAGAGGAAGATGACGCGAGCCCACCCCCGGCCAAGGTATATGTGCGCAAAGAAAACACCCCACGGTACTTGTGCGCACCACCCAATCCATGCGAGGGCGACCCGACCGAAGGCAGCGCCCCAAATTATATATGCGCACCAGCCGACGACAGCGCCCCGAGATGGTCAAGCGAGCCAGCCGAGGAGCCAATCGAAGACCACGCGCGCACCGAAATGAGCGACGTGCTGAGCATCACCGGCAGCGACATTGCTACGGGCTCCAAGAGCGGCGTCGACAACAACAACAACAGCAATATGAACAACAACAATAAAGAGATAATAAACGAGATCGAGCAATGGCTAACGAGCTCGGCAGCGGAAATGGCAATAACAACAGCAACGAGGGTCACGTGGGTGAACCGATCGGGAGTAGACCCCCTCCCAGAGGCACTAGCTGAGGATATAGAGGCGCACTGTAAGGACGCCCGAGACAAGAAGAAGAAGCAGACGTTCCACCGGAACATTGATGGTCGGAGTTACCGAATTAGGATAACAAGAACGGGCCTGGTGACGATAACTCTCGTAGTGGCAGGTGAGGGGAGAGTGTGAGGACCCCAAAACCACCGGTTTTGGAGCCCCACACGCGAACACACTCGTCCCTAGTTTATTTACTTTGAAATTTGAATTTTTATGAATAAAAAAATTATTAATGAATTTTGAACACCCTAATATACATATTTACATACATATTTATACATATCTCTTTATTATAAATAAATAAGCAACATCTATACCAATTGAATTTCGGGGTATACATTTTTATAAATATATATAATATTATGAACGGTCTAATGTGCACATTTTTTATGAACATATTTTAATAATTTTGCAAAAATTAGATGAGCCGCTAACCAAGCGACAATTTTTAGACTCAATGACAAATGTACACAAACAATTGCAAGCCGGCATTCCAGCATGAAAAAAAGGGTCGGTCAGCCAACTCAAGGCAGCGGTGCTTTGTTAACAATCGTCCATACAAATCTACAACCAAGCATTGAGGCTACTGAGGCTGGCGATGCGAGCGGACATCGCACAAAGAGGAAACGAAAAATGCATTGGTAGCATAGCTAGAACAATAGGCTGTGGGATTGCAGCAAACCTGCCAGCAAACATATTTATGTATGTCGATAAGATGTCCAGCTGATCGATGCAGTGGGAGGAAACAGCTGACCAAATACAATGGGGCGTTCCAGGTGCAAGCGAGCGCGTAGCAAATACTGTTAGGGTCTAAAGAAATAATTTGTAAATAGAGCATTAGCATATACTGGAAAGCTAAGCTAAGAAATAATGTGCAAATAATAGATATGTAAATTCACAGGCAAACCATGAAAATAACTGTTAAGAATTACTAAGATATGTAAAAATGTTGTATATCAAGGCTAGCAATGCATGTAATTAATAGAATATATAGAATAAGGACTTTTATTGTAATTTAACTGTCCGCCTGCGCGCGGAAAAGTATAAAAGGCGAGCACTTTGCTCAGTATAGTCAGACGTTAGGTAGGCATAGTAGCTTGTTGACGCCTTGTTCAACAGTGAAGGAACTCCTGGGATTTGCCAGCTCACGAGTTTCAATTTTATATACAGTGGTGGTTTCCTACCTCCGCTGTCCGAAAGTTTGTGGTGGTTTTCTACCTCCGCGGCTTTTAAGCTAGCTTATTTTTGGAAGATTTGTGGTGGTTCCCTACCTCCGCAGTCTTTAAGAGCGCAGGCATATTTTTAAGATATATACGACGGTGGTTCCCTACCTCCGCCGTCTAGAAGAAAAGCGGTGGTTTGCTAACTCCGCTATCTTAGCATAAGGTAGCTTTGGAAGACTGGTAGTGGTTACCTACCTCCACCACCTCCAAATAGTTGAATAGTAGTGAAGTAGAAACTGAATTTTATTTAATAAATTGAATTTTTTATAATTTAAATCAAACTAGGGTCTTTCTCTTTAAAAGGAGACGTTAGGGACTTCCCCTAACCCACAGGAACCCTGGACGGACTGAGCTTAACCCCGGCTTAAAGGAAAAGTCCGTCACAAGAATAAGTTAAGAAAATAAATTATTCGATCGGTCAAATAGTCCATGAAAAATTTTCTAAAAACATTTTACTTCGAAATTCTCATTAAATAATTTTCGATCTGTTTTCAGCATATTCTTCTATTTTTGTCCAGTGTGCATTGAATGCATTAAAAGGAATAATGTCGAAAGGCGTCATTGTATTGGATAAATTTTCGAACTCTTTCACAAACCAAAACTTCCGCGTTAGTTTATCAAATTTGTGTAAACTTCGTCCCATACAAATTTTGATAGTTCATTTACACACTTGACAAATTTATACATTTACACGCGTTATAAGGTGTTTATAAAGGTTGATGAATCCCCTTAATATAACATTTATTAAAACAATTTTAAGCAGTTCATCTGCTGCCATAATTTAACACAGAAACGGATTTTAAAACATGTACATTAGGGTGGTCCAAATTTTTTTTTGTGATTTTGACCCAGACTAACCCGTAATTTTGTTACCCTAATCAATCACATTATCTATGCGAAATTTCAGAGTTTTGCGACTTGTGAAAGAAGGTGCTCAACGCAAATGAGATAAAATATTTCCCCAGTCAAACCGATGCCGATACTAGAAAATGGAACGTTCTAAAACATAAAATATGACAGCGCCACATTTTCAATTAAAATCAGGGTACGAAAATAAACTGTACAAAATACATTTCATTTGCTCATCGAGTAGCATGTCATTTAAGTTTTGTACAATGTATTACTTTTTGGAAACGTTTGCTTTTTGTTTGTGACAATTCCAACAAAGAAGAATTTATAAACGCAAACGTTTCAATTGATTGATTCATAGAGAATAAAATGTTTTTTTAGTTTTGTGTTTTATTTTGGATGTAAATTTCAAAAAATTTATTTTACAGTTTTCAAAGTGAACTCAGGTTTGATTAAAATGTAACGTAAGCACTGATTAAAATGTAACGAACAGCCAATTAAGTGCAGTGAGTGCAGATGTGCACATGAAAATCCGCGTTTTAATAAAAATTAATTGGGAGATTACATAATATAAAAAGGTATTGGTCCTAAATAACTATTTTTATCGGTAAGTGTTTTAAACTATTTAAAAAAAAAAATTATAATATCCTTATTCATAAAAAATATAAAAGGTTTATTAAGCTCTTATTATTCAAAATTTGTATGAAAATGTCATTTTAAAAAGCTTTATAAACCAATTTTATTTTTTATGAATATGGGGTAAGTATGCAAGCATTTATTAAATATTTCTTAAAATATTAGTGAAAATAATGGCCTGCTCAACACGTCAAAAAGACCGAATTTTCATTCTCGGTGTACGAGATTTGCAACCATAACTCGCTTAAATCAACTTCCAACTTTCAGACAAACACTTTTGCGTTTTCACGAGCTCTTGAGAATAAAAAAAAATGTTCGTAATGCTGCACATTATGTGACTGAGGAACTAATAGAAGTTTGGGACAAAGCATTTATACCAAAAAATGAGGCGAGGAACTGTATTAATAAGCTTGAAAGAATACACAATAAATGGTTGCTGTCGCACGAGCGGATGCCCTCGATATGATAAAAATTGACGAAGATCGACAATTTTTAATCGATCAAAGGCAGGACCGAAATATGGTGATGACTTCTTTTGATAAGAAGGCTGAAAAGGTAAATGAACGCTCGCAAAAACATGAGTTAAGGGCGGAAGAGCTGCGTCAGAAGGCAAATCAAAATGCAGTTTCCACCTCGGTAACATCAAACCAAGTTGTATTAAGCTTCAGTAGTTCTTCTAGTGAACAATCGGAAAATGACGATTACATACCAATAATGCAAAAAAACCGAAAGCAGCCTCGGCTTTGACTTCAGACGATTTGCCATCCACAAGTAAAGTGCTCACACCGCATGTATTAAGTGCTATGGATCGCAACAATATATCAGATCGTAAGGCAGCCAAACTGATCATTCCAATTGCTGCTTCACTTGGTTATAACCCATCAGCACTTCCAGTTTCCAGAAGCTTGATTCGACGACAAAGAAAGAAAGGAAGAAGCATTCACGACAGAATATCCGCTAGTTATACATTGGGACGGGAAGCGTTTGCCTGATAATATAAATAACAAAAAAGTGGAGCGGCTACCTATACTCGTGTCTGGAGATGGAGGTGAAAAACTGCTGGGTGTCCTCAAATTGGAGGCTGGAACGGGGGAACAAATTGCAAGTGCCGTGTGTAAAATTTTCGAGGTGTGGGAATTAAAAAGTCAAGTTAGTTATATGAGTTTCGACACTACATCCTCAAATACAGGTTACAAAAGTGGAGCATGTTCTCTACTCGAAATAAAGCTTGATCGGCACTTATTATGGCTAGCATGTCGCCATCATGTGCTCGAAATAATTCTTTCCAAAGTGTTTAATTTATGCTTTGGGCCATCTGTATCCCCAGAAATCCAATTATTTAAAATATTTAAGGAGGTCTGGGAAAATATTTCGCGAGATAGTTACACAACCCTTGATTTAAGTTCAGCTCCTAACTTACTGGTTCAAAATGCTTTAGCAGTGAGTGAAAGACGTGATACGTTAGAAAACACTCGAGATGACTACCATGAGCTCGTCGAACTTACGTTGGTCGTTTTAAATAAACCTCCGACCAAAATTCATTGGCGAGCCCCTGGGCCCATACATTATGTACCATGGATGGCCAAGTTACTTTATGCCTTTAAAATATTTTTGTTTAAAAATCAAAAGAAGAAGTTCAACCTGACCAACGAAGAAGAAAAGCAAGTTTCCCGATTTGTGAAATTTGGTGCAATGATTTACACCCAAGCATGGGCACAAGCCCCATTGACAGCAGAAGCACCCTATTGTGACTTGCAGTTATGGAAAAACCTCAAGGCATATGAAGAAATGGACTCTGAAATAGGAAATGCAGCAAGAAGTGTTTTGGAACGTCACTTGTGGTATTTATCTGATGAGCTTATCGGGCTCGCTCTATTTTCCGACAATCTGACTTGTTTACAAAAAGCAGAAATCATTCGAGGAATGAATGTTGAACCAGGGCCACGAAAAGTAAGAGGTAGTCCCCAAATGTTAACTTCTCAATCTACTTTGGGTGATTTAGCAACAAAAAGGACGGCAGAAACGCTTTCCAAATTAAATCTTAGAGATTCTTTCCTGCAACTTTCTCCTGAAACATGGAATGACAATTTGGATTACCTTGAGGGAAAAACACGAATCAAACACTTACGCGTGGTCAATGACACTGCAGAAAGAGGTGTAAAACTGTTCGAAGAATTTAGCAAGTCTCTAACGAAAGACGAAGATGAGAAGCAATTTCTGCTGCAAGTTGTTGAATTAAATCGTAAACTCATATCAGCTGATATAACTAAAAATCCCTTGTAGAAATAGTTTCAAACAAAACTCACTAATGTTTCAATATGTTTTGAATTATATTTGACTTGAATTTTGTGAACTTAGCCACCTACAGTTTTTTCGACGCCCATGTATTTTAATGAAAGTTGGTAGTATGGCTCACAACGATTAAACAAAAATACATATATAACAATTTTTCGAAATTCGACTTATTTTCAAAGTTATAGCTATCAACACTTTTCGAAATTCCTCACTTTTTGATGATTTTCTCATGATTGGGCAAACCGATTTTGCTAATTTTTTAAAAATATATCAAAGATGTCATCTTCTACCAAACAACGATTCAAATTTTTGCAAACATTTTTCGCAATTTTCAACTTCTCCATCGTGGTCAGATGGCGCTTTTGTATGATGTTGTTGGGCATTCCATTAGTAACTATTAGCAAAAAAAAAATTGTTTGGCACTCCAAGAGAGCGGAAGTTATTTACATTTTTACCTTCATAGTACAGAGTGCGTAGAGAAAAAAAATTTTCATGAAAAATTAACTAGTCTGTAAAAAAATGTAAATAACTCCCGCTCCCTTAGAGTGACAAAAAATGTTTTTTTGCTAATAGTTACTAATGGAATGCCCAACAACATAATTATATATTTGCGGTATTAGATGGTTTTTCGAAATTTGCTTGGTTATATCCAACGAAAGACACAGGAGCTTAATCAAAATGACTTTTGTTTGAGAAAAATATTCAGATATGATGAATTTCATATCAAAGGCTGAAAAAAAGTACATTTTGAACCCGACCCCAAACACAACCTCATTTTTAGAAATTGCATTTTCGAAAAATTGTGGGCGTGGCAAGGTATCGAAATATTTGAAAAATTACGATAATAGGTACTTTAAACTGTGATTACTACGGAATGGCTTTACCGATTTCAAAGATCTTCATACCATTAGAAAGGTATTGAAATAAGATTTCAAAAAAATACACTGTACACATTTTTTAGTACACTGAAAAAAAAAATGTTTTCCAAAATATGTTTTCCAAATAAACTGAAAAAAACACTTCAAAGGTCAAGCGATTTTGAAAAATAAAATTTTATTTTAGAAAGGTCTTTTCAATATATATAACATATCTGAAAACTAAAATTTAGTTTTTTTCAATTTTTTTTCAAACTGGGAAACACTTCAAAGACCAAGCGATTAAAAAAAAAAATTTTTAGAAAGCTCTATTTAATATATGGGTGTGTCCCAGAAAAAGTCAACCAACATTTTCTTTTTGTATGGAAAAAATTTGGTTTTTTACTAGTAAAATAACATCCGCAACGTAACGTCCCCAACAGACATATGTAACGATTACTTACAAACAGCTTTTCTTATCTTATTTTTGTGTTGGTTTTTAAGAACTCACTACATTCAACTTTAATTTATCCTTAAAGGTTTTTTTTTTAATACTTCGAAATTGGAAGAAAATTGCTAATTTAACACTACTTCCGTTTTGATTAACGTCCGCAACGCAGTTTAGGTGGCTATGACAGCGACATCATACTATGCTATCGTCTGCAACATACTTTAACCGACAGCAGGTCCTAAAATACGACACGAAATTAATTAAAGAAAATTTGTTAAAAAATTATAAAAAGTGAATTTACGAATAAGAAGTATTTATATGTTAAAACAAAGTTAATTAAATTTTAAAAAATTAAATAAAAAAAATTAAATTCTCTGTTCGCGGACCGGCACTTGAACCTGCGACCTCCCGCGTCATAATCCGGACGCTTAACGCCTGGGATACATCGACATCTATAGGGCGAGTGTCAAATGCGTTACTTAAAATTTATGCAATTTTTGTATTCACCACACCTTAAAATGAGCGAGAGAGAGACTAAGGAAGATTTCTTGTGACTTTCTCTTATAGAATACCGGAATCATCTCTAGTCACAAAAATTTTATCTAATGAA
Organism: Campiglossa producta; assembly: GCA_964058755.1. NCBI lineage: Eukaryota > Metazoa > Arthropoda > Insecta > Diptera > Tephritidae > Campiglossa > Campiglossa producta. Next base: position 42,732,392 of record CAXKVI010000004.1, read on the forward strand.
ATATCTCAAATTTAGTGACTTGATATGAGACAGAATCACAGAATACTTGTATAAATGCATCTCTTGGTTACTTTCTGATATTTTGATATCACGCTCAAACTAATGAACCGTTTTCAAAGATTTTTATACTGTTAGAAAGGTATTTAAATCAGCTTTTGAAAAAATACACTGTAAAAAATTTTGTATTCCAGTGGGGTGCACCCCAGCTAACGTCAAAACAACGGCTAGAATATTTCACATACAAGGAAAAATTCGGCGGCTGAATGTACTTGAAAGTGGGCGTGGTTGGAGGGCGATTTTATCCAATTTCATCAGGTATACTCTCAACGATACTAGTATGCTTTGTGCCAAATTCCATCGTTCTATCGTAATCAGTTCAAAAGTTCCGACCAGTCAAATTTTCAAAAATGCCTCCCTTAAAAGTGGGCGGCGCCACGCCCATTATAAAAAATTTATGAAAAAATCATAATAGAATGACCAGGGGGATTCACCTATAAAATTATATCATTTTATCCATTTCAGCTACCGAGATATGTCAATTTGTGTGATTTTCGAAATTTTCGATATCGAAAAATGGGGCGTGTTTATCATCCGATTTCGCCCATTTTCAATAGCAACCTACCCTGGCCAGGAAGTAACCTTTATACAAAATTGCATGCAAATATCTCAATTTTTACCCAAGTTATCGTGTACACAGACGGACAGACGGACGGACATGCCTTAATGAACTCCTCTTTTCAACCCAAGAACTTTCATATATGGAACTCTATATCTATCTCGATTATTTTCTTCAGTTACGTACTACCGTTATGTGAACAAAATTATAATACCCTTTTACTAGTACTAGTACGCTGGGTATAAAAATAAAAAATTAACTTTATCAAGTGTACGTCAATTTATTGTTTGTGTCTGAAAAATTTGATAATACGATTCTTGTTCGAATCTTACTTAGTCATAGTATCAGAGTCTGTATAACTTCCAAAGTATAGCTAGGTACCTTTTTTTGTCACAAAATAATATCAAATTTTATTCAGTGTAATATAGAATCTTTACAGTATATGTTTTCAAAAGGTGATTTTAAACCTTTCTAACGGTATAACAATTTTTGAAATCGGTTGATTCGTTTACGCGTGATATAAAAAAAAACAAAAAACGCATTCTAGTTTTCAGATATGTTATATATATTCAATAGACCTTTCTAAAATAAAATTTTATTTTTCAAAATCGCTTGATCTTTGAAGTGTTTTTTCAGTTTATTTGGAAAACATATTTTGGAAAACATTTTTTTTTTAGTGTACTAAAAAATTTTTACAGTGTATTTTTTTGAAAGCTTATTTCAACACCTTTCTAATGGTATGAAGATCTTTGAAATCGGCAAAGCCATTCCGTAGTAATCACACTTTAAAGTACCTATTATCGTAATTTTTCGAATATTTCGATACCTTGCCACGCCCACAATTTTTCGAAAATGCAATTTCTAAAAATGAGGTTGTGTTTGGGTAGGTAAGATGTACCTCTACGCAAAATTTTATCAAATTCTGAGGGGGTCGGGTTCAATGCATATTGGGTTTGAAATTAAGTTCATCATATATGATGTATGCAAGAATTTTTTAGTTGTAGTCTTTAGCTATCAGATAATGCCCCTTAAATTATACGTCTATCAGACGTATTGTTATGAATTAAGGGGAAAAAATGACGTTATGAAAGGGTTAACATCTGATGATCAACAGTGTAGTTGGTTGAAGAGGAAAATTAAGGAAGTTCGTGAAGATGGGCAAGTTAATCCGGGATTTTGTATCGAAGATGGACAACTTTATTGGCGTTTCTCTACTCGGGCAGATGATGACGATTGCATTCCATGGAAACTTTGTGTTGATAAACCTGATCGAATTCGAGTTCTAAAGGAAAATCACGGCAATCCTACAGCAGGTCACTTGGGAATAAGCAAAACAACTATTCGGCTCAAAATTCGATGTTATTGGCCAGGTATGCATCGTGATATCTGTGGTCATAAGCAATAACAGCCTAAGTCGACTTAAGAAATTAGACCAGTTGAAATTTTTGCTGGTGATTTTGAATACCAACATCGAAACATTTTTCAAGACTTTCATTGGTGTTTTTTTACTTTTTTTACAAACAATTAAATACAATTCGTTTACCTTAGTTATAAAACAGTTTTGTTACAAAAATTCGCCAGCAAAAATGTCAACTGGTCTACTTTCTTAAGTCGACTTAGGCTGTTATTGCTTATGACCACGGATATAAAGCGTTACGTGTAGCAATGTGAATCATGTCATAAATATGAATTATCACAACAACGTCCTGCGGGAATGATGCATTCTGAGATGCCTAAGGAACCATGTGAAGTATTATGTGCTGGCTTTATAGGTCCCTCTCCCCGATCTTAACATGGCAATTCGACAATTTTGGTATTTTTCGACAAATTTTCGAAATGGGTAGAATTGGTTCCGTTACTTTCTCCAACTACAAGAGACTTGTGCAAGGCATTCCGAGAAAGTATACTCTCGCGGTTTGGAGTTCCAAAGAATTTTTTATCCGACAATGGTACTCAGTGCACTAGTGGTAAATTCAAGCTCTTTTTAGTGGAAATCAACGGTATACAGCTTCATATATGCCCCAAGAAAACCCAACAGAGGGCTAATAGAACAATCAAAACAATGACTGCGCAATTTACTCACGGTGTACATAAGACTTGGGATGAACTTCTTCCGGTTCAAAGCTCCACAGGATATAGCCCAGCGTTTATTGTTCAATGTAGAAAGCCACGCCTGTCACCCTCTATTTATGATCAAAATATAAAGCCGTTTCCAGATTATATGGAAACAATTAATGAAAAAGTAACTCGCCTTAAAGAGATATTCCAAATTGTTTGTACACTGAACCAAAAACGTACATGTTTTTTACGAACAAATTTTCATAGAAGTTCACGCTGATTTTTTCTTAGAATCTAAGAAAAATTACATATAATTTAAGAAAAAACTTTTATTGTATATGAAAAAATACGTTAAATTTTTTTAACGTCAGAACTTCGTTCTTAAAATATAAGAACTAAAATTCATTCATTTTGTGGCTGAATTTGTTCTTAAATGTTACGAATTTGTTCTTAAATTTTAAGAAATTACGTACGTACAATTTTTTCACTATGATTATAAGAACTTTTTCTTATTATTTAGAACTTGTTTCGTAAATTTGAAGAACTATTTCTTATATTTTAGAAAAGTGTCTTAGATTGAACCAACATTTTCTTACCTGTAGTGGAATTCAGTACGCTATTTTAGCAAGAGTTGTCATTGTTACGTTGACTTAACAACAATTTTAACGATTTCGCTATTCGCTACAAGTTTATTTGACAACATTTGTTATCGAAATGTCAGCTGTTAAGACTCTCATACAGTTCCGTGTGAACGTGAGCGTGAATGAGTGGAGACTTTCTATTGCGTACGCAAAGGAAAAGAATTCCAAATCAATTCTTTTGTGCGTTCACGCACATCTGTCAAATGACTTCAACTCTCCAAAAAATGTAAAAAGAAATCACAGTTTGGCGTGGTAATTGCCAAATTTCAACACTCACTTGCGAAGGGTTTGTGTCACTTTGCGTTCGCACACAATTCAATGTGAGATAGTAAAATAAGCATTTCAAAGCATATTTAACACTTTCACTTAAGTTTAAATGCAGTAATATCAAAGATATTTTAGTTGTTTATCCACTTACGGATGATTTTTCTTGGAAAAGTGGAGTAATATCAACATATTACACAAAAGAAAATTGCTCACGCTCACCCACGTTCACGCTCAAAAATAAATGTATATAGGGCTTTATTGTTAACGCGAAATAATTGTCGACCTATAATTTGGTGTTGTTTGTTAAAACAACCAATAGGTACTTTTCTTATATATTTTAGCTCAGACACTTCTATGTTTTGCTTTGTGTTATCTGAGACAATAACCTTTTGTTTCTATGATTAGCGGAGAATCTGCTACGTTGTGCTATGTGTACCTGACACAATCACCTATTGGTAGGAATATTGGTTCTAGGCTTAGCTAAGAATCAGCTACTTTTTGCTATAATTCACCTGAGACAATCACCTATTGTACTATAATTCACCTGAGACAATCGCCTATTGTTAATTGTTAAGGAAGAGCTACTGAATCACCGAATCGATAGTGCAATCAACGAAATTGTTAAGCTAACAACCCGTTTCATAATATTGTTTAAAGTTACTGAATTCCACTACTGGGCAGACAGCTGTCAGTGTGAAAAATTTTTCATTCATATTAAATGCTGAATATAGTCAAGGCAAATTCGCTATATGTAAATAAATACATAGTTAATATAAATGAATTTGCCTTCAATTTAGTGTAAAATGGTAAGTTTACTATTTGCCATAAACTAAAAGTGTGTGCTAAACATTTTTCAATTATTTTACAGATGGACATAGACTTCAAAGACACAAACAACACACTACAAGACACAAGAGCCCTGACAATCGCAATCCTGGTGGCGCATGGCAGCGCTTATGCCACTGAATGGTAGCAACGAGATTTTTTTCCTGCCTTTTTTGAATTCTGCATACGACACTATCTACTATCTATCTATCCACAAGATGTAGATCGTGCCCGAATTCTGGTAGCGCCGTGCCGTTAGTTCAACTAAGCATTATATTAGCTACATGTCGTCGCTCCCAACGAAGACTAGCATGGTTCAGTTACCGTGGAGAACTAGCACACTTCGTTCCCTGCGTAGAAGACTAGCACGGTTCGTTGTTTGCGTGGAAAACTAGCACACTTCGTTCTCTGACACGTTTCAGTTCTATGCGAACTATGCTAGTTTTCCACGCAGAAAACGAAGTGTGTTAGTCTTCCACGCAGAGAACGAAGTGGACTAGTCTTCTACGATAACAACGAACCGTGCTAGTCTTAAACGCAAACAACGAACCATTGTGTATCAACACCAATCAATCAATTAATTTCCTTTTTTGTCTCACTTCTTTCCATCTTCCCATCTCTTTCTACCATTAGGTAAAAGATAGGAGACCGCCATGTTGATGTGTGCAGGATGTTAAAACAACGCCATTGCTTTTCTGTTATTCGGTGCTGGCGACATTTTAATATGTGCAGGATGTAAACAAACCGACATTTTAATGTGTGTTGTCAAAAGAAGAGTTCACACTTGGTATTGATACACAATGCAACGAACCGTGTTAGTGTTCGTTGAGAGCGACGATATATAAAAACTATGTACTTTGGCAAATTTTGTTACTACTTTTAAATACAATTTTTTTGTAAATAATATTTAACAATAATAATTAAACTTTCATGGATAATATGCTTCGTTTTTTGGATTTTCTTGGAATGGGTTCGTATATTATAAGAATTAGTTCGTAAAATTTAAGAATGGATTCATACATTTCAAGAATGGGTTCTTGAGTTCCAAGAATGAGTTCGTAAAATTTAAGAATGGATTCATACATTCTAAGAACGAGTTTGTATAATTTATGAATGGATTGTCATATTCTAAGAATGAGTTCGTACAATTAAAGAATCTTTCCATACGTTCTAAGAATGAGGCCGTAGTATGTATTGACATATTCCAAGAATGAGTTCGTAGATTCTAAGAATGAGTTCTTGGATTTTAAGTATTATTATTGAAATTTTGTTTGACATGAATATTTACGAATTTTTGTTCTTAAATTCTAAGAAAACGTTCTTTGGAGAGCTTTTAATGAAAAAAATTCGTAAAATATATGTACTTTTTCGTAGAAAATATGAACTTTTTTGTTTCAGTGTAGAAATTTGGAACAAGCTGCAGAAACGCAAGCCAAATCATATAACTTTCGATATAGTGAATGGAAACCAAAAATCGGAGGCCAAGTATTACTTCGGCAACATCATATTTCAAATGCAGTAGAGAATTTTAGCTCAAGCTTGCGTCTAAATTTGATGCCCCGTTTACAGTAACTGGATTTGTTTCACCTCAAACTGAGTCGAAATTTCGGACTGGCTATTTATCGCAATTAAAAGTTTTTGTTTCCGGAAGAATTGGGGAAATGTGAAATACTTTCACTTAATTACACTTGTTCTCCTATTTCCTGAAATACTTCTAATATCTAATATTCTTTTGGCAAATTGTGAGATTCAAAGGATTCAAATATCTTCACAACTCGGCTATGAGATAAATGAATGCGAGCCTTAAGTAACGTTGTAAACGACAAAACATAAAATCTTTAGTAGAAGAAAAAAACAGTTTGAAGTCAACATTATGTCGCTAATTAAAAACAGCTCTCTCTTTGGGCCTGGAGCCCAAAAAATACTCAAAAGAGCTCTCTTTCTTAGAATTATGAAAATCTTCTGTTAGAATAAGAATCCACAAAAAACGCATTTTTTGGAAAAAGTGTCGGTTAGAACATTATTTGAGGCGCACATTCAAATGTATAGTAAACGAAAAAAGTAATAAAAGCTTATAAAAAATTAAGAAGTTTTTTGATAAAACGGCCCTTATTGTAACAAGTTGTCAACATTTTATTCAACGACCGCGCGACGTTGCTAATGTTGCAGAAACTTTGCTGCGGAACGTGATGTTCTGTCAAGAAAGTAACACTTCCGCAACAATTGCAGCTCGAACACACCCTATGCTTTAGATGCATTCGTAGAAACACTTGACAAATTTTTGCCCTCAGTAAGTGCGTTTTTTTTTCAAACCCGTTTTTTTAATTGTATAAACAAGGTATATGTTTCTAAACTAATATTTATTTTTCAGATTTTTACGACTGGCTATGGCCAGTATAATGGATATTTTAAAAATAAAACCATTTGTCCAAGTATCTGTTGGGCAATTGCTATGGGGCTACGAGGACCCACTTCTAAAATTGGCAAAAGATGTTGTTCCGAAGGAACAAAAGCTACCATATGAAGAATTTGGACTTATGTACGGGAAAAATGGAACATCCACAGTGAGTTGAATGTAGATGCATACATATACACTAGACTGGCTATGTGCCAAATGGTTGAAAATCGTTAATTTTGACAGAGCGGTGGTAAATTCTGACAGTTATCGTGGTGAATATAAACGTCAGAGTTCAACGTAGCCCAGGGGTATATTTCACATTTCACACGTGATATTAAACACTAAAATATAATATAATGCAAAAAATACTCAAATAAACGCAAATTTTAAACTTCTTCACAAAACATCTGCTTTCTCAGGTGCTTTTTGCATATGTCAAAATTTACTACTGTCAAAATTGACCTTTTCGTTTGGCACAGCAAAATGGAAAATATTTGTACACCACACAAGAGGCAGCGGTTTTTTTCAAGGAATTTTATAAAGGCTGAGTTTAAAACTGTGTGTTGTAGTCACGTTCCCACTTACGAAACCGACTGTCAGTCAGCCTGGTAGCGGTGGGTGCGCGAGTGGGAGACCGCGAAACTCGTACTCTCTGAAGCAATTTTATAAAGGCTGAGCTTTTGTATATATAATATTTATGTTAATATGAAACTAAAAACAACCGTTAGTAATTCCGCGGGCGGTGGATTATGCGTCAGTCAGGCACCTCAACATGACAAAAAAGTACAAATTTCAAGATATTAAATAAAGGCTGAGCTTTTGTACATATAATATTTATGTTAATCAGAAACTAAAAACAATCGTCAGTCATTCTGCGGGCGGTGGATTATGAGTCAGTGACAAAAACGTATGAGCGCACCCATGCGCAGAATTTTCGTTTGGCTGATTGACGACTTTTCTCCAATAGACAATCAGTTGATGGTTGTTACCATATGTATCTCTATTAGTTGAAACTATATTATAGGTCTCGAATGAGCTTCTTATGTTTAAGCCAAGGTAGGTATGTATAATATACATTGTATATATCATTAATAAATCCAATTTTTATGCGATTTGCTTGAAATTTGGTACATTGGTAGCCCCTTGCTTATGTTAACATTTAGTATTCTCGTTTTATGAGCAGTGGACCTTTTCGAGCAAAATGTTTATAATGGTTCGATTTCCTTTAATTTGACACATATGTACATCAGCCCGTTTTTTATTTTGCATTGCTTTAGTGTAGGGGAGACTGGGGATCCTTCAGCACTTTTTTTTTGAGCCCGCATATCTCCGAAGAGATACAATTTTGTTTTTTTGTGGCTGCGCCATTTGAAGACTGTAAAACTACACCCCCGCAGAGAAAGCATATATGTATTAAGCAAAAATATGTTTGAACCAGGAGCGCACCCAGAAGAAAATGTTTGGGGTGGTTTTAAATTTTTTTTTTAGAATTTTTCTAGCACAACTATTTACAAAATTATTTTATAGCGCAAGGAAAGCATTTAAAAAAGATAACTATACACATATACATTAGACGGGGCCAAAAATTCAAAATTTCGTTTTTTTTCCCAAAAATTATATTGATTTTCTTCCCAGTTGAAAAAAGCTGTATCCATACAAGGGGAATGAATGCTATATGAATAACAATGTATGTAAAAGGAGTAATTTTCAAATTGAGAACTTATTTTTTCACAAACAAAGTATGCATGCTGAATGAGTGGTATATATGCTTGAGGAATGCATTCTGTTGCAGTGAAAATTAATAAAGTTCAGAAAAATATACCTTACATTTTCTTTATTGTCTTGAAAAGTTTATTCAGGTTTATAAAATAAAAAAAGTCTATGGAAATGTTCCATTTTTGGATGGATTTCCTGGGCAAACTTCAAGCCATCCTTCTAAGTCCATATGGACACAGCCAACCCTTTTGACCCTAGCTTGTCTCACCGCAATGCATATCGATACTGCAATGACATTTTTCGAGATGGTAAGCTGAAACAGAACGCGTAAGGAATGTGAAGAGTTTCATTGTTTCATAATTGTTATCTTAATGGTCCATAGTTGTTCGATTTGTCCTCATTTGGCTCCTGTCAGATGTATGAATATGAATTTTATTTATGTACTAGCTGGACTGGAGTTCAGCACTTAAGGGTCGTGTTGTCATGTAAGCTTTAAAGTTTGTCTGCTCGATAAACCCAAATTTCAGTCACAAAAAATGTTTTCATCGGACTGAATAATCTTAAAGTTTAATAAAAAACGACCCTAAAGCCATTTATTTTTCCAATATAAAGAACATAAATTATAGAATTTCTATACACAATATTTGAAGGTCTACCAAAACAATGCTGATTTACGTGTATGAGAATTTCTTATAAGGTAAGAAAATAGTACATTTCCCTTAATAGCCATATTAAGCGTTTTGGTATTAAGAAGATTCACATTTTATGAGATATCACCAGGGTAGCTTAGGTATTGAAATTAATCAAATGGTTTATGACAGCATAAATGGACACTGAGAAGGGTTTACCTTCAAGCTGGGTAGTGGCCTAAGGTGCTAGACCTTCTAATATACAAGTCACTACAGTGTTGTGAGTTCGACTCTCACAATGCCGGGAAGAAAAGTCCTTGAAGAAATGTAACTCCAGTATCATCGAAACATATGTCGGCTTGTCTGGTTCCTGCAGCGCGTAGGTAAATTTTTCTCAAAAAACACATTTTCATACAATCCCGAAAATTGCTTTTAAATACCGTCGGTATTTACAGCAATAGACTACAAGTCAAAAAAGCAACAAAGAGTTTTAAATTTTATAAATGGAAAAATATTTGTGCTTAATTAAGTATGAAAATTCTTTCATAGGTTTCACACCAAGTCCTAAAAATTCGCAAATCTTTCATATAAGTTAGCATTGAAATTAAAGAAATGTTCTATATGGAAGTATAAATATATGCATAAATGGACACTGAGAAGGGTTTACCTTCAAGCTGGGTAGTGGCCTAAGGTGCTAGACTTTCTAGTACACAAGTCACTACAGTGTTGTGAGTTCGATTCTCACAATGCCGGGAAGAAAAGTCCTTGAAGAGATGTAACTCCAGTATCATCGAAACATATGTCGGCTTGTCTGGTTCCTGCAGCGCGTAGGTAAATTTTTCTCAAAAAACACATTTTCATACAATCCCGAAAATTGCTTGTAAATACCGTCGGTATTTACAGCAATAGACTACAAGTCAAAAAAGCAACAAAGAGTTATGTTATAAATGGAAAAATATTCGTGCTTAATTAAGTATGAAAATTCTTTCATAGGCTTCACACCAAGTCCTAAAAATTCGCAAATCTTTCATATAAGTTAGCATTGAAATTAAAGAAATGTTCTATATGGAAGTATAAATATATGCATAAATGGACACTGAGAAGGGTTTACCTTCAAGCTGGGTAGTGGCCTAAGGTGCTAGACCTTCTAGTATACAAGTCACTACAGTGTTGTGAGTTCGACTCTCACAATGCCGGGAAGAAAAGTCCTTGAAGAGATGTAACTCCAGTATCATCGAAACATATGTCGGCTTGTCTGGTTCCTGCAGCGCGTAGGTAAATTTTTCACAAAAAACACATTTTCATACAATCCCGAAAATTGCTTTTAAATACCGTCGGTATTTACAGCAATAGACTACAAGTCAAAAAAGCAACAAAGAGTTTTAAATGTTATAAATGGAAAAATATTTGTGCTTAATTAAGTATGAAAATTCTTTCATAGGTTTCACACCATGTCCTAAAAATTCGCAAATCTTTCATATAAGTTAGCATTGAAATTAAAGAAATGTTCTATATGGAAGTATAAATATATGCATAAATGGACACTGAGAAGGGTTTACTTTCAAGCTGGGTAGTGGCCTAAGGTGCTAGACTTTCTAGTACACAAGTCACTACAGTGTTGTGAGTTCGATTCTCACAATGCCGGGAAGAAAAGTCCTTGAAGAGATGTAACTCCAGTATCATCGAAACATATGTCGGCTTGTCTGGTTCCTGCAGCGCGTAGGTAAATTTTTCTCAAAAAACACATTTTCATACAATCCCGAAAATTGCTTGTAAATACCGTCGGTATTTACAGCAATAGACTACAAGTCAAAAAAGCAACAAAGAGTTTTAAATGTTATAAATGGAAAAATATTCGTGCTTAATTAAGTATGAAAATTCTTTCATAGTTCCAAGTCCTAAAAATTCGCAAATCTTTCATATAAGTTATCATTGAAATTAAAGAAATGTTCTATATGGAAGTATAAATATATGCATAAATGGACACTGAGAAGGGTTTACCTTCAAGCTGGGTAGTGGCCTAAGGTGCTAGACCTTCTAGTATACAAGTCACTACAGTGTTGTGAGTTCGACTCTCACAATGCCGGGAAGAAAAGTCCTTGAAGAGATGTAACTCCAGTATCATCGAAACATATGTCGGCTTGTCTGGTTCCTGCAGCGCGTAGGTAAATTTTTCTCAAAAAACACATTTTCATACAATCCCGAAAATTGCTTGTAAATACCGTCGGTATTTACAGCAATAGACTACAAGTCAAAAAAGCAACAAAGAGTTTTAAATGTTATAAATGGAAAAATATTCGTGCTTAATTAAGTATGAAAATTCTTTCATAGGTTTCACACCAAGTCCTAAAAATTCGCAAATCTTTCATATAAGTTAGCATTGAAATTAAAGAAATGTTCTATATGGAAGTATAAATATATGCATAAATGGACACTGAGAAGGGTTTACCTTCAAGCTGGGTAGTGGCCTAAGGTGCTAGACCTTCTAGTATACAAGTCACTACAGTGTTGTGAGTTCGACTCTCACAATGCCGGGAAGAAAAGTCCTTGAAGAGATGTAACTCCAGTATCATCGAAACATATTTCGGCTTGTCTGGTTCCTGCAGCGCGTAGGTAAATTTTTCTCAAAAAAAAAAAAACACATTTTCATAAACACCTTTTGTTTGATACCCATAGTGTACATTTTTGGTCACCCCTGGTCCACATATTGGGCGATAACCCGAAAACCCGTTGAGATATCGCAAAAAATAATATCTCAAACTTTAAGTTGAGCGTCTAGCAATCCAACGATTCAATTCCATCCAGTACTTTTAGAAAGCTTCGACCACAAACATACAGGCAGCCATGGTCCACATATTTGGCGATAACTCCAAAACCGGTTGAGATATCGAAACAAGTAATATCATAAATTTTAAGTTGAACGTCGAGCAATCCAACGAAAAAAGTTTCATTCAATTCCATTCATTACTTTCAGAGTGATACGGCCACAAACATACGGACAGACAGACAGACAGACACACACAAATTTTTAAAATGGTTGATTTGGATTCCACTCGCTTAATAATGCTTCCCCCAATCAATTTTTTGTTGATATCTGCCATGTACAGACATCGACCCGTTACAATTTTATTATATGAAGAGATGAAAAACCCATGCTATTTTACCCATGCAAAACTAGTGATTTTGTACATATAAAGCATGTATGTGTACTAGTACTGCGGTATGCGTTCAGTATTAATACAGATACATGCATACGAAAGTAGTTCAAAAGAAGGGATAGTGTATGCATGCTCCCTGAGAAACAAGACGTGCAAAAAGGAAATGAACGAGCATTTAGACTGGCATGCATACAAAGCTCCATTTCATGCCTGAAATACGGATGCCGTATGCATATATTTTCAATTGGGTTTTTAAGAAAGGTGAAAATTGCTGTAATTTTTTCAGATTTTTAAATTATCAATTGCTAGTTTAGATTTTACAGACTTAACCTCATATTTGGTATAAAAACGACAAACCTACGCAACCATTTACCTGAACATATATTTAAAGGAAATCGAATTCTCTACAAAATTTGCATTGACCAAAATTTTCTCAGACTAGCCGTTTTCTAGTATTCTAGCTTCAAAAATTAGCATGTTTTTTCGATTTCCCATTTTTTTTTTTCAAAAATTGTCAAAAATGCAAACATGCATGTATAACAAAGATAGATACAGATTCTCAAAGGAAATTGAGTGGGCTGCAAAAAAGGTTAAACAACTTTTTTTTTGTAAAGTTACTTTTTCAAAACTTATTTCGTATTAAATTAAAAAAAAAAATCATTATTCAAAACTTATTTCGTATTAAATTAAAAAAAAAAATCATTATTCCGTCTTTTTTTGGTGTTTTTGATCAAATTTTTTTTACTAAATTTTAATGATTTTAATGACACTCCAGTCCTGCGTCGGGAGAGACGGGTTCATGATCCGCAGCATCCTGAGAATTCTCTCAGGTTCAGCAGGGATGGCAGGAATTCATGCTCTTGCCCTTGGCCGAGCCGGGATGTCCTTCCAGTCGACAACCTCGATTCTTGCCCCTTGTGAAACTCCCTCGTATTTTTTCAGGATCCTTGCGGCTGCTCTTTTGTCCAAGTACTCATAGCGACTGGGAGATGTCTTTTGGGCCGAATTTCGACCCGCAGTTGCCATCGCGGTCGCTCCCTCATTTGGATCTCTGGGGTCGTGAGACCACTGCCACAACTTTGAGGACTTTGTTTCGGTACCGGCACTTACTGGAGGTTTAGCATCAGCCGCTGTTGGGTTCACTGTATTTGTACCGGTACTTGATTTGGGGATTGCCTCCTTATTATCCAGAGCTAATCGACCCGTAGTTGCCATCGCTGTTGATCTCTCGGCTGTTATTGAAATGGAGATTGTCCTCCGACGTTGAGTTCTCGCTTGCTCCAGCATTTTCCTCCTATGCTGTGCAGTATACGTAATTGTATCTTTAGTTTTAGTGTTAATATTATTTTTATTATTATTATTCATCTTGTTCGTACGACCCCTCGCCGGGCAAGGCCAGCTTAGGGTCAAGGGAAGAGTAAGGGGAATGTGTCGTCCGCCGCGGCAGAGCCCCATACCGGTAAGGCCATAGTTACTCTCCGAGGCGGCCCGGTATCAGAGAGGCTCCGTTCGATTACAGCCACGACTTGCCTCCCGGCTGCAAACGTCTAATGGGCACGTGGTCGCATAACACCGTGGATTGGGAGGGGGAAGATCTTAGTCGTCGCGGCAGAGAGGCTTGGTTTCTCTCGTGATGTAGTACCGGGCAGCGCTATGATCACAAGGGCAGCGTAGCCCTGTGGCTATCGACTTAAGCCCTCGTACCGCGGCAAGTTGTGCACCCTTCACTAGGGTCTTGAAATATTACAAATTGTATAATTTTAGTGTAAAACCAAGGATAAATGCATTTATTGGGAAGTTGCTGAAATATCCACATAATGATTTAAAAAATTTTAATTGCTTGATTAATGTAAAAATTTCTAAATATTTTTAATGCCTTTTAATTGCATTTTTAATATGAATTACGTAATTAAATGATTATTTTTGATTAGTTTTAATTATGTGATTAATGTGCTTAACGTAATTAATTGATTAATGTAATAAAATGATTATTTTTGATTAAATTCACATAGTTATGTATTTCCTGCTTTTTTTATAAAATAAAACATTAACAAAGAAAAGAGTACAAGGTACAACGATGTATAAATGTGAACAGGACCAATCCAGTAATATTGAGGAAGTACATATAAATACATACAGGTGTATATTAGACTGGGCCGAAAATAAAAAATTTCGTTTCTTTTTTTTAATTATATTGATTTTCTTTTTAAGAAAGGTGAACAAAAATTACTGTAATTTTTTCAGATTTTTAAATTAAAGTCATCGCTAGTTTAAATTTTACAGACTTTACTTCATATTTGGTATAAAAACGACAAACCATTGTTGTAAAACACCATTTACCTGAATATATTTTTGAAGGAAATCGAATGCCCTACAAAATTTGCATTGACCACAATTTTCTCAGACTAGCCGTTTTCTAGTATTCTAGCCTCAAAAATTAGCATGTTTTTTTCTATTTCCCATTTTTTCTTTCAAAAATTGTCTAAAATGCAAATAATCATGTATAACAAAGATAGATACCTACATATTCTTAAAGGAAATTGAGTGGGCTACAAAAAAGATTAAGCAACTTTTTTTTGTAAAGTTACTTTTGCAAAACTTATTTAGTATTAAATTAAAAAAAGTTATATATCCGTCTTTTTTGATGTTTTTGATCCAATTTTTTTACTAAATTTTGTTTATTGATATTCTACTTGATTAATTATCATTATATGATCAATATTATAACAAACAATATACATTCCTCATATACGTTCAAACATACTTTTGCTTAACAAAAAAACAAAAATTTGACGGATCTGTGAACTCAATACACTAATTTTCATGTATTTTGGCGAGCGAAATCCAAATCCGTGATCAGAATTAACCTAACAGGTCGCAGTTCTTCTCTAACCTAACAAAACCATCACAAAATAATATTGGACATTTTGCAAGGTTAGGGCCGAACCTCGGGCCCGTTGTTAAATTCTGATATCGAATTCGGACTCAGCATCCAATTTTCCTTAAGAATATGTATTTAGCTTTATTCGATGTTGAGTTTTTCATGTTTCGAAAATTTTCAAACCAAAATCGGGAATTCTGAGAAAAATTTCAGCATGGCAGCTTTTGTAGGGAATTCAATTTCCTACAAAAATATGTTCAGGTAAATGGTGTTTTTCAACATTGATTTGTCGCTTTTATACCAAATTGGAGGTTGAGTCTGGAAATTCTAAACTAGCAATGATAGACCTCTAGACTTTAATATGAAAATTTGAAAAAATTACAGAAATTATTTTTCACCTTATTGTACGTGTATGTCTCATAAAAGGTGCCGTTACAGTTTACCTTAATTCCGTATAGCTGTGAGCACTCGGCAGTGCTTTCTTCATTTTATTGTTGCATTAACAAGTGAATAATTAATCAATACTTACACACAGAATAATTTTCATGTTGAATCAACACTTTTTCAGGTTATTATTTTTCAACACTATCGCTCAGGTTGTTTTAACATGAACCTGGTTTTTAACTGTTCCTACATGTTAGATCAACATGAAGGAACAGTGTGAATTTAACATGATCACAAAGGTTTACATCAACATGATTTCCTGTTGATACAACATTATTTTTCTTGTTAAATCAACACGATCAGACATGGTAAATTAACACTATACTATGTTGAAATAACACTTTCGTCCTGTTAAATTTACACGATCTATCATGTTAATTTAACAGGATTTTATTGTTAAATTAACACGACCTATCATGTTAATTTAACAGGTTTTTATTGTTAAATTAACCCTTAAAATAAAACACCTTGTTTTTGATTTTTTTAATTTTTATTTAGTTAATTCATTTATCGAAAACCTTTCATCATCATCATTTATTGGCGCTTAACCGCCTAAGCGATTTTGGCCGTTGCATATCAAAGCACCCTCGTGAAGGGTGGATACCTTGCCGCGGTACGAGGGCTTAAGTCGATAGCCACAGGGCTACGCTGCCCTTGTGATCATAGCTCCGTACGGCACTTCATCACGAGAGCAGCCTAGCCTCTCTGGCGCGACGACAAAGATCTTCCCCCTCCCAATCCAGGGTGTTATGCGAAACCGTGCCCATTGGACGTTTGCAGCCGGGAGGCAAATCGTGGCTGTATTTGAACGGAGCCTCTCTGATACCGGGTCGCCTCAGAGAGTAAGCATGGCCTTACCGCGGTACGGGGCTCTGCCGCGGCGGACGACACATTTTCCCCTACTCTTCCCTTGACCCTAAGCTGGCCTTGTCCGGCGACGGGTCGTACGAACAAGATGAACTCAAATAACCCAAATAAAAACGATAAAACTAAAAAACAAACAACGCCAAATTTCACTCCTCAGCAAAGGAGAGCTATGGAGGAACAGGCGAGAAAGCAACAACAACGCCGGAGGACAACCTCCGTTCCACAATCAAGGGGGGGATCGACAGCGATGGCAACTACGAGTCGGTCAACCAACCCTCTATCGACTAAGATTGACTTGATGGGAGCTAGCACCAGTGCGGTTGCCAACGCAACTAAGCGGACAACGGCGGATGCTAAACTCCCATCAACCGCTGATATGAAAACCAGTATCTTTACGTCTGTGGCAGCGGTCTCACGACCTGGCCTCGGAGTTTCGAAGGAGAAGGAAGCTGCAACTGAGATTGCGGCAAGGAGAGCGACCGCGATGGCAACTACGGGTCCGCACTCCCAGGAGACATCTCCCCGCCGCTTCACATACCACGAGAAAAGATTGGCTGCAAAGATCCTGAAGAGGTATGAAGGGGTTCCGCAGGAATCGCTGTCGCCGAATTCCAGTAAATCGGTAGAGCTAGCGAAAGCTGTGATACCGGATTTCCAAAATTCGTACATGCCAAAGAGGTTAAAAGTTAACCCTTTCAAGCGCCAGAGATCGGACCTGGAGTTAAATCCCCCTCCCAAGCGGCATCAGAAGACCCCTGGAGCGGGCAAACTAAGCTTTGCTGAGGTAACCAAGGACAGGATCCTTATAGGCGTCCTTGACCGAGGCAATGACCGTCTGGCCATCCCTAAGGACCGGTGGCGTTACGTGCGAAATGAACTCGGCAACATTCTTCTCAATGTTGCTCCAGAGTTTCCGGGTAGTTCGGCGCGAGTAACGGATGCGGGTTGGCACCAGGGTCAGATTAAATTACTCGCATGCGAGGATGCAAAAACCGTAGCACTGTACAAGGCAGCAGCTGCTAAGCTGGGTGAAGTCTACAAGGGCGCAAAGATAGAGGTCGTCGACTGGAAGGACATTCCAGCTCGTCCAAGGGCAAGGGCGTGGATTCCGGCCATCCCTGACGAACCCGAGAGAATTCTCGGGATGCTACGGCTAATGAATCCGTCCCTGCCAACGCATGACTGGAGTGTCAATCTGGTCGGGGATGCGGTAGGGCCCGACAGACAGGTGGTGTTCACCATGAATAAAGAGTCAATCGAGCCCCTCAAAAGGTGCAATGGCCTAGTACATTACAGCGTAGGCCAGATCGTTATCCACGTATATCGTGGTGATGCTCAGCGCGCTGCCTTCTCGGCTGCTCCGGGGGAACCGGAAAACGAATTACCAGAAGAGGAAGCGGAGGATTCCGATGCGGAAAGCATGTTATCCGCCACGTCCCTTGGCGATAGTGCTGCGAACAACTCGGAGATGGAGGACAGCCTACAGGACGAGGAAGCCCTCGACGTCACGGTGGTAGCAGCCAACGCTGAGCGATTAACATCTAACGCTACAGACAGCAAGACACCTGCAACGCCATATCGGGCAGTTAATCGGAACAACTCGTCGTTGATAGGCAACCTCCGGGATGGGGCAAACCTCGACGATATGGGGACGGCAGGGAAGTCTGTGCGCTCTCATGTTGGTGGTGCTTCAGATTAATCTGCACAAATCTAAAGTAGCTTCGGCTGCTTTAAGTAGTCGTCTTTCTAAAGGCGACGTGGATGTGGTCCTCATCCAAGAACCCTGGGTCAATAGCTCGAGAATCTGCGGATTGGGGACTAAGGGCTTCAAGCTCATTCGAGCCAGCGAGGAGAGCAAAGTCAGAACGTGTATTCTGGTCAAGTCTGAGTTGAACTCCTTTCTCCTACCTAATTACACCAATGGGGATATTACCGCTATCAGTCTAACGGTCGACAGCACCCGCCTGACGGTGGCTTCGGTCTATATGCCCTACGACGCCGAAGAACCCCCACCACAAACGGAGGTGAAAGACCTGGTGTCAAATTTCTGCACGGGTAATCTTATTATTGGAGCGGACGCTAATGCTCACCATGTCCAATGGGGGAGCTCCGACATCAATGCCAGGGGCGAGTCTCTGTTTGATTACCTCTTAACAACCAACCTGGTGATTTGCAACGTGGGTAATGAGCCTACTTTTATCACTAAGACCCGCAGGGAGGTCATAGACCTCACAATCTGTAGTGAAGGCGCTTATGAGTGGGTCAGAAAATGGCGGGTTCTGGAAGAACATTCTTTCTCCGACCACCGTTACATAGAAATGGTTTTAGACTTTATTGTAGAACAACCAATCATGAAGCGCAATCCACGTAACACTGATTGGCAGTTACACAATGAAATATTAGACAGAGACCTACCAGTACTGCCCTCACAAGCCCCCTCATCAGTAGAGGAGCTGGAGGATCTTGTTACTACATTTACATCGGCGCTCTCAAATGCTCTAGGACAGGCTTGTCCAGTGCCAAAACCACGCGGTAAACACAGGCCACATTGGTGGTCCTACGATTTGGACTCGCTCCGAATATCATGCCGGAAACAATTTAACAAGGCCAAGAGCTTCGGCTCTGAGCCTCATTGGCACGAATATAAAGCTAAACTAAGGGCCTACAAAAAAGCTCTGAGACAGGCGAAGAGAACCTCGTGGAGAAATTTCTGCACTGGCGTCGAAAAGGTCGACGACACAGCGAGACTTAGACGAGTCCTCTCGAAAAGTCAAGCAACCATCAGCTATCTGCGAAAACCTGACGGATCCTGGACCAGCACGGAAGAGGAAACCCTTGAGCTGCTCTTGAATACTCACTTTCCGGGGAATCTGCATGATGCACCACTAGCACCTGCAACAAACCTGGCAGTAAATATACCCATCACTGAGGAAAGAGTAAGGTGGGCAGTTAAGAGCTTTGAACCGTATAAGGCTGCCGGGCCGGACGGGATTATCCCCGCGCAACTTATAAACACGTTGGAGACATCAGCTAAATGGCTGGTATTTCTCTTCACAGCCTGCCTGGCTCTCAACCACATTCCGGGCTCCTGGAGAAGCGCCACGGTAGTGTTTATCCCTAAGGCTGGGAAGGCATCCCACTACGAGCCAAAAGACTACAGACCGATCAGTCTCTCGTCCTTTGTACTAAAAACCTTTGAGAGGATACTAAGCGACTACCTCTTAACAACTATTGATAGCAACCTTATCTCTAGCTATCAGCATGCATACACCAAGGGTAAATCAACAGAAACCGCTCTGCACAGCCTAGTGTCTGTCATTGAGAAATCGCTGTGTGAAAAGGACTACTGTCTCGTGGCCCTCCTAGACATTGAGGGGGCTTTCAACAATATAAGCCCGGAGGCTATCAACTCCGCTCTAACTAATCTGGGCGTAGATAGACCTCTAACTGATTTAATTGACCAACTTTTAAGGGGAAGGAAAATAGCTTCTTCACTTGGTACGGTTGAGTTATCACGTTATGTCACAAGGGGAACCCCCCAGGGTGGTGTTCTTTCCCCGCTTTTATGGAACCTCACAGTCAACTCGTTGCTACGTGACACAAGCTGGGGGGGCGGGAAGATAGTGGCATACGCTGACGATTTAGCTATTGCATTCAGAGGCAAGTTCCCACAAACTCTGTGTGACCTGATGCAAGTAGCACTGCGAGAAGTTTCGACGTGGTCCTCTCGCTGCGGACTTAGTATCAACCCAGGGAAGGTGGAACTTGTCCTCTTCACCAACCGGTACAAAATACCGCCACTAAGCCTACCAGAACTAGATGGCACGCGCCTGGGCTTGTCGGATAAGGCCAAGTTTCTAGGCATAGTTCTGGACAGGAAATTGAATTGGAAGGAGAATGTTCTTCAGCGCCAGAAGAAAGCTTGTATCGCTCTTTACACATGCAAAAGAGCCATTGGCAAAAAATGGGGGCTCAGCCCTACAGTATGCAGTTGGATCTACACGGCCATCATTCGCCCAATCATGCTTTATGGAGTCGTCGTATGGTGGCCTGCGCTGAGCAAGGCAACATACCTGAATCGGTTGCGGAAAGTCCATAGATCCAATATGATCTGTATAAGCGGTGCGCTAAGGACAACGCCCAACGAAGCCCTCCAGGTCATTCTGGGCATTTTGCCACTTGATCTGGAAGGGTTTCGGTCAGCGGCGGCATCAGCTCTGCGCCTAAGAGAAACCTCCAGTTGGGCTGCGGGTACTATTGGACACTCCAGTATTCTGGAATCTTACAGCTTTCTCCCTCTAAGCACAGATCGCTGTGCGACTACTACAGTCGGGGATAGCTGTTTCAAAATAAACATTCCCAGCAGAGAAGACTGGGAGAGGACGGATTGGTGTCCCGAAACAAATGGTGGCACTTCCATATACACCGACGGCTCGAAGTTGGACGGCAGAGTTGGAGGAGGAGTTTATTCAAGGGATTTGGACCTTGAGCTCTCCTTCAGACTACCTGATCATTGTAGCGTCTTCCAGGCGGAAGTCTCGGCAATCCTGGACGCCGCGGCCTGGTTAAGCAAACGTGTTATCGGAGAAGATATCGCTATTTTCAGCGATAGTCAAGCGGCCATCAAATCCCTTGGCTCATACACGTTCAACTCTGAACTGACGCTCAGCTGTCGTCGATCTCTTCAGGAGATGGCCCAACAGAACCGCGTAAACCTCATATGGGTCCCGGGACATAGGGACATTGAGGGAAACTGTAAGGCGGACGAGCTTGCCAGGCAGGGCACGACCAAGCAGGTTCTTCCGGATAAAGAGCGCTTAGGTATGCCGTTTGCCACATGCAAACTAATGCTGAAGGAGCACACACTCCGTCAAGCCAACGAAAGATGGCTGCTATCCCCAGGGTGTCGCATATCGAAACAAACCTGGCCAAAATGGGATCTTAAAAGGTCTAGACGCATTTATGCCCTAACTAGGAGGGAAATCTGCATATTGATAGGGGTATTAACCGGTCACTGCCTCATTGGTAGGCATGCAGAAAGGCTAGGTGTGCCCTACCGACGATGCTGCAGGAGTTGCAAAGATGATGAGGAGGAGGAAACAGTGGAGCACCTCATCTGCAACTGTCCGGCTTTAAGCGGCGCGAGAACGCGCTTTTTGGGAGTTCCGTTCCTGGATAGCCTAAGCCAGATCGCGGAAATGGACATAAAGGACTTGATGGGCTTCATAAAGTCATCTAAGTGGTTCGAGGAGGAGTAACGGTGTCGGTTTAGGAGTGTCAGTCCCGGGATTCTGCTATGTGGAAAATCCCAACAACTCAGGGATTTTCCATATGGCTGGGTCCCGGGACTGACTTTCCTTGTGTTGGTGGTATCACAACGGGCCTTTCAAAACTGGCCTAAGTGTGCCTCTGCGGCAGCCACTTGAACCTAACCTAACCTATATCAAAGCACGCCAGTCATTCCTTTTTAGCGATAACTGACGCCAATTGGAAACCCCAAGGGAGTTCAAGTCATCCTCCACCTGTTGTTTCCATCTCAGTCGAGGCCTCCCCCTTCCTCTGCTGCCGAATTCAGGCGACGATAGGAAAACCTTCTGTGCTGGAGCTTCTTTGTCCATTCGCGTAACATGGCCCAGCCAGCGGAGTCTTTGGGCTTTAATTCGCTGGACTATGGTCAGATCTGCGTAGAGCTCGTACAGCTCATCGTTAAATTTCCTTCGATACTCGCCGTTGGCATCACGGGAAGGACCATAAATCTTCCGGAGAACTTTTCTCTCAAATACTCCAAGGGCCATCTCATCTTCTCTTGACATTGTCCATGAATCTGAGCCATACATCAGGACAGGTATGATGAGAGACTTATAGAGCGTGATCTTTGTTCTTCGAGCGAGGACTTTACTTCTTAATTGCCTACTCAGTCCAAAGTAGCACTTGTTGGCAAGAGTGATTCTCCGCTGGATTTCTAGACTGATATTATTTTCGGTGTTGATACTGGTTCCCAAATAGACGAAGTCCCTCACAGTTTCAAATTTGTAACTATCAACAGTGACATGGCTGCCAAGGCGCAGGTGCGCCGATTCTTTCTTTGATGACAGCAAATACTTCGTCTTGTCCTCGTTCACGGCAAGACCCACTTTTTTCGCTTCCTTATCCAGTCCAGAGAAGGCAGCGCTTACGGCGCGGTTGTTAAGGCCAATGATATCAATATCATCGGCATACGCCAGCAATTGCACGCTCTTGTAAAAGATTGTACCATTGCGGTTTAGCTCTGCTGCTCGAATTATCTTCTCCAGCATCAGATTGAAGAAATCGCACGAAAGGGAGTCGCCCTGTCTGAAGCCTCGTTTGGTTTCAAATGGCTCAGAGGAATCCTTCCCTATTCTGACGGAGCTGTTGGTATTGCTCAACGTCATTTGGCAAAGCCGTATAAGCTTTGCAGGGAAGTCAAATTCAGACATGGCGGCATACAGGCAACTCCTTTTTGCGCTGTCAAAAGCGGCTTTGAAATCGACAAAGAGATGGTGTGTGTCGATTCTTTTATCATGGGTCTTCTCCAGGATTTGGCGTATCGTGAAAACCTGGTCGATGGTAGACTTACCAGGTCTAAAGCCACACTGATAAGGTCCAATCAGTTTGTCTACGATGGGCTTCAGCCTTTCACACAACACGCTAGAAAGAACCTTATATGCAATATTAAGAAGACTAATTCCGCGGTAGTTGGTGCGGTTAGCGGGATCGCCTTTCTTGTGGATTGGGCAAAGCACACTTAAATTCCAATCCGGAGGCATGCATTCGTCTGACCATATTCTGCATAAGAGCTGATGCATGCTTTTTACCAGCTCTTCGCCTCCGTGTTTGAACAGCTCGGCGGGTAGTCCGTCTTTTCCAGGCGCTTTGTTGTTTTTGAGCCGGGATATAGCTATCCTCACTTCATCATAGTCAGGTGGTGGGACGACTTTTCCATCGTCAGGGATTGGGGTATCGGGTTCGACGTCTCCCTCGCAATTTAGCAGTGAGGAGAAGTGCTCCCTCCATAATTTAAGTACACTTTGTACGTCGGTTACCAGGTCGCCATTATTGTCCTTACAGGAGCTTGCCCCGGTCTTAAAACCTTCCGTCATCCGCCGGATCTTTTCATAGAATTTTTGGGCATAACTCCTGCCAGCCAGCATCTCAAGCTCCTCACACTCACGCCTTTCGGCCTCACTTTTCTTTTTTCTGAAAAGGCGTCTCTCTTCCTTCTTTGCCTCACGATATTGTTTCCATACACTGCGGGTTGCGCCCGTTCGCAACGTCTCCTTGTAGGCAGCGTCCTTTTTTTTCGAGGCAGTTTTGCATTCCTCATCGTACCAGTTGTTCTTGCGGGCTCGCTGGAACCCTATAGTGGCCTCAGCGGCGGTACGCAATGAGTGAGAGATATGCTTCCATTGCTCGGTTACATCGTTAGGTCGAGAATTGCCCTCTGCTAGCAGGTGTGAGAGTCGAGTTGTGAAATTATCAGCTGTCTGTGTCATGCGCAGCTTCTCGACGTCAAACTTTCCTTCCGTTACTGTGCGCACTTTCTTCGTTGCACAGAGGCGTGTGCGTATCTTGGCTGCGACAAGATAATGGTCAGAGTCAATATTGGGACCACGCAGTGTACGCACGTCCAGAACGGTGGAGCTATGTCTGCCGTCAATCAAGACATGATCAATCTGGTTTCTAGTTCTTTGATCAGGGGACAGCCATGTGGCTTGGTGTATTCGCTTATGCTGGAACCTGGTACTACTGATGACCATATTGCGAGCAGCGGCGAAGTCAATCAACCTAGTGCCGTTGGGGGATGTTATATCGTGGAGACTGAATTTTCCAACTGTGGGACCAAAGACTCCTTCCTTGCCCACCTTGGCATTAAAGTCGCCGAGCACGATTTTGATATCATGCTGTGGGCAGCGATCATAAGTCTGTTCAAGTTTATCGTAGAAGGAGTCCTTCTCTGCGTCGTCCGCCTCCTCAGTCGGCGCATAGGCGCAGATAAATGTTATGTTGAAAAACCTCGCCTTGATGCGGATCGCAGCGAGACGCTCGTTCACAGGAGTGAACGCTAATACTTGGCGGCGAAGTCTCTTTCCCACCACGAATCCTACACCACGCGCTTTGCAGCGTGTCTGGCCACTGTAGTATACGTCACAAGGACCGATGGTCGTCTTTCCTTGCCCCGTCCATCGCATTTCCTGCAGGGCGGTGATGTCAGCCTTTGCGCCTACGAGGACATCAACCAGTCGGGCAGCGGTACCGTCCCTTGAAAGGGTCCGGACATTCCCGGTACATGCCCTAATATCCAAATCGTTATGCCTTATTCGTTTTGCCGGGTCGTCAACATTAAAGGGGGTTCTCATCCGAGGCTTTGTATATTTTTTCATTGGAATTAATTTTTTTACGTGGCGGGTCCCAAACCCAGCGCACAACCCGTTTCGGGGTTTTGGAAAATATTTACACATTTATATAGCGAGCCGCTTGCTTCAAGACAGACGCCCGCTTGCAGCCGCACCTCATGGTGAACAGACGCTACGCAAAAACCTCGGTGAGCCCTTAAACCAAGTATGTCAGAGTGGCCCCACCGGGGCTCCCTCTCTTTCTGCCGCGAGCCTAGGTAGCTCCCGTTGCCCAGAGTGCACGAACGAGGACGCAAGAGTCGGGATTGAGCAAGGTCACTTAGTAACCACACTCCATTACACTCTAACCGAAAACCTTTAACATACATATTTTCAGGTATGAAAGAATATAATGCTTGTATAATTTATTAACACGATCTGTCATGTTAATTCAACATGTTAAATCAACACGATCATGTTAAATTAACACGATCATAATGTTAAATTATCACGATCATCATGTTAAATTAACACGATCTATCATGTTATCTAAATTAACACGATCATCATGTTGAATTAACACGATCTATCATGTTAAATTAGCACGATCATCATTTTAAATAATAAAAGTACACATATATATGTACATACATATATGTACATATACTTATTTTAATCCAATCATTGGCAACTTCTGCATCGAAAACAGCAACAACAAGCCCCAATCTGAAAATTAAATAAAAATTGGTTCATTTAAAGCTCTTTAAATTATCCAAGCGATTGTAAAACTGGTAGCACACGTCCAATTAATGTAGGGATAAGTATCAAACGACGCCTTTCTACCCGGTGTCCATAATCCTAAAGCGCTTCCATGGTATTTATGTATAGTGCGCGTTGTTTTTAACCTACCCCGACATTTTTGGACGTGTTTTAGCAGGAAGCGTTTACAAAATATGAAAAACAACACAAATTACTTACCCAAAACTTTTTGCAAAACTTCACAACTTATTCCCAAGTTAAGAAACTATAAATTTCACAATATATTAATTATTTATAATATCTTCAACTTTTCATCAAGTCGGTATCTACACACTGACTTAAATTCTGTTCTTTTGAGAACAATTCTGTTCACAAGCTTTGATGGGGAACAGATGGCAGTCGAAAACAACACTTGTTCATGTTAAAACAAACCGAATTTAGTGTAAGGGATACACACTAATGTAATTCTAAGTAATAAATCTAATAAATCTCTAAAGTAATAAATCTAAGGCCGAATTTCATGCCCTTAATAATTCTATCCCACAGATCGATCATCGTTCCACTCAACTCGCTCATGCGGATCGCCTACAAAGAGGTTGAAAAATTTTAAATAATATATATCCACCTAGGCCAGCGATGCTCAAACACACTACCAAACTGTGCGATTGTGTTGAAGTATGAGAGAGCTTCTTACTACACCCAAAAAATTCCAAATACCCAATTAACAAAAATTTTGTATAAAAAACATAATTAAAAACAAGTAAGGAAAGCTGTCTTCGGCTGTGCCGAAGGCTATATACCTTTCATGAATAAGCGTCACGATTTTCACTGTTCGATCCCCAGTACAGCCTGTTTCAATTTAACTATATTTACTATACACATTACACATCTTTGTTATAATTTAAAAAAACTTACAAAATAATAGGATCCGAGTTATCGGAACAATCGATTGTATGGAGGGTATATATTATACGTGTTCAATTGTACTGACTTACACTATACACATTACATATGTAGAAAGTACTAAAGGTGCAATATTTTACGTTCCTAACTTTTTAATTGGCGGTAGTTATGGACCAAATTTCTTATACCGGAACAATCGATTGTATGGGAAGTATACATATGTCATAATGACTCGATCTTTTTGATTTTCACTCTACACACAACATAAATAGAGCGTACTCAAGTTGCAAAATTATATGTTCCTAACTTTTTAAATGCGGAAGTATTGGCCAAAAAACCTTATATCGGAACAACCGGTTGTATGGGGCTATATGTTATATTTACCCGATCTTTTTGATTTTCCTCTACACACTACATAAATTGAAAGTACTCAAGTTGCAAAATTTTATGTTCCTAACTTTTTAATTGCAGAAGTTTTGGCCAAAAATCCTTATATCTGAACAATCGGTTGTATGGGGGCTATATGTTACATTTGCCCGATCTTGTTGATTTTCACTCCATACACTACATAAATAGAAAGTACTCGAGTTGCAAAATTTTACGTTCCTAACTTTTTAATTGCGGAAGTTTTGGTCAAAAAACCTTATATCTGAACAATCGGTTGTATGGGGGCTATATGTTTAATTTTCCCGATCTTGTTGATTTTCACTATATACACTACATAAATAGAAAGTACTCGAGTTGCAAAATTTTACGTTCCTAACTTTTTAATTGCAGAAGTTTTGGTCAAAAAACCTCTTATCTGAACAATCGGTTGTATGGGGGCTATATGTTACATTTGCCCGAACTTGTTTATTTTCACTATATACACTACATAAATAGAAAGTACTCGAGTTGCAAAATTTTACTTTCCTAACTTTTTAATTGCAGAAGTTTTCGCAAAAAAACCTTATATTTGAACAATCGGTTGTATGGGGGCTATATGTTACATTTGCCCGATCTTGTTTATTTTCACTATATACACTACATAAATAGAAAGTACTCGAGTTGCAAAATTTTACGTTCCTAACTTTTTAATTGCAGAAGTTTTGGCGAAAAACTTTATATCTGAACAATCGCTTGTATGGGGGCTATATGTTACATTTGCCCGATCTTGTTGATTTTCACTCCATACAATACATAAATAGAAAGTACTCGATTTGCAAAATTTTACGTTCCTAACTTTTTAATTGCAGAAGTTTTGGTCAAAAAACCTTATATCTGAACAATCGGTTGTATGGGGCTATATATTACATTTGTCCGATCTTGTTTATTTTCACTATATACATTACATAAATAGAAAGTACTCGAGTTGCAAAATTTTACGTTCCTAACTTTTTAATTGCAGAAGTTTTGGTCAAAAAACCTTATATCTGAACAATCGGTTGTATGGGGGCTATATGTTACATTTGCCCGATCTTGTTGATTTTTACTCCATACAATACATAAATAGAAAGTACTCGAGTTGCAAAATTTTACGTTCCTAACTTTTTAATTGCAGAAGTTTTGGTCAAAAAACCTTATATCTGAACAATCGGTTGTATGGGGGCTATATATTACATTTGCCCGATCTTGTTTATTTTCACTATATACACTATATAAATAGGAAGTACTCGAGTTGCAAAATTTTACGTTCCTAACTTTTTAATTGCAGAAGTTTTGGCGAAAAAACCTTATATCTGAACAATCGGTTGTATGGGGGCTATATGTTACATATGCCCGATCTTGTTGATTTTCACTATATACACAACATAAATAAAAAGTACTCGAGTTGCAAAATTTTACGTTCCTAACCTTTTAATTGCGGAAGTTATGGCCAAAAAACCTTATATCTGAACAATCGGTTGTATGGGGGCTATATGTTATACTGGTCCGATCTTGCCAGTTTCGACAAATAATTCCTATATTACAAAATGGTGGCCACATACAAAGTTTCAGCCAGATATCTCAAACAGACAGACGGACAGAGGGACATGGCTAAATCAACTCAGCTTGTCATCCTGGTCATTTCGGTATACTTATTGATGGGTCCATCTCTTCTTCTTCTCATACTTACAAACATCGGACCAAAGTTATAATACCATTTCATTTTCATGAAAGGTATAATTAAAAGGGTATTAGTAAAGTAGTGAGGCAACAAAATGCATTTTTTGAATACAAATTTATAAGTAAAACAAAATTATGAAAAAAATGTAGAGAACAACTAGAAAAAAAATTACAAAAAATCAGGCAATTTTATTAACGGCTTAAGATTAGTATCTTATAGTAAAATTCAACTAGCTACAAAACTGCGTACTCGAGAAAAGTCCTAAAACTCCATGCCAGAAGTTTCAAGTTTTGCCGAAAACTTGGCGAATTTTCCTAAACTTTGCACAAGCTTTTTAACTTTAATTTATATTAAAAACACGAAAATAAATAAATATTTTAAGAATAAAACTACTTTCATGCGTAGCAGTCAACAGTCGTTGATTAAGTGATTCCGAAACACACTTTAATTTTCCACAATGTATAGAGAGCGCTTGACTTGTACGTGTGCGCAAATCTATGAGAGAGCAATAAAGTCGGCCGCCCGCGGGCTAGGTAATGATCGTCACTGACCTAGGCGTATGAGCGATACTTTTGTTCAAACCAAAGGCATATGCTGTGCGCAAATACCGACGGTGGTGTTGACTGGAGGGGGTCGTGGGGTCGCTAGCCCCGTACCCCCATCCTTAAATTTCGGCGACGTCCCTGAAAATATACCGCCTACACCTCGGTTATTTCAATTGCCTTTCCATCGATGCATACTTAATTCAAATCGGTCAGACGGTTCGCTCACAGGATATTCCTAAAGTTTTCATGTAGCGTATTTATATATACTAGTATATCACGTGGTCGACATTCGACCAACTTAAAATAGTTGAACTTATTCAAACATCTGATCATATTTTTGTCAATAGCTACCTTTAGGCCCGTGGCCGAAACTCGACCAACTTAAATGTATACCTTAAACACTCACCTATAGTCAAAATGAGGCAATCATAGAATTTAAAAAATAGTGGCTGTTATTATATAATAAAAATATTAAATTATAGCAGCCTTTTTCAAAATTATTTATAGCAAATATCAATCAAATAGGTATTCGTTTTTCGAGATTTTATGTTGCACTTGAATAGCCGAATGATGAGATTATGCTTAACAAATAGCCACTAATTTATGCGATACGTTTTGAGCAGGTCAAGAGCAAAATAATATTAGGTTGAAAATTAAATAAAATGTAAAAGTTAAGATTAAAGGTTTTTATATAATAAAAGAACATAATTTAAGAAAAAAAGAATATTCCGCAACCGGGTCTTGCACCTGTGCACACCGTATTCCATACGCTCATCGCCGCGCCATTACCTATGCACAAAGCAGCTATCAAATTCTGCAATTAGGCTTTATGAGAAATAGAATTTTCAAAATCAACAATATACCTACAACAAAGTTAGACTATTAATATAAATAGCGGACCCAAGTACTCAATGAGCGAGGGAGTGAAAATAATTTCTCTAATAATAGGAGGGGCTTATTGAGTGAAATAATGAAATTCATTTTGTAGAAATATGAGTTCTATTTATAGAAATTTTTTATACATGTTTTTTTTATCATTTTAGTGTTGGTAAATTACAAATTCTGGTTATGGAAAAATCTAGCCTTTTGCAAAAACAGTTAAAGGTTTTTTCCTTAACCATAACTTAGCAATATTTAAAAAGACATTTTATATTGATTTTTGATTTGATTTATGAAAAAAAATTAAGGTATATTGATTAAAAAAAAAAGTTATTCAAAAGTGGTTAAACCGGGCAAAATCTAGCCTTTTCCAAAAACATTTTGAGGGTTTTCTAGCTTTTTTCTTTAACCTTCAAGCGGGCGCGCCATGTTTTGTAACAAAAGCGGCCGCGCGTAGTCTTTTCGACGCCTCTATTGAAATGCCAGATTTAAAGAGGTTTAAGTTGTGGAATTCATTTTTGTTATTAGTTTTAGTTATTATGTAATTATAAAATAATATTTTACAGGAAAAGAATTTTTTGTTGGTCATTTTAAATGAGGGAAAAACATAAAAAGTAATATAATTCATTGAATGCAATGTAAATTCATTATTCTTAACAAAAAACCAAACATATTTTTTTCAAAATTTGGGAAAAACATAAAAATTCATAGAATACATTGAATAGAATGTAAATACATTAATATCTTATAGAAAGTTAGAATAGTTCAATAGTCAGTTTCATCAGATTTATCGGTCACAAAACACTCATTGCAAATAAATACCGTATGGTCGCGACAAATATTGCTTTCGCAGATTTTACATGGGGTTTTTGTCTGCCTTCTTTTTTTTGCTGGGCATATTTTGCAGCTTCCTCGACTGGCTTCGGATGTACTTACTTGCCTCACTATTGGGTTCATTATCTAATTTCAAAAAACCTCTTATATTTATTTTCAAATTCCTTGGTAAGTTTTTATCAGCTCTTCTTTTCATATGTTCTTTGGTCATTTCTATTCCCAATTCGCGTAGAAATTTACGTCTTTTTTCGATAACTACACCATTTCTCTCAAAATTACCATTGAGTTTACTCCAGCAATATCTAGCAAGCGAAAAAAGAGTGTCAATGGCCACCTATTGCACTTCCTTGATACGGAATACAATTTTACCTTTTTATCTACTTCATAAACTCCACCATTTGTTTTGTTGTAAAAAGTTATAATAGCTGGTTTTCGCTTCTCGTTAGAGCTGGTGTCAATTTCAGCTGTACGATGAAGTGATGAAATGAGAACAACAGATCGGTTCTTTTTAGGTACATACGATACCAAGGTGGAAATATTTGAAAACCCAAATTGACTAGAATACTCTGGCTTTCCCTTCGCAATGAAACACGGGGGAATTTCTTTTTTATTTTTACGCAAAGCGCCAACAACAGACATTTTATCATTTGTGGCTAAATCTTTTACCAAAGGAATGCTGGTGAACCAGTTATCAATGGTCAAATTTCGTCCGGCTCCAGAAATTGGTGAAATTAACCTTTTTACAACATCACTTCCTGAATTACTGATTTGAAACGGTCCTTCTGGTTGTCTCCCAGCATAAAGTTCAATATTCAACGTGTAGAAGTTTTTTGAATCCACTAGTGCATAAATTTTTAGCCCATATTTGTCAGGTTTCGATTTTTTGTATTGTCTAAAAGGACATTTTCCGCGGAATCCGCACATCATTTCATCTATTACAACATTCTCACTAACAGAATAAAGAGAAAGACAGTTTTCTGTGAACATATTTAGCACTTCTCGTATGGGCGCAGCTTTGTCTTGGGCTCGGCGAAAACTTCTTGTGGATGCATCATCAAACCGGAGAGAGCTTAGAAGAAATTTCATCCTTTTCAGAGGCATAGTATTTGGAAATATGGCAATACCAGTAGCATCCGCATACACTTCCTCCAAGTTTCCATGAGACATTCGTAAGGTTCCAGCAATATATAATAATCCGAACAGTGCCCGAATCTCAACAGAATCGGTAGTTTTGCATTCTCGAACTCTGGAGTATGCGCTTTCTTTTTTCTGTATAAATTCGTTAGTATATTTTACTACTGTCGTTATTATTTTATCGCATATGAACAAATCCCATGCTTTTATAGATGTTGTTACGCCAATGCCTTTTCCAAGAACACCAGCCTCTTGAGTCAGAATATTATGGGGTGCATACCTGACTCGATCACTATTTGATTTTTTCCATTTTGTAACATTATCACGTGCCATGAAGTATGCAGCTCTATCAGGCAAAGGAATGTTTTCCTCTTCCGAGTTACTTTCTTCGTTTGAAAGTTCCATTTCGTCATCAGATTCCACATCTAGAATGCATTCAGATATTTCTGATTCCTCATTCATTTCGCATCAGATAAGTGGTCAGAGACTTCTGATCCTTCATCACTTAAGGTTTCATCACTTTCATCATCTTCCTCTAGCCGAATCTATTATATTAATAGGCTAACAAATTTTACATATAAATATTTGCCAAGCTTAAACCCATACTAAATATGCATAAATATTTATGAAATGCATATGGATTTGTTGGCATACCTCTAAGGCAGTGCACAATTATCTAATATATAACCAATCCTGCTTCATTTATCTGTAATAAGCGAATGAAAATTTCTCATGCCACTTGAATTGGTTATCTGACAATTAATTTGTACATAAAGCGATAGCCCAGTGGGAATCGTCGGGGGTAGTGGTCGAGCGGTTAATGGTTCAAGTAGAGCTATCGGCCAATTTTTTTTTTTTATTTTTTGTCATTGAAAATTGTTTTTATTTTTTCAATATATAAAAATTTCTTATCTTGACTTTTTTAAAATTTTTATGTTTGTGATATCTATTTTCGAGAAAAAAATTGCTGAATATTTTTAGTTCACGGAAAGCATATGCATACATACCACCCATTATAGAAATGCGATAACCGCTTATTCAATTTGGGTTTTTTTGTCTAATTTTTAATGATATAAGATCGAAGTTGCCTAATTTTTTCAAACACAGTAGTCTATTTATCGGACTTCGGTAGATTACTTCTATAAATTTTAGTGATTTCAACCGTTTGAGACAAAACGATCGCATAAATTAGTGGCTATTTGTTAAGCACAATCTCATCATCCGATTATTCAAGTGCAAATTAAAATCTCTGCCATAAATAATTTTGGAAAGGGCTGCTGTAATTTAATATTTTTATTATATAATAACAGCCACTATTTTTTAAATTCTTTGATGGCCTCATTTTGCCTATAGATGAGTTTTTAATGTATACATTTAAGTTGGTCGAGGTTCGGCCACGGGCCTAAAGGCAGCTAATGACAAAAAGTTGATCAGATGTTTGAATAAGTTCAACTATTTTAAATTGGTCGAATTTCGACCACGGGATATACTAGTTTTCATTATTTCACTTTCACTTATTCTTGTTTTAGCCATTTTTACCAATAATTGCAACACTTTATTATATCAGGATATGTGCACAGAGAGTCGCGCGTAAACTAAAAGACGTCAGGCGCGCGTAGTCTTTTCGACGACGAGAGGCAACTGAAGTAAATGCTTGCTATAAACAGTCGACAAGCGTTAAAAAGAGACGGAAATAGTGCATTCGATTGGAAATGAACTAACCTCAAGCTACTAGAGCTGCCAAATATCTGGGATTATATAAACCAAAATTATAATACTTTATTCACCATGGGCGGTCGAAAAGACTACGCGCGACTTCTTGAAGGTTAACCATAACTTAGAAATATTCAAAAAGACATTTTATATCGATTTTTGATTTGATTTTTGAAAAAATGTAGGTATATTGATTTAAAAAAAAAATGTATTCAAAAGTGGCCAAATAGGGCAAAATCTAGTCTTTTGCAAAAACAGTTAAAGGTTTTCTATCTTTTTTCCTTAACCATAACTAAGAAATATTTAAAGACATTTCATATCGATTTTTGATTTGATTTTTGAAAAATTCGCAATTTCCAGCTTATATCATAAAAATTAGAGCATTTAGACCTACTATATTAAATCTTAATATGTTGTCGATATATTTTAAATAGGGAGTCTATCAGCAACTTTGTCTCAAACGGTAGAAATCACTAAAATTTATAGAAGTAATCTACCGAAGTCCGATAAATAGACTACTATGTTTGAAAAAATTTCGCACACTTCGATCTTATATCATCAAAAATTAGACCATTCAGACCTATATAAATGGTAATTTCTGGAAAAATTGACCAAAAACCCCAAATTGAATAAGCGGTTATCACATTTTTATAATGGGTGGTAAGTATGCATATTTATTATTATTTCATATGACTTTCCATCAACTAAAAATATTCGCAGCAATTTTTTTTTTCGTAAAAAAAATAAAATAAATAAAAAATAGGATAAGAAATATTTATATATTAATAAAATAAAAACAATTTTCAATGACAAAAAAGAAAAAAAATTTCGCCCGATAAGCTGTAGTTGAGCTCGAACCATCAACCGCTCGACCACTACCCTCTCATACTTCCCACTGGGCTACCGCTTTATGTACAAATTGAATGTCAGATAACCAATTCAAGCGACATGAGAAATTTTCATTCGCTTATTACAGTTAAATGAAGCAGTATTGGTTAAAATTTAACAGCTTATGCACTGCTTTAGAGGAATACCAACAAATCCATATGCATTTTATAACAATTTACGCATATTTAGTATATATGAGGCGCTCAGCGCCAAAACGGCCTAACCCCCAAAAAATCCTTCTGAGAAAAACGAAGTTAAAAGAAACAAAGTTTTTAAAATATTTGTACCTCTTTGTTTATTAATAGTAAATAAAGTTTAGTTGTAATATTTGTTTAAGATTAATCATTAGGTGCTAATTACCTACATTAAGAGAGTTTTAAACAGTTAATATAAAAATTAAAGTGGCTTAGGCCATTTTGGAATCCATTTAAAAAAAAATATATATTAATAGGAACTGAGGGTTAGGCCATTTTGGCTCCATTAATTAAACATACAAAATTTTTTTAGATAAATAATATAAATAGATTTTAGCATTTTAAATATGTAATACAAGCTAATAATAATTATTATTCGTCTTCGTCCGGAATATCTTCGTCTTCAGCTCTCGAATTTGTTTTTAAATTTTTGTAAAAAGCATGCTTTATGAGTGGTATGAACTCCTTTAGTGCCTGTAAATCCTTAAACTTTGCTGCTTCAATGAATCTTCCTCCAGGATAAAGCGGTTGCAATTCTAAATCTACGAACTTGCTGGAGTTTCTCTTTGAAATATCAACTTCTTGAAATAAAACATCTATGTTATTTTAATATTTGTATTGAATTATAAATGACTTCACATTTTGGAATCGAAGCCACTGGATCTTAAGCCATTCAACTTTTGAAGTCTTGTCTGAGGAGATTTTTCTGTTTGTCACTAGTTTCTCGATTAAGGATATGCTTTTAATATCATCTGCCGTAATCTTTACCAAGTGGAATGGTTCCCTCTTTTTTGCCGTGATGATTACACGGTCCCAATCATCAGGCGTAAAAATGTCCTTATAATATTTTTTTCCTCTTTTCAATGCGAAATCTTGATCGCATGGTAGGAATGAGTGGCCAGATACTAAAAATTTGTGGTCTATTTGTTCCACTGGGAAGGTCGAGTTATTGACCATGTATGTGCAAATAGTGCTCATTCTTATGTTCTGGTTTTGGCCACCACATTGATCGCTATACATTATTAAGTTCCTACATTTGACATTGGCTTTCACGTAATGCATAATGCAAGACCCAATTTCTTGTGGGCCACGTGAAGCTATTCCCTCATTCCAGGTATACATGAATGACTTGTTCTTGATAAGGCCATGAATACCAAGACAATAGGTCCATAGCTGTCTTTTGTAGTAAGCTACCCCTGTGGAAATGTCTGGTGTCGGCAGTGTTTTCATAAGATCGAATGCTATAACTGCATATTCTTCGTTGTTAAGTTTCGAGTCCAATTGCATCCCAGTTCTAGCTGATTCTTCTCTTCGGTAATGTAAATCTCTTTCGGTCGTAATCCTTTCCTTTTCAGAAGGAACACCTGCGGCTTCGATTTTTACTTTAAAAGAATCACATGTTTTGCAGCTGTCGGAAATTGGAGCTCGAAAATGCCAATTAAAGTTTTCTGAAAAGATTCTCGTGAAAACGAATTTAGATACAACTTTGTCCATTTCTACAGTTCCACGATACAGCTCGTACATAACCGATATGTTTAAGGTAGGAGCGAGAAATTCTCTTTGAATATTCTTATTTCTTGAATAGTGAGAGCTATACCTCGGAAATTTATTGATAAATTCTTTCACGATTTCTGTAGCTTCAACGCTGGTCTTATTATGAGGTGGGCGTCTTCCTCTTTGGTCCAATTTTAGTGTAGTTGTGCCACTTCCAGGTTCCCTATGTATAAGTGCACGTGTAATACGACCATCGGTTATTTGTAAGATCTGCTTAAAATATCTTTTGCAGACACGCATACTAACATTATTTACTCCAGCAAGTTTGTAAATTCTTGTACTAGATCTTCGGCTTTCGCCAATAGACTTCTCATAAGATCTTTTTGTTCCATAAACTGCAATTTGTCCACATAAATAAGCATTTTGCAAATCATGATCACCAATTTTATAAAAATTTTCAAAAATACTTCGCAAGTCGTTGTCACTGAAATGCTGATGACATTTTAACGGACATGGACATTCAAGTGCATTAAGTGTTTTAGCTGGCTTCATAACTCCTTTCATAGTTCTATAAGATTTTCCGGAATTTCTTCGAACTTTACTTACGTCTTTTTTCCAGTAAGATTTGTTGCCAATCCGTTTTCTAGTAGATATTTTCAATTCATTGTTGCTTTCAACTTCGATATCTGTTTCAGTTGATCCGCTTTCATTTTCTGTTATTCCGATCTGGGATTCTGTTACCACAAGCCCGATGGCCCAGGCAATGAATTTTCGGAAGAGCGCGATGAAATTCATGACCCACTTGGTGTTGGGAAGTACTCCGATCCAGAATTTTCGAGTCTTCTAAACACATCGAGTCAACATCAGACATGTTTATTCACGTACTTTTTTTCTTGCTAATACGAACAATTTCAATTAAAAAACTGATGACAAGCGAACTTATACCAATATTCATTTAAAAATTTGAACATCCATGGCTAACTTGATTAATTTTTCGAATATACACCCGATCAACGCTGACGAGAAACTATCATAAATCTCCGATGTTCGTTTAAATACGTTTCTTGGTCGGGTGGGTTATTGACTAAAACGTAACATGCAGTTTGGGCCTAACCCACACATATTTTTTATTTCAAGGATTCGATTTGGACTAAGCAGCTTAGGCCATTATGACATCCACATTTCTTTGAACTTTGCATAGAGGAAAAACAGTTTTCAGCGGGTAGTATAACCCAGTGTTATACTATGCAATAGGGATTTTTTCAGTATTTATTTAAAAAGGTTCCGGTTCGATCTGCATAGTCAGTTTGATTTTTTTAGAAATGGGGTTAGGCCGTTTTCGCGCTGAGCTCCTCATATATTATGTTATTTATATGAAAAATTTGTTAGCCTATTAATATAATAGATAATCTACCGAAGTCCGATAAACAGAACACTATTTTTAAAAAAATTTTAATTTTTGGAAAAACTTACCAAAAAATCCAAAATTGTATAAGCGGTTATCTCATTTCTATAATGGGTGGTATGTATGTATATTTATGACCTAAAATAATTTTTCATATGGCTGTCCGTTAACTAAAAATATTAGAATTAATTTTTTTTCCGAAAAAAGTATCATAAATATAAAAATATGTCTTATGAAAATTTAATGGGCTTATAAAAAATCAAGAGTAGAAATACTCATATACCTAAAGATGTTTTAAAAAAGAAAAAAACTATTTTCAATGAAAAAAAAAATTGTAGAGCTCTTCTCGAACCAACACCAGTTCGCCCGCTATCCGATGCGCTAACCACTGCTCTACTGCTTTATCTACAAATTCATCGTCAAATCACCAATTCAAGCTGTATGGGCAATGAGCGAGAGAATGAAAATAGTTTCTCTAATAATAGGAGGAGCTTGTTAAGTGAAAGATTGAAAGGTTCATTTTGCAGAAATATGAGTTCTATTTATAGAAATTTATTATACATGGCGTGTTTTTAAATCTTTTTAGTGGGGATAAATTACAAATTCTGGTTAGGCCAAAAAAAGTTTGAGGATTTTCTAGCTTTTATCTTTAACCATAACTTAGCAATATTTAAGACACTTTATATGGATTTTTTATTTAATTAAAGAAAAAATATATATTGATTTGAAAACCTTTATATTAAGTTGCTTTCTTGTTTGCACCACCTTTTTCATACGATTTTGTGGAATCTTTCAAATAGTTTTTAGGTACCTTCCCGTTGACCTAGAGACTTGAAACTTGGAACATAGTTCAGAGCTCCGTGACAATGCAATGTGAACGAAAAAAGCGTCCACTAGGTGGCGCATGGATCGAGATATTTCGAAAATTAGTTTTAAATTGAGATTCTTGCGATCGACTTTTGACTAACTTCCTGGCAACCTAGAAACTTGGGAGTTGAAATTTAGCACGAAGTTGCAGGCTCGGTGACAAAACAATTTGAAAAAATTAAAATTCCGAAAGGCGGCGCGCTGATCGAAATAATTGAAAATCTCTGAAACACACGGGAAATCTTGCGATCGATTTTTGAGTAACTTCTCGGTAAGCTATAGACTTGAAACTTAACACATTTATTAGAACCCGGTGACAATGCAATCCCTCATCAAAAAATTTCCAGTAGGTGGAGCACGGATGGAGATATTTGGAAAATTAGATTTCAATCAGAAATCTTGCCATCGACTTTTAACTAACTTACTGGCAACCTAGGGAGTTGAAATTTAGCACGTAGTTGCGGGCACGTTGACAATACAATTTGAAAAAATTAAAATTCCGAAAGGTGGCGCGCTGGTCGAAATAATTGAAAATCTCTGAAACACACGGGAAATCTTGCGAACGATTTTTGAGTAACTTCCCGGTAAGCTATAGACTTGGAACTTGACAAGTTTATCAGAACCCTGTGACAATGCAATCCCTCATCAAAAAATTTCCTGTAGGTGGCGCAC
Source organism: Campiglossa producta (assembly GCA_964058755.1). Lineage (NCBI taxonomy): Eukaryota > Metazoa > Arthropoda > Insecta > Diptera > Tephritidae > Campiglossa > Campiglossa producta. The sequence continues at coordinate 42,771,619 of CAXKVI010000004.1, forward strand.
TGATCGAGATATTTGGAAAATTCGATTTCAATCAGAAATCTTGCGATCGAATTTTAACTAACTTACTGGCCACCTAGGGAGTTGAAATTTAGCATGTAGTTGCGGGCACGGTGACAATACAATTTGAAAAAAAATAAAATTCCGAAAGGTGGCGCGCTGGTCGCTATAATTGAAAATCTCTGAAACACACGGGAAATCTTGCAATCGACTTTTGAGTAACTTCTCGGTAATCTACAGACTTGAAACTTGACACATTTATCAGAACCCGGTGACAATGCAATCCCTCATAAAAAAATGTCCTGTAGGTGGCGCACTGATCGAGATATTTGGAAAATTAGATTTCAATCAGAAATCTTGCGATCGACTTTTAACTAACTTACTGGCAACCTAGGGAGTTGAAATTTAGCATGTAGTTGCGGGCACGTTGACAATACAATTTGAAAAAATTAAAATTCCGAAAGCTGGCGCGATGGTCGAAATAATTGAAAATCTCTGAAACACACGGGAAATCTTGCAATCGATTTTTGAGTAACTTCCCGGTAAGCTATAGACTTGAAACTCAACACATTTATCAGAATCCGGTGACAATGCATCAAAATCATCTGACTTTTAACTAACTTACTGGCAACCTAGGCAGTTGAAATTTAGCACGTAGTTGCGGGCACGGTGACAATACAATTTGAAACAAGTAAGGAAAGCTGTCTTCGGCTGTGCCGAAGGCTATATACCTTTCATGAATAAGCGTCACGATTTTCACTGTTCGATCCCCAGTACAGCCTGTTTCAATTTAACTATATTTACTATACACATTTCCTCGTGAAGGGTGGATACCTTGACGCGGTACGAGGGCTTAGTCGATAGCCACGGGGCTACGTTGCCCTTGTGATCATAGCTCCACATGGCACTACATCACGAGAGCAGCCTAGCCTCGCTGGCGCGATGACAAAGATCTACCCCCTCAAAATCCAGGGTGTTACGCGATACCGTGCCCATTGGACGTTTGCAGCCGGGAGGCAAATCGTGGCTGTAGTCGAACGGTGCCTCTCTGATACCGGACCGCCTCAGAGAGTAACCATGGTCTTACCGCGGTATGGGGCTCTGCCGTGGCGGACGACACATTCCCCTTAATCCACCCTTGACCCCAAGCTGGCCGTGTCCGGCGAGGGGTCGTACGAACAAGATGAATACAACTCAAAATTCAAAACAATCAATAACTTCGTTTACTCCGCAGCAGAGGAGAACTATGCTGGAGCAAGAGAAATCACAACGCCGGAGGACAAACTCTATTTCAAAGTCAACTGGGGGACCGACAACGATGGTAACTACGGGTCGGTCATCCTCGAAACTGCTAGCAAGTGAGAGTGACTTGATGAAAGCCAGCACCAGTGCGGCTGCATACGCAGGTAAGCAGAAAACGGCGGATGCTAAACTTCCATCAAGCGCCGGCACGAACATCAACCTCTCAATGTCTGTGGCAATGGTCTCGGGACCTGGCCTCAGTGATCCGAAAGAGAAGGAAGACGCAACTAAGCTTCTATCAAAAGGAGAGACCGCGATGGCAACTACGGGGCTGAACTCTTCCTAAAAGACATCTCCCCGACGCTTTGCGTACTGGGATAAAAGGAAGGCTGCAAGGATCCTGAAGAAATATGAGGGAGCATCGCAGGATACACTATCGCTGAATGAAAGGAAGATGGTGGAGAAAGCGAAAGCTCTGATACCAAATTTCCAAAGGCCCTATGCGCCTAAAAGGCTGAACGGGAATCTCTTCAAACGCCAGAGGTCGGACGGAGAGGTGGATCCCCATCCGAAGCGGCATCAGAATATCCCAGTAGTGGGCAAACCCAGCTTTGCTGAAGTGACCAAGGACAGGATCCTTATAGGTGTCATTGATCGAGGCAACGACCGTTGGTCCATTCCTAGAGACCGGTGGCTGTATGTCCGGAACGAAATTGGCAGGGCCCTTCTCGACATATGGCGTGAGTCTCCGGGTAGTCCGCCGCGGGGTACAGACGCGGGTTGGCACCAGGGTCAGATTAAAGTTTTCGCGTGTGAGGATGCAAGAACTGTTGCACTGTACAAGGCAGCAGTTGCAAGACTGGGTGAAGTCTACCCAGGTCGTCGACTGGAAGGACATTCCGGCCCGGCCAAGGGCAAGGGCGTGGATTCCTGCCATCCCTGCTGTACCGGAGAATATTCTTGAGATGCTGCAGGCCTGGAATCCGTCTCTCCCGACGCAGGACTGGAGTGTCAATCTGGTCGAGGGTGAGGTTGGGCCTCATAGACAGGTGGTTTTAACTTTGAATAAGGAGGCACTCGAGCCCCTTAAACGGTGCAACGGACGAGTGCATTATGGAATGGGTCAGATCGTGATCCACGTATACCGTGGCGATGCACAACGCGCTGCCATTCCGGCCGCTTCGAAGGACTCGGAAATCGAAGGACCAGAAGAGGAGGCAGGGGTGTCAGACGCGGAAAGTATGGTATCCGCCACGTCAAATTGCGAGGAAGCCGTGAACGACTCGGCGATGGAAGATAGCCTAACGGACGCGGAAGACCTCGACCGCACGGTGGTGGAGGGCAATCCGGTGCACACTAATGTTGATGCCGCTTCAGACAGTAGAGATTCCGCCACGCCAAATCGTGCAGATAAATTGTCGTTGAGAGATAGGCCCCGGGACGGGGTAGACCTCCACGACGGTACGACGGTGGTAAGGAAGTCTGAGCGCTCTCATGTTGGTGGTGCTTCAGATTAACCTGCACAAATCTAAAGCAGCCTCAGCTGCCCTAAGCAGTCGTCTTTATAAAGGCGACGTAGACGTGGTCCTTATCCAAGAACCCTGGGTTAATAGCTCAAGGATCTGTGGATTGGGGGCTAAGGGGTACAAGCTCATCCGAGCTAATGAGGAGGGCAAGGTCAGAACCTGTATCTTGGTCAAGTCTGAGCTGAACACCTTTCTCTTACCCAACTATTCAAATGGTGACGTTACAGCTGCCAGCTTAACGGTCGGCAGCACCAGCCTGACGATGGCGTCGGTCTACATGCCCTATGACGCCGAAGAACCTCCTCCACAAAAGGAGGTGAAAGATCTGGTGGAAAATTTCTGCACGGGTCATCTTATTATTGGAGCTGACGCTAATGCTCATCACGTCCAGTGGGGAAGCTCCGATATTAACGCTAGGGGCGAGTCTCTGTTTGACTACCTACTAACAACTAACCTGGTGGTTTGTAACGTGGGTAACGAGCCTACTTTTATCACTAAAGCCCGTAGGGAGGTCATAGACCTCACTATTTGTAGCGAAGGCGCTTATGAGTGGGTTAGGAAATGGCGTGTTCTTGAGGAGCATTCATTTTCCGACCACCGGTACATAGAAATTGCCTTAGACTTTTCTGTTGAGCAGCCAGTTATGAAACGCAATCCACGCAACACTAATTGGCAGCTACATAATCAAATATTAGTTAGGGACCTACCAGTGTTACCCCCATAAGCTCCATCATCAGTAGGAGAACTGGATGATCTGGTTGCGACCTTTACAACGGCGCTCTCAAATGCCCTAGAGCAGGCTTGTCCAGTGCCGAAACCACGCGGTAAACATAGACCACACTGGTGGTCCTACGACCTGGATTCGCTCCGCAAGTCCTGCAGGAAGCAATTTAATAGGGCCAAGAGCCTCGGTACGGAGCCTGAATGGCTCGAATATAAAGTTAAACTGAGGGCCTATAAAAGGGCCCTAAGGCAGGCGAAGAGAACTTCGTGGAGAGATTTCTGCACCGGGGTCGAAAAGGTCGATGATACGGCGAGACTTAGACGAGTGCTCTCAAAAACTCAAACAGCCATTAGCTATTTGCGGAAGCCTGACGGATCGTGGACTAGCACGGAAGGGGAAACCCTGGAGCTGCTATTGAATACACACTTTCCGGGGAACTTGCATGAAGCACCTTTAGCATCTGCAACAAACATGGCAGTGAATATACCCATCACGGAGGAAAGGGTAAGGTGGGCCATCAAAAGCTTTGAGCCGTTCAAGGCTGCTGGGCCAGACGGGATTTTCCCCGCACAACTCATAAACACGTTGGAAACATCGGCTAAATGGCTGGTATTTCTCTTTTCAGCCTGCCTGGCTCTCAACTACATTCCGCACTCCTGGAGAAGCGCCAAGGTAGTCTTTATTCCTAAGGCTGGGCAGGCCTCACACTATGAGCCTAAGGACTACAGACCGATCAGTCTCTCGTCCTTTGCACTCAAAACCTTCGAGAGGATAATTAGCGATTATCTCTCCTCTACTATTGATAGCAACCTTATCTCTAGCTATCAACATGCATACACCAAAGGTAAATACACGGAAACTGCGCTTCACAGCCTTGTCTCTGTTATTGAAAAATCGTTGTATGAAAAAGATTACTGTCTCGTGGCCTTCCTAGACATTGAAGGTGCCTTCAACAATATAAGCCCGGAGGCTATTAACACCGCTCTAACTAATCTGGGCATAAGCAGGTCTCTTATTGGACTAATTGATAAGCTACTAAAGGGAAGGAAAATAGTTTCTACACTGGGCACAGTTGATTTCTCACGCTATGTCACAAGAGGAACGCCTCAGGGTGGAGTTCTCTCTCCGCTTTTATGGAACCTCACTGTAAACTCGTTGCTACGAGACACAAGCTAGGGGGGCGGGAGGATAGTTGCATATGCAGACGATTTAGCTATTGCATACAGGGGCAAATTCCCACAAACCGTGTGTGACTTGATGCAAGTAGCACTGCGAGCAGTTTCCTCGTGGTCATCTCGCTGCGGACTTAATATCAACCCGGGAAAAGTGGAGCTTGTCCTTTATACTAACCGGTACAAAATACCAACGCTAAGCCTACCAGAACTAAATGGCGTGCGCCTGAACTTGGCTGACAAAGCCAAATTCCTAGGCATAGTTCTGGATAGGAAGCTCAACTGGAAGGAGAATGTCATCCAGCGCCAGAGGAAAGCGTGCATTGCACTTTACACCTGTAAAAGAGCCATTGGCAAAAAATGGGGGCTCAGTCCCAAAATCTGCAGATGGATTTACACTGCGATAATCCGGCCAATTATGCTGTATGGAGTAGTGGTATGGTGGCCTGCGCTGAGCAAGGCAGCCAACCTAAACCTGTTAGGTAAAGTCCACAGATCTAGCATGATCTGTATAAGCGGCGCGTTGAGAACAACGCCCAACGAAGCTCTCCAGGCCATTCTTGGCATTTTGCCACTCGATCTGTAAGGGTACCGGGCAGCGGCAGCACCGGCTCTGCGTCTAAGGGAAACTTCCGGCTGGGGCGCAGGCACTACTGGACACTCCGGTATTCTGGATTCTTACAGCTTTCTCCCTCCGAGCACGGACCGTTGTGCAACCACAACAGTCGGAGATAGCTGGTTCAGAATAAACATTCCCAGCAGGGAAGACTGGGAGAGGACGGATCGGTGTCCTGCTACTTATGGCGGCATTTCCATATACACCGACGGTTCGAAGTTGGACGGCAGAGTTGGAGGAGGGATTTATTCCAAGAATCTGGACCTTGAGCTTTCCTTCAGACTGCCTGATCATTGCAGCGTCTTCCAGGCTGAGGTCTCAGCAATCATGGACGCCGCGGCTTGGATAGGGCAACACGCTATCGGACAGAATATCCTTATTTTCAGCGATAGCGAAGCGGCAGTCAAATCCCTTGGCTCTTACTTGTTCAACTCTGAACTGACGCTCAGCTGTCGTCGATCTCTTCAGGAGATGGCCCAACAGAACCGCGTGAGCCTCACAGGGGTCCCGGGACACAGGGCCATTGAGGGACACAGGGACTGTAGGGCAGACGAACTTGCTAGGCAGGGCACGACCAAGCAGGTTCTTCAGGATAAAGAACGCTTAGGTATGCCCTTTGCCACATGCAAGCTAATGCTGAAGGAGCATACACTCCGACAAGCCAATGAAAGATGGCTTCTATCGCCAGGGTGCCGAGTATCCAAACAATCCTGGCCAAAATGGGATATTAAAAGATCTAAATATATTTACACCCTAAGAAGAAGGGATATATCTATATTAATAGGGGTTTTAACCGGGCACTGCCTTATTGGAAGGCACGCAGCAAGGCTGGGTGTACCCTACCGACGATGCTGTAGGAGTTGCAAAGATGATGAGGAGGAGGAAACGGTGGAGCATCTCATCTGCAACTGCCCGGCTTTAAGCGGCGCGAGAAGGCGCTTTTTCGGAGTTCCCTTCCTGGATAGCCTACGCCAGGTAGCGGAGCTGGACATAAAGGACTTGATGGCTTTCATCAAGTCATCTAAATGGTTCGAGGAGGTGTAACGGTGTCGGTTTTAGGAGAGTCAGCCCCGGCATTCTGCTATGTGGAGAGTCCCAATAGCACTGGGATTTTCCATATGGCCGGGTCCCGGGACTGACTTTCCTAGTGTTGATGGTATCACAACGGGCCTTTTAATACTGGCCTAGGTGTGCCTTTGCGGCAGCCACTTCTACCTAACCTAACCTACTATACACATTACACATCTTTGTTATAATTTAAAAAAACTTACAAAATAATAGGATCCGAGTTATCGGAACAATCGATTGTATGGAGGCTATATATTATACGTGTTCAATTGTACTGACTTACACTATACACATTACATATGTAGAAAGTACTAAAGGTGCAATGTTTTACGTTCCTAACTTTTTAAATGCGGAAGTATTGGCCAAAAAACCTTATATCGGAACAGCCGGTTGTATGGGGCTATATGTTATATTTACCCGATCTTCTTTATATTCCTCTACACACTACATAAATTGAAAGTACTCAAGTTGCAAAATTTTATGTTCCTAACTTTTTAATTGCAGAAGTTTTGGCCAAAAAACCTTATATCTGAACAATCGGTTGTATGGGGGCTATATGTTACATTTGCCCGATCTTGTTGATTTTCACTATATACACTACATAAATAGAAAGTACTCGAGTTGCAAAATTTTACGTTCCTAACTTTTTAATTGCAGAATTTTTGGTCAAAAAACCTTATATCTGAACAATCGGTTGTATGGGGGCTATATGTTACATTTGCCCGATCTTTTTGATTTTCACTATATACACTACATAAATAGAAAGTGCTCGAGTTGCAAAATTTTACGTTCCTAACTTTTTAATTGCAGAAGTTTTGGCCAAAAAACCTTATATCTGAACAATCGGTTGTATGGGGGCTATATGTTACATTTGCCCGATCTTGTTGATTTTCACTATATACACTACAGAAATAGAAAGTACTCGAGTTGCAAAATTTTACGTTCCTAACTTTTTAATTGCAGAAGTTTTGGCCAAAAATTCTTTTATCTGAACAATCGGTTGTATGGGGGCTATATGTTACATTTGCCCGATCTCGTTGATTTTCACTATATACGCTACATAAATAGAAAGTACTCGAGTTGCAAAATTTTACGTTCCTAACTTTTTAATTGCGAAAGTTTTGGCCAAAAAACCTTATATCTAAACAATCGCTTGTATGGGGGCTATATGTTATACTGGTCCGATCTTGTCAGTTCCGACAAATGATTCCTATATTACAAAATGGTGGCCACATACTAAATTTCAGCCAGATATCTCACAAATTGGGGGACTAGTTTGCGTTCAAACAGACAGACGGACATGGCTAAATCAACTCAGCTTGTCATCCTGATCATTTCGGTATACTTATTGATGGGTCCATCTCTTCTTCTTCTCATACTTACAAACATCGCCTAGTGTCTGTCATTGAGAAATCGCTGTGTGAAAAGGACTACTGTCTCGTGGCCCTCCTAGACATTGAGGGGGCTTTCAACAATATAAGCCCGGAGGCTATCAACTCCGCTCTAACTAATCTGGGCGTAGATAGACCTCTAACTGATTTAATTGACCAACTTTTAAGGGGAAGGAAAATAGCTTCTTCACTTGGTACGGTTGAGTTATCACGTTATGTCACAAGGGGAACACCCCAGGGTGGTGTTCTTTCCCCGCTTTTATGGAACCTCACAGTCAACTCGTTGCTACGTGACACAACCTGGGGTTGCGGGAAGATAGTGGCATACGCAGACGATTTAGCTATTGCATTCAGAGGCAAGTTCCCACAAACTCTGTGTGACCTGATGCAAGTAGCACTGCGAGAAGTTTCGACGTGGTCCTCTCGCTGCGGACTTAGTATCAACCCAGGGAAGGTGGAACTTGTCCTCTTCACCAACCGGTACAAAATACCGCCACTAAGCCTACCAGAACTAGATGGCACGCGCCTGGGCTTGTCGGATAAGGCCAAGTTTCTAGGCATAGTTCTGGACAGGAAATTGAATTGGAAGGAGAATGTTCTTCAGCGCCAGAAGAAAGCTTGCATCGCTCTTTACACATGCAAAAGAGCCATTGGCAAAAAATGGGGGCTCAGCCCTACAGTATGCAGTTGGATCTACACGGCCATCATTCGCCCAATCATGCTTTATGGAGTCGTCGTATGGTGGCCTGCGCTGAGCAAGGCAACATACCTGAATCTGTGGAAAGTCCATAGATCCAATATGATCTGTATAAGCGGTGCGCTAAGGACAACGCCCAACGAAGCCCTCCAGGTCATTCTGGGCATTTTGCCACTTGATCTGGAAGGGTTTCGGTCAGCGGCGGCATCAGCTCTGCGCCTAAGAGAAACCTCCAGTTGGGCTGCGGGTACTATTGGACACTCCAGTATTCTGGAATCTTACAGCTTTCTCCCTCTAAGCACAGATCGTTGTGCGACTACTACAGTCGGGGATAGCTGTTTCAAAATAAACGTTCCCAGCAGAGAAGACTGGGAGAGGGCGGATTGGTGTCCCGAAACAAATGGTGGCACTTCCATATACACCGACGGCTCGAAGTTGGACGGCAGAGTTGGAGGAGGAGTTTATTCAAGGGATTTGGACCTTGAGCTCTCCTTCAGACTACCTGATCATTGTAGCGTCTTCCAGGCGGAAGTCTCGGCAATCCTGGACGCCGCGGCCTGGTTAAGCAAACGTGTTATCGGAGAAGATATCGCTATTTTCAGCGATAGCCAAGCGGCCATCAAATCCCTTGGCTCATACACGTTCAACTCTGAACTGACGCTCAGCTGTCGTCGATCTCTTCAGGAGATGGCCCAACAGAACCGCGTAAACCTCATATGGGTCCCGGGACATAGGGACATTGAGGGAAACTGTAAGGCAGACGAGCTTGCCAGGCAGGGCACGACCAAGCAGGTTCTTCAGGATAAAGAGCGCTTAGGTATGCCGTTTGCCACATGCAAACCAATGCTGAAGGAGCACACACTCCGTCAAGCCAACGAAAGATGGCTGCTATCCCCAGGGTGTCGCATATCGAAACAAACCTGGCCAAAATGGGATCTTAAAAGGTCTAGACGCATTTATGCCCTAACTAGGAGGGAAATCTGCATATTGATAGGGGTATTAACCGGTCACTGCCTCATTGGTAGGCATGCAGAAAGGCTAGGTGTGCCCTACCGACGATGCTGCAGGAGTTGCAAAGATGATGAGGAGGAGGAAACAGTGGAGCACCTCATCTGCAACTGTCCGGCTTTAAGCGGCGCGAGAACGCGCTTTTTGGGAGTTCCGTTCCTGGATAGCCTAAGCCAGATTGCGGAAATGGACGTAAAGGACTTGATGGGCTTCATAAAGTCATCTAAGTGGTTCGAGGAGGAGTAACGGTGTCGGTTTAGGAGTGTCAGTCCCGGGATTCTGCTATGTGGAAAATCCTAACAACTCAGGGATTTTCCATATGGCTGGATCCCGGGACTGACTTTCCTTGTGTTGGTGGTATCACAACGGGCCTTTCAAAACTGGCCTAAGTGTGCCTCTGCGGCAGCCACTTGAACCTACCCCTACAAACATCGGACCAAAGTTATAATACCATTTCATGTTCATGAAAGGTATAAAAATGAAAATTTTCGAAAATTAGTTTTAAATTGAGATTCTTGCGATCGACTTTTGACTAACTTCCCGGCAACCTAGAAACTTGAAATTTAGCACGAAGTTGCGTGAAAGGTCACAACACAATTCCCAAAAAAAAAAATTTCGATAGGTGGCGCGCTGGTCGATATAATTGAAAATTTCTGAAACACACGGGAAATCTTGCGATCGATTTTTGAGTAACTTCCCGGTAAGCTATGGACTTGAAACTTAACACATTTATCAGAACCCGGTGACAATACATTCCCTCATCAAAAAATTTCCAGTAGGTGGAGCACGGATCGAGATATTTGGAAAATTAGATTTTAATCAGAAATCTTGCGATCGACTTATAACTAACTTACTGGCAACCTAGGGAGTTGAAATTTAGCACGAAGTTGCAGGCTCGGTGACAAAACAATTTGAAAAAATTAAAATTCCGAAAGGTGGCGCGCTGATCGAAATAATTGAAAATCTCTGAAACACACGGGAAATCTTGCGAAAGATTTTTGAGTAACTTCCCGGTAAGCTATAGACTTGGAACTTGACAAGTTTATCAGAACCCTGTGACAATGCAGTCCCTCATCAAAAAATTTCCTGTAGGTGGCGCACTGATCGAGATTTTTGGAAAATTCGATTTCAATCAGAAATCTTGCGATCGAATTTTAACTAACTTACTGGCAACCTAGGTAGTTGAAATTTAGCACGTAGTTGCGGGCACGGTGACAATACAATTTGAAACAAGTAAGGAAAGCTGTTTTCGGCTGTGCCGAAGGCTATATACCTTTCATGAATAAGCGTCACGATTTTCACTGTTCGATTCCCAGTACAGCCTGTTTCAATTTAACTATATTTACTATACACATTACACATCTTTTTTATAATTTAAAAAAACTTACAAAATAATAGGATCCGAGTTATCGGAACAATCGATTGTATGGAGGCTATATATTATACGTGTTCAATTGTACTGACTTACACTATACACATTACATATGTAGAAAGTACTAAAGGTGCAATATTTTACGTTCCTAACTTTTTAAATGCGGAAGTATTGGCCAAAAAACCTTATATCGGAACAACCGGTTGTATGGGGCTATATGTTATATTTACCCGATCTTCTTGATTTTCCTCTACACACTACATAAATTGAAAGTACTCAAGTTGCAAAATTTTATGTTCCTAACTTTTTAATTGCAGAAGTTTTGGCCAAAAAACCTTATATCTGAACAATCGGTTGTATGGGGGCTATATGTTACATTTGCCCGATCTTGTTGATTTTCACTATATACACTACATAAATAGAAAGTACTCGAGTTGCAAAATTTTACGTTCCTAACTTTTTAATTGCAGAATTTTTGGTCAAAAAACCTTATATCTGAACAATCGGTTGTATGGGGGCTATATGTTACATTTGCCCGATCTTTTTGATTTTCACTATATACACTACATAAATAGAAAGTACTCGAGTTGCAAAATTTTACGTTCCTAACTTTTTAATTGCACAAGTTTTGGCCAAAAAACCTTATATCTGAACAATCGGTTGTATGGGGGCTATATGTTACATTTGCCCGATCTTGTTGATTTTCACTATATACACTACAGAAATAGAAAGTACTCGAGTTGCAAAATTTTACGTTCCTAACTTTTTAATTGCAGAAGTTTTGGCCAAAAATTCTTATATCTGAACAATCGGTTGTATGGGGGCTATATGTTACATTTGCCCGATCTCGTTGATTTTCACTATATACACTACATAAATAGAAAGTACTCGAGTTGCAAAATTTTACGTTCCTAACTTTTTAATTGCGAAAGTTTTGGCCAAAAAACCTTATATCTGAACAATCGGTTGTATGGGGGCTATATGTTATACTGGTCCGATCTTGTCAGTTTCGACAAATGATTCCTATATTACAAAATGGTGGCCACATCTCACAAATTGAGGGACTAGTTTGCGTTCAAACAGACAGACGGACAGACGGACATGGCTAAATCAACTCAGCTTGTCATCCTGATCATTTCGGTATACTTATTGATGGGTCCATCTCTTCTTCTTCTCATACTTACAAACATCGGACCAAAGTTATAATACCATTTCATGTTCATGAAAGGTATAAAAATGAAAATTCCGAAAGGTGGCGCTCTGGTCGAAATAATTGAAAATCTCTGAAACACACCGGAAATCTTGCAATCGACTTTCCGGTAAGCTATAGACTTGAAACTCAACACATTTATCAGAACCCGGTGACAATGCAATCCCTCATCAACAAATTTCCAGTAGGTGGAGCACGGATCGAGATATTTGGAAAATTAGATTTCAATCAGAAATCTTGCGATCGACTTTTAACTAACTTACTGGCAACCTAGGGAGTTGAAATTTAGCACGTAGTTGCGGGCACGTAGTTGCGGGCACGTTGACAATACAATTTGAAAAAATTAAAATTCCGAAATAATTGAAAATCTCTGAAACACACGGGAAATCTTGCGAACGATTTTTGAGTAACTTCCCGGTAAGCTATAGACTTGGAACTTGACAAGTTTATCAGAACCCTGTGACAATGCAATCCCTCATCAAAAAATGTCCTGTAGGTGGCGCACTGATCGAGATATTTGGAAAATTGGATTTCAATCAGAAATCTTGCGATCGAATTTTAACTAACTTACTGGCAACCTAGTAAGTTGAAATTTAGCACGTAGTTGCGGGCGCGGTGACAATACAATTTGAAAAAATTAAAATTCCGAAAGGTGGCGCTCTGGTCGATATAATTGAAAATCTCTGAAACACACGGGAAATCTTGCGATCGCCTTTTGAGTAACTTCCCGGTAAGCTATAGACTAGAAACTTGACACATTTATCAGAAGCCGGTGACAATGCAATCCCTCATAAAAAAATTTCAGTAGGTGGTGCACGGATCGTGATATTTGGAAAATTAGTTTTCAATCAGAAATTTTATCAAAAAATTTCCTGTAGGTGGCGCACTGATCGAGATATTTGGAATTTTAACTAACTTACTGGCAACCTAGGGAGTTGAAATTTAGCACGTAGTTGCGGGCACGGTGACAATACAATTTGAAAAAATTAAAATTCCGAAAGGTGTCGAAATTATTGAAAATCTCTCAAACACACGGGAAATCTTGCGATCGATTTTTGAGTAACTTCCCGGTAAGCTATAGACTTGAAACTTGACACATTTATCAGAACCCGGTGACAATGCAATCCCTCATCAAAAAATTTCCTGTAGGTGGCGCACTGATCGAGATATTTGAAAAATTCGATTTCAATCAGAAATATTGCGATCGAATTTTAACTAACTTACTGGCAACCAGGGAGTTGAAATTTAGCACGTAGTTGCGGGCACGGTGGCAATACAATTTGAAAAAATGAAAATTCCGAAAGGTGGCGCTCTGGTCGATATAATTGAAAATCTCTGAAACACACGGGAAATCTTGCGATCGGCTTTTGAGTAACTTCCCGGTAAGCTATAGACTTGAAACTTGACACATTTATCAGAACCCGGTGACAATGCAATCCCTCATCAAAAAAATTCCAGTAGGTGGTGCACGGATCGAGATATTTGGAAAATTAGTTTTCAATCAGAAATTTTGCGATAGACTTTTAACTAACAAGGCATTTAATTTCTTCGAACCTTCTTGATTGTAGGCAATACTAAAAAATAGATAATAAAAAGATGATAAAAAAAATTTAAAGAAAACCTTTATATGAATGCTGTCAAAAAGCAGCCGCAAATTTCTCGTTAAACAAAGACATGGTGTCGGTGTCTTTGGTTTTGAAATTTTAGTCATACCAATTGTAATAAATTTTTGAAATTTGAAAATATAAAGGTGGAGTGCATGTTTGCAAACTAAGGTAAACAATTTCTTATATGACGTTCACGTTCAGCCACAAACTCGAGTTTATTGACAACAACATTATGAAGTAACTCAAAAAATGACCCATAAACTTGACTTTATGGCCCAGCGTGAACGTAATCTTAGAGCCGAAATGGAATTTCGGAAATCGACTATAGTCTTTAACTAATTTTCTGGCAACCTAGGGACTTAAAATTTAGCTGGTTGTCGCGGGCACAACAATTTCGTTGAGGACTATCGTCGATTGCGTGCGCAACTCATTAATTAGTTTGCGAACGTGCACTCCACCTTTATATATTCAAATTTCAAAAATTTATTACAATTGGTATGACTAAAATTTCAAAGCCAAAGACACCGACACCATGTCTTTGTTTAACGAGAAATTTGCTGCAGCTTTTTGACAGCATTCATATAAAGGTTTTCTTTAAAAATTTTGTATCATCTTTTTTCTATTCAATTTGGTCTAGACTTGTTTGGGGCTCGGGTTGCAAATCTGCCCTTTTAAAAGTTAATACATATGTACATGTGAATAGAAGTCAGTTGTTGCCTTCAGTAAAATTTAAGACGACCGCTAACCACTTGGTTTAGTTCAACTTTTAAGTACATATTAAATATGTTGTCGATTTTTATATTTTAAATAGGGAGTCTATCAACAACTTTGTCTCAAACGGTAGAAATCACTAAAATTTATAGAAGTAATCTACCGAAGACCGATAAAAAGACTACTATGTTTGAAAAAATTTCGCAACTTCGATCTTATATCATCAAAAATTAGACCATTCAGACCTATATAAATGGTAATTTCTGGAAAAATTTACCAAAAAACCCAAATTGTATAAGCGGTTATCGCATTTCTATAATGGGTGGTATGTATGCGTATTTATGACCTAAAATTATTATTTCATATGGCTTTCCGTCAACTAAAAATATTCGCAGCAATTTTTTTTCTCAAAAATAGAGATCACAAACATAAAAATTTTAAAAAAGTCAAGATAAGAAATATTTACCTATATTTTGAAAAAAAAAAAATAAAAACAATTTTCAAAGACAAAAAATAAAAAAAAAATTGCCCGATAGCTGTAGCTGTACTCGAACCATCAACCGCTCGACCACTACCCCCCGACGCTTCCCACTGAGCTATCGCTTTATGTACAAATTGATTGTCAAATAACCAATTCAAGTGGCATGAGAAATTTTCATTCGCTTATTACAGATAAATGAAGCAGTATTGGTTATATATTAGATAATTGTGCACTGCCTTAGAGGTATACCAACAAATCCATAAGCATTTCATAAAAATGTATGCATATTTAGTATGGGTTTTAGCTTGGCAAATCGTTGCATGTAAAATTTGTTAGCGTATTAATATAATAGATGTAGATAGATAATGAAGCTGCCCTGTGTGGTGAACATCAAATTAAAATATTCGACGAATGTATGTAAAAATTCTTATTATTTAGTTTGTAGAACAAAAAAAAATGTGCTTTCATTTAAATTTGTACTTTCATTAATCAACATTAAATTTATACGTTTACACGCTTCATAAGGTGTTTATAAGGATTGATGAGTCCCCCTATTATTTCAACAAACATTTATCTAAAATCACTGCCCCAAACGATGTAGTACGTAGAATTTACGTATATTAGCATGAACGTAGGGTAAAACTGTGTTACGATTCTAGGGTTAAAAAGAAAATCAACATAATTTTTGAAAAAAACCGAAATTTTGAATTTTTAATATAAAATATACTTAAAAAAATGACTTTCAATTGATGCACTTTGGTTGAAATTATTTGAGATTGCAATTTCAATGTTTCTAAGACGTTGGCAACATTTTTTTCTGCAAAGAGATGATTACCTCATGAAAAACACTTTTTTATTCCAAATATTGAGAGTGTAACCCCAAACAGTTTATATCCGGGTAGCGAAATTTTCACGTGGAGGCAATACCAAGTCATAAGTAAAAAGAGTTCTGTTTTTTCCAAAAAAATGTATGGTCACCGTAATTTATATAACAAGGGCCAGCCTTCTTTTTTTATTTGCCATTGAATCTATTATTTCATCAACTTTTACTTCTGTGTCCCTGTGGACATTCAATAGTGCTAGACCATTTAGGCTGCCTTCTCCGGTTTTGTGTGTTATTTTATTTTCACTCATTTTTCACAAAAATTCCGACTCGATTTGCTTAGAATTATTCACTTTTGAAGCTACATGGACGTTAGCATAACGGTTCTTGGAATGTATGTATAAAATAATGTCAATAAGAAGCAGTGTTGTCATAGCACAGATTTTTTGTTATCGACTTTGTATTGTCACACGTTACATCCATATTGAACATCTACGGATCGCCATCCATATGTAGCGTGGGTAAATTAGATTAGCTTGGATGGCATGCTACACGTTCAGTATGGATGTAACAGCCATGGATCGCGTCAATATGGATGTAACGTGTGATACCCCTCTTATGCAAACGGCCCAAAAGCTTAGGCCCCTGTCATGGAATTGACGTTTTTCGATTTTCATGCAATCGAAATTTTTGCAAACATGTCATAAAAACTAGTTTTCACATATACAGTTGTATATCTCAGGTGTGGTTTAAACCCATAAAACCACCCCCTGGTTGCGTCCCTGGTTTCAGCGTATATGAGAAATGTATATTTTTGGTTATAATATTGATCATATAATGATAAATAATTGTGTAGAATTACAATAAACAAAATTTAGTAAACAAATTTGATCAAAACCACCAAAAAAAAGACGGAAATATGACTTTTTTTAATTTAATACTAAATAAGTTTTGGAAAAGGTAACTTAAAAAAAAAATTTTTTTAACCTTTTTTGTAGCCCACTCAATTTCCTTTAAGAATCTGTATCTATCTTTGTCGTATATGGATAATTGCATTTTTGACATTTTTTGAAAGAAAAAATTGGAAATCGAAAAAAATGCTAATTTTTGAAGCTAGAATACTAGAAAACGGCTACTCTGAGAATATTTGGCCATTGCAAATTTTGTAGGGAATTCGATTTCCTTCAAAAATATGTGCAGGTAAATGGTGTTTTACAACAATGGTTTGTCGTTTTTATGCCAAATATGAGGAAAAGTCTGTAAAATCTAAACTAGCGATGATATACCTCTAGACTTTAATTTAAAAATCTGAAAAAATTACAGTAACCTTTCTTAAAAAGAAAATCAATATAATTTCTGAAAAAAACGAAATTTTGAATTTTTGGCCCAGTCTAATAGATAGTAAAAATATCATTGTCAGGGGCGAGACGTCCCCACGTTGGGCTAGCAAACCTCTTTTGTACACCCTTATTAGTATCTGGACCGCTCTGGTTAATAGGTGGAATGTGTAGAGGGAAATTTTTTTTAAATGGTTTGCTGGGTATCTGGGACATACTTACCCAAATTCGCTACACATGAATGTGCCATGGACAAAATTGGAGGTGTAAACCTCAAGTGTCCACGAGCGGATTCGCGTACCTCTGGTGGGGGCATGACTTGAAGAGCGCATCTTAGTAGGGGGCACGGTAGCAAGTGGCGGGGTGGGCAAGCATGACAGGCCATACTTGCAAAAAAAAATTATAGGGCACAAAATTCGGGTTGGCTGGTTTCTGCGGTGGGAACCGAAAGTTGTAATGGGCTTTAATATTGCGCAGTGGTGGCGGAGTCACCTAGAGCCCAATTTCGCTCCGCATTTAATTAAAAATTTTGGCTTTTTAATATTCTTAAATTGTTTTGTTTATTTTTGGTGTGCAGCGTTGATGGCAGATGTTTTTGTCTGCAAATTTCTTTTACATCCTATTTGCAAACGTCAAAATTACATATCAAAACGAAAGGAAAGAACTTAACTAAGAAAGAGCTTTTAGGGGTTGCCGCTTTTTTTTCTCTTTCTATGATGTAGCAACAAAATCGATGGGTCAATGTCCGACGGCGATTAGCGGACAGGAAAAAACGATAGGAGTGTAACTTTAGGCGAATAATAAAGGGGAAGGAAAAGGCATAAAAGGGCGTATCAGAGGTTCGTACGGCAATAGTATCGAACTGTTACCGTCACGGCATACCACTACCTCCGCGCTTATACAAAAAAATATAGTGCCAAAAGTTTTTATATTTAAATTTAAAAAAAAAAAAGTTTAGTTTTAAAATCGAAAGTTTTTTTTTAAAACATAAATACTGAGGGGTAAAGAAAAACCCCAGTGAAGTTGTTGCAGCCAAAGGGCTTTTAACTTGGAAAATTTTGATTTTTGAAAATAGGGTGAGTAAAGTGAAGATTAGTGGATAAGTCCGCATATATATAAATATGCCTATGCGGATACGTATATACATGTGTGTGATTTTTGGCGCGGTTCAAAAAGAAATTTTGTTAAGAAGTTGTTTAAATAAATTTAGTCGTGGTAAATCAGTCGTTTTCGAACACAAAATATCCTTTTTTTTTAATTTTTGGAATGCAGAAAAAAATTATTTTTTTCTGGAAAGTAATGTAAATTTGCCAATTTTAAAATCTACAGTAAATCCCAAATATTGTATAATCATATTTTTTTAGTTTCAAATTTCATACTTGTAATATAATATCTGTCGTTTTGAAGTAATTAATTTATACATCGGTTCGTCAAACCCACATGCGTATATGCATAAATATATATATATATATACGGATACTTGTCCAGATTAAAGTTAAAGGTGTTAAGTGCTAAAAAAAAGGAAAATCCATTCTTATAGGAAGTGGCGGTACACGTTCCGGTGCGCCTAGGCGAAAGGAAACAGCCGAAGTGAATTTTTTGTTTGTGGGAATCCTTGCGGCGAAGTGTAAGTTTTCAAATATTCCGTAATTAAAATAGAAAAAAAAATTAAGGTAACCTTTTTCTTTAGTGTGCACATTAAGTTCGGCGTGGAGGTACATATATACGAAATGCACAACTCGCCGTAAGTTTGAAAAATTTTCCATTTTTATAACACGTTTACATATACATATATCTTCTGGCGGGTAACCCAAATCCCATTTTGTAACAACCACGGCGATCGGAAATGCGTTCCAAAATTTGAAACTAAAATTCGTCCATTTTAAAAATCAACCGATTTTAAGGTCCGATCCTATACTCGCAATAACGAAGAGAGAATCAGCTATAACCATTTTTCAATAAACGCATATACATTTTTTTTGTTAGTAATAATTTGTCTATATACGTTGTTGTGTCCTTTTTGCGCGTGCCTATGCTTCAATAAGTTGTATATTTTAACCTGTAAAGTTTTTTTTTTGGAACTTAGTCCATTTTTCTAAAATACCCCAAAAATTTAATTTCAATAACATAGTTCCGACAGGGTTTCTCACTCATAAAAAAACTACAAGAATAATTTGAACTTTATAGCAACGAGTAAAGCTTTTTATAGCAAGTTCCTTTTGCTTGTCTGGAATAGCGTAAATGAAGCACGGTATCGGATGCTCATAAGAACCAAAAAAAAACAAGTAAGGAAGTCTAAGTTCGGGTGAAACCGAACATTACATACCCAGCTGTGCACATAAAGTGGGCGTGATCGTTCACCGATTTTTCTTATTTTCTGTGGTAGTACTCTACATAAACATAACATGCCTGGTACCTAGTTTCGTAAATCTATCTCACACCGTTCTGAAGTTGTTAGCAGTCGAATTTAAAAATTGCTTGACTCATAAGTGGGCGGTGCCACGCCCACTTTCCAAAATTTTGAAAAAATTATGTAAAGAATATGAAAGTTGATGCATGTACCAAATTATATTATTATAGCGAAATCAGTTAATTAGATATGGACTTTTCAATATTTCCACCTCCTTTCAATATAACTTTTATGAAAAAGTAGGCGTGGTCGCGAAGCGATTTCGTTTATTTTCTATAGCTGAATTTACCACAACAATAGTATGTCCTCTACGAAATTTCGTTATACTAGCATAAACTGTTCTGAAGTTATTAAGAGTCAAAATTTTAAAATTTCTTCAAATATACGTGGGCGGTACCACGCCCCCTTTTCAAAAATTTTTATAAAATCGGCCTTAGAACATCTAAATCAATACATATTGCAAATTTTATCATTGTAGCTGCTTCTAATATTGAATTAACCCATTTTATACGTTTTTCGAAATTTTCGATATCGAAAAAGGGGCGTGGTTATGGTCCGATTTTACCCATTTTCAATAGCAATCTATTCTGAACCCAAATAAGTACGCATGCCAAATTTGGTGAAGATATCTCATTATTTGCTCAAGTTATCGTGTTAACGGACAGACGGACGGACGGACGGACGGACGGACGGACATGGCTCAATCAAATTTTTTTTCGATCCTGATCATATTGATATATGGAAGTCTATATCTATCTCGATTCCTTTATACCTGTACAACCAACCGTTATCCTAACAAAGTTATAATACCCTGTGTACAAGTACAGCTGGGTATAAAAATACGTATAATTTATTCAAAATTTTAGTACTGAAAACAGAAAATTAGAGTTTAAGATATAAGTTAACACATAATTACGGTGACCATCCGTTCTGTTTTTGGCAGAACAGTTCTGTTTTTAAGGAGCTTGTTCTGCGTATTTTTTTTTCTTAGGAAAATAACAGAAATGTTCTGTTTTTAAGCAAATGTTCTGTTTTTGTTCTGCTTTTTTGTGCCGGCAACCTTTCTTTAACAAATGTAATGAGTAGCTCTGTAAAGTTAGTTTGCTCAATAATTTTAAAACTGTATGAAAAATTTAAAGGGTAAAGCCATGTGAAGTGTGCACATTTTGAAAACTATCATTTCATTGGATAGTGGGCCAGACTCAAATCTCGTGCTAAAAATATTTCGTCAAAATTCGTGTCTTTGTTGATGTTATTGGAGATTGAACTTTTGATAATTTTCTGATCAGATAATATTGAAAAATTATTTTCTCATAAACTACTGCAGATAAATCAATGAATTATTTTTACTTACAGATAATTGTTTTTACCATATTATAAGTAATTTTATGCGATCTTATTGTTTAAACAATTATACTTTAAATCATTTTTTTTTTAAACAAATATTTTTTTTTTCGTTCTACACGCTCAAAAAAATTTCAAAATATGTAAAATAACGCGTAAAACAGTCACCTTTAATAATAAAAAAAAAATTTTTGTCCATTTATACCATTCCAAAGATATTGCAATTTTTGTCACCCCTTGCGACCAAATTGTTAAAATAATGATGTTTTAAAAATATATTTTTCAACAAATATCACATTTTTTTCGTTCTGTAAAAAGTTTATAGCCGGGTAGCGAAATTTTTACGTGAAGGCAATACCAAGCCTTAAATAAAAAGAGTTCTGTTTTTTCCAAAAAAATTTATGGTCACCGTACACATAATCAATTACTTACCAGTTTGCCTTTGCTAAAATATAGCGATTTACATATTTACATAAATTTTGGCTATCGCTGCAACAGCTTGTTTACCTTTTGTTTCCGCTGCATTAAACCTAATTACATACTTACATTCCTTTGGCCATAGCCACAATAACTTCCAACTAGCGAAGTGTTGCTGACACTTCATTTAAATTTTATTTCGCAATAAGAATTCCCACAGGTGAATTCTTAATTGCTAACTAATATTATTTTACATTTCCTGTTTTGCAATCGAAGTTGCGCCAATTCAAAGAATTAGCGCAACAACCGAATTATTTGGCACTAACCAGTTGCACGCGCATCCGGTAAAATGGAAAGCGCTGACACCAGCGTCTGGAACAATTTAACAAGCAAGTCGTTGTTGCTTTTGCAATTAAAATTTAGCTTTAATATTTCAATTATTCAATTCTGTAGCGTAGTTACTCGGTTGGAAGTCTAAACAAAAACTTCCTTGTTTGGCGCCCGACGCAAAAGTTATACCCGGCAAAACTAAATAAGTAACTCTTAATAGTTAAGTAAATTTCAAACGAAACTAAATAAGTAAAGTGAAGCCAAAACAAATTAAGTGAAATAAATAACTCTCAATATCTAAGCGACTTCTAAACAAAACTAAATAAGTAAAGTGAAGTCAAAACAAATTAAGTGAAATAAATAACTCTCAATATCTAAGTGACTTCTAAACCAAACTAAATAAGTAAAGTGAAGTCAAAACAAATTAAGTGACTCTCAATATCTAAGTGACTTTTAAACAAAACTAAATAATGACTTTAAACCGAAATTGAATAAACGAAGAAATAACCGAATATTATAGAAAAAGGGAAAATCATCAAAAATTATTGTAAAGAGGCCAATGAGCCCAACCTAATCAACAAAAAATCATCAAAAATTATTGTAAAGAGGCCAATGAGCCCATCCTAATCATCAGAAAACATCAAAAATTATTGTAAACAAATATCAACTACACCACAATCGAGGAGAGGCCTCAGACAACATCAAGATTATTGTAAAAAGCACCTTAATCATCAGAAATCAGGAAAAATCAACCACACAAATATACCACGACCGAGGAGTAGCCTAGCAGAGGCCTTAGTAGCAGCACAGCAAAAGGGAACATACTCACTCAAATTATTTTTTCTTCCTTCTAAAAATGGCAAACCCAAATAACCTAATAAGACCATCGCTCTTAGGGAATCCCAACCCAACCCCAAATCCAAATCCAAACCCAAATCCAGTCCCAAACCCACAGCCCACCCCTACACTACAACCCTCACCCGATCTACAAAACCTAGTGAGGACCCTAGTGACACAAATACTAACGACAGACGGACGGACCATAATCCAAGACATAAGAGGCACAGAGGCAAACCCAATACCGACTACTGACTAAACCATCGACGAACAACAACAGGAACAACAAATCTTACTTGAACACAAAAGAGCGCACAGAAATGCAACAGAGAACAAAAAACAATTAATTCAAAAATTCTATTTCCCACAAATGCAGTCAAAAATCAAACAGTGTAAAATTTGTGCCGAAAACAAATACGACAGGCACCCTAACAAACCAGAAATAAAAAATACACCGATTCCGGAATACCCAGGACAAATCGTCCACATCGATATTTTTATAGCAGAAAAAAATCTGGTGCTAACAGCTATAGATAAATTCTCAAAATACGCACAAGCAAGAGTCATCAAATCAAAATCAATAGAGCACATTCGCGAACCATTAAGGCAAATCCTCTTTACATTTGGAGTACCCCAAATGATCGTAATTGACAACGAAAAATCCCTCAATTCACACTCAATAAATTTTATGGTCGAAGACCAGTTAAGAATAAAAATCTACAAAACCCCACCTCACACTCACACCGCAAATGGCCAAGTCGAACGCTTCCACTCAACCCTTGCAGAAATTCTAAGATGTTTGAAAAACGAAAAAATAGACAGAAATTTCGAAGAATTGCTTGAGAGAGCAATTTACGAATACAACTTCTCAATTCACTCTACAACTGGACAAAAACCAATAGAAAACTTTTTTGGACGAAAAGTCTACATTAACCCTGAACAGTACGAAGCAGCCAGACAAAATAACATACAAAGACTAAAACTTAAACAGGAAAAAGACTTAGCGCACCATAACAAAAACAAAACACCCAACAAGAACTACACACCCGGACAGAACATTTTCGTTAAAATCAACAAGAGATACGGGCAAAACTAACCCCCCGATACAAAAAAGAAACAGTCAAAGAAAACAATTCATCCACTGTCCTTACAGAATCGGACAAAGTGGTACATAAAAGCTTAATAAAATAAAAATGTTTAAATTTTTTTTTCTTCTTCCAAATTTTTTAATTTATCCAAAATTTTTCCATTTTTCTTTTCGAAACGAAAACAAAAAATGTTTCTTTTCGAAATAGAAAAAGCGGGAAAGAATTATTAAACGTAACGTAAAAATTTTATAAAAAAAAAAAAAAAATCTAAAAATTTTTTAATGAAAATAAACGAAATAATGAAAATTATGCATTATTGTATTATTTTTATTATGAAATTTTTAGATTGACCATAACCCTAATGACGACATCAGCAAACGTACAATTCCTGGACTACTCATCATCCCAACTCGTTACAATTGACTCAGGACCGGCGAAATTACAGACAGGAAATTTTAAAATTATACATATAATAGAGATAGACGACTACGACAAGACTATACGACGCTTAGAAACGACAATAAATGAACAGCTCCCAAATCATCCGAAGAAAGTGCGCACAGTAACGGAAGGAAATTTTGACGTCGAGAAGTTGCGCGTGACACAGACAGCTGATAATTTCTCCACTCGACTCTCACACCTGCTAGCAGAGGGCAATCCCCGACCTAACGATGTAACCGAGCAATGGAAGCATATCTCTCACTCATTGCGTACCGCCGCTGAGGCCACTATAGGGTTCCAGCGAGCCCGCAAGAACAACTGGTACGATGAGGAATGCAAAACTGCCTCGTAAAAAAAGGACGCTGCCTACAAGGAGACGTTGCGAACGGGCGCAACCCGCAGTGTATGGCAACAATATCGTGAGGCAAAGAAGGAAGAGAGACGCCTTTTCAGAAAAAAGAAAAGTGAGGCCGAAAGGCGTGAGTGTGAGGAGATTGAGATGCTGGCTGACAGGAATGATGCCCGAAAATTCTATGAAAAGATCCGGCGGATGACGGAAGGTTTTAAGACCGGGGCAAGCTCCTGTAAGGACAAAAATGGCGACCTGGTAACCGACGTACAAAGTGTACTTAAATTATGGAGGGAGCACTTCTCCTCACTGCTAAATTGCGAGGGAGACGTCGAACCCGATACCCCAATCCTTGACGATGGAAAAGTCGCCCCACCACCTGACTATGATGAAGTGAGGATAGCGATATCCCGGCTCAAAAACAACAAAGCGCCTGGAAAAGACGGACTACCCGCCGAGCTGTTCAAACACGGAGGCGAAGAGCTGGTAAAAAGCATGCATCAGCTCTTATGCAGAATATGGTCAGACGAATGCATGCCTCCGGATTGGAATTTAAGTGTGCTTTGCCCAATCCACAAGAAAGGCGATCCCGCTAACCGCACCAACTACCGCGGAATTAGTCTTCTTAATATTGCATATAAGGTTCTTTCTAGCGTGTTGTGTGAAAGACTGAAGCCCATCGTAGACAAACTGATTGGACCTTATCAGTGTGGCTTTAGACCTGGTAAGTCTACCATCGACCAGATTTTCACGATACGCCAAATCCTGGAGAAGACCCATGATAAAAGAATCGACACACACCATCTCTTTGTCGATTTCAAAGCCGCTTTTGACAGCGCAAAAAGGAGTTGCCTGTATGCAGCCATGTCTGAATTTGACTTCCCTGCAAAGCTTATACGGCTTTGCCAAATGACGTTGAGCAATACCAACAGCTCCGTCAGAATCGGGAAGGACCTCTCTGAGCCATTTGAAACCAAACGAGGCTTCAGACAGGGCGACTCCCTTTCGTGCAATTTCTTCAATCTGATGCTGGAGAAGATAATTCGAGCAGCAGAGCTAAACCGCAATGGTACAATCTTTTACAAGAGCGTGCAATTGCTGGCGTATGCCGATGATATTGATATCATTGGCCTTAACAACCGCGCCGTAAGCGCTGCCTTCTCTGGACTGGATAAGGAAGCGAAAAAAGTGGGTCTTGCCGTGAACGAGGACAAGACGAAGTATTTGCTGTCATCAAAGAAAGAGTCGGCGCACCTGCGCCTTGGCAGCCATGTCACTGTTGATAGTTACAAATTTGAAACTGTGAGGGACTTCGTCTATTTGGGAACCAGTATTAACACCGAAAATAATATCAGTCTAGAACTCCAACGGAGAATCACTCTTGCCAACAAGTGCTACTTTGGACTGAGTAGGCAATTGAGAAGTAAAGTCCTCTCTCGAAGAACAAAGATCACGCTCTATAAGTCTCTCATCATACCAGTCCTGATGTACGGCTCGGAATCATGGACAGTATCCAGAGAAGATGAGATGGCCCTTGGAGTATTTGAGAGAAAAGTTCTCCGGAAGATTTATGGTCCTTCCCGTGATGCCAACGGCGAGTATCGAAGGAAATTCAACGATGAGCTGTACGAGCTTTACGCAGACCTGACCATAGTTCAGCGGATTAAAGCCCAAAGGCTCCGCTGGCTGGGTCATGTTATGCGAATGGAAAAAGAAGCTCCAGCACAGAAAGTTTTACTATCCACACCCGAATTCGGCAGCAGAGGAAGGGGGAGGCCTCGACTGAGATGGAAACAACAGGTGGAGGATGACTTGTACTCCCTTGGGGTTTCCAATTGGCGTCAGTTATCGCTAAAAAGGAATGACTGGCGTGCTTTGATATGCAACGGCCAAAATCGCCTAGGCGGTTAAGCGTCATTATGACGCAAGCCAAGATTAGATTAGATTAGAAATTCAATAAAAGAATTCCAATCTAATGAGTTAGAAGAATTAAAAACACTTAAAAATCGTAATCAGCTATATTTTTTCATTAATTCAATATCCATAGGAATAGTTATACTAGTTATTATAAGTACAATGTTAAAATTAAGATTTTTACGAAAAATAAATAAAGAGAAAGAACCCAACCGAAACACTATAGAAATAGGAATAGAAGACGTACCAAAGTTTTATGTTAACTCATCGATCGAGGACGCTCGATTTTAAGGGCGGAGGAGTTAACACATAATCAATTACTTACCAGTTTGCCTTTGCTAAAACATAGCGATTTACATATTTACATAAATTTTGGCTATCGCTGCAACAGCTTGTTTACCTTTTGTTTCCGCTGCATTAAACCTAATTACATACTTACATTCCTTTGGCCATAGCCACAATAACTTCCAACTAGCGAAGTGTTGCTGACACTTCATTTAAATTTTATTTCGCAATAAGAATTCCCACAGGTAAATTCTTAATTGCTAACTAATATTATTTTACATTTCCTGTTTTGCAATCGAAGTTGCGCCAATTCAAAGAATTAGCGCAACAACCGAATTATTTGGCACTAACCAGTTGCACGCGCATCCGGTAAAATGGAAAGCGCTGACACCAGCGTCTGGAACAATTTAACAAGCAAGTTGTTGTTGCTTTTACAATTAAAATTTAGCTTTAATATTTCAATTATTCAATTTGAATAGTCAGTCTCATTTCTGTAGCGTAGTTACTCGGTTGGAAGTCTAAACAAAAACTTCCTTGTTTTATATATGTAGATATGTATAGGGTATAATTTTTGTTTGTATTAGTATAAATTTCAGTTTCGTACAAAGCGGATATGCCCATAATTTTTAAAGGTTAATTTCAAATAGTATGCAAATATATATAGGTAGGGATAAGACTAATCTAACAGAGCCCTATTAGGTAGGATTCCCTGAACCTTTTTTCTTCAACTAAAATTTTTTTTCGCATATTTTTTTCACACACGGCAGGACGTTTTGTCGACACAAAACAAAAAAAAAATTTATGTAATAAGTCTGCGTTCAAATAATGTTATATTTTGCACATTTTATCCACACTTTTAATATATTTTGATGTTATTGATTTTTTAAAATGATGAGCTAAATTTCTTTTAGGCGGGAGATCGCTGGACAGGATTAGCGAGCGGTCCAAGGTAGGGTGGGATTATTGGGGTTGGGAAGTGTGGTGGTAAGGAAGATGGAAGTAGGGGATAAATATGTGTCCGTCCGGCTCCTTGGTGGCGGGTTGAGAACCGCGTCCCAATGCATCTGAGCTAGCCAGGGAACCACCAGGAGCCAAAGTGATCGTGTACGTGACAATATTTATTATGGCGCCCAATCAAAATACGAGTAAATTCGCTAGTGTACCAAGGTACCTAGCATTTAATATCTTTGAAATTAACATCAGCGCTAAAAGAAGTTTAAATTGGCGCCCGCAGAAAGCAGAAAAATCCTCTATACTAGTGAGGATTGAAAAATTCCTTTTTAATTAAACTTCGCTTTTATAAATTTATTTAAACTTTTTGTTCATACAATAAAATCTCCATCGCAAAAGGGCCGGATGAACTGTCAGCCTTGTCGAACTAGGTGACTTGCTTATATAAACAGTTGTGAATAGGTTCAATTGCACTAGTTCCGCAGGAGTCAGTCCATCTGTCCCGAGCCAATAGTCATTCTGTGACATAGTCATTTACCATTAGATGATCTATCCGCACCGCCATTAAACAATACAGATTTAATATTCAACTTTTTTTATATGGATTTTTAATTAGCTTAGCAGTGTAGTCATTAATGGGGACCGGAGTTTTTAAAGAAGCTTTTGATGCTCCATATATAGAAATTTTTTTTTGAGACCACAACCATTCGGTAACGAAAGTGGTTGTGAAGCCAAACGTTGTTTTTTTTTAATTTTTTTATATACAGTCCACACACTAGCTCACCCAGAAACGTAAGTGCCAAGAGTCGATAAGTTTGAGATTATTTTTGAAATTTGTTTTGAAAATTTTTTTTTGTGTTTTTGTGGTACAAAAGATTCTCTTGATCACAGCTATAGTGGTGTCAGGAGTCGATATTTCTTTTTGGAGATTATTTTTTTAAATATTTTGGAACATTTTATGAACACGTTTTTTTTTGGAAGTTTCTTTTGAATAGAACCCATAAATAGAGGAGTCTTGAAGGACCTTTTGACTATTGTTTTTGAATACATTTTTTTTAATACCCAAAATTATACATTTTTTTATGCAACACACGCCACCCGCTTACAATACGCGTAGTAGATTGAAAAGCGCAGCCATGGCAACAGGCAACTCCAATACACAACTACCGGCCGAAGGTGATGCATCCTTCATCGATTTGTCTGACAGGATTGTAGTTTCAAAGGGCAGTGGGGATAGAGTTGGAGGAGATAGGGTACAAGAAGGTGCCAGAAATATGCCACCTGCGGCTGGCGGTAACACAGGTACTATGCCTAAACAAAACCAGGGGGACAAGTCACCCAATCATTACTTATACGTCCGCCCTTGCTGTCTTATCCTCCCCTTCGATTACAACACCCTGCTAACAACGCTGCACCCAATCCGCCTGGAACACATGGTATACGCGACGAAGTAGGTCCCTTGATAAGAAACATGATGGGCGAAGCGAAAGAGGCTTTATTAGAAGAAATGCGAAGGAACATGCAGGAAATGATGAAATCTATGCAGAGTTCAAACGGTGAGGCGTCGAATGGGGGTCAAAGGCACGGAGAGCGCATGCCATCGAAGAAGAGGAAGCATAACATCAGCAGCGAGTCAAGGCGTTCCATACCAGAGAATGAAGCCACAAACGAGAATGTAACACATAATTTGAACATCCAACGTCATATCCCTGCAAGGTCGTATACAACCCCTTTTCCTTCAGTTAGAGCGCAACAGCAACATCGGCGCATGAGAGATGCACCCATAACAAACCCTCAAATATTCCCTCAAAGCATTTTACCCGAATTTCAAAATAGGAATGTCGTCACCCGATCTGATATCAACATAGACAAGTGGGGTATCAATTATCAAGGTCACTGTGATGCCATGACCATAGAAGATTTCATTTTTAGACTTGAATATTTAAAAGAAAAATATGGCTGTTCATGGGGGGATATACTGCGAGATTTCCACCGTCTTTTAGGGGGCGAAGCTCGCGAATGGTACTGGCTCTTCATTCGCACAAACCGAAACGTAGACTGGCCAACTTTGCAGTTTGCATTACAGCGACAGTTCGCGTGCCAGCTCACAGATTTTGAACTGATGAGAGAAATTAATGAGCGAAAACAAAAAACAGGTGAGAGTATCGACGAATACTTTCATGCTATTGGCATACTTAGGGCTAGGCTTAGAAACCCAATACCCGAATACGAGATGGTTCGCCTTATCAAAGGAAATATCCGGGAGTCATTGGCAAAGTTAGTATACCTCATTGCTGTATACTCGGTCGAACAGCTGCGCATGGAATGTAAGGAGGTAGAAAGATGTTTCCCGCGTAGAGACCGGATACAGCATGGTGGATTCGCTGCCCAAGGGCGCTCGTATCAAGTCAACGAAATAAACACGACACAGACTGATGAACAGGACTCTCCCAGAGATGAGGGTCAAGTCTCTGTGGAAGAGGTCCGCTATCAGAGGGTAACCAAACTCCCGACAGTTCGTGATCAGGCCAACCGTAAAAACATAGTATGTTGGAATTGCGGCGTCGAGGGCCACTTGTTTACTGACTGCATGTCATTGAATAGGCGTATATTTTGTTATAAATGTGGGAAGTTAGATGTAATCACTCCCAAGTGCCCCGTGTGTAACATGGCGGGAAACGTGAAACGGAACGTGATTACAGCGGGGGTATCGCGCTCCACTCAAGCCCGAATAGATTCGTCAACCAACACATCCTTAGATATACACGTCATGAGTCAAGATAACCAGGCAAAAGCAAAACCCCTTTACTAATACAAAAACCCGTTAATATTAAGAAGGTCACCCTACAACGTCCAGCTACGCTTTCCTATGAGGAACGAATGAGAAGATATCGTGAAAATCGTGAGCGAATTTTTGCTGACAGTGTGCTGCTAGGTCGTCGAATGGTATCACGTAGAATACAAAAGACCCGAGAGAGGTATCAACGAAGAAAGCGTTGGCGTCAACAAGTAGTAGCCACAGTAAAGCAGGCTGATCGAAATGATCCGCGGGTATACGCGGATATAGAAATTAAGGGGGTAAGAGTACGCGGATTGCTGGATACAGGGGCGTCTATTAGTATTTTGGGAAAAGGATGTCGAGAGTTTATTGAGGATTTGAATGTCCCTATACAAAGATTTATATCGAGTGTGACCACTGCAGGAGGCGGTGCACATACGGTTTTAGGAAAAGTTGGTGTGCCTGTAAAATACAACAATTTAGAAAATAATATAATATTTTATTTATGTCCATACCTAGAACAAAGCATTTATCTTGGAATAGACTTTTGGTGCAGTTTTCAATTAGCTCCAAACGTAGTAGGTGTTGAGGAGATTGACTTGTCTCGCTTAGAGCAAGAGATGGTGACGGTAGAAGATCGAAACGAACGTCGTGTGTTGCACGATCTTACTGCAGAGCAACAACAACGTTTGCAACAGGTCAAAGATAGTTTCATGACCTTTGAAAAAGATGGACTTGGCCGAACTCATCTCGAAAAATATTCGATCAAATTAATAGAGGATGCAGTTCCAGTAAAAGACCGTCATTATCCTTTGTCTCCGGCGATGCAATCAATCGTATACACTGAAATAGATAAAATGTTAGAGTTTGGAGTCATAAAAGAAAGCGAGAGTCCCTGGAGTAATAGGACCACGGTCGTTCGTAAGCCAGGTAAGAACCGATTTTGTTTAGATGCAAGAAAGTTGAATGCTTTAACGTTTAAGGATGCATATCCCTTACAAAATATAGAGGGTATCATTAGCCGAATCGATGATACACACTATATTAGTAGCGTGGACCTAAAGTTCGCATTCTGGCAGATAGAACTAAAAGACAGCTGCAAACCATACACTGCCTTCACTGTCCCTGGGCGTCCCCTATATGAATTTGTAGTTATGCCGTTCGTAGGCATTTAATGCATTGAAGAAAGCGCTAACGAGTGCACCTGTGCTCAAGCATCCCGACTTTAGCAAACGGTTCTGGGTTCAATGTGACGCCTCTGATTATGGAGTTGGCGCGGTGCTGTATCAGAAGGCAGATAATGGTGGTGAAAATCCGATCGCGTATTTCTCACAGAAGCTAAATGATTGTCAACGAAAATACAGTACAACCGAAAAAGAGTGTCTGGCGGCAATAAGGGCAGTACAAAGATTTCGACCGTATATCGAACTTATGGCGTTCACAGTGGTGACTGATCACGTCAGTCTGAAATGGCTTATGTCATTGAAGGACCTGAGCGGAAGATTAGCGAGATGGTCTTTGCATCTTCAGGCATTTAACTTCGAAATTGAACACAGAAAAGGGTCTGAGAACATAGTTGCGGATACTTTGTCTCGTTGCATCGAAGACATTTCACAATCAATAGTTGCAGGTACAGACACAGTAGAATTCGAATCTGAAGAGAGATGGGATTGTCTTTAAGAAAATGGTAGTAAAGGATCCAGAGCTAGAAGAGAGTGAACGGAAGCTATGGGTACCTGCGGCATTAACATCCACAATAATTTAAAACGCGCATTGTTCTGAGACTGCGGCACATGGGGGTATGACCAAAACGCTACATCGTATACGACGCATGTACTACTGGCCCAATATGGTCATACAAGTCCGAAACTTTGTTCGTGATTGCCAAGTCTGTAAGGAAAGTAAGCCAAGTAATGACATTATGAAACCGGGTATAGGGTCCGAAGTAGTCACAGAAAGACCGTTTCAAAAACTTTATATAGATTTTCTTGGCAAATACCCTAGGTCGAAAAGAGGAAATACTTTTATCTTTATAGTTGTCGATCATTTTTCTAAATTTACATTTTTGAAAGCCATGCGCGAAGCAACAACGACAAATGTCGTGAAATTCCTAATAGAGGATATCTTTTATAAGTTCGGAGTACCCGAGACAATTCACTCCGATAATGGAAAGCAGTTCACGTCCAAACAGTTTGCAAAAATGTTAGAGACGTATAGAATCAATCACTTAAAACGGCGTTTTACTCTCCACAATCGAATGCGGCAGAGCGGGTAAACCAATCGGTTTTAGCGGCGATCCGCTCATATTTGGAAAAGGACCACAGAGATTGGGACTTGTATTTGCCTGAAATAGAGTGCGCATTGCGAAGTGCAGTACATTCTGCAACAGGAGTATCGCCCTACTTTGCCTATTCGGAATGAACATGTTCACTAGTGGTGCTGACTATGCGTTGGCTCGAAAGCAAAGTGCCCTAAACGACAACGAAATGTTGTTGTTAGCTAACAACGATAGGATGAGGATCATGCGCGAAAAGATCAGGGAAAACATGCATGAGGCTTATAACACAAACGCAGCGCGGTACAATAAAAGGATTCGCGAAGTGCGATTCATACCCGGACAGGAGATCTATTAAACGCAATTTCGTATTGAGCGATTTCAAAAACAATATCAATGCGAAATTTTGCAAAAAATTTACAAAGTGTAGGGTAACGAGGCCTTTAGGGAAAAACATGTACCTACTCGAAACAATGTCTGGGCGTAGTTTAGGCGCGTGGCATGCCACAGATCTAAAGCAATAACAACTTACGTGATGGGTTTGGTTAGTGTTGTCAAAGTGATGCGTCTCCGGCGATGAGGGTCAAGTCGTCCGGAGATGTGTCCAAACGTGCATCGGCAAAAACCTCAAAAGAAGCAAGCAACCACAAAATAAAACCCTTAAAAAAAATATTTTTTTTTTATATACTTCCCGTAAATCACGATATAAATTGAGTAGCGATCGTAAATCACTGATGTTATCCATTAGTTCGCTTTTTTTTTTGCATATGCCCGGCATAGCTCCGAAGCAGGGGCGAGACGTCCCCACGTTGGGCTGGCAAACCTCTTTTGTACACCCTTATTAGTATCTGGACCGCTCTGGTTAATAGGTGGAATGTGTAGAGGGACATTTTTTTTAAATGGTTTGCTGGGTATCTGGTGCATGACATACTTACCCAAATTCGCTACACATGAATGTGCCATGGACAAAATTGGAGGTGTAAACCTCAAGTGTCCACGAGCGGATCGCGTACCTCTGGTGGGGGCATGACTTGAAGAGCGCATCTTAGTAGGGGGCACTGTAGCAAGTGGCGGGCTGGGCAAGCATGACAGGCCATAGTTGCAAAAAAAAATTATAGGGCACAAAATTCGGGTTGGCTGGTTTCTGCGGTGGGAACCGAAAGTTGTAATGGGCTTTAATATTGCGCAGTGGTGGCGGAGTCACCTAGAGCCCAATTTCGCTCCGCATTTAATTAAAAAATTTTGTTTTTTAATATTCTTAAAATTTTTTGTTTATTTTTGGTGTGCAGCGTTGACGGCAGATGTTTTTGTCTGCAAATTTCTTTTACATCCTATTTGCAAACGTCAAAATTACATATCAAAACGAAAGGAAAGAACTTAACGAAGAAAGAGCTTTTAGGGGTTGCCGCTTTTTTTTCTCTTTCTATGATGTAGCAACAAAATCGCTGGGTCAATGTCCGAAGGCGATTAGCGGACAGGAAAAAACGATAGGAGTGTAACGTTAGGCGAATAATAAAGGGGAAGGAAAAGGCATAAAAGGGCGTATCAGAGGTTCGTACGGCAATAGTATCGAACTGTTACCGTGACGGCATACCACTGCCTCCGCGCTTATACAAAAAAATATAGTGCCAAAAGTTTTTATATTTAAATTTAAAAAAAAAAGGTTTAGTTTTAAAATCGAAAGTTTTTTTAAAAACATAAATACGGAGGGGTAAAGAAAAACCCCAGTGAAGTTGCTGCAGCCAAAGGGCTATTGATTTTGAAAATTTTGATTTTTGAAAATAGGGTGAGTTAAGTGAAGATTAGTGGATAAGTACGCATATATATAAATATGCCTATGCGGATACGTATATACATGTGTGTGATTTTTGGCGCGGTTCAAAAAGAAATTTTGTTAAGAAGTTGTTTAAATAAATTTAGTCGTGGTAAATCAGTCGTTTTCGAACACAAAATATCCTTTTTTAATTTTTGGAATGCAGAAAAAAATTATTTTTTTCTGGAAAGTAATGCAAATTTGCCAATTTTAAAATCTACAGTAAATCCCAAATATTGTCTGTCGTTTTGAAGTAATTAATTTATACATGGTTCGTCAAACCAACATGTGTGTGTGTATATGCATAAATATATATGAGCCGGTTATTTTGAAAGTGGTTTAAGTCCACTTTTTAAAAAAAATTGAGTTAACGATGACAATAGTCACAGCCGTACATAATCTTTTCTTTTATAAACAATTTAAGTCTAGTATTATCAAAATCACTATGATTTGGGGCACTTGAAAATGGGCTAGTTAGCGAAACGCAAAAAAATTTATTTTGAAAGTGGTTTAAGTCCACTGAAAACCTCATGGAAGAGCATAATATTCATTTAAGATGTGCTGAATTGGCCAGAAAATCATTAAAAGAAGATCAAGATTTGGCCCGAAATAATCCAAATGTAAATTTCGCGTTTTCTTTCGATTTGGAAAAGGCGTTACCTTTCAATTCCTTTGGGTAATTTGACTAATGTTATTGTGAAACTAAAGTATTTTGTTTGCTTGTCAAACCCATGTAATAATTTTATTTTACTTATATAAAGGTAGTGGACTAATTTTAAGTGAAATAATTGACTTAAAATCATTTGAGCAAAGAACACGAAGTGGACTTATATTCCTTTTCATAAACAAATAAGTGATTTTATTAATTTTGAAAATGGTTTAAGTCCATTTGAGGTTCTGAAACACAGCTTATTCTTCTAGTAAAGTTTATAAAACGTACTACATTATATTTTCTAACATGTTTATGACCGCAAAGCCATAAAAACAACTTGATACCAGCTAACAATATTTTTGAAACAATGCAAATGCAAACCCCTAAATATCTCAGTACAACAGAAAGTGGACTTAAACCACTTTCAAAATAACCGGCTCATATATATACGGATACTTATCCAGATTAAAGTTAAAGGTGTTAAGTGCTAAAAAAAGGAAAATCCATTCTTATAGGAAGTGGCGGTACACGTTCCGGTGCGCCTAGGCGAAAGGAAACAGGCGAAGTACATTTTTTGTTTGTGGGAATCCTTGCGGCGAAGTGTAAGTTTTTAAATATTCCGTAATTAAAATAAATTAGTGTGCACATTAAGTTCGGCGTGGAGGTACATATATACGAAATGCACAACTCGCCGTAAGTTTGAAAAACTTTCCATTTTTATAACACGTTTACATATACATATATCTTCTGGCGGGTAATCCAAATCCCATTTTGTAACAACCTCGGCGATCGGAAATGCGTTCCAAACTTTGAAACTAAAATTCGTCCATTTTCAAAATCAACAGATTTTAAGGTCCGATCCTATACTCGCAATAACGAAGAGAGAATCAGCTATAACCATTTTTCAATAAACGCATATAGGTACATTTTTTTTTGTTAGTAATAATTTGTCTATATACGTTGTTGTGTCCTTTTTGCGCGTGCCTATTCTTCAATAAGTTGTATATTTTAACCTGTAAAGTTTTTTTTTGGAACTTAGTCCATTTTTCTAAAATACCCCAAAAATTTAATTTCAGTAACATAGTTCCGACAGGGTTTCTCACTCATAAGAAAACTACAAGAATAAGTTGAAATTTATAGCAACGAGCAAAGCTTTTTATAGCAAGTTCCTTTTGCTT
This sequence comes from Campiglossa producta, assembly GCA_964058755.1. Taxonomy (NCBI): domain Eukaryota; kingdom Metazoa; phylum Arthropoda; class Insecta; order Diptera; family Tephritidae; genus Campiglossa; species Campiglossa producta. The sequence goes on from CAXKVI010000004.1 coordinate 42,807,664, forward strand.
GTCTGGAATAGGGTAAATGAAGCACGGTATCGGATGCTCATAAGAACCAAAAAAAAATACGTATAATTTATTCAAAATTTTAGTACTGAAAACAGAAAATTAGAGTTTAAGATATATATGTAGATATGTATAGGGTATAATTTTGTTTGTATTAGTATAAATTTCAGTTTCGTACAAAGCGGATCTGCCCATAATTTTTAAAGGTTAATTTCAAATAGTATGCAAATATATATAGGTAGGGATAAGACTAATCTAACAGAGCTCTATTAGGTAGGATTTCCTGAACCTTTTTTCTTCAACTTAAATATTTTTTTCACACACATAATTAAGCGGCAGGACGTTTTGTCGACACAAAACAAAAATAAAATTTATGTAATAAGTCTGCGTTCAAATAATGTTATATTTTACACATTTTATCCACACTTTTAATATATTTTGATGTTATTGATTTTTTAAAATGATGAGCTAAATTTCTTTTGGGCGGGAGATGAAGATGGCATGATGACGAGGTAAGTGGGGAGCGTGGAGCATTGCAACAAGGGAGATCGCTGGACAGGATTAGCGAGCGGTCCAAGGTAGGGTGGGATTCCTGGGGTTAATAAGGGTGGTGGTAAGGAAGATGGAAGTAGGAGATAAATATGTGTCCGTCCGGCTCCTTGGTGGCGGGTTGAGAACCGCGTCCCAATGCATCTGAGCTAGCCAGGGAACCACCAGGAGCCAAAGTGTTCGTGTACGTGACATCATCAGCACTCCCGAAAAGACACCAACCATTATAACTTTTTTTAGCCAACCAACACACCAACCATTATAACTTTTTTAGGATCCCCAGTCACCCCTACATCAAAACATGGGCGTAACGGCTTAGTTATTATCTTTGTGCCCAAGGTCACATTGATCGCTATGTCTCTTTAAACGCTGGAAAATCCCAACGTTTCATGGAAAAAAGAAAGTACCTATTGCGCACTTCAAAATTTGCAGTTTTATACCTTTGCGATTTTTGCGAAAGCCTGTATTTGTCTGGCGAGTGCCTGCGTGTCAATTAGCCTGCCCATATTCAAGACAGCGACGACAAAGCGACATCTGTCATAATATTTTCATACACGTTCTTATACCAACGATGTTTATGGCAGCTACACAGCAAAGCGACAATCAATCACAAATGCCGCTGTCATCAGATTTAGGGGCCTATTACGGTTTGCGAGTCGAACAAAAATATGAGCGACTCGCCGACATTTGTATTACCGACTGCGAGTCGCCCGGTAGCATTCGCCTCAAACTTCAAAATTAAGCGAATGTAAAAAATGAAGCGATTACTGTTTGTGACTCGATCCAAATTCGTTCGCCGGAAGTGTCAAAATCTGGCGAACACAATTTGAAGGTGACTAGGAGGAAAAATTTGATTTTATGGTCATATTGGGATTATTTGGGGGTCATTTTGTGGTAATTTCGTTGTTGTCATTTTGTGGTCATTTTGGACTAATTTCGGGGATATTTTGTTGTTATTTTATGGTCATTATACCTTTCATGAACATGAAATGGTATTATAACTTTGGTCCGATGTTTGTAAATATGAGAAGAAGAAGAGATAGACCCATCAATAAGTATACCGAAATGATCAAGATGACGAGATGAGTTGATTTAGCCATGTCCGTCTGTCCGTCTGTCTGTTTGAACGCAAACTAGTCCCTCAATTTTTGAGATATCTGGCTGAAATTTTGTATGTGGCCACCATTTTGTAATATAGGAATCATTTGTCGGAACTGACAAGATCGGACCAGTATAACATATAGCCCCCATACAACCGATTGTTCAGATATAAGGTTTTTTGGCCAAAACTTCCGCAATTAAAAAGTTAGAAACGTAAAATTTCGCAACTCGAGTACTTTCTATTTATGTAGTGTATATAGTGAAAATCAACCAGATCGGGCAAATGTAACATATAGCCCCCATACAACCGATTGTTCAGATATAAGGTTTTTTGGCCAAAACTTCTGCAATTAAAAAGTTAGGAACGTAAAATTTTGCAGCTCGAGTACTTTCTATTTATGTAGTGTATATAGTGAAAATCAACCAGATCGGGCAAATGTAACATATAGCCCCCATACAACCGATTGTTCAGATATAAGGTTTTTTGGCCAAAACTTCTGCAATTAAAAAGTTAGGAACGTAAAATTTTGCAACTCGAGTACTTTCTATTTATGTAGTGTATATAGTGAAAATCAACCAGATCGGGCAAATGTAACATATAGCCCCCATACAACCGATTGTTCAGATATAAGGTTTTTTGGCCAAAACTTCTGCAATTAAAAAGTTAGGAACGTAAAATTTTGCAACTCGAGTACTTTCTATTTATGTAGTGTATATAGTGAAAATCAACCAGATCGGGCAAATGTAACATATAGCCCCCATACAACCGATTGTTCAGATATAAGGTTTTTTGGCCAAAACTTCTGCAATTAAAAAGTTAGGAACGTAAAATTTTGCAACTCGAGTACTTTCTATTTATGTAGTGTATATAGTGAAAATCAACAAGATCGGGCAAATGTAACATATAGCCCCCATACAACCGATTATTCAGATATAAGGTTTTTTGGCCAAAACTTCTGCAATTAAAAAGTTAGGAACGTAAAATTTTGCAACTCGTGTACTTTCTATTTATGTAGTGTGTAGAGGAAAATCAAGAAGATCGGGTAAATATAACATATATTTAGCCCCATACAACCGGTTGTTCCGATATAAGGTGTTTTGGCCAATACTTCCGCATTTAAAAAGTTAGGAACGTAAAATATTTCACCTTTAGTACTTTCTACATATGTAATGTGTATAGTGTAAGTCAGTACAATTGAACACGTATAATATATAGCCTCCATACAATCGATTGTTCGAGTTATCGGATCCTATTATTTTGTAAGTTTTTTTTAAATTATAACAAAGATGTGTAATGTGTATAGTAAATATAGTTAAATTGAAACAGGCTGTACTGGGGATCGAACAGTGAAAATCGTGACGCTTATTCATGAAAGGTATATAGCCTTCGGCACAGCCGAAGACAACTTTCCTTACTTGTTTTTGAAATATTTTGTTGTCATTTTGGGGGTTTTTTGGGCTCATTGTGTGGTCATTTTGGGGTTATTTTGTGGTCATTTTGGACTAATTTCGGGGATATATTGTTGTTATTTTGTGGTCATTTTTTGAATAATTTGGTGTCATTTTGTGGTCATTTTGGGGTAATTTTGGGAATATTTTGGAGTTATTTTGTGGTCATTTGGGACTAATTTCGGGGATATATTGTTGTTATTTTGTGGTCATTTTTTGAATAATTTGGTGTCATTTTGTGGTCATTTTGGGGTAATTTTGGGAATATTTTGGAGTTATTTTGTGGTCATTTGGGATTAAATTTGATGATATTTCGGGGAAATTTTAGTTGTTATTTTGTGGTCATTTTTGGAATATTTTGGTGTCATTTTGGGAATTTTTTGGGCTCATTGTGTGGTCATTTTCGGGTTATTTTGTGGTCATTTTGCACCAATTTGGGGGATATATTGTTGTTATTTTGTGGTTATTTTTTGAATAATTTGGTGTCATTTTGTGGTCATTTTGGGGTAATTTTGGGAATTTTTTGGGCTCATTGTGTGGTCATTTTCGGGTTATTTTGTGGTCATTTTGCACCAATTTGGGGGATATATTGTTGTTATTTTGTGGTTATTTTTTGAATAATTTGGTGTCATTTTGTGGTCATTTTGGGGTAATTTTGGGAATATTTTGGGGTTATTTTGTGGTCATTTTGGACTAATTTCAGGGATATATTGTTGTTATTTTGTGGTCATTTTTTGAATAATTTGGTGTCATTTTGTGGTCATTTTGGGGTAATTTTGGGAATATTTTGGAGTTATTTTGTGGTCATTTGGGATTAAATTTGATGATATTTCGGGGAAATTTTAGTTGTTATTTTGTGGTCATTTTTGGAATATTTTGGTGTCATTTTGGGAATTTTTTGGGCTCATTGTGTGGTCATTTTCGGGTTATTTTGTGGTCATTTTGCACCAATTTGGGGGATATATTGTTGTTATTTTGTGGTCATTTTTTTGAATAATTTGGTGTCATTTTGTGGTCATTTTGGGGTAATTTTGGGAATATTTTGGAGTTATTTTGTGGTCATTTTGGACTAATTTCGGGGATATATTGTTGTTATTTTGTTGTCATTTTTTGAATAATTTGGTGCCATTTTGTGGTCATTTTGGGGTAATTTTCGGAATATTTTGGGGTTATTTTGTGGTCATTTTGGACTAATTTCGGGGATATATTGTTGTTATTTTGTGGTCATTTTGGGATAATTTTGGTATCTATATTGGGATCATTTCGGGTTTATTTTGTGGTCATTTTTGACTAATTTCGGGGATATTTTGGTGCTTTTTTGTGGTCGTTGGGGATATTTTGGGGTCAGTTTGTGTTCATTTTGGAATGGCTCCAAGATATGGGTGGTAGAAGGAAAACCTTTGTCGCCGAATATCAGGAAGACGGTGGAGCTAGCAAAAGCTCTAATAATCAATTTCGGAATTCCCTTCAAATGCCAGAGATCGGACGGGGAGTTAAAACCCCACCCGAAGCGGCATCAAAACACCCCCGGAGAGGGCAAACCAATCTTTGCTGAAGTGACCATGGACGGGATCGTAATAGGCATCCTTGACCGAGACAACGACAGTTTGGCCATCGCCGGAAGACCTAGTTACGACCTTTACAACGGCGCTCTCAAATGCCCTCGATAAGGCCTGTCCAGTGCCAAAACCACGCTGTAAACATAGGCCACACTGGTGGAGGAAACAATTTAATAAGGCCAAGAGCCTTCGCAAGGAGACAGGCGAAGAGAACTTTGTGAAGAAATGTTTGTACTGCGGTCGAGAATGTCGACTATACAGCGAAACTGAGACGAGTGCTCTCAAGAACTCAAACAGCTACATATAGGCTATTTGCGGAGACCTGCCGGATCCTGGACCAGCTCGAAACCTGAAACGCTGGAGCTGCTCTTGATTACACACTTTCCAGTGAACTCGCATGTTGCACTCTTAGCACCTGCAACAAACCTGGCTGCACACATTTTCATCACGGAAGTAGGGGTAAGGTGGGTAATTAGAAGATTCGAGCCGTTCAAGGCTGTTGGACCAGACGGGATTATCCTCGCACAACTCCGCACACGTTGGAAATGGTTGGTTTTTCCATATGCAGCTAGTCTGGCTCTTAACTACAATATTCAATAATACGTACAATAATAATAAATAATTGAAACTTCAGTTTTGTTCAATTTGAAGTTTTTTTTTACATTTGACGTTCACCCCTTTCTGTTTTTTGAACTGGCAACAAAATGTTTCAGGCGAACTAGTTTGTTTGCTATCCATAATCATTCGAGCTAGGAGACTCGCCAAATAAGGCGACTCGAATAACTCAAGCGACTCGCGAACCGTAATAGGCCCCTTAACCTATTTCTATTTTTCGCAGGCGACAGAGTACCTTTACTTAATTTTTTGGCTTGTTTTACAGAAAATTCAGCACCGCAGCGTTTATTGTAGCCAATGATTGACTGCAGTTGTTATCATGCCTTGTTTTTTTTGTAGTTGTGGTTTCTAGTCGCCGTCTTCATTGTATATAGGCTGTGTAGTTAGGGTGTAATTATCAACACAGCGCCACAAATTGTTTGTACACATGTAAGCAGCACTGCCAGAATCGGGGAATTCTCCCTTTTTCGGGGATTTTCGGACTGCCAAAGGGATAAAAGGATTTTTCGAAATCACAGCTAAAGCGAAATAAAAATTTTTCTAATGATTTTAACATAACAGTATAAACTATGAATTCATAGAAAAATATAAAAATGTGTTATTTCCACTAATTTATAATTAGCAAGCAGCTGCCATACTTACTTACTTAAAATAGCCATTAACCGCCTAGGCGATTTTGGCCGTCTAACATGTTTCGCCAGTCGGCTCTTTGTTGAGCCAACTAGCGCCAATTGAAGACACCGCGTGTTCTCAGATCTGCCTCCACTTGGTCCTGCCATCGGAGTGGTGCCTCCCTCTTCCTCTACTTCCACCGGCGGATGCCGAAAAGAATACCTTCTGGGCCGGAGCGTCTTCGTTCATTCGCACCACGTGTCCTAGCCAACGACGCCGCTGGGTTTTAATTCGCTGAACTATGTCCACGTCTGCGTAAAGCTCATACAGCTCATCATTATATCTTCTTCGGTACTCGCTGTCGCCAACTTTTAGGGGTCCATAAATCTTTCGAAGAATTTTTCTCTCGAATACTCCCAGAGCCGCCTCGTTAGGTGCTGTCAGTGTCCATGGTTCTGCACCATATATCATGACGAGTACGATAAGTGACTTATATAGTGTTGTTTTTGTTGGTCGAGAGAGTACTTTTCTTCTCAATTGCCTACTCAGCCCAAAGTAGCATTTGTTTCCAAGAGTTATCCTTCGACGGATTTCCAGGCTTACATTGTTGTTAGTATTAATGCTGCTACCAAGATATACAAAGTCCCTCACTATCTTGAAATTATGGCTGCCAACATTGGCGTGGTTCCCAAGGCACGGATGCGCTGACTCTTTGCTTGATTCCAGCAGGTACTTCGTGTTACCTTCGTTCACCACCAAACCCATTTTTTCCGCTTCCTTTTCTAATTTGGAGTACGCAGAAGTTACGACGCGGTTGTTGAGGCCAGTGATGTCGATGTCGTCGGCATACGCCAACAGTTGTACGCTCTTGTAATATATTGTTGTTAAGTTCTGCAGCTTGGATTATTTTCTCCAACATCAAATCAAATAAATCGCACGATAGGGGGTCGATCTGCGTGAAGTTTTGCTGGGAAACCAAAATCAGACATAGTGGCATATAGGCGACTCCTGTTCGTGCTGTCGAAGGCGGCTTTAAAATCAAGAAAGAGATGGTGTGTCGATCCTTTTCTCACGGGTTTTTTCCAAGATTTGGCGTATTGTAAAAATCTGGTCGATGGTAGATTTGCCAGGTCTGAAGCCACTCTGATAAGGTCCAATCAGTCGGTTTACGTCAGGCTTCAGTTTTTCGCACAATACGCTTGATAGGACCTTATATGCGATACTCGAAAGGCTGAGTCCAAGATAGTTGGCGCAGTTTGCGGGATCACCCTTCTTATGGATTGGACAGAGAACACTTAGATACCAATCTTCAGGCATGCATTCATACGATCATATTCTACACAAGAGTTGGTGCACACACCTTACCGCCGCATTTGAATAGCTCAGCGGGCAGGCCATCAGCATCCGCCGCTTTATTGTTTTTTAGCCGTGATATAGGTATTAGCACCTCGTTATAGTCGGGTTGTGGAACTTCGATTCAATCGTCTTCGATTGTGGGGTCGGGTTCGTCCTCTTCTCTGGATTGTTGCTCTGTTCCTCTGTTTAGAAGGGCAGAGAAGTGATCCATCCATAACCTTAGAACTCTCTGAACATCTGCCACCAGGTCGCCGTTGTCATTTTTACAGGAGTTTGGCCCAGGTTTAAAACCTCCGTCATTCGTAGAATTTTTTGATAAAACTTTTGGGCGTTGCTTCTGCTGGTTAGCATTTCAAGCTCTTCGATTTCACGCTTTGCCGCTTCCCTTTTCTTCGCCCGGAAAATCCATCTCGCTTTCCTCTTCATCTCACGGTAGTGTTCACACACGCTCCTCGTTGCATTCGCTTTTAACGTTGTCTTATCAAAGAATGTAAATTTATAAGAATGGAAAACACGCCACTTTTCGGCGAGTGCCAGCGAGTTGGCCCAGAAGAACAAATTTCAGGAGTTTACCACATGCCTCACACTATTTTTCTTACTTGCGAAAGTTCATCAAAAATATTGAATTCGCCTTGTACACAAAGCTTCGTGGCAAAAACGAAAGAAGCCGATCAGTAAAAAAAAATGTAAACAAATAATCGAGGAAGACATGATCCTATGTGACTATCATGCTTTCTTCTTTTCACATATACAATTTCTATCTAAAAATTTAAGTGCACACCTCCCGTATGCCTCTTGCCATCATTATCAAACTAACAAACACTTTACACACATACATATGTATGTAATGGTACATTTATAAAAAACGACCCTTCAAACATATGGCACTTGGAAAAAATGTCGAACTTCTAAAATCAGCAATTTATTGAATTTTCGCAATTTTATAAATTCCAACTTGAAACCATATGGGGTATTCCATTCAAAGCACACCTTTAGTTTCACACTTTTGTGATCAAATTTGCCTCATGAAAGTAAGTATTGTTTAGGAAAAATTCCAAAAAAAAAAAAATGCCCAGTGACAGGCGAAAACTTGTGGGAAAAAATATTTAAGAAAATATTTTTCTATATATTTTTATTTATTTGATAAAAGTTTTCCTTTTTCAATAAGGAGTTTAACATTTGTATAAACTGTAGTATAAGGGACGACTCTTTGGAATGACTCCTGGATTTTCGGTCGGGAATCTGTCAACTTAAATTCATGAAAGAAGTATGTGCAAAAATTTAATATTCGTGAAAATTCACTTTAATGCTTTGAATTTTCAAAGAAACTTAATTGCTTTTCCACTTTAGTCAAGTGTGTTGTTCTAACACTTTTCATTGTGAAAAAAGAACTGTTTATGTGGATGAACCTTTGTATTTGAGCATACATCAGCGAAAATGCACAAATGCAACATAACTCCTTCATCGATACAATGTCGATAAAATCAATAAAATCACTTTATCACAGGCCCGTGCGCAGGAATTTGCTATAGGGGGGGTTTTGAACTTTTGGATGCTCCGAAGGTTGTGACTTTTTACAGTTTTTATGAAAAAATTCAGTCGATGAGAGCCAATAGAGGGGTTTGAACCCCCAAAATGACCCCCTGCGCACGGGCCTGCCTTATCATATTGAATACCCCCACATGAATTGAAGTTGGAAATGAAGCTTTTGATCAAATTTCAATTTTTGTGGATTTGTGAAAAAGTTGTTTGACTCAAGAAGCATGCAGAGGGGTGAGGTAAGGGCAGGTGTATGTAGTAATGTTTGGTTGTGCACACATTTTAGTGGCAAAGCAACTAGACACGTGCTAATTTTTATGAGCGCCCGGTGCAGGATTTAAAGCATCGACATTTGCTGGCCTTGTAGGCGTCCCCTAGCTCCCCTCGCCCATATTGTCTAAAAAATATGAAAAACTTGAAAATAAATTTCGATGCAAGAACAGAAATTTATATGATTTTAGGATTTTCGTCAAGAGTTTAAGACAATTTATGAATGGAAGGAGTTTTTGGTGCAATGGCGTCTATGAATGAAACTGTGCGAACTTTGAAAAAATTATTTAAAGAAATATAGTTTTTGTTCAGGTGCAGCAAACCTGTGGGTTAGAAAGAATACCTTTAGGTCCTTTCTACCTGTCACAAGCGCTGTTTCACTCACTCACATAGGGCAAATAACTTCGCTTCTTTGTTTAGATTTTGGGGATGAAAACTAATTTCAGTCGCTTTCAAGCAAGCGCAGAAGCATTGTATACCTTATATAGTAGCGCAATTCGCAAAAAACACACTAATACACACGCACAGCATATTCGCCATAAGCACAGAAAAATATTTTCTCAAACGTTTGGTAAATAATGAGGGTCAATAATGTACCACGATTTGGTCAAAATTTATTTTAGGGAATGGTATAGGGGGTCGTATGTATAAAAACTGTGAAGGTAGAAAATGACGGACATTCATAGTATAATTTATATATTTAATTATACCTCAAGTTAATACTCATTTAGCAAAAAAGTTGATCTGCTACTGGTATTTTATCACTAAATCGAAAATTAATTGATTGATTAATTGATAGTAAGTTTTCAAAAAGTGGGAATTGACGTTGAAGGTTTCATCTCAAATGCGTCTCAGATGGATATCAAACAAAATGGCTTTTTGGGCTTCATACTATTCCTTCATTCCATTTCATTTGGAGTCACTCAGCCAGTGCCTTCCACTCAAATTCGTAAGAAGAAGAAAAGAAGTTGCCAAACTATAGAGGGATAAACAATGCGCAGAAGTCACATCGTGTGAACCTACGCATGTCATGTATGAAAAATAATGTTTATGCCCCTTTTTTCATACGTAACACTAAAATAAATATTATTTTAATTCCTTATTTTATCATATATTAATACGTTCTAACTATCATAGTGTACCAATACAAGTGTAAACTCTTCTGCATAGACGTCAAAATTCCAAAATGAGTTTAACACCTGTTCATCAGAGTTGTTTTTTTTTGGCAAAAGAGCATCATTTTGCGCCGAGTTGCATTCGATTTCGTATAAGGAATTAGTAGTAGGTTGCATAAAAAAGCAGTTCGCTAAAACTTAGAAATTTGATTTTTTTAACATAAATAACAGCGAATTATATAAAATTATTAGTTAGAATAACTCTTTCGAGTCTGCTCACTATTTCTATTAAACAAATAACAAACAACTGCTAATAATTAGCTTCAAACCCCAAAATTTGGTATTTGTTTCCTTTAGGGGTCAACTCCTAATAAATTAGCTAGAATTATGGAAGATAGCTCAAAATACGGGTTTTGGCCTGAGGATCACGAATCCGGAAGCGCTTTTTAATTTGTTTGTGTCTGTGGAAAGTTATGGTCAAAAAACCGAAAATTGACCCGGGTCCGGTACCAAAATTGGGGCGGGTTCTCTTCAGAGAAGCAAAATATTAAAAAAGCGCTTCCGGATTCGTGATCCTGAGGCCAAACCCCGTATTTTGAGCTATCTTCCATAATTCTAGCTAATTTATTAGGAGTTGACCCCTAAAGGAAACAAATACCAAATTTTGGGGTTTGAAGCCTTCTTTGTGCTAAGATATGTATTTGATAGTAAATCTATCTAAAAACATCGTATATACATGTTTCCAAAAAAAAACGTTTGTTTTCATTTTCTGTCTAATTTTTTATTTCGAAGATGCTTACCTCAACATTTTTCTGTAAAATAAATAATATTTACTAGTTTTAAGTTTTTTTATTTTGTGTCTTTTTTTTCTTTGAGATAAAGTATAAACTGAAAGATTCGCTTAAAAGTTTCCCTAGAAACTGGAAAGAAAGAGTTGTGCAACACAGGAACACTTTTGCGCAATCAAGAACCCTGTTTCATTGATATTCGGTGCTGCACACAACCCGATCGCAACGAAAACAACAATAGCAACCCAGATTTTTGACATGGATGTGTGTTTTGACATTTGTGATTTGACGTGGAAGTGTGTTTTGACATTTGTGTCAAAGCTACAGTTCACACTTGTATTGATACACTATGCTAACTATTGTCACAGTTGTCATTTTGCATATTACTACTTAAATATGCTTGCATTTTCCTATTTACGTGCTAGCCAAGCGCGGGAGTTCAATTCGCCGCACGTTTCTTCCTCATACGAATGGCCGACCAAAGAGTGTGGTAAACTCCTGAAATTTGTTCTTTCAGATTTTTGCGAAATCGTTGGCAGCCTGTTGTTACTGCGCCTCTTTTGTTGTACTATGCGGGTACGAATCTTGGCTGCTACCAAGTAGTGATCATCTATCACAACGTGATCGATCTGGTTGCGTGTTTTCCGATCTGGCGATAGCCATGTTGCTTGATGGATCTTTTTATCAGGGCTCGAAACCGGTTCAGTACCGAACCAGGTTTTGAAGGGAACCACAGTCATTTTTCAGTCTTTGAACCGAACCACGAACCGATCCATTTTTTTGGAGATGTATGAACCGAACCGAAAACCGCAAAAAAATGGTTCGCTTCGGTTCAAAATTGGAATAAATTTTAAAGAGTTTCAATTTATATGCTTAAAACATAAATTTTCCTAAAAATGGTAGTCACTGGTATTTCGATTAAGATTCAAGTTTAGAAGGTTGAAAGGTAGAAGCATAAGCAAGAAAAACATTTTTCTTTATTTTTGCGCTGTTGTCAAAATGCGCTCAATTCCTGCCAACTGCATGCCATTTGACAGCGTAAATATGAAAAGAGTTTTTCCTTCGTCATGCATCCAACTTCCTTTATCTACTTTGGTTTTCTCATAAACAAAACAAAACTGAAAGTTCATGGCGTTGCCAGCAACTTTGATTATTCAAGGGAAAAGAAAAGATAAAGTTTCATTCGTGAAAATATGCAAAAAAAAATTTATGAAAAATCATCTTACTTTACCAAATAGGAAAACTTTAGTGGACGTCATTAATTGCTTCAATAATATAAAACGCCTTTCTCCACACTCAGACGTTTTAAAATTCTGGGAAACATATTCGGAGAAAGAATTAAAAATAATTGCTGAGATTGTACTTGCTGTTCCTGCCACACAAGTGTCGGTAGAAAGGGCATTTTCAACTTTAAAATTTATTTTATAGGACTTAAGGGCAAGTATAGACAAAGACTTGTTAGAAGACATTCTTTTGATAAACTTAAATACTAAATAACCAAATGATGTATTTTTGATCAAAATTATGTCTTCTAGCAAGTCTTCGTCTATACCCAGCCAGCAGAGCAACGTACGTTTTAACGATCGTATATTTTTCCATCGTTTTTCGTATCCGAAAACGGCCCGGAAATTATACTGCTGCTCTGTTGTTTCGGTTTTTCACAATTTTCCGTATCCGAAAACGGTCCGGAAACTATACTGCTGGACGGATTTTCTGTTGGTTCGTTGTTTCGCAATTTTTCGTATTCGAAAACGGTCCGGAAACTATACTGATAAAAACAGTGATCCCAAAAACATCAAAAAATTATCCCAAAATATCGTATCAGAAAACATGAAAAAAAACACAAAAAATCATGATAAAATGCGTCGGTTTTAGGAAAGTTTTTTTTACTTTTACAGACATGCGTTTCGTTCGCACACTTAACTGGGAAAAAGGATCGGGAAAAGTTCTTTAAATGGAGCATGAAAACGGAAAAATAAACAGTTTTTGCCAGTTTTTTTTTCATTTCCAGATCCGTTTACGGAAATTTTGCTGGCTGGGTATATGTGTGTTTCTTTACATAATAATAATTTTCAGTATTGTATTGCTGTTATAACTTTTTGCCGATATATTAATAAATATTATCTATAAATGAATTTGATCTCAATAACAAAGCGTTTTATTTTTGACATTTTCAAACAATTTTTATTTTAGTAGGCTTTTATATATGTATGTATGTATACATTTTTTTTTTTTAACTTTTGAAATATTTTTTTAGGTTTTTGGCTGGGTTGGTATAAGCCCTGAACCGGTTCACGAACCGGTGCAAGTTTTTTCAAGTTGGTTCGAACCACTGAACCGAACCACCCAGATTTTCGGGAAGTGGTTCCAACCACTGAACCGAACCACAGCGATTTTTGGAGTGGTTTTCAACCCTGGTTTTATGTATCAAGTTTTCGACTGCTTTGCTGTACAGAATCGATATGATAAATCTAGCTGTAACATATTTTAAGATAAATTTTGTTTGAAATTGGTTCAGCTTTAAAACGACATAAAAACCAAGGCCCGGTATTGCAAAAAAGTTGATATTTATAACGAACATCTTAATGTCCGTCCGTCCGTCCGTGTACACGATTACTTGAGTAAAAGTTTAGATATTTGCATGAAATTGTGTATACAGGTTACTTTGTGGCTAAGGTAGGTTGCTATTGAAAATGGGCGAAATCGGATGATAACCACGCCCCCCTTTTTCGATATCGAAAACTCCATAAGTTTAGGTTAGGTTAGGTTCAAGCGGCTGCCGCAGAGGCACACCTAGGCCAGTATTAAAAGGCCCGTTGTGATACCACCAACACTAGGAAAGCGTGTAAACGTATAAGTTTATCAAAAGCGTAAATGAACTGTCAAAATTTGTACACAAATTTGTTACACAAACTTCGTAAATTTATCCACTGATTTCGGTGCGTAAATGCTCGTAAACTGAATGCTGTAAAAAAATGCAACCTTGCAAACACAACAGCACAGAACTGTTCGTTGAAAAAGCAGTGAGCAAAAAGTTTTGGCCGACTACTATATGGTGGCATGTATTAACGAACGCTTCACAGCCAAACTTATTACTAATTTTGCGTTAAGCGAACGTAACTAACTGACAAGTTTACGAGGGTATTTACAGGTGCTTTCATATAACAAAGTGCGCAAACGTATAAAAATACACATTTCGTAAACTTCTACGATTACATGAATACCACTATCATATTGTAAATATTATACATATATAAATAAGCTCGGGATTTATAAAATTGCTTCAGAAAGTGCTTTTTTACGACTTCCACAGCCTCCTACCCCCGCACCCACCGATGATATTGTGACTGACGATCGATTTCTTAATTGGGAACGTGACTACAACATACAGTTTTAAACTTAGCCTTTATAAAATTGCTTGAAAAAAAAGCCGCTGCCTCTTGAGCTGATAGGAAATTTGTTCACGAAAAAAGATATTAATTGACACACCCACTGATTCAAAATACATACATTTTTTTCCGAAATGTTTAAGGAATCACACGAAATCTGTTAAATTAAAACGGAAAAACTTTATCCTGAAAATTTTAGCGAGATCGGTATTAACGAATATAGTAGCAATTATCTCACAAAATCAAACAAGCAGAGTTGGTGTAGTATTACATACTTCGGCTAGAAATTCCTAATTTCTCTTCGGTTCGAGGACCACTGCAAAAGGAAAAATTAAAAATGTCTAGCAACAAATACAGAGCCGTACGTCGAGTACCTTGCCAAGAATGAAATTGCAACCACAGTAGCTAGTACTGTTTGTGACAACGCTTTTTCCACAATACTACTATGTAGGGTTTTACAATTATTTTCAACTGTTTAGTTTACTACTCCTCAAAAGCGTGAGTTTTAGTTTTTTTAAAACAAATTAAAATTATAAAGGTGTATGTAAGAAAACATGAAGAAAAATAACTTTCAAAAATCAGAGACATTTTTTAAAAGCTTAAGATTAACACCTTATACTAGAATCAAACGGCCAACAAAATCGCATACTTCAAAATATTCTAAAAACTCTGATAAGAAACCTAAGAATTTTGATAAAAATTTGCCGAATTTTCTCGAATTTCGCATAGATTTTTGAAACCTAATTTCCAATTTATGTATTAGATTCAGATACATACATTATTCTATAAGAAATTAGCTAAAAATATTTTTCTGAACTCAAGATTTCGTTGAGGAATATAAAATTAAAAAAGTACAATAAATTTTTGAGCAAGTAGGAATTCAACTACCAAAAAAAAATAATACTTAGGCCCAATTTTTCAGTGCAAGTTTAAACTTCAGTGCGAGTTTAAACTTAATTTAAGCGGCCAGTTTGTATGGGATAAACTCTAGTCAACTTTGTATGTGGTTTAAACCTGCACTGAAAAACCAGGCCTTAATAAGTTATTTATAATTTATAACTTTCTATAGAAGTGTATTATTTATTTTTGTATACAAATGAAATACATTAAATATAAGTATAAATATAATAAGTAATTCAATTCTTCGTTATTTATTTAAAAGTTGATGGTTTCACAAACTTTTTCTCCAGTCTTTTTCAAGCAAACCTGTTAGAAATAACGAGTACCCTAATCTCGGGATCCCGGGATTTGTAAAATCATATCCCGAATATCCCAAAACCCGAAAAATTGACATCCCTAAATACCCATATTGTAGGCAAATTTTAACGTTTTTGGACATCACATTTTGACAACTCAGTTATTGATAAAGTTATCGAAATATATCAAAATCCAAATGAAACCTGGAGCCTTCCCCTTTCGTTTGATATCCATATTGTAAGGAAATTTTAAGGTTTTAAGGCAATCGCATTTAGACCGATAACTCAGTTATCCATAAGTTTATCGAAATATATCGAAGTCCAAATGAGACCTGGGACCTTCCCCTTTCGCTTGATACCTATATTGTAAGGAAATTTTAAGGATTTTGGACTCTCACATTTAGACCGATAATTCAGTTATCGATAAATTTATCGAAACATATCGAAGTCCAAATGAAACCTGTGGCCTTCCCCCTTCGCTTAATACCTATATTGTAGGGACATTTTAAGATTTTTGGGCAATCAGATTTTGACCGATTACTCAGTTATCGATAAAATTATGGAAATATATCAAAGTCCAAATGCAACTTGGGCGTTCCCCTTTTGTTTGATACCCATATTTTAGGGAAATTTTAGGGTTTTTGGGAAATCACATTTAGACCGATAACTCAGTTATCGATAAATTTATCGAAACATTTTGAAGTCCAAATGAAACCTGGGTCCTTCCCCTTTCGTTTGATAGCCATGTTGTAGGGAAATTTTAAAGTTTTTGGGCTATCTCATTTTGACTGATAGCACAGTTATCGATAAATTTGTCGAAATATATCAGGGTCCAAATGAAACCAGGGGTGTTCCCCTTTTGTTTGATACCCATATTGTAGGGGCATTTTACGGTTTTTGGGCCACTAGGGCTTAGACCGAATTAGAGTTACATATATACAAACAAACAAGTGAAGCTAATAAAAGCGTGGTAAAAGGAATAATTTAAGGAAATTTTCTACTGTGGGATCGGTTATTATTGAGACGGTGCTCAACGCTATTTTCACAAAATAATTCACCAAAAACATATCGTCTCATGAATTTTTACATCGTCATAACTCAAAAAACCCAAATTTTGAGTTAACATCATTAATATATCGGAAATAATATGTTTGATCAACTGGCAAAGTGTTATATCCGAGGTGTTAGCACTTCACGCAGAATCGCGATAGAATTAATCACTTATCCCATATAAATATACAGCATTTCTAAAACTAAAAATGCGTTTTCTGTAATATCACATTTTTTTAGTTATGACGATGTTGCAGCAAATGGGCGATATTTTGTGCAAATATTTATCTAGATGCCTGACATTTGACATATCGTCACTCTCTTGCCAGAAACATTCATGTGCCAACATCAAAATTGGTTAAATCAAGTTTAAAAGTTGACTGTTTTCTAAAAATCCAAACGTTTTTCTACATTACGGGTTTTTGTTTAAAAATTAGAGTTGCTTTCTTTTATGAATTTTATTCAGGATTTTGATATAGCGCAATGCTGCGTATTTGTAAAAAGCAATACGGCGTAACTTTTTCAAAAATACGCGGTATTGCTTTGTTTATTTCAAAGAAAATAGGTTTTATAAACGTTATTTTTGTGAAGATAAAATAATTGTACAAGTTTTCATTTGAAGCACCCGGTTGCGTCATGCAAAAGAAATACAACTCTGGAATATGGTCGCAGCCAACTTCAGGTTTCGTCATGATGGCGACGACGACCTGTCATCTGACAGTTCGGGCATTTTCCATTTTGGACTTTTTCAGGAGACAGACGCCATCTTTAGAACGCTAAATAAAATCAAATAAAATAACCTGCATCTATCAATATAAAATAAAGTTTATTTATTTATATATATAATTATTATTATTATTTTATTTATTTTTTTGGGTTTTTGCTTATAAAAACGGCGGAATTTTTGGCTTACCAGAGCCTCTCAGTACCCGAAATCATTAGTAACAAAAATTAGGGGTTTGTGCAATAGAATGCCAAAATATACATTTGAATTTGACCCACCACATAGCTGCTCGTACTAAAGTTAAAATTTTTTTGTGTTTCAAATTGAATGAAAGTTTGTATGTGGTTTTGCATTTGTTACGTTGTTTTGCATAAACACCGACGATATGTAGATCATTGGATGGCCAATCCAGCGAACTGATTGACTCAAAATCGACAAAATCACACATTCATGCTTCTGGCAAGCGACCGACAACATGAAATCGACTAGTGGATTTTTTTGGGGCCAACACGGGTGTTTTGAGCCCTCTCTCATAATTTTACCAAATTTTTTAGCAGTTGGGTGCTAAAGGAAACAAATAACAAAAATATCAACTTGTTTATTTAAAAATTGCTTAAATTTTGACCATGATTAGAATGTTGTGGTAAAAATGGGTGCTAAAGGAACCCAACTGCTAAAAAATTAGCTGAAATTATGGGAGAAGGCTGAAAAGACATATGTTGCATTTTATGATTATGAGTGCTCTAATTGTTTCAACCTTCAATTGAGAATTTTCGCTTGTCAAAATAGAGATTGACATTAGCAGAATTCCATTATTGGGATGGCCTTTTTAGAAAATATTCAAAAATTTTGACCCAGTTTTTGCTCACTAATTTTCGATTCTGTAACCAAATTTGAAGTTTTGGTTCATCTAAAAATTGGTTAAGGTATTTAAACTCATCATTCAATATTTATCACTATTAGATTGATGGATCACAAAGAAATTCTAAAAATACAAGCCATTGAGAAAACACAGGGCATTTTGCATCGCGCATTAAATTTAAACAAATACGGACAGGTACTCAAAATACAGGACTTATATGGGGTAATCCTGTATTTTACATTATTTATACAGGACAGTTGGTCACCGTAATATGGTGACCATTTTCTTGTAGGAACCAAATACATTTTTTTATTATTTCAAAGCTATATTTCTTTGAAAGGTCCATATATATGTACCTGCATCAAGGTGATGTGAAAACATATGGAGACTTTTTTGGTTGTGTTTGTTGTTGTAGCCTAAACTGTCATCAATTCCTTCTAATGAGAGTCCTATGAAACTAGCTGTTTCTACAGGGTTGGGCCAAATGAGGGGACGAGCCGCATGCCGGACATTCATTCAGCACGTCGGGGTTCAGTCTGGATAAGTAGGAATTTAATCTGCTACAGTATCCAGACCGTAATTGAGCCAGAGTGATCCTTGTCTCTCGAGGAAGATGGCGTTCCTCTTCTCATACAAAACATATTGTTAACAATAGATGCTTAGTACACTGGCAGGTTACGATTTTTGTTATCATAAGAATCATCGATATTAATTGCAAGTGTGCGACGGTCATAGACAGTGTCTATTCTAGAATCGAGTGAAAAATGGAAAATCCAGCTGGTACCGACCCAAAATCCAGTTCCGATCTCTCACCGATTTATTATCACTTATAAGCACACTATTAATTCAATAATTTGAATTATTAGAAATTTGATTATCAAAGTGATTACCTCATTGAACTATTTTTTTATATATTGATTTGAAAACAAAATTTTGGAAAACTTGTTCTCGGGTGAATTAATTGACGAAAACAAGACACAGGCTATGGTCTATCTTCAGTCATGGCTCATCATCCGTAATGTTGAGAAGGCGCGTTCATTGGTGGGCAGGCGGTATTTCCCATTATCCAAGAATTTGATGAATGTTTGATGCATACTTGTGCAGTTTGGGAACATTTGTCAAAATTGTAATACCTACCAGATTTCCACATCGCGATCGTTAGAAATAACTCGAACTCAAAGTAGTATCAACAAACCCAGGTGTGCCGATTTTCCAATGCTATCCAATCACATCAGTGTTGCCAGAACAAAAATTTTTTTGGGACTAAATAGATTTAAGAAAAAAGGGCTAATTTTTCTAAGAAAATCCAAAACCATTCCAAACAGAGCTAAAAGTATATATAAATTAGACTGGGCAAAAAAAATTTACTGAAAATTTTTAGTGTAAATTAATGTAAATCACAGTACCATCACCTTTTTGTTTTTTTTTTTTGTGGCTGCGACATTTGAAGACTGTAAAATATGTTTGAACGTATATGAGAAATGTATATTTTTGGTTATATTATCAGGCCCGTGCGCAGGAATTTTCTATAGGTGGGGTTTTGAACTTTTGGATGCTGACTTTTGTCAGCGAGTTCTCGTGAATTTGACTTGGTTGTAGTATGTAATTGCAAAAAAAAGTGGTAGATTTATGAAAAAAGTGGTATATTTTTGTTCAATGCCTTAAAGTCTGCATTTATTAAACAAAGGGTATCATTTTATAAGACGCAGAATTATCATAAAAAAGTTTTTGAATTTGGTGTCTAAAGACGCGTCTAATCCGAAAGAGGAAACTAAACATTTATTTCTGTGAGAAGATTTTTGCTAATTAAAAGTTGCAACTTTTCATGTGGTGCTTGTAATATCAGATAAACATAAAAATTATGGATTCCGCCCCGGTTTTGCACCGATTTTGACCATGTTTTAGTTTTTTGCAGATAATTTTGCACGGCCCAGCCGTAAGTTTCCCTTAGATACAGAGCCGATGCTGCTGCTACCCGGTATCCTACCAAATCGAATGGCAAAATGCCAAGAGTGCCTTGTTGGGCGTTGTCCTTAACGTACCGCTTATACAGATCATACTAGATCTGTCGACTTTACCTAACAGATTTAGGTTTGTTACCTTGCTCAGCGCAGGCCACCATACCACAAATTCATGTAGCAAAATTGATCGAATGATTGCAGTGTAGATCCATTTGCATATTTTGGGGCTGAGTCCCCATTTTTTACCAGTGGCTCTTTTGCACGTGTAGAGTGCAATACACGCCTTCTTCTGGCGCTGAAGAACATTCTCCTTCCAGGTTAGTTTCCTATCCAGAACTGTGCCTAGGAATTTGGCTTTGTCAGCCAAGTTCAAGCGCACGGCATTCAGTTTTGGTAGTATTAACGGTGGTATCTTATAGCAGTTGGTGAAAAGGACAAGTTCGACTTTTCCCAGGTTGATGCTCAGTCCGTAATGTGAGCACCGTGAGGAAACCTCTCGCAGTGCTACTTGCAAGCGTGATAAATCAACCGAACCCAGTGATGAAACTATTTTTCTAGTCTTTATTAGTTGATCAATTAGTCCAAAAAGAGACCTGCTTATGCCTAGATTTGTTACAGCGGTGTTAATAGCCCCCGGGCTTATAATGTTGAAAACCCCTTCAATATCTAGGAAGGCCACGATACAGTACTCCTTCTCCTAGAACGAATTTTCAATAACAGAAACTAAGCTGAGAAGCGCAGTTTTCATAGATTTACCTTTGGTGTATGCATGCTGATAGCTAGAGATGAGGTTGTTATCAATAGTTGTGAAGATGTAGTCGTTAATTATCCTCTCGAGGGTTTTGAGTGCAAAGGACGAAATACTGATCGGTCTGTAGTCCTTAGGCTCGTAATGGGACGCCTTCCCCGCCTTAGGAATAAATACTACCGTCGCGCTTCTCCAGGAGCACGGAATGTAGCTAAGAGCCAGGCAGGCTCTATAAAGAAATATCAGCCATTTAGCGTATGTCTCCAACGTATTTATGAGTTATGCGGGAATAATCCCGTCTGGCCCGGCAGCCTCGAACGGTTCAAAGCTTTTAACTGCCCCCCTAACCCTTTCCTCCGTGATGGGTATGTTAACAGAGAGGTTTGGAAAGTACGTATACAAGAGGAGCTCTGGCTGTTTGACTTTTTGAGAGCACTCGTCTAAGCTAATATTTCATTGTGTAGCGGCCGACTAGTGTTATTGGCTGCTCAACAGAATAATCTAAAACATTAAGAACATGCCATTTTCTGACCCACTCATAAACGCCTTCGCTGCAAATAGTGAGATGTATGACCTCCCTACGGGTTTTAGCGATAAACGTAGGTTCGTTACCCACATTGCAAACTACCAGGTTACTTGTTAATAGATAGTCAAACAGAGGCTCGCCCCTAGCATTGATATTAGAGCTTCCCCACTGGACGTCATGGACATTAGCGTCAGTTCCGATAAATTTTCCACCAGGTCTTTCACCTCCCTATGTGGTGCAGATTCTTCGGTGTCGTAGGGCATATGTATATACAAACGCCATTGTCATGCTGGTACTGCTGACTGTTAAACTGGCAGTTGTAATATCACCATTGGTATAGTTGGGCAAGAGAAAGGCGTTCAGCCCAGACTTGACCAAAATACAGGCTCTAACCATGCCCTCTTCGTTTGCTCGTAAAAGCTTCAAACCCTTAGTCCCCAGACCGCAGATGCTTGAGCTACTGACTCAGGGTTCTTGGATGAGGACCACTTCTATGTCGCCCTTAGGAAGATGTTTGCTTAAAGCACCCGAGGCTGCTTTAGATTTGTGCAGGTTTACATGAAGCAACACCAACATGGGAGCGATTAGACTTCCCTGCCACCGCCGCATCGTCGAGATCTGCCTCGTCTAGGAGGCTGTTTTCCTACGACGAGTTGTTCAGACCACCTGCACGATTTGGCGTAGCGGAAACCCTACTATCTGTGGCAGTATCAACATTGGTGCGCTCAGGATTGGCTGCCACCACCGTGACGTCGAGTGTTCTGATGCCGCTTGGGACGTGGTTTTAACTCCACATCCGATCTCTGGCGTTTGAAAGGGTTTCCGTTTACCCTATTTGGCACATAATTTATTTGGAAGTTCGGTAACAGAGCTTTCGCTGTCTCCACCAACTTTCTGGCATCCGGCGATAGCGTCTCCTGTGAGACCCCCTCATGTTTCTTCAGGATCCTTGCTGCCGTTCTTTTATCCCCGTACGCGGAGCGACTTGGAGAGGAATTCCGACCCGTAGTGGCCATCGCGGTCCATCCTTTTACAGACGTTAGAGAATGGTTTCGGTACCAGCTCTTGATGAAGGTTTAGCATCAGCCGGTGCTAGCTTCACTGTGTTTGCACCGGAGCTTATTTCCACCAGGTCACCCTAGCTTGTTAAAACTTATCAACAAGAGTTGATCGACCCGTTGTTGTCGTTGTAACGATGTGTAGTCCTGCCCAACGCGTATTTTTCCTTAGCCTAAATTTTCGTCAATATCTTCTAACGGGAGTCAAAGGAAACAAGCAGTTTCAATAGGGTTGAACCAAAGGGGATGGGTGTTAGAAGAGTGGGCTCCGTAGAGAAAGTGAATAAGTGGTTGGTATTATGGGGGGACGAGCCGCATGCCGGACATACATTCGGCACATCAGGGTTCAGTCTGGATATGTAGGAGTTTGATCTGCTACAATATCCAGAGCATAATTGAGCCAGAATGACCCTTGTCTCTCGAGGAAGATGACGCTCCTCTTCAGAAATGCGGGGTGTTGAGGCATGCAAGACAGCGTTTAGCGGACAGAGCGCGGCCTGATGGCCAACTGACGTTTTATGGATAGGCTCCAAGGCCTGCTTGTGCACCTCTAGATCAAACGGCGTTGTTACATAATGCCGGATCTCATCAAAATGTTTACGTAGATGCGGCTTTACGGTCCTAGGAGGCGAAGTGAGCTCAAACAGTTGCCTATTGGGGTGCCTCATTGTGTATATGAGTTATAGGAGACATAAGGACGCACCTAGTAGGGTTCAGGGCGCGGTGTTTTGACAGGCCTGCAGCTGACTCCAATGAACGTCTGCAAGCCCCGGCGACCATATCGGCGACGCATAGTTCAGGATCGGCCGACCAATTGCCTTGTACTTTACCAACAAAGTTTCTTTATCTTTACCCCAAGTACTGCCGGCTAGTGACTTGAGGATTTTGTTGCGGGTCTGTAATTTTGAGACAATTGCAGCTGAATGGGCAGCCAAAGTGTGCATGGTGTCGAAAGTCACTCCCAAGATTTTTGGATGAACGACAGTAGGTATTTTTTGATCATCTACATAAATTTCTTATTCCATACCAACCTGCGCCGTCCACGTCGTTAATAAAGTTGTCGAGGACTTTGTCGGCGACAATGTCAAGCTCCGAGCGGTGAAGAACTCGACAAGAGAAGGGATACAACCATTTATTTTAGAGCACAGCTCATCAACGGATGTACCTGTTGCCAATATCGTGCAATCATCTGCGTAAGAAACAATCGTAACTTCTTCTGGTGGAGGAGGAAGCTTCGAAATATAGAAGTTAAACAATAACGGGGAAAGGACACCACCTTGTGGTACCCTTTGTTTGATCTTCCTGGCTTTAGATTTTTGTTCCTGAACACAACAGAGTGTGTATGACATTTAGAGCAGATGTTGTGCTCCTACCTTTCCTGGTGCTCGGCTAACATCAGCTGTCGATCCCTCGGATGACTTTGAAATGGAGGTTAACCTCCTTCGTTGTGTTCTTTCTTCCTCCAGCATTGTTCTCCTCTGCTGCGCAGTAAACGAGGTTACTGTATGTTTTATTTAAGTGGTTTTGATACTTTTATTATTCACCTTGTTCGTACGGCCCATCGCCGGGCAAGGTCATCTTAGGGTCAAGGGAAGAGTAGGGGGAAGTGTGTCGTCCCCCGCGGCAGAGCCCCGTACCACGGTAAGACCCATCAAAAAAAATATATATATATAATATGGGGTCTATCAGGAGAGTCTATAGAGATTGCATCGACTTTATCTAAATTCATTACCAAGTTCTGATGAAGCCTATGAAATCTCTATTGCCACTCCCGAATTATTCCCGCCGGGAGCTTCGCAATAATAACAGACACACCCCTATATTTTTAACAATAATGGTTTATTACCATAAAAACATAAAAGACCTGTTAACTAGCAATTAACATTAATAATGATTAATTACTTTGGCTTTTTCAATTTTAATGATTAATTAATTTTGTGGAGTTTAATCCGAAAGTATTGTTTCAAAAAATTAAAAAAATAATGGTGATTTATGGCCATTAAACAAATAGTCAAAAATAATCAAAAAAATTTTCCAATTATTTGATTATTTTCAACTAATAACAGCAACAGTATAAACTTTAAATGTAAGTATTAAATAAATGAAAATAATGCAATTTGCACTTACATACTAGTTTATAGAAGGCAGAATAGAATTCTTACCAGCAACTGCCAAATGTTTTTGCTCTTTGTAAACACCATTAAAAAGAAAGTTTGGTAAACAAATTTGAGCTTATGTATGTACTAGCTAAATCACTTCATAGCACACCGGGGTGTCCGATAAGGCCTGATGGGTCATGGATAAATACTGGGGATGAAACGCTCCTTAGTAGCTATTTTCCAGAAGCGGAAAGCGATCTTAGGAATGAATCCAATTTGGGTCTTGGTGTACACGACCTAGTGTAGTACCTGAATAATAAAAGAATTGAATGGGCCATCCGGTCATTCAAGTCTTTCAATAGCTATATACGGGGGTCCTTACTCTTAATTACATTCCCAACCCCTTGAGAAATTCCAGGGTAATTTGTGTACCTAAGATAGGTAGAACGTAGAGGGCAAAATCTCACCATCGCAGCATGCATATCTATATGAAAGGTCGATCCATAGAAACAGTGCCACATGATATTGTTAAGCACATCGAAAAATCCTTACCTGAGGGGGTGAAATAACCCAAACGGCACCAACACAAACTTTGTGTTATTGTCCATTCAAATGGGAAATAGCAAAAAAAATTAGCAAAATTTGAAGTTTGCTTTATTACGAGTCGGAAATAAGCCAAATTTTGTATTATTGCTCAAATATAGTATTTCACGACCGCGGTCATGTGTAGGCGGCCTTTGGCCGCGCTTTTAAAAAATTACCCTGGGCTACGCCATCCCAAGTTCTTTTGCGTAGTACATCCGGCGGTATGTCTACATATTTATACGACAGTGATGCGTGCATGTGCACTTTTTTGCTTTATTGCTCAAAAGTGGAAAACCAGTTTGACTTACAAATTTCTCAAATTGATGCAATAACACAAATTTGGTTTATTTCACATTCAGTTGAACAATAACACAAATTTGGCTTATTACCGTTTGGGTTATTTCACCCCCCTCCTTATCTACTAAGGAATTAACACTAATAGCCTTTTTGAACATTGTAGGGGTTTTAAATAACATCACGGCAGCCCTGACGGGATTGGGCATCGAATCTTGGCTGGTGTCAATCGTGTACCAAATTCTGAGGAGCAGGACGGTGTACGCTGATCTAGCCGTAATGTCGGTGAATAAGGTTTTCAATAGAGGTACGCCGCAATGTGGGATCCTCTCCCCTCTGCTATGGGTAGGTTCCATTATGTACAGTCACTTCTCAGAGCAGAAAACCCACCATGGATCTCTGCGCAGTGGAACCACCCGGGGTTTTACCTCGGCCAAGGACTGTCACCCCTTGTTGTTCTCGCCCTCGGGTGTCCCGCGATCAGCGCCGATCAAGCGCACCCCTACCGCCTCTTTGCCTTCAAGTAGCAATAATAATAATAATGTCTTAACGACTAGCAGCACTTCTGCTGTACCCGCCACACAAAACCCAGACTGTAGCTCGTGGATTACGGCGTCAATATCACGCGCAGCAGCTCAACACTCTCGCTTCCACCGGAGCAGTTTAGATATGAGCAATGCAATCAGTCAATTTCAAATGGCTGTAATTATTTTAATAGTTAAGATAATCGCACACGGCTTACCAACTTTGAGAGTGTGTAAAAATATTTTGAAAAAAGAAAATGTGTTTTTGAGAAAAATTTACCCACGCGCTGCAGGAACCAGACAAGCCGACATTTGTTTCGATGATACTGGAATTACATCTCTTCACGGACTTTTCTTCCCGGCATTGTGAGAGTCGAACTCACAACACTGTAGTGACTTGTATGCTAGAAGGTCTAACACCTTAGGCCACTACCCAGCTTGAAGGTAAACCCTTCTCAGTGTCCATTTATGCATATATTTATACTTCCATATAGAACATTTTCTTTAATTTCAATCCTAACTTATATGAAAGATATGCGAATTTTAGGACTTGGTGTGAAACCTATGTGTATAGTTTTGCACTAAGCACTGTCTGAACCTTTGATAAATAAAAACACGAGTAGCTTCGATTTCACAAGTATAAAAAAAATAACTTTATTAGAGGTAATTTGAGGCGATAATAGCGGTTGGAGAGTAGCGAACTATTAACTCAAAAGCGGTCTTTTCTTTCTTACTTCCTAATTTGTAAATATGTAAATATAATATTTCCAATAACAGTGCAATTCAAAGTTTATATGTACACATAAATAAGCTAAGTATTTCAGAGAACAGCAAGTGTATCTATAATAAATGTGTAATTCAGAGAACGGTAAGTATATGGTAAGTATTTATAAGGGGATTTCATACATTTCAAGGTAAGTAATTCATGAAATGGTAAGTATTAATATAATATAAATAAATATGCATAACTAAATGTCATTTCGCTTTATTCTTCGAAATCAATGAGATTTTCACTCATGTCTTCAACATGGCGCCGGGCCTGCAGGGACGTGACACCTATGAGATCTTGTAACCTTTGAATACTATGTGCAGCTTGGTCAAATAGGATTCGTATGCGGCGCTGAAACCCAGTGTCATCTGGAACGCTTCTGCCGATGGCTCGATGGTGGGTTGATCGATTTTGCATTCGGGGTTGGACGTTGGTCGAGCGTGCTCGTTGTGGTTGGCGACTTCTGCTTGGGCCGGCGGACCGTGTACGGTAGTGGTCAGCCGGTTGTGGTGAGGCAACGGAAGATCGATGTAGTAAGGTGTGGTGTGCTAACCCACACCGCCGACAAGAATCCGGTGAATCACAATTACCCGTTGTGTGTGACGTGGCGGGGCAGTTGACGCAATAACGATGGGCCCGCCCCGAATCGTACCTCTCATCTGGCGTCATCGCCAGAAATGCTCGGCAGTGTCTCAGCGAGTGCATCCCTGGGTCCGTTGGTACTGTAAATACAAAGAAAGAGACGGAGAAAGAAAAGAGAAAAACGAAACCATTATTAGATGTGTATAGTAGTGGAGAGGTTATTAGGAGTTGAAATGGAAAGGTTGTTTGGAGCTCGGTGGGTGCTTGACTAAGAGGGAGACAATAAACAAAGTTTTGTTATGTTGCGAGTAATGGTGCCGGCTTGAGTGCGGATATCCACCACGCGCACGTTCTTGTCTGGTGCGGGATGAAGTTTGATGATTCGCCCAAGTCTCCATTCATTTGGAGGCAAGAGGTCGTCCTTGACTAGATCTCCTTCGTTTAGATTCTTTTCCTGGGTTTTCCATTTGCATCGTTTATGAAGTTCCTTTAAATATTCAGTTTTCCAGCGGTTGCTGAATTGATGATGGAGTACTCTCCATCGTTGCCATTTATTTACTAAGGATAGGTTCTCGACGTTTGGCTCTGGATTCGCGAGAATGGGAGCCCCACGTAGAAAATGACCTGGCGTTAGAGCTTGCAGATCATCGGGGTCTTGAGACATTGGGGAAAGTGGTCTAGAGTTTAAGACTGCTTCGATGCGAATGAGGAGAGTGTTGAACTCCTCAAAGGTGAGTTTTTGGGTTCCGGCAACTTTAGTGAGATGAGTTTTAAAACTCTTGACTGCGGCTTCCCAGAGTCCTCCCATATGAGGAGCATGTGGAGGGATGAACTGCCATGAGAGGCCGTGTATTGCGTACTTGTTGGCGACGTCTGCGGCGCTTTCCTGGAGGAATGCAGAGAATTCTCTCTGTATGCTTCGTTGGGCTCCTAGGAAGGTTTTGCCGTTATCGGACATTATTTTAGAAGGTATACCTCGACGGCCCACAAATCGAGCAAAGGCTGCTTTAAACGCTTCAGTGGTAAGATCCGAACAGACTTCTAGGTGTATGACTTTGGTAGAGAAGCATACAAAAACGCACACATAAGCTTTGGCGTATGATGCTCGGCGAAGAGTTGACGTTTTTACTAGGAATGGCCCCGCGGAATCGCCTATAGTGGTGTGGAAGGGCAGTGAATATCATTCGAATCATTAGTTGCCTTTCAGCATGAAGCAGAACTTTATGGAGGTAATCTAATAGAAGGGAGCAGAACTTGGAGTCATCTGGAATAATTATCGGATATCTTTCATTATAGCTTAGGTCCGCGTTAGCTAAACGGCCGTTAACTAGCATGATGCCAGTTTCATCTAACATGGGATGCAGAATCAACAGTGAACTTTTCTTACTGATGGGGTTTACTGCTTCTAATTGCGTGATTTCTGCGAGAAAATGATGGCGCTGCGTGGCCCTTATAAGTTTCATTTTCGCGTCATATAATTCTGAAGGTGTAAGGACTAGCGAACTGGAGATAGGGGTTTTTTGTGTATGGTGGATAAACCGGTACATGAAGGCCACAACTCTCAACGCTCGCTGATATGATGAAAACCGCTCTAGTATCTCGGCGTGATTGACGGCATGCCAGACTTCGATGTGTTTGTTATCCGGAGGAGTTGGATTGGTAGGGACCTCCTTTGGCCAAAACGAGCATCGTTTGGAGAGCCATTGGGGTCCATTCCACCATAACGAGCTGTCAACTAAATCTTGCGGCTTACATCCTCGAGTTCCTAAGTCTGCGGGGTTGTCGCCACTAGGTACGTGACGCCAAGAGGCGTTGCTGACGTTTTGCAGGATTTGGGTGATTATGTTCGCCACATAAGTTTTCCACGCATGTGGAGGTTTTTCCAGCCAGGCCAGTACGATGCAGGAGTCCGACCAGAGTGTCACTTCGTGAGGTAGCAGCTTCAACTGTGATTGAGTTTGAGCTATTAGTTTCGATAGTAAGACCGCTCCGCCGAGTTCTAGTCGGGGTAGGCTGACGGTTTGGAGGGGTGCGACTTTGGTTTTTGCTACAAAGAGATGAGTTGAGAAAGAGTCATCAGCGTGCTGTATTCGAATATGCTTTTTCAGAGGCATCTTAGAAACCGTGTATTTGTATGCCTTTATCGAGCTGATGGCTGAGAGATTTTCATGGAATGTGGTCCACTTGTGAAAGGATGCCGGTTTAACTTGTTCGTCCCAGTCGGTTCCTTCTAACCAGAGCTGTTGGAGGAGGATTTTCGCTAGGATCATTATTGGTGATAGCCATCCTGCCGGTTTGGTAGAGAAGCATACAAAAACGCACCTCGGCCCCAACATACCATAGCCCAAACAACAATACCAATCCAAGAAAATTCGTTTCAACCAATTACCTCAGGACAAGCGACGAGTCATGAAGCAGCGCAGAACCCTCAGGACTACACCACCCACACGGTGTCATCACACTTCTCTGGCAGCTGTGAAAGTACACTACTCCCCACGGCACTAGTATCCATTCATCACGCGGGAGAATTTCACCAAGTTCGTGCGCTCATCGACCAAGGCTCTCAAAAAACCTTTTTAGCATCCCACATTCAAAAACTATTAGGTCTTCCCACAAAAGCAGTCCACTTCGAAATCTCAGGCATGGGGGGAATGGTAGTACAAAATTCAAACAAAACTTGCGAGGTCACTCTTTGCTCCGCTGATTTAAGGAAAAGGATAAATACCAACGCTATTTTGCTCCATCAACTCAATCATTTCCTCCCAACAAATAAGGTCTCAAAAGCCAGCTTAAATGAATTCCGCTCCCTTCAACTTGCTGACCCTAACTGTCTGATCCTCTCAAAAATAGATATGGTTATAGGTTATTCCCCAAATACTACTCGAAGGACTGCAACAAAACGTCGAAGAAACCCTAATAGCACAAAACACAATATTTGGATGGGTACTCAGCGGTCCAGTCCGGGAACTAATCTCAACTTTCTCGACCCAAGTCAGCGAATCAACGGAACCGGATCTCAGCAGCTTGCTTAAGCGGTTCTGGGAACAGGAAGAGGTCGAAATAACGCAATCAAGATCAGCGGATGATCAGTTTTGTGAGGCCCTCCATAGCACCACAACCACGAGACGGGAGGATGGACGCTATGTGGTAAAACTTCCGTTTAGCCCGATTTCCCTCAACCACTGGCACTAGGCCACTCTCGCCCAGCAGCACAGCAGCAGTACATTAGCGTAGAAGGAAGTCTGGAAAGAAAGCCAGAACTACGCGATAAATACTCGGAAGTCTTCACCGAGTACCTCCAAATGGACCACATGGAACCCGCCCCTCCTACTGAGGTAATACAAAATGGAAAATATTTTTCATTTTACCTACCCCATCATGCCGTTTTAAAGCCTGACAGCAAAACAACAAAGGTTCGCGTCGTGTTCAATGCGTCTAAGATATCACATTCGGGAAACTCCCTGAATGATGTTTTATATACAGGTCCCATACTCCAAAATGATTTAACATCGGTAATCCTCAATTGGCGCCTCTATAATGCTATGGATACACACACGGAGATTATCTCCAATAAATCTTCTTTAATCAGATCCAAATTTTACCCTGATACACACAAAAATGAAGATTAACAGCATTGAGAATTACTACTTCGGTTGTTATTGCACTATATTCTTACCTACCTCAGCGACATCTAGTTGTCGAAAGTCGGATCTTAGCGCGACGCCTATCTGTCAGCTACCCTTAATTTCCTAGTGTTTCTTGGTGTTGTTGTCTGTGTATGTACAGAGTGTTGCCAGTGCAAATTTTTTAAAACTGCTCAAATCTTCTTAATATTTGGGAGTTTATAATGAAGATTATGCTCAAGTTAACTCCCAAAAGCGCAGTTAATTCGAAATTTGCGCTAATGTATCAGCCGTATAAGTTCGTTTTTAATGGCGATATAGAGAAAATGTACCGCCAAATTTTAGTACAGGAAGAAGATCAAGCCTTCCAACGAATTCTCTTCAGAAAAGGCCCTCACCAGCCGATAGAAGATTTTAGATTAAAAACGGTAACCTTTGGTGTTAATTGCGCTCCATATCTCGCAATTCGCACACTCCACGAACTCGCTAAGGATTGTCAAGAACAATACCCACTCGCCACAAACATCATACTGCGAGAGACTTATGTAGATGATGTCCTATCTGGCGGACACGATTTACAATCCGCTTGTGATTCCATGACTCAAACTATCGAAGCTCTAAAATCGGCAGGTTTCTCCCTAAGAAAAATAACAGCAAATCAGTCCATTTTACTCGAAGCAATACCAGATTCTGATGTCTTAGACACCGAGTTCCTAAAATTCCATGACACGAGTTCCACTAAAACACTGGGAATAAGATGGAATGCGCTAACTGATTCGTTCTCGTACTCTTACGATCCAATACGAGAGAACAAGGCAACACGAAACCACAAATACTTACTCGAAAACTGAAAAAAAATTTAAAAAAAAAAGAAAAACATACAAGTGAGTGAAAAATTAGATACTTACCTTACGAAACCTGAAATTATAAAACTATCTCAATTTAGAATATAAAAATAAATAAAAAATATAAAAAAAAATTAATACTCACGCGCCGTGAAAAAGAGTGCTACCTACAAGTGATTACAAAAATCCAATTTTTGCTAAATCTGGAAAAAAAAAACAAAATAATATATTATAAACTATAGTTAACCGCGAGCAGTATACCTGCAAAAAGCGGTCCAGCCTAGTGTTCAAAACGGCAAATTTCTAGTGTATCACACAAATACAAACACATTTACAGACAAAAAGTGGCTAGTGGAGAGAGTGCTGGATAAAAAAGAAGAAAAAAGAAGAAAAAAAATCAACATTAGACCGTACAAAAAGGTTAACAAATTTGGTTTCTCATACCTCACAAATATTTATTGTCACCACGAGCAGTAGACCTGCACCAGTGGCCGCCAACAGCGAGGAACTGCATCACAACAACACAGAAAGCACCAAATAAATAAGCGGCGAAACAAAGGAAGATCATCAGCGGCAAAAGCAGATTACAGGTGGTAGTAAGAAACTGAAAGCTATGCCAAAGTAAGTACACCCTGCCCAAAACATATGTAAATATAAGTGCAGCGGAATTCTTCAAAGAACGAACAAAAAAAAAACCAAAAAAAAACTCCCTTTTGTCTAATTTTATCTACGGTACATTTGGCGAGAGAGCAGGAAAAGGCTCTAAGAAATACCGTTTTTTTCACAAATCTCAAAGAATAAATACATACATATTTACCCGTATATACGTATAAACCAAATTCCGATAAGCTTTTCTTATATATACATACGTACGCATATCTACATCTCCGATTCAAATACGTTATACATACGTTTATTTGTGAAGACATCCTACTACAAAGGGACCAATATCCCCCCAAGAAGTCCCATTAGAGACCCGGCTAAACTTACCCATAGTCCTTAAACAAACAAAGATACATATCGCCATAAAAATAAACAAAGTTTTAAAACTTAGTTATTCCAAACTGCGAAATATTTGCACTCTGAAGCTTTCGGGAGAAAAGGGAAGAAAATAAATGACCTACCCTAATACTGAATTTAGTATTGACACATACACAAGCACATAAGCTCTACCCATTTACTCATCTTGGTCTCACCTCTTAGCTTACCGTTCAAACAAACAAGCATTAGGCTGTGTCACAAAAATTATCAAAATTCAAAAAAATGTTTGGGCTTCAAATTATTTAGTATATTCCAATAACCGAACTCACCCTTGCTTCACATTAAACTTGAATCTTAAAACACCTACGTACTCCCCAACGAAAGCAAAATGAGCAAAGAAGCAAAAGAGATTTTTGACGCAGGTGAACCAGATACCACACTCGCTACTTTCATTTTCGAAAGTAATCGAATGGAGGCCTTTTACCCAAAGTGGTCAGCAACCATAAAATCTGACCAAACAGAATCCCTTCTTAAGGTAAAAACCAAACTACTTGAGCGACTTTGGGACGCGTTGGTAGACTCCTATAAAAAAGTATCTCTCTCCCCAATCCACCAAGAGTCCACAGATTCTGTAGAGCAGAAGTACCAAAAGTGCTGTGAAAGCTATGAAAACTGCTTGTCCCAAATCATGGACATTATGCAACTTGTGAAACCCCACCCTCAGCCATCTCCGCCCGGTACCTGTACACATACTTCGAACTCTTCAGAAGTTTTTCTCAAGGTACCACCTTGCGATACCGCAATATTCCATGGCGGATACGAAGACTGGCCATCATTTAGGGATATGTTTACAGCAGTCTATGGCAACCATCCAAAATTAACCCAAGCTCAAAAACTGTATCACCTGCGACAAAGGATCCACTTACAGATGATAGTTTCCCGTTAGCATGGGAAGCTCTAAAGGCTCGGTACGAAAACCGAAGAATATTGGTAGACAACCAGCTGAAGACCCTCTTTAGTCTTCAGCAAATATACTCGGAAAGTGGTGAGCAAATTCAAAAGCTTCAAACCACAATAAATAATTGTTTATGTACGTTGGCAGCACAAGGCATCCCAACCTCTAATTGGGACCCCATTCTTGTGTATATATGTTCCTCAAACCTGCCCAATGAAACACTTTCTCTATGGGAACAATCTCTAGCTTCCCGAAAAGAATTACCACTGTGGGCAGATATGGACAAATTTCTGACTTCAAGGTATGAAGTAGTAGAGAGATTGTACACCTACCGCCCTGGTAATTCGAAGACCTCTTCAACTAATTTTACTCCTAGATCCACAAATAACAACTCTAACCCACACCGTCCGGCTCGAAGGACCATGTATAGTTTTGCACTAAGCACTGTCTGAACCTTTGGTAAATAAAAACGCGAGTAGCTTCGATTTCACAAGTCTAAAAAAAATAACTTTATTAGAGGTAATTTGAGGTGACAATAGCGGTTGGAGAGTAGCGAACTATTAACAAAAAGCGGTCCATTACAAAGCATTGCACCGCTTACTTCTTTTCTTTCTTACTTCCTAATTTGTAAATATCTGTGGTCATAAGCAATAACGGCCTAAGTCGACTTAAGAAATTAGACCAGTTGAAATTTTTGCTGGCGAATTTTTGTAACAAAACTGTTTTATAACTAAGGCAAACGTATTGGATTTAATTGTTTGTAAAGAAAGTAAAAAAAGACCAATGAAAGTCTTGAAAAATGTATCGATGCTGCTATTCGAAATCACTAGCAAAAATTTCAACTGGTCTAATTTCTTAAGTCGACTTAGGCTGTTATTGCTTATGACCACAGATATGTACCTAAATATAATATTTCCAATAACAGTGCAATTCAAAGTTTATATGTACACATAAATAAAGTAAGTATTTCAGAGAACAGCAAGTGTATCTATAATAAATGTGTAATTATCCGGCTCGAAGGACCATGTATAGTTTTGCACTAACCACTGTCTGAACCTTTGATAAATAAAAACGCGAGTAGCTTCGATTTCACAAGTATAAAAAAATAACTTTATTAGAGGTAATATGAGGCGACAATAGCGGTTGGAGAGTAGCATTACACCGCTTACTTCTTTTCTTTCTTACTTCCTAATTTGTAAATATGTAAATATAATATTACCAATAACAGTGCAATTCAAAGTTTATATGTATTTATGTTTATAAGTATTTCAGAGAACAGCAAGTGTATCTATAATAAATGTGTAATTCAGAGAACGGTAAGTATATGGTAAGTATTTATAAGGGGATTTCATACATTTCAAGGTAAGTAATACATGAAACGGTAAGTATTAATATAATATAAATAAATATGCATAACTAAATGTCATTTCGCTTTATTCTTCGAAGTCAATGAGATTTTCACTCATGTCTTCAACACTATGAAAGAATTTTCTATGTTTAATGAAGCACGAATATTTTTTCATTTATAACATTTAAATCCTTTGTTGGTTTTGACCAGAGCTGTTAATTTTGATTAGTAATTAGTAATTGATTGATTAGAAAATTTTTTTAATTACTAATGATTATTTTAATTGCTTTCAAGAAAAAGCAATTACTAATTGATTACGATTAGAAAAAATCAAAAAAAATCAAAAAAAAATAAAAAAAAAAAAATAAAAAAATCAAAAAAAACAAAAATAATCAAAAGTAATCAAAAACGGCTTTTTTTGATTACTTTGGATTTTTTTGATTTTTTCTTGATTTTTTTTAATTTTTTTGATTTTTTTTTATTTTTTTTTTAATTTTTTTTATTTTTTTGATTTTTTTGGATTATTTTAAAGATTTGTTGTTAAAAGTATAAACATCTGTGTATCTTTGTACTTACACTTTGGGGCTCATGTATTTCTAGAATGAACCTTGATCGCTAAGTATATGTACATATGAGAAAAAATGCCAGGTTTGATGGTTATATGCGTTGTAGTGGTGAAAATTTGTCCCTTTTATATCTAAACGGGTAGTGTCGTGCATTTCTCGTTTAAAACCCTATGGGTACGGTCGGATGGTTCTATTCGAACACTTATAAGTATGGTACACAAAGTAAAACGTGGGCATACCAACTACATATGTATGCCCAAAAGAGACTAGTAATGATCAATTGATCAAAAATTAAGTGGTTATTATCCATAGAGAGAGGTCCGGGATTAATAACTTTCGGCCAAAATGGACGACGTAGTCATTTTGTTGGAGTAGAGAATAGTAGAAGTAGAATCGTTTTATTTTTATTCATTTTTGTTTAAGTAATGCTATTTAGTAATATTTGTGAATAATATGTTAGTAATAATGTAATGACAATTAAAGAACAATAACACAAATAGTCAACAATAACGGTATTCAGTTTACACGAAAATTTTCGCCGTTCACTCATATAAAGTATTTGTGTTGAGCGTTCGGCAGATACAGCACGCCAGTACTTAGGAGTTAAAATTTGATTTTAACAATGTAAGTGCTTCAAAAGAAATGTCAGATAATGACCCACGCTTTGGAGCATTAATAATTTCAGCAAAAGAAAACAGCCTTTCAACCGGACCGGACGATATTAATGGTGTGCTGAAAAATAGTGCAGCCTCTTTTAGAACACCTCTTGTTTGCCATATGTCAGCCCAGTTGCTGAATCACCCATATAACTATGTAATTGTGTTTGCACAACATATTTCAACGCCTCCGTCGTTGTTGTTGGGATTACACCGTTACTTCTTGCTTCACCTATACATTTGTATGTTTGTGCAAGTGAATATTTATGTATGAACATATTTTTCTACAACAGTACTGGAAAAAAATAAAAAAATCAAAAGTAATCAAAAGTAATCATTACTTTTGATTATTTTTGATTACTTTTGAATTTTTAATTTTTTTTGGATTTTTTTTAATTTTTTTTATTTTTTTTTATTTTTTTTTAATCAATTGAAATAATAATCATTAAAAAGTGAAAGTAATTGGTAATCAATCATTAGGTGGCTTCTCAAAAAATAATCAATGAAATGCTAATCATTACCGATTACTAATCAATTATTAACAGGTCTGCTTTTGACTTGTAGTCTATTGCTGTAAATACCGACGGTATTGTGAAGCAAGTTTCGGGATAGTATGAAAATGTGTCTTTGAGAAAAATTTACCCACGCGCTGCAGGAACCAGGCAAGCCGACATATGTTTCGATGGTACTGGAATTACATCTCTTCAAGGACTTTTCTTCCCGGCATTGTGAGAGTCGAACTCACAACACTGTAGGTTGAAGTGGCTGCCGCAAAGGCACACCTAGGCCAGTATTAAAAGGCCCGTTGTGATACCATCAACACTAGGAAAGTCAGTCCCGGGACCCAGCCATATGGAAAATCCCATTACTATTGGGACTCTCCACATAGCAGAATCCCGGGGCTGACACTCCTAAAACCGACACCGTTACACCTCCTCGAACCATTTAGATGACTTGATGAAAGCCATCAAGTCCTTTATGTCCAGCTCCGCTACCTGGCGTAGGCTATCCAGGAAGGGAACTCCGAAAAAGCGCCTTCTCGCGCCGCTTAAAGCCGGGCAGTTGCAGATGAGATGCTCCACCGTTTCCTCCTCCTCATCATCTTTGCAACTCCTACAGCATCGTCGATAGAGTACACCCAGCCTTGCTGCGTGCCTTCCAATAAGGCAGTGCCCGGTTAAAACCCCTATTAATATAGATATATCCCTTCTTCTTAGGGTGTAAATATATTTAGATCTTTTAATATCCCATTTTGGCCAGGATTGTTTGGATACTCGGCACCCTGGCGATAAAAGCCATCTTTCATTGGCTTGTCGGAGTGTATGCTCCTTCAGCATTAGCTTGCATGTGGCAAAGGGCATACCTAAGCGTTCTTTATCCTGAAGAACCTGCTTGGTCGTGCCCTGCCTAGCAAGTTCGTCTGCCCTACAGTTTTCCTCAATGTCCCTGTGTCCCGGGACCCATGTGAGGCTCACGCGGTTCTGTTGGTCCATCTCCTGAAGAGATCGACGACAGCTGAGCGTCAGTTCAGAGTTGAAAAAGTAAGAGCCAAGGGATTTGACTGCCGCTTGGCTATCGCTGAAAATAACGATATTCTGTCCGATAGCGTGTTTCCCTATCCAAGCCGCGGCGTCCATGATTGCTGAGACCTCAGCCTGGAAGACGCTGCAATGATCAGGCAGTCTGAAGGAAAGCTCAAGGTCCAGATCCTTGGAATAAATCCCTCCTCCAACTCTGCCGTCCAACTTCGAACCGTCGGTGTATATGGAAATGCCGCCATTAGTAGCAGGACACCGATCCGTCCTCTCCCAGTCTTCCCTGCTGGGAATGTTTATTCTGAACCAGCTATCTCCGACTGTTGTGGTTGCACAACGGTTCGTGCTCGGAGGGAGAAAGCTGTAAGAATCCAGAATACCGGAGTGTCCAGTAGTGCCTGCGCCCCAGCCGGAAGTTTCCCTTAGACGCAGAGCCGATGCTGCCGCTGCCCGATACCCTTCCAGATCGAGTGGCAAAATGCCAAGAATGGCCTGGAGAGCTTCGTTGGGCGTTGTTCTCAACGCGCCGCTTATACAGATCATGCTAGATCTGTGGACTTTACCTAACAGGTTTAGGTTGGCTGCCTTGCTCAGCGCAGGCCACCATACCACGACTCCATACAGCATAATTGGCCGGATTATCGCAGTGTAAATCCATCTGCAGATTTTGGGACTGAGCCCCCATTTTTTGCCAATGGCTCTTTTACAGGTGTAAAGTGCAATGCAGGCTTTCCTCTGGCGCTGGATGACATTCTCCTTCCAGTTAAGCTTTCTATCCAGAACTATGCCTAGGAGTTTGGCTTTGTCAGCCAAGTTCAGGCGCACGCCATTTAGTTCTGGTAGGCTTAGCGTTGGTATTTTGTACCGGTTAGTATAAAGGACAAGCTCCACTTTTCCCTGGTTGATATTAAGTCCGCAGCGAGATGACCACGAGGAAACTGCTCGCAGTGCTACTTGCATCAAGTCACACAGGGTTTGTGGGAATTTGCCCCTGTATGCAATAGCTAAATCGTCTGCATATGCAACTATCCTCCCTTCATACAACGATTTTTCAATAACAGAGACAAGGCTGTGAAGCGCAGTTTCCGTTGATTTACCTTTGGTGTATGCATGTTGATAGCTAGAGATAAGGTTGCTATCAATAGTAGAGGAGAGATAATCGCTAATTATCCTCTCGAAGGTTTTGAGTGCAAAGGACGAGAGACTGATCGGTCTGTAGTCCTTAGGCTCATAGTGTGAGGCTTTCCCAGCCTTAGGAATAAAGACTACCTTGGCGCTTCTCCAGGAGTGCGGAATGTAGTTGAGAGCCAGGCAGGCTGAAAAGAGAAATACCAGCCATTTAGCCGATGTTTCCAACGTGTTTATGAGTTGTGCGGGGAAAATCCCGTCTGACCCAGCAGCCTTGAACGGCTCAAAGCTTTTGATCGCCCACCTTACCCTTTCCTCCGTG
Source organism: Campiglossa producta (assembly GCA_964058755.1). NCBI lineage: Eukaryota > Metazoa > Arthropoda > Insecta > Diptera > Tephritidae > Campiglossa > Campiglossa producta. The sequence continues at coordinate 42,846,940 of CAXKVI010000004.1, forward strand.
ATGGGTATATTCATTGCCATATTTGTTGGAGATGCTAAAGGTGCTTCATGCAAGTTCCCCGGAAAGTGTGTGTTCAATAGCAGCTCCAGGGTTTCCCCTTCCGTGCAAGTCCACGATCCGTCAGGCTTCCGCAAATAGCTAATGGCTGTTTGAGTTTTTGAGAGCACTCGTCTAAGTCTCGCCGTATCATCGACCTTTTCGACCCCGGTGCAGAAATCTCTCCACGAAGTTCTCTTCGCCTGCCTTAGGGCCCTTTTATAGGCCCTCAGTTTAACTTTATATTCGAGCCATTCAGGCTCCGTACCGAGGCTCTTGGCCCTATTAAATTGGTTCCTGCAGGACTTGCGGAGCGAATCCAGGTCGTAGGACCACCAGTGTGGTCTATGTTTACCGCGTGGTTTCGGCACTGGACAAGCCTGCTCTAGGGCATTTGAGAGCGCCGTTGTAAAGGTCGCAACCAGATCATCCAGTTCTCCTACTGATGATGGAGCTTGTGGGGGTAACACTGGTAGGTCCCTAACTAATATTTGATTATGTAGCTGCCAATTAGTGTTGCGTGGATTGCGTTTCATAACTGGCTGCTCAACAGAAAAATCTAAGGCAATTTCTATGTACCGGTGGTCGGAAAATGAATGCTCCTCAAGAACACGCCATTTCCTAACCCACTCATAAGCGCCTTCGCTACAAATAGTGAGGTCTATGACCTCCCTACGGGCTTTAGTGATAAAAGTAGGCTCGTTACCCACGTTACAAACCACCAGGTTAGTTGTTAGTAGGTAGTCAAACAGAGACTCGCCCCTAGCGTTAATATCGGAGCTTCCCCACTGGACGTGATGAGCATTAGCGTCAGCTCCAATAATAAGATGACCCGTGCAGAAATTTTCCACCAGATCTTTCACCTCCTTTTGTGGAGGAGGTTCTTCGGCGTCATAGGGCATGTAGACCGACGCCATCGTCAGGCTGGTGCTGCCGACCGTTAAGCTGGCAGCTGTAACGTCACCATTTGAATAGTTGGGTAAGAGAAAGGTGTTCAGCTCAGACTTGACCAAGATACAGGTTCTGACCTTGCCCTCCTCATTAGCTCGGATGAGCTTGTACCCCTTAGCCCCCAATCCACAGATCCTTGAGCTATTAACCCAGGGTTCTTGGATAAGGACCACGTCTACGTCGCCTTTATAAAGACGACTGCTTAGGGCAGCTGAGGCTGCTTTAGATTTGTGCAGGTTAATCTGAAGCACCACCAACATGAGAGCGCTCAGACTTCCTTACCACCGTCGTACCGTCGTGGAGGTCTACCCCGTCCCGGGGCCTATCTCTCAACGACAATTTATCTGCACGATTTGGCGTGGCGGAATCTCTACTGTCTGAAGCGGCATCAACGTTAGTGTGCACCGGATTGCCCTCCACCACCGTGCGGTCGAGGTCTTCCGCGTCCGTTAGGCTATCTTCCATCGCCGAGTCGTTCACGGCTTCCTCGCAATTTGACGTGGCGGATACCATACTTTCCGCGTCTGACACCCCTGCCTCCTCTTCTGGTCCTTCGATTTCCGAGTCCTTCGAAGCGGCCGGAATGGCAGCGCGTTGTGCATCGCCACGGTATACGTGGATCACGATCTGACCCATTCCATAATGCACTCGTCCGTTGCACCGTTTAAGGGGCTCGAGTGCCTCCTTATTCAAAGTTAAAACCACCTGTCTATGAGGCCCAACCTCACCCTCGACCAGATTGACACTCCAGTCCTGCGTCGGGAGAGACGCATTCCAGGCCTGCAGCATCTCAAGAATATTCTCCGGTTCAGCAGGGATGGCAGGAATCCACGCCCTTGCCCTTGGCCGGGCCGGAATGTCCTTCCAGTCGACGACCTGGGTAGACTTCACCCAGTCTTGCAACTGCTGCCTTGTACAGTGCAACAGTTCTTGCATCCTCACACGCGAAAACTTTAATCTGACCCTGGTGCCAACCCGCGTCTGTACCCCGCGGCGGACTACCCGGAGACTCACGCCATATGTCGAGAAGGGCCCTGCCAATTTCGTTCCGGACATACAGCCACCGGTCTCTAGGAATGGACCAACGGTCGTTGCCTCGATCAATGACACCTATAAGGATCCTGTCCTTGGTCACTTCAGCAAAGCTGGGTTTGCCCATTACTGGGATATTCTGATGCCGCTTCGGATGGGGATCCACCTCTCCGTCCGACCTCTGGCGTTTGAAGGGATTCCCGTTCAGCCTTTTAGGCGCATAGGGCCTTTGGAAATTTGGTATCAGAGCTTTCGCTTTCTCCACCATCTTCCTTTTATTCAGCGATAGTGTATCCTGCGATGCTCCCTCATATTTCTTCAGGATCCTTGCAGCCTTCCTTTTATCCCAGTACGCAAAGCGTCGGGGAGATGTCTTTTGGGAAGAGTTCAGACCCGTAGTTGCCATCGCGGTCTCTCCTTTTGATAGAAGCTTAGTTGCGTCTTCCTTCTCTTTCGGATCACTGAGGCCAGGTCCCGAGACCATTGCCACAGACATTGAGAGGTTGATGTTCGTGCCGGCGCTTGATGGAAGTTTAGCATCCGCCGTTTTCTGCTTACCTGCGTATGCAGCCGCACTGGTGCTGGCTTTCATCAAGTCACTCTCACTTGCTAGCAGTTTCGAGGATGACCGACCCGTAGTTACCATCGTTGTCGGTCCCCCAGTTGACTTTGAAATAGAGTTTGTCCTCCGGCGTTGTGATTTCTCTTGCTCCAGCATAGTTCTCCTCTGCTGCGGAGTAAACGAAGTTATTGATTGTTTTGAATTTTGAGTTGTATTCATCTTGTTCGTACGACCCCTCGCCGGACACGGCCAGCTTGGGGTCAAGGGTGGATTAAGGGGAATGTGTCGTCCGCCACGGCAGAGCCCCATATCGCGGTAAGACCATGGTTACTCTCTGAGGCGGTCCGGTATCAGAGAGGTACCGTTCGACTACAGCCACGATTTGCCTCCCGGCTGCAAACGTCCAATGGGCACGGTATCGCGTAACACCCTGGATTGGGAGGGGGTAGATCTTTGTCATCGCGCCAGCGAGGCTAGGCTGCTCTCGCGATGTAGTGCCATGCGGAGCTATGATCGCAGGGGCAACGTAGCCCCGTGGCTATCGACTAAACCCCTGCTACCGCGACAAGGTATCCACCCTTCACGAGGGTCACAACACTGTAGTGACTTGTATGCTAGAAGGTCTAACACCTTAGGCTACTACCCAGCTTGAAGGTAAACCCTTCTCAGTGTCCATTTATGCATATATTTAAAAAGTTTCAAAAATTAAAAGAAAATTCACTTTGAAAAAAAAAAAGCTATTTTTCCTCATACAAAATGTATGGGAAAGGGTGAAAAAAATAGCCACCCCTAAGGGTTAAGTTAGAGCGCTAATTTTTTGCAAAGCTTATTTTCTCATCAATACCTAACTTTTTAGGGGGTACGACAAAGACGACATTTATTTTGAATCACCCTAATCTACATACCTCCTGTCTCAAGTTGCCCCACTGGTTATCACCCCGACATGTGGTATTCAAACCTTCCAGCAGACAATAGAGGGCATGCATTTGCGGAGCAGATAGATGATACGGCTTTCTGTACACTGAACGAAGACCACCCAACAAGAGTATCGGGTAATTGCTATAGTTCGCTAGATATTTCGATCGTAAGCGCAGGACTACTGAACAACACAAATTGGCGACCCTTACTCACGTTGGCGTCTGACCATCAATGACTCGGCCTCTAAACGCTTCATTCCTGCGGCTCGAATATCCCGAATAAGGCCAAATTTCCCCGAGGAGGCAGCGGCCATGGCTAGAGAAAGAGATGAAGTGCGAAGTCTCAATCCCGGAGACCCTCGCATAAGGGATCTCAACGCGGAAATTCGTAGGTTGGTCGATAAACGCAAACTGGCCAAATGGAAACAACACCTAGAACAATGCAACCTCTCCGATGGTGTTGGCAAACTATGGACTACGGTCAAAGCTCTATCCAATCCTACGAAACATAAAGACAAAGTGAAGAAGGACTCTAGGGGATGCGCGAACTCCTTCTGTAGACAATTTTTACTACATTCCCCGCCCGATAGTGGCGCGTAAATACAAAAACCAAAAACACGCCCTGACAATGGGCCTTGGAGATCAAGCCATCAGACAGGCTAAGCCCTCAAAATCCATCGGCACGACGGGATTGCCATGAAGATGTTGAAACATCTAGGTCAGGAGGGACACACACTTAGTGGCTCTATTCAGTCTTTCACTGAACACTTTTGTCATTCTTGAAATATGGAAAAAGGCGAGAGTGGTTCCACTATTAAAACCTAGAAAACCGGCAAACATAGGCGATTCATATCGCCCTATATCACTTTTGTCGCCGGTAGTGAAGACGCTAGAGTCGATCTTGCTCCAGTATTATACTGCAAATCTTCACCTGGCTAGTCATCAATATGGCTTCCGTAAGCTTCATAGCACCACCTCTACACTCAATGCCATTACAACGCAGATAATTAACGGCCTAAATCAACCCCAACCAAAACACAGGACTGTGTTAGTGGCACTAGACTTGTCAAAAGCTTTTGATACAGTCAATCACGCCACGCTCATACAAGATCTTCTTGAAACACAGCTCCCTGATGAGTTAAAGAAATGGACCGCTAATTATCTGAACCGACGGCAGGCGTCGGTTAACTTTAGAAACGCCACATCAAAACCTAGACGTATTAGTCAGGGGGTGCCACAGGGTGGTGTCCTATCCCCGACACTGTTTAACTTCTATCTATCGAAGATGCCCCCACCACCAGAAGGCGTCAATATCGTTTCATATGCTTACGACTGTACAATAATCAAACAAGTTACCTCTCATCAACAGTTACCTCTGCGACCTTTCCAGGCTTTTCACTGAGCGAGATTTGACGATATCACCGACTAAATCTACGGCGAACTTTTTACGACATGGACGCACCAAGTGAGAAACGTGTTAGACATTTACGTTGATGGCACTAAGCTACCAACTGTCAGCCACCCAAAGTAACTGGGGATGACACTGAACAATACTTTCACATTTCCTGGTCGTGTCTCAAAGGTACGAGGTCACAACATGTTCCTCAAGTCACTTGCCGCCGACATGGACGCACCAAGTGAGAAACGTATTAGACATTTACGTTGATGGCACTAAGCTACCAACTGTCAGCCACCCAAAAGTAACTGGGGATGACACTGAATAATACTTTCACATTTCCTGGTCATGTGTCTCAAAGGTACGAGGTCACAACATGTTCCTCAAGTCACTTGCCGCCAGTACTTGGGGAAAAGACAAAGAAACGTTGCTGACTACATATAAGGCCATTGGCCGACCAGTCTTTGACTATGCTGCACCCATATGGTCGCCTAACGTGCGTAACACCAACTGGACGAAGTTACAAGTCTGCCAAAATACCGCTATCAGAACTGCTACGGGATGTCTCCTCATGCCTCCTGAGTCTCGCCTCCATCAAGAGGCAAAACTGCTCAATGTAAGAGAGCACGCGGAAATGCTTAGCAGGCAATTCCTTCTGGACTGCCACAAGCCAGGACATCCAAACCGTCATCTTTCGGACACAAGTCCGCCATAAGGAGTCATCTCAGTAAGCATTATGACGAGATCTGGCATCATATTACCATGCCGTTTAATCTGTGGAATCATAAGCGGGCTCTAACCGACATCCGCACCGAGTCGGTTGACACTTTTGTCAGATCTCTACCTGTGAACCCCGTTCTAAACAGTCTTCCAACCGATATTGCTGAAGAAGAACGCACCTTACCAAGGGAGACAAGAGTCACCATGGCACAGCTTAGGTCTGGATACAGTGTGAGGTTAAACTCTTACTTATCCAGACTGAATGACACAATTTTAAATACATGCCCTGCATGTGGTAGGACCCCCATTATACCCTACATCTCTTCAATTGTCCAATTGAACCTACTCTTCTAACCCCTCTGTCCCTCTGGTCCAACCCTGTTGAAACTTGGACTCCCGGTAGAAGAGCTTGATGAAGATATTCGGAATGATCATACACTCTAGGCAGAGCAATGCATTGTTAACAACAACAACAACAACATCGGTAGCCCCAGTCAACGGACTGCTAGAAACCCTGTTCGCTCAGGGGGGTCTAAAGTTGTAGCGGACGCTGACGACCTTGCGGTGGCATTGAGTAGCAAATGTCCACAAGCGCGCTGTAATATTATGCAAACAAACCTTAGGTTAGTCGAAAAGTGGACTGGGAATTCTAGGTGTTAACCCGGCCACGACAGAGCTGCTCCTGTTCACTAGGAAATAAAAAATGCCGGCGCTACAGTTACCAGCAATAGGCAATACCACCCTTAAGTTGGGTGATTCCGCAAACTACCGGGGGGTTATTATTGACAAAAACTCACTTGGAAAGAGAATATCCAGGAGCGCGATAAAAAGCCTCTTGTGGCCGTATACTCTTGTAGAGGTGCCATAGGGCAAAGTTGGGGGTTGCTCCAAAGTTACACTTTGTCTCTATAATGCTGTGGTAAGACCAATTCTTCTGTATGGGGTCCTGGTCTGGTGGACGGGCCTGCAGAAGAGCTTCAATAATATCATAATTCAAAGAGTACAGTGAAGCGCGCTTATATGTGTTAGTGGGGTGCTACGCACAAAACCTGCAGAGGCACTGAATGCAGTCCTGAACATTCGACCAGTTGACTTATGCGGTAAACTATCTGCGGCATACTCCGCATTGCGACTTAGGAATTTAGCAGGATGGAGGGCCCTTGTTGAAGGCCACTCTTCAATCATTAAAAAGCTCGAGTAGGGGGTCATTCAGCTCCATGTCGTATCACAACGGGACCTACGGAGTCTATGTATGCTAATCTGTCTAGCAGCTACTCCGCCTACCTACCTACCATGCACTAGCTAAATTAGGAAACTCTCTTAGTGTAGCATTCTTTTATTGAATAGGCCTTTGCATATCTAAGTATGCACATACATTAGACTGGGCCAAAAATAAAAAAATTGGGTTTTTTCAAAAATTATATTGACTTTGTTTTTAAGAAAGGTGATAAAAATTACTGTACTTTTTTCAGATTTTTAAGTTAAAGTCTAGAGGTCTATCACCGCTAGTTTAGATTTTACAGACTTAACCTCCAATTTGGTATAAAAACGACAAATCATTGTTGAAAAACACCATTTACCTGAATATATTTTTGTAGGGAATTGAATTCCCTACAAAAGCTGCCTTTACTGAAATTTTCTCAGACTAGCCGTTTTATAGTATTCTAGCCTCAAACATTGGCATATTTTTTTGGATTACCCAAATCAAACATCGAATAAAAGTAAATACATAATCTTAAGGGAAATTGGCTGCTGAGTCCGAATTCGATATTCGAGTTCGGCCCTAACCTTGAAAAAAAGTCCAATATTACTTTGTGATGGTTTTGTTATGGAGAAGAACTGCGACCTGTTAGGCTAATTCTGATAACGGATTTGAATTTAGCTTGCCAAAATACATGAAAATTAATGTACTGTGTTCTCAGATCCGTCAACTTTTTGTTTTTTTTTTTGTGGCTGCGCCATTTGAAGACTGTAAAACTACCTTCGCAGAGAAAGCATATATTAAGCAAAAATATGTTTGAACGTATATGAGAAATGTATATTTTTAGTTATAATAATAATCATATAATGATAATTAATCAAGTAGAATATCAATAAACAAAATTTAGTAAAAAAATTGGATCAAAAACATCAAAAAAGACGGATATATAACTTTTTTTAATTTAATACTAAATAAGTTTTGCAAAAGTAACTTTACAAAAAAAAGTTGGTTAATCTTTTTTGTAGCCCACTCAATTTCCTTTAAGAATATGTAGGTATCTATCTTTGTTATACATGATTATTTGCATTTTAGACAATTTTTGAAAGAAAAAATGGGAAATAGAAAAAAACATGCTAATTTTTGAGGCTAGAATACTAGAGAAAATTGTGGTCAATGCAAATTTTGTAGGGAATTCGATTTCCTTCAAAAATATATTCAGGTAAATGGTGTTTTACAACAATGGTTTGTCGTTTTTATACCAAATATGAAGTAAAGTCTGTAAAATTTAATTTAGCGATGACTTTAATTTAAAAATCTGAAAAAATTACAGTAATTTTTGTTCACCTTTCTTAAAAAGAAAATCAATATAATTAAAAAAAAGAAACGAAATTTTTTATTTTCGGCTCAGTCTAATATACATATGTATGTATTTATATGTACTTCCTCAATATTACTGGATTGGTCCTGTTCACATTTATACATCGTTGTACCTTGTACTCTTTTCTTTGTTAATGTTTTATTTTATAAAAAAAAGCAGGAAATACATAACTATGTGAATTTAATCAAAAATAATCATTTTATTACATTAATCATATTAATCATATAATTAAAATTAATCAGAAATAATCAATTAATTACGTTAAGCACATTAATCACATAATTAAAACTAATCAAAAATAATCATTTAATTACGTAATTCATATTAAAAATGCAATTAAAAGGCATTAAAAATATTTAGAAATTTTTACATTAATCAAGCAATTAAAATTTTTTAAATCATTATGTGGATATTTCAGCAACTTCCCAATAAATGCATTTATCCTTGGTTTTACACTAAAATTATACAATTTGTAATATTTCAAGACCCTAGTGAAGGGTGGACAACTTGCCGCGGTACGAGGGCTTAAGTCGATAGCGACAGGGCTACGCTGCCCTTGTGATCATAGCGCTGCCCGGTACTACATCACGAGAGAAACCAAGCCTCTCTGCCGCGACGACTAAGATCTTCCCCCTCCCAATCCACGGTGTTATGCGACCACGTGCCCATTAGACGTTTGCAGCCGGGAGGCAAGTCGTGGCTGCAATCGAACGGAGCCTCTCTGATACCGGGCCGCCTCGGAGAGTAACTATGGCCTTACCGGTATGGGGCTCTGCCGCGGCGGACGACACATTCCCCTTACTCTTCCCTTGACCCTAAGCTGGCCTTGCCCGGCGAGGGGTCGTACGAACAAGATGAATAATAATAATAAAAATAATATTAACACTAAAACTAAAGATACAATTACGTATACTGCACAGCATAGGAGGAAAATGCTGGAGCAAGCGAGAACTCAACGTCGGAGGACAATCTCCATTTCAATAACAGCCGAGAGATCAACAGCGATGGCAACTACGGGTCGATTAGCTCTGGATAATAAGGAGGCAATCCCCAAATCAAGTACCGGTACAAATACAGTGAACCCAACAGCGGCTGATGCTAAACCTCCAGTAAGTGCCGGTACCGAAACCAAGTCCTCAAAGTTGTGGCAGTGGTCTCACGACCCCAGAGATCCAAATGAGGGAGCGACCGCGATGGCAACTGCGGGTCGAAATTCGGCCCAAAAGACATCTCCCAGTCGCTATGAGTACTTGGACAAAAGAGCAGCCGCAAGGATCCTGAAAAAATACGAGGGAGTTTCACAAGGGGCAAGAATCGAGGTTGTCGACTGGAAGGACATCCCGGCTCGGCCAAGGGCAAAAGCATGAATTCCTGCCATCCCTGCTGAACCTGAGAGAATTCTCAGGATGCTGCGGATCATGAACCCGTCTCTCCCGACGCAGGACTGGAGTGTCAATCTGGTTGAGGATGCGGTAGGGCCTGATAGGCAAGTGGTCTTCACCTTGAATAAGGAGGCACTCGAGCCCCTTAAACGGTGCAATGGACGAGGGCACTACGGCATGGGTCAGATCGTGATCCACGTATACCGCGGCGATGCACAGCGCGCTGCTATTTCGGCTGCACCGGAGGACTCAGACATCGCAGTGCCGGAAGAGGAGTCGGAGATGTCCGACTCGGAAAGTATGGTATCTGCCACGTCAAATGGCGAAGGAGCAGTGAACAGCTCGGAGATGGAGACTCAATGGCTCGAAAATAAAGATAAACTTAGGGCCTACAAAAAATCTCTGAGGCAGGCGAAGAGAGTATCGTGGAGAAATTTCTGCACTGGGGTGGAAAATGTCGACGATACAGCGACACTTAGACGAGTGGTCTCAAAAACTCGAACAGCCACAAGCTATTTGCGCAAACTTGACGAATCCAAGGCCAGCACGGAATACGCACTTCCCAGGGAACTTGAATGAGGAACCCTTAGCAGCTACAACAAAACTGGTTGTATACATACCCATCTTGGAGGAAAAGGTTAGGTGGGCGGTTAAAAGCTTCGAACCGTTCAAGGCTGCCGGGCCAGACGGGATTATTCCTGCACAACTCATAAACAGGCTGGAAACATCTGCCAAATAGCTGGTACTTCTCTATACAGCCTGCCTGGCTCTTAGCTACTTTCCGTGCTCCTGGAGAAGTGCCACGGTAGTGTTTATTCCTAAGGCGGGGAAGGCGTCTCATTACGAGCTCATGGACTACAGGCCGATCAGTCTCTCGCCCTTTGTACTCAAAACCTTCGAGAGGATAATAAATGACTACCACTCCACTACTATTGATAGCAACCTTATCTCTAGCTATCAGCATGCATACACCAAAGGCAAATCTACAGAAACTGCGCTTCACAGTCTAGTTTCTGTTATTAAAAAATTGCTGTATGAAAAGGAGTACTGTCTCGTGGCCTTCCTAGATATTGAAGGAGCCTTCAACAACATAAGCCCTGATTCCATAAACACCGCTTTAACATGTTTCGGCATAAGAAGGTCTCTTATTGGACTTATTGATCAACTACTAAGGGATAGACGAATAGTTTCATCACTGGGCTCGGTTGACTTATCACGCTATGTCACAAGGGGAACGCCTCAGGGTGGTGTTCTCTCCCCGCTTCTATGGAACCTCACTGTCAACACGCTGCTGTGAGAGACAAGCTGGGGCTGGAAGGTAGTGGCATATGCAGACGACTTAGCTATAGTATATAGGGGCAACTTCCCACAAACGCTGTGCGACTTGATGCAAGTAGCACTGCAAGAGGTTTCCTCATGGTGCTCGCGCTGCGGACTGAGCCCAGGAAAAGTAGAACTGGTCATTTTCACCAACCGCTATAAGATACCATCATTAATACTACCAAAACTGAATGACGCGCGCCTGAACTTGCCTGACAAAGCCAAGTTCTTGGGCACAGTTCTGGATAGGAAACTAACCTGTAAGGAGAATGTTCTTCAGCGCCAGAAGAAAGGGTGTATTGCACTCTACACGTGCAAAAGAGCCATTGGAAAAAATGGGGGCTCAGCCCCAAAATATGCAAATGGATCTACACTGCAATCATTCGACCAATCATGCTCTATGGAGTTGTGGTATGGTGGCCTGCGCTGAACAAGGCAACAAACCTTAATCTATTAGGTAAAGTACACAGATCTTGCATGATCTGTATAAGCGGTGCGTTAAGAACAACTTCCAATTAAGCACTCCAGGCCATTCTTGGCATTTTGCCACTCGATCTGGAAGGGCACCGGGTAGCAGGGGCGCAAGCCCTACTGGACACGCCAGTATTTTGGGATCCTATAGCTTTCTTCCGCTGAGCACAGATCGTTGTTCGACCACAACAGTCGGAGATAGCGGTTTTAAAATAAACATTCCCAGCAGGTCAGAATGGGAGAGTACGGATCGGCGTCCCGCCACTCATGGCGGAACTTTCATTTATACCGATGGCTCGAAGTTAGACGGCAGAGTTGGAGGAGGGCTTTATTCAAAGGATCTGAACCTTGACCTCTCCTTCAGACTACCTGATCACTGCAGTGTCTTCCAGGCTGAAGTTTCAGCAATCATGGACGCCGCCGCTTGGATAGGCCAACACACTATCGGACAAGATATTTTTATTCTCAGCGACAGCCAAGCGGTCATCAAACCCCTTGGCTCTTACTCGTTCAACTCTGAACTGACGCTCAGCTGTCGGCTATCTCTACAAGAGATGGCCCAACAGAACCGCGTGAACCTCACATGGGTCCCGGGCATAGGGACATTGAGGGAAATTGTAGGGCAGACGAACTTGCGAGACAGGGCCCGACCAAGCAGGTTCTTTGGGATAAAGAGCGCTTAGGTAAGGCGTTTGCCCCGTGCAAGCTAATGCTGAAAGAGTATACACTCCGCCAAGCCAATTGCGTATCCATAGTTAACTGTAGAACTTAAGTTAACCTGCCACTGTGAAATTGGGCCTTAACCGACGATATGCTCACCATGTAATTAATAATGATTGAAGGTCGAAGGGGGAGACCTCGACGGAGATGGAAACAACAGGTGGAGGATGACTTGAACTCCCTTGGGGTTTCCAATTGGCGTCAGTTATCGCTAAAAAGGAATGACTGGCGTGCTTTGATACGAAAAGGCCAAAATCGCGGTTAGATTTAACAGGTCTGCATAAAAATATAATTTGTTTTACAAATTTTACAATAAATTTATATGCCTCGAATTCCTTACAATGTTAACTTTTGCGTTTTTACAACACATGAAGACACCGCCACGTCATGAAAACATCGCCATGCCAAATTCCAATGAAATCCATAGAGTTCTCTCATTATCTATTACATTTCCCCTCGCCGAGAGCTTCGGCGGAATAGCTGATAGTCCCCAAAGCCAAAAAGTAGATGCCTTGTTGACAGTGTCATATAGTAACTCACCACAATAGTCTTCCACTGACTGCTTCATTCAGCGTTTTTAATCTTAAATGGTGTAGAAATAAAAAAGTAAAATTATTTGTGTAGACTATTTTTGCAATTTAATTTTTTTTATAATGTAATTACAGGATCGAATAACTATCTTCACGGGAATTGATGATATAACACAATATGGAATAATCGACAAGTTTAATGGACGATCATATCTACCTCATTGGTTAAGTGATGAATGTAACCGATTAAATGGAACGGATGGTTCAATATTCCCTCCTCATATTGAAAAGGATCGCACTCTATTCGTTTATGATAAGGATCTTTGTAGACTTCTTCCTCTGGTTTTCGAAAAAGAAATCGAAATCAAACCAAATGTGTATGGTTTTAGGTTTACGCCTCCAAAAAATGTATTTTCTGATGTTGGAAGTAACCCAGACAATATGTGCTTCTGCCCAGCCGGTCAACCTTCATGTTCACCTAATGGGTTGTTTAATGTCTCTTTATGTCAATACGGTACGTATAACAGCCAATTAGTTACAAAAGATCGAACATAGAAGTTTTTATCATTCAAATATTATGTTTCAGATTCGCCAATTATGCTAAGTTTTCCTCATTTTTATTTGGGAGATAAGAGCTTTCTCACTGCCGTGGAAGGCGTTACACCGGCTGACAATGAAAAACACAAATTTTTCATAGACGTACACCCTGTAAGTTCATTTGACATACAGACATATCCGTGTACTAAGCTAAAACATAGTTGCGCAGAAAGTTTAAAATAAAAAAATATACATACATTGTTGACATAACGCTTTTTTCCCTGCAGGTACTTGAAATTTGAGCTTTATCTATATATAAATGCACAATTTATTTATTTATTTATTTAAAGTCGACACAGACGAAAAGCGGTCGACATAAAAGATATATACAAAGCAGAAAAGTTAAAAAGTACATATAAATTTACAGAATGCGTTGTACATAATAATATAATCTTAATTCTATACATACATATATTTATATGAATAACAAATTAATTAACAAGATTAGGACTATACTAAAGGGGAAATCACCGGATTCCTCTGTTGCGCTGTCGGAATGCACTAGATTCCGATCAGCACGCTGTCGGAATGCATATAGATTCCGATCAGTGTGCTGTCGGAATGCATTCAGCGCCAAAATGGCAGGACGTGATACCAATCCAAAGTTTTCTCCCTTTTTTGCAATAACCACAATTCTAAGGTATATAAAATTTGATATGTATCGATAGGTCTCGCCGACAAGGGTGTACGTCAACAAACCAAAAATTAATTATAATATGAAATGCTAAACACACATTCACCTTATAGAGCCGCTGTTATGTGTGTATGTAGGTATGATCACTTGCATTGTTGTGTTTGCATTGTGAGAAGAAGAGTTGTTTTGTTGGCAGCAATAACAAACATCAACTTTATTGAGTTCAAACAGTGTTTACAAAAAACAAAATCTGTGAGGAGGTGTTCAGAGAAGGAAATGCTTGCCTAGACTTGATGAAAAAAAAAGAAAAATACAAATAAGTTACATCGTTCACAACTCCCTTCGTGGTTAGACTGTGAAATAAAATAAAATGGAAATTGATTAAAAAATTAAAATAAACTAAAATAAAAAATAGAAAAATGATTGAAAGTAAAGAAATAAATTTGTAGGAAAGGAAAGGAAATAATATAAAAGAAATAAAAATAAAGCAAAATGAAATAAACAAAAGTATAAAAAAAGAATCTGAATGGAAGGGAATGGAAAAAAGGAAAATAAAGGAAAGGTAAGGTAAGGAAAGGAAAAGAGAGAAAAATCAAAGGAAAGTAAAGGTAGGGAAAGGAAAGGAATGGAAAAGGAAGGGAAAGAAAGGAAAGGTAATGAAAGTAGAGGAATGAAGGAAAATAGAGAAAGATAAAAAAGGGAAGAAAAGAAAAAGAAAGGAAATTAAAGGTAGCAAGATGAAGGTATGGAAAATAAATAAAGATGAAAAGAAAGAAAAATAAAGAAAAGGAAGGGAATGGAAAGGGAAAAAAATAATTAAAGGAAATGAAAGGAACAGAAATAAAACTAAAGGAGTTACGAAAAGGTGGAGAAAGAAAGTAAGGAAACGCATGGAAAGGTGAGGAAATGAAATGACAGGAAAGAAAGGAAAAGAAAGTTAGAAAAAAGGAATGTAATGGAAAATAAATAAAGAAAAGAATTTAAAAGAAAATAAATAAAATGAAGGCAAACGAAACAAAATTAAAGCAAAGGATATGAAACGAAACGAAAGGAAAGGCAAGAAAAAAAAAAAAAAAGGATGAAAAAGAAAGGAAAAGATAGATTTGGAAATGAAAGGAAAAGAAAGGAAGGAAAGGGAAGGAAAGGAAAGAAATGCAAAGAAAAGCAAATAAAGCCAAAGGAAAAGAGGGAAAAGGTAAGGAAAGAAAAGCAAAGGAAAGCAAATAAAACCCAAGGAAAGGAAAGAAAAACGAATAAAACGACCTAAAATAAATAGTTATAAACATTGAAACTTTATTACTGCATAGAAACGGAAAATATAAAAAATAAGGAAAAGTAAGGAAAATTTAAGAAATAGCAAAAAAAAGTGATAGTTAAGGAAACTGATAGTTAAGGAAACTTAACTTCAATAAGGTAGAGAAATAAAATGAGGTTTTGTGGTTGAATTTCAGCCACTGTGCAAACTCTAGTTACTAAATTTGTACGTATGTACCATAAAACTGCATACTCAAAATTTTTTTAATTCTAAAAATAAGGTCTAATTTTGTACCGTAGCAAAAAAAATGATTTGACTGAAAAATTTACAAGACCTATCCAGAAACATGTAGATCGACGTGCTGAATCCGAGTACGAGGTCTGTTTTGCCAATATATTCAAACCTTCTCGAGAAAATCACGGAAGGCTATAAAAACATGGCTCGAACCACTTCCCGAAATTCTGGGTGGTTCTTTTCAGTTGGTTCGGTGCAGAACCGGTTTGCATCTCTGCTTATATATTTATATGTGTTTAATAATTTTCATTAAAAATATGGCTAATTCTATAAACCACATTATTTTTAAATTGATTTGCTATAAAACTGCGTAATCAAAAAAAAAAACTTCTGTTGAAAAATTGCAAACTTTGATGGCCGTTTTGGACTTTCATTAATTTTCCTGAACTTTGTGTAAACTTGGTCAAAATCAATTTGAAATTGTTTCTTTTATTCCTTTCGCCACTTTACTTTTATTAAGACTTTTTTGGAGTAAAGTACATTGTCGGTTTATCACCCTTAACAAATTACTTAATCATATTAAAGAAACAGAGATGCAAATATTAAAGACGACGGTGACGTACTGTATCTGCAGAGTGCATAAGCTTTTTAGTTGATCACAAAAAAGCGCGTGGCGAAGCCTCGCGTAACCTTGGCCTACTAGTAATACAAGCTAAAGTAAAACTAACTGAATTCACCTTAGTAACATGTTGTTGTTGTTGCTGTTGTTAACAATGCATTGCCCTGTCTAGAGTGTATGATCATTCCGCAGATCTTCATCAAGCTCTTCTAAGGGGAGTCCAAGGAAACGTGCAGTTTCAACAGGGTTGGTCCAGAGGGACAGAGGGGTTAGAAGAGTAGGTTCAGATGAACAATTGAAGAGATGTTGAGTATCATGGGGGGTCCTACCACATGCAGGGCATGTATTTAAGATTGTATCATTAAGTCTGGATAAGTAGGGGTTTAACCTTACACTATATCCAGACCTAAGCTGTGCCAAGGTCACTCTTGTCTCCCTGGGTAAGGTGCGTTCTTCTTCAGCAATATCCGGTGGAGGACTGTTCAGAACGGGATTCACAGGTAGAGATCCGACAAAAGTGTCTACCGACTCGGTGTGGATGTCGGTTAGAGCCCGCTTATGATTCTGCAGATCAAGCGGCAAGGTAATATGATGCCGGATCTCATCATAATGCTTACGGAGATGTCTCCTTATGTCTCTCGGGGGCGGATCTATGTCCAAAAGATGACGGTTTGGATGTGCTGGCTTGTGGCAGTTCAGAAGGAATTGTCTGCTCAGCATTTCCGCATGCTCTTTTACATTGAGCAGTTTTGCCTCCTGATGGAAGTGAGACTCGGAAGACATGAGGCGACATCCCGTAGAAGTTCTTATGGCAGTATTTTGGCAGACTTGTAACTTCGTCCAGTTGGTGTTATGTACATTAGGCGACCATATGGGTGCAGCATAGTCAAAGACTGGCCGGCCAATGGCCTTATATGTAGTCAGCAACGTTTCTTTGTCTTTTCCCCAAGTACTGCCGGCAAGTGACTTGAGGATCTTGTTGCGACCACGTACCTTTGAGACCATTGCAGACACATGACCAGCAAATGAGAAAGTATTATCCATCCCTAATAACTTTGGGTGGCTGACAGTTGGTAGCTTAGTGCCATCAACGAAAATGTCTAATTCATTTCTCACCTGGTGCGTCCATGTCGTAAAAAGCGTCGCCGTTGATTTAGTCGGAGATATTGTCAGATCTCGCTCAGTGAAAAACCTTGAAAGGTCGCAGAGTTAACCGTTGATTCTCGTACAGAGTTCATCAGTATAGGGGCCCTTCCCCGCCGCCATTATTGTACAGTCGTCGGCATATGAAACGACGGAGACGCCCTCTGGTGGTGGGGTCATCTTCGATAGATAGAAATTAAACAGTGTCGGGGATAGGACACCACCCTGTAGCACCCCCTGTCTAATACGTCTAGGTTTTGATGTTGCGTTTCTAAAGTTAACCGACGCCTGCCGTCCATTCAAATAATTAGCGGTCCATCTCTTTAAACCATCAGGTATCTGTGTCTCAAACAGATCTTGTATGAGAGTGGCATGGTTGACTGTGTCATAAGCTTTCGACAGGTCAAGTGCCACTAACACAGTCCTGTGATTTGGTTGGTTTTGATTTAGGCCGCTATTTATTTGCGTTGTAATGGCATTGAGTGCGGTGGTGGTGCTGTGCAGCTTACGCCATGTTGATGACTAGCCGGGTGCGGATTTGCAGTATAATACGGGAGCAAAATGGACTCTAGAGTCTTCACTACCGGTGACAAAAGTGATATAGGGCGATATGAATCGCCTATGTTTGCCGGTTTTCTAGGTTTTAGTAATGGAACCACTCTCGCCTTTTTCCATATTTCAGGAATGACGAAAGTGTTCGGTGAAAGACTGAATAGAGCCGCTAAGTATTTGTGTCCCTCCTGGCCTAGATGTTTCAGCATATTCATGGCAATGCCGTCGGGCCGATGGATTTTGAGGGCTTAGCCTGTCTGATGGCTTCCTTGACCTCTGAGGCAGTGATGACAATGGGCGTATTTTGGTTTTTATATTTACGCGCCTGTCGCATGGTTCTACGTTTAGCTCTATCGGGCGGCGAATGTAGTACAAATTGTCTACAGAAAGAGTTCGCACATCCCCTAGGGTCCTTCTTCACCCTGTCACCGAAAGTAATATCTACTTTATCCTTGTGTTGCGTTGGATTAGATAGGGCTTTGACCGTAGTCCATAATTTGCCAACACCATCAGAGAGGTTGCATTGCTCTAGGTGTTGTTTCCATTTGGCCAGTTTATGTTTATCGACCAACCTACGAATTTCCGCGTTGAGATCCTTTATACGGGGGTCTGCGGGATTGAGACTTCGCACTTCATCTCTTTCTCTAGCCATGGCCGCTGCCTCCGCGGGGAAATTTGGTCTTATTTGAGATATTCGACCCGCAGGAATGAAGCGTTTAGAGGCCAAGTCAATGATGTTGCGGAAGTCTCGTTCGCCTTTGCGCAAGTCCGTAGGAATGGATAGAGCAGCCAAGGATTCGTCCGTATATGTCTGAAAACTGTCCCAGTCCGTAACATAGTTAAACGATTTAAGGCCAAACCAAAGTTTCGGCCGCCCAGATTGATGAAACACCCCAATTCGCACCGGCAGGAATTCCTGCCAGGGGAATCGAGATTCGCGGCACCCTACCTGAAATATTTTATAAGTGAATACATTTTTTACTTATTAGATGTATTAACTTATGTTTATACAACAATTTTTTATACATAGACATAACTATATTTAAACTTTTTAAGTGGTTTTGAAGCCGAAATTGGTGAAAAAATACCTATGCCAATTCCGTTAGTGCACTCAGAAAAGAGTGTCCTTATTTGAAGGAAAAATTTCCCTTTTTTGGCTCCAAAGACATGGCTTCCTTAACATAAGTAACATATTCCTTAATTTAAAGACTTTTTTCCTCAATTTAATTAAGTGTGTACAAACGGGGACTTGAAGTAAAATATAAAAGTATAAAAATGTGAACTGCATGTATTAAATTCATATCTAGTTAAACAACTCAAATTTAGAATAAATTAGTTATTGAATATTTCAAACTAATATCATAAAAAACTGAAAATTTGGAATACAACCCCGCTATTTTTCTCCAAATTTTGGCGTGCTGCTTTTTTGAATAAATTGAATATTTCAAATTATAATTATATATCACATTCAAAAAACTAAATTTGGAAAAATCGCTTCGCTTAATTTTTTTGCAGTTTCATGCATAATGAAACTATGAAATGTTTTTACCTACATTTTCTTTTGTTGATTGGCCATCAGGTGGCCCCTCACCAGTTTAAAGGCTATCATTTTATTTCTTGACATCCTGTATGTATCTAATTCTTGTAGGGTATTTATTATATGGCTATATTTATTTGACCGTTAATATCTTTTGTAATAATCCATCCATTTTCCTGGATGAAGGCTCATTTGTTTTGTAATAAAACCGAGCTTACAGAAAAAAAATTAAATAAAAAGGTAAAAATCCGTATTGATTGTTTATTATCTTCGAACCGTCAGGGCCTAGCGAAAAGTTTTGTTGGCATTGTTTATGGAAAATTTCATTATCTTTTAAATTTTTTAAATCTTTTTGGAATTGCTCAATTTGCTCTTGAGATATACATGATTAGGTGAAGCGATCTGTTACGAAGAAAGTAAAATGATTTATGAAATCAGAAGGCCATCAACTCTTTTATGCCCAGCTCCGCAGCCTGGCGTAGGCTATCCAGGAAGAGAACTCCCCAAGCCTTTGCTGCGTGCCTTCCAATAAGGCAGTGCCCATTAAATACCCATATTAAATTGGTGATTTCCTTCGCACTTAGGGCGCAAATGTGTCTAGATCTTTGAGGATCCCATTTTGACCAGGTTTGTTGGGATATCCGGCACTATGGGGATTGTCGCCATCTTTCGCTGACTTGACGGAGTGTGTGCTTCTTTATCATTAGTTTGCATGTGGCAAACGGCATACCTATGTAAGCGCTTCTTATCCCCAAAGAATATATTGTTTCCCTCAATATCCCTATGTCCTGGGACCCATGTGAGGTTTACGCGGTTCTGTTGGGCCGTATCTTGAAGAGATCGACGATAGCTGAGCGTCAGTTCAGAGTTGAACTGTTAGAAGCCAAGAGATTTGATGGCCGCTTGGCTGTCGCTGAAAATAACGATGTCCTCTCCGATAACTCGCTTGCTTAAGCAGTCCGCGACGTCAAAGATTGCTGATACTTCAGCCTGAAGATGCTACAATTATCAGGTAGGCTGAAGGAGAGCTCATGGTCTAAATCCCTTGAATAAACCCCACCTCCAACTCTGCCGTTCAGCAAAACATCATCTCCAGATGCTTGACGTTGGCCATCATCTTTTCCTATTTCAGATCTGAGGTTCTCACCACTTTTCGTTTGCCGGTTTCGTGAGGGCGTGTGAATAGCCTTAGGTGCAGTTTCTAACGAAGTGCCCACCATAGCCTTTGCTGTTGATATCTGCTCAAGATTGGTTGGTACATCCAATCTATGCTGCATTGCAGTCTGTTGAACGATGGATACCTGTTCCACCTGTACTGACTGTGAGACGCAAGCTGTCCCATGGAGTTAGTTTTGGAACGATGTTTTTTATCTACTATGCGGCAATAGAATCCGCGCAGACAACCGAAAGCCAACCTTGGCGAATAATGGTTACCGTGATCATGAAGGTGGTTCCTCCGGAGTGACGCTTTCCATATGCGAATAGGCGGCTTTGGAGTATTCGAGAGAAAAATTCTTAGAAAGATTTATGGATCCCTAAAAGTTGGCGACGGCGAGTGCCGAAGAAGATATAATGATGAGCTTTACGCAGACGTCGACATATTTCAGCGAATTAAAACCCAACGGCTCCGATGGCTAGGACACGTGATGCGAATGAACGAAGACGCTCCTGCCCAGAAGGTATTCTTATCGGCACCTGCCGGTGGAAGTAGAGGAAGGGGGAGGTCACCGCTCCGATGGCAGGACCAAGTGGAAGCAGATCTGAGAACGGGAAAAATCGCCCAGGCGGTTAAAGGCTATTTTCAGTAAGTAAGTAAGAATAGCTCGTGCGTATAATTTTTCTTAGCCGGGAATGGCGGTCGCGCCGTCCCGTTTTAAATTTAGTTTCTATGTATTGCCGGTTCTTTCGTACCGAAACGGCCCGGTTTGTTTTTTGATCGACCCGGCCAAGAGCAGTACACCTCGAAGTGACCCTGTCTAACGTGTCACCAGCTTATAGCTACTTCTTACGCAGCACATCGGTTGAAGTGCTGAGCTTCAGCACCCGCCTCAAAACCCCCGACCCACTTCTTCCGGGTTTGCACGAGTATGAGTCAAGGCCATCAGCTTCTGGTCCTTCACACTAAGTACACTTTTTGTCGGCACAAAATATATGCGTCGGTGGCATCGGTTAAGTGGAACTCCTGCCTTGGCCGATGTCACTTACACATATTCTCAGGGCTTGCAAACAGAAATCTCTGGACTGATACGTTCGTCACGACATGCTGGCGAGCTGCGCAGCGCACAACGCCGACCAATTCTAGCTCGTTTCCAAACGAACGGAATCCGTCGGCTTGAGGACTACGACGACGATCGCGATCTAGCTTCCACCATCCAGGCAAGCGCATCAGTCCTTAACTCCCATTGTCTATCGTTCACATTATCAAATAATGCAATTTAATTGCAACGGCATTACAGACAAGGTTGTAAAGCAAACCAGGAGATCAAACATGGCTATCAATCGGCCCACCATTATATGTAAACGACACAACCCCCTTACTCTTCCCTTGACCCTAAACTGGCCTTGCCCGACGAGGCCCGGCGAATAGTAATAAAAACCCTAAAACTAAAGATACAACCATGTATACTGCACAGCAGAGGAGGAAAATGCTGGAGCAAGCGAGAACGCAATGTCGGACGACAAACTCCATTTCTTTATCAGCCGACATATCGACAGCGATGGCAACTACGGGTCGATTAGCTCTGGATAATGGGCAATCCCCAAAGTAAGTACCGGTACAAACACAGTGAAGCCAACAACGGCTGATGCTAAACCCCCAGTAAGTGCCGGTACCGAAACCAAGTCTTTAACGTCGGTGGTCTCACGACCTGGCCCCAGAGATCCAAATAAGGGAACGACCGCGATGGCAACTACGGGTCGAAATTCACCCCAGTCGCTCTGAGTACTTGGACAAAAGGGGCCGCTAGGATCCTGAAGAAATACGAGGGTATTTCACAAGAGACGCTATCGCCGCATGCCAGGACTACGGAGGAGATGGCTGAAGCTATCTTACCGAACTTCCAAAGGAGGTGTGTCAATCTGGTTGAGGATACGGTAGGGCCTGATAGGCAAGTGGTCTTCACCTTGAATAAGGAGGCACTCGAGCCCCTTACACGGTGCAATGGACGAGTGCACTACGGCATGGGTCAGATCGTGATCCACGTATACCGCGGCGAGGAGTCGGAGATGTCCGACTCGGAAAGTATGGTATCTGCCACGTCAAATGGCGAAGGAGCAGTGAACAGCTCGGAGATGGGAGACAGCCTGCTGGACGGGGAGGACCTCAACGTCACAGTGATAGCAGCTAGTCCTGGGCGCACCAATGTTGATACTGCCACAGTTAGTACGGTCTCCGCCACGATAAATCGTGGTCTGAACAAATCGTCGTTGAAAGATAAGCCTCCATACGAGGTGGAACTCGACGATACGACGGTGGCAGGGAAGTCTGAGCTCTCTCATGTTGGTGGTGATTCAGATAAACCTGCACAAATCTAAAGCAGCCTCGGCTGCTTTAATCAGTCGTCTCTCTAAAGGCGACGTAGATGTGGTCCTCATCCAAGAACCCTGAGTCAACAACTCAAGGATTTGCGGTTTGGGGACTAAGGGTTTTAAGCTTATCCGAGCCAGCGAGGGGGGCAGGGTTAGAGCCTGTGTTTTGGTTAAGTCTGAGCTGAACGCCTTTCTCTTCCCAACTATACCAATGGTGACGTTACAGCTGCCAGTTTAACAGTCGACAGTACCAGCCTGTCGATGGCGTCGGTCTATATGCCCTACGACGCCGAAGAACTTCCGCCACAGAGGTAGGTAAAAGACCTGGTGGCAAAGTTTTCCATGGGTCATCTTATTATCGGAATTGACACCAATGCTCATCAGGTCCAGTGGGGAAGCTTCGATACCAATGCTAGAGGAGAATCGTTGTTTGACTATTTGTTAACAACTAACCTGGTAGTTTGCAAAGTGGGTGACGAACCTACGTTCATTACTAAAACCCGTAGGGAGGTCATAGATCTCACTATTTGCAGCGAAGGCGCTTATGAGTGGGTCAGGAAATGACGTGTTCTCGATGAACATTCATTCTCTGACCACCGATACGTAGAATTAGTTATAGACTTTTCTGTTGAGCAGGCGGTTATGAAACGCAACCCAAGTAAGACTAACTGGCAGCTACACAATGATATACTATCTAGGGACCTACCAGCACTGCCCCTACAAGTTCCCTCATCAGTAGGGGAGTTGGAGGATCTGGTAAAGACCTTTACAACGGCGCTCTCGAATGCCCTAGAGCAGGCTTGCCCAGTGCCAAAAACCACGCGGTAAACATAGGCCGCATTGGTGGTCCTGCCACCTGGACTCGCTCCGCAAATCATGTAGGACACAATTTAATAAGGCCAAGAGCCTTGGCACGGAGACTCAATGGCTCGAACATAAAGTTAAACTTAGGGCCTACAAAAAAGCTCTGAGGCAGGCAAAGAGATTATCGTGGAGAAATTTCTGCACTGGGGTCGAAAATGTCGACGATACAGCGAGACTTAGACGAGTGCTCTCAAAAACTCAAACAGCCACAAGCTATTTGCGCAAACCTGACGGATCCTGGACCAGCACGGAGGGGGAAACCCCAGAGCTGCTCTTGAATACGCACTTCCCAGGGAACTTGCATGAGGAACCCTTAGCACCTACAACAAACCTGGCTGTATGCATACCCATCACGGAGGAAAAGGTTAGGTGGGCGGTTAAAAGTTTCGAACCGTTCAAAGCTGCAGGGCCAGACGGGATTATTCCCGCACAACTCATAAACACGCTGGAGACATCAGCCAAATGGCTGGTATTTCTCTATACAGCCTGCCTGCTGCTGGAGAAGTGCCACGGTAGTCTTTATTCCTAAGGCGGGGAAGGCGTCTCATTACGAGCTCAAGGACTATAGGCCGATCAGTCTTTCATCCTTTGTGCTCAAAACCTTCGAGAGGATAATAAATGACTACCTCTCCTCTACTATTGATAGCAACCTTATCTCTAGCAATCAGCATGCAAAGGGAAATCTACAGAAACTGCGCTTCACAGCCTAGTTTCTGTTATTGAAAAATCGCTGTATGAAAAGGAGTACTACGGGAAGGTAGTGACATATGCAAACGACTTGGCTATAGTATATAGGGGCAACTTCCCACAAACGCTGTGCGACTTGATGCAAGTAGCACTGCGAGAGGTTTCCTCATGGTGCTCGCGCTGCGGACTGAGCATCAACCCGGGAAAAGTAGAACTGGTCCTTTTCACCAACCGCTATAAGATACCACCGTTAATACTACCAAAACTGAATGACGTGGCTTTGTCAGCCAAGTTCTTGTGCACAGTTCTGGATAGGAAACTAACCTGGAAGGAGAATCTTCTTCAACGCCAGAAGAAAGCGTGTATTGCACTCTACACGTGCAAAAGAGCCATTGGAAAAAATGTGGGCTCAGCCCCAAAATATGCAAATGGATCTACACTTCAATAATTCGATAGTTTGCTCTATGGAGTTGTGGTATGGTGGCCTGCGCTGAGCAAGGCAACAAACCTTAATCTGTTAGGTAAAGTACACAGATCTTGCATGATCTGTATAAGCGGTGCGTTAAGAACAACGCCCAATGAAGCACTGCAGGCCATTCTTGGCATTTTGCCACTCGATCTGGAAGGGCACCGGGTAGCAGCAGCATCGGCTCTGCGTCTAAGGGAAACGTCCGGCTGGGGCGTCCGGCTGGGGCGCAAGCACTAATGGACACGCCAGTATTTTGGGATCCTATAGCTTTCTTCCGCTGAGCACAGATCGTTGTGCGACCACAACAGTCGGAGATAACGGTTTTAAAATAAACATACTCAGCAGGGAAGAATGGGAGAGCACGGATCGGAGTCCCGCCACTCATGGCGGCACTTACATTTATACTGATGGCTCGAAGTTAGACGGCAGAGTTGGAGGAGGGGTTTATTCAAAGGATCTGAACCTTGAGCTCTCCTTCAGGCTACCTGATCAGTGCAGTGTCTTCCAGGCTGAAGTTTCAACAATCATGGACGCCGCTGCTTGGATAGGCCAACACTCTATCAGACAGGATATTTTTATTTTCAGCGACAGCCAAGCGGCCATCAAATCCCTTGGCTCTTACTCGTTCAACTCTGAACTGGCGCTCAGCTGTCGTCGATGTCTACAAGAGATGGACCAACAGAACCGCGTGAACCTCACATGGGTCCCGGGGCACAGGGACATTGAGGGAAATTGTAGGGCAGACGAACTTGCGAGGCAGGGCACGACCAAGCAGGTTCTTCGGGATAAAGAGCGCTTAGGTATGCCGTTTGCCACATGCAAGCTAATGCTGAAGGAGTACACACTCCGCCAAGTCAACGAAAGATGGCTGCAATCTCCAGGATGCCGGATATCCAAAGAAACATGGCCGATATGGGATCATAAAAGATCAATACAAATTTATGCCCTAAGGAGAAGAGAAATCTCCATACTAATAGGCGTATTAACTGGGCACTGCCTCATTGGTAGGCACGCAGAAAGACTAGGTGTGCCCTACCGACGAAGCTGTAGGAGTTGTAAGCATGATGAGGAGGAGGAAACGGTGGAGCACCTCATCTGCAACTGCCCGGCTTTAAGTGGCGGGAGAATGCGCTTTTTGGGAGTTCCCTTCCTCGTTACCCTACGCCAGGTCACGGAGCTGGACATAAAGGACCTGCTGGCCTTCATCAAGTCATCTGAATGGTTCGAGGAGGAGTAACGGTGTCGGTTTAGGAACGTCAGTCCCGGGATTCTGCTATGTGGAGAATCCCGGTAATACCGGGATTTTCCATATGGCAGGGTCCCGGAACTGACTTTCCTAGTGTTGGTGGTATCACAACGGTACTTTTAATACTGGCCTAGGTGTGCCTCTGCGGCAGCCACTTGAAACTAACCTAACTGGCACCCGATGCTGGCTTTTTCATCTGACCATCTGCCTATCATCCTGTCCGTGGTTCGAGCTCGGAGAAAAGATCATACGTGAACTTCAAAAAGGCTAACTGGGTTGGCTTCATGGAATTCACGGAGAGCTCTTTGGTGTTCTTGCCATTCCCACTGATGTACGCGTGGTTGAGCGTAAAATTCGTGAGGTCATAAAAAAGGGTGCAGCCCGCTTTATACCAGCTGGTAGAATGAAAGACATAAGGAGAACGTGTTTCCCGCTGAGGCTGTAGCCCTCGCCAACGCGCGTGACCTCATACGGAACAACGATCCCTCAGACCCGCAGATCAGTGACCTCAACGCGGAAAGCAACGGCTGGTCAACGAGCACAAACATTCCAAATGGAAGGAGCACCTCAGGTCTTGTAACCTCTCTATCGGTGTTGGGAAATTATGGTCCACAGTCAAAGCCCTGTCCAATCCTATGGGCCCGCCTAAGAATGTCGACATAACCTTCGGTGACAAGACATTCAACGACCCAAAGAAATGTGCACAGGTCTTTTGCATACAGTATGTCGCTCATCCTGCACAGGACAGGACAAGACGTGGAACTTTCAGGCGCTCCCAAAAACACAAAAACTTTGCCCTCGTTCCCATCACCGCTACTAAGTTTCAAGAGGCCATCAGGAAAGCCAAAAATTCCAAAGGCATCCTCCTTGCAAACATGTGTTGT
Source organism: Campiglossa producta (assembly GCA_964058755.1). Lineage (NCBI taxonomy): Eukaryota > Metazoa > Arthropoda > Insecta > Diptera > Tephritidae > Campiglossa > Campiglossa producta. The sequence continues at coordinate 42,873,805 of CAXKVI010000004.1, forward strand.
ATGTTTAAGACAGCACATTACTTTCAAGGTTAGCGCTTTGCAATGTTAGAACAGCATTGTATTGTTTAGCTACAAACATGTGTATGTATGTACACTCTCTCTGTAGCTACAAGGGATGTTTAGGATTAAGATATACGTAGCATATTAGGTACTAGTTTAGTAAGTAGATAAGTAGTATATGTATATCTAGTTTAAGATTTGTTATAAATAAAGGCTCTGTGCCAGCAGAGCGTCAGTCTTGTGCCGAAACTCTACGCTTTCCGTTATTTAGTTAAATAACATTTCTGAACATCCTCTGTAGCTACACAGCCGAGTGTACATACATACACATGTTTGTAGCTAAACAATACAATGCTGTTCTAACAATGCAAAGCGCTAACCTTGAAACTAATGTGCTGTTCTAAACATACAACACATATTTGCAAGGAGCGCTAATCACACAGTTAGATAATGCAATGCATATCAGTATTTTAGTAATATATAAAATACTCCTAGCATCGATGCATTGTCGCCTACTTAATTGCTAAATATACAGTTTATCTGTATATTTAGTTAGGTCTACTTATTGATAACTGCATCGTGGCGATAAATGTGCTGGTTGTCAATAGTAGACATAAACATATTGCCCACGTTGAAAGTACTTACTTTCAATATATATGCTAATATATACATTTATTCAAATGAATTTATTTATACTAGGATCGCCCGTGGTCGAAATTCGACCATCTGAAATTTTGTTCAACTCTCTCTTAATATACATAGGGTAGTTATGCCAGTAACCGGACACTTTTGACTTTAAAGGTTTGAAATAAGCAAATCGTTGACTTAATCGAAAATTCAAAAACAACAATGGAAGCAGCCATTCATTTATAACGGTTTTGCAATTTTACTTTTAACGTTTTTCTCAGAAACATCTTTGCTGTTTCTCTTTTAGTCTGCGCGTTTGAAGTGAAGTGTGAAGACGTAAGGTTTTGCTAATTTTTTACTAGTGACACTTTATTTTGTCAGGTAAGTTTTTATTAATAATTTTCGACAAAAGTGGTGCAAATGACTTTTATGTTGCTAATAATTGATCAAATTTAGAAAAATAACTCAAAAATCGGTGATCATATTTATATTTTTGATTATTAAATTAGTATATTTAGCGACCTTTTTGATTTAAACAAATTAATAATTTTGCCGGCTTCAGGCCAATGTTAATTAAAAACACAAAGATTGTTTTTTATCTCCGATATATTTCGGCTACACCACGGTAACCGTCTTCAAGGGCAGACTGTTGACAAACAAAACAAAAAACATTTAAAATTATAATTAAAATCACATTTTTAACAAAAAATATAAACAAGTAATAAAACTCTAAATTTAAACATAAACATAAATATTGGTTACATACATTTTATTTACACGTCTGCACTGCGTGACGTGGAGTTGTGTACTGTCTTTTTGTTTATTCTATTTTGTTCTATTTTTATTTTATTAGATGTTTGTATAGGTGAGCGGAATGATGATCGGTGTCTCTCTTATAGTTCAATCGTATATTAGTTGGTGTATTTATTATATGTAACATCTCCAAAGTGAAACGTTTGCTGTATTGTTGTTCTTGCTGGAGAATCTTTGTGTTGTTAAAATCTGGCTCGTGCCGACTGTTTGCACAGTGGGCCATGAGTGCTGTTTTGTGGTTGTTGGTTTGGTGACAATATTTATAGTCGGATTTATGCTGTGCTATCCTAGTTTTTAGTTTTGACTTAGTTGTACCTACATATTTACTTTGACAAGGTTTATTGTCATTACCGTTGCATGGGATTTCATATACTACATTGCATTTTTCTAGTAAAGGTACTACTGATTTCGTTTGATTGAAAAAATTCCTTAGGGCATTGGATGGTTTGTGTGCTATTTTTATTTTATCCTTATCGTAACAGTCTGATGCAGTTAGCCTTTCTGATAGTTTCGGAACATATGATACCGACTTATAAATAGTGGGATTTTTTGGTAAATTTAGCTGATCATTATTTTTGTATCTCCTTAACAATGTTCTAATAATTTTTACTGGGAAGTCGTTGGTCCCTAATAATACTGTAATTTCTTTCTCTATATCTGTATGGTATATTTCATCTGAAGTCTGCATCATCCTACGTATACAGCCCATTGCTGTATTTATTATCATTGACTTAGGGTGCTTGGAATTAAAGTTAATGAGTCGTCCTGATGAAGTCGGCTTCCTATACCATTTTAATTTTAGTTGGTTGCCATGTCGGTTTATCACAGAGTCCAAATATACTAATTTCCCGTCTTGTTCCTCTTCGATTGTGAATTTTATATGTTTATTAAAGGAGTTAAGAGCTGTGAGTGTGCTATCTATGTCATTTTCGTTCACTATTGCGAATAAGTCATCGACATACTTTGTGAGTAGACGCGGTTTTTGGTTTAATTTTTGTAAAGTAGTTTTTCCATTATAATGTCGGCTATCACTGGCGAGGATGGTGATCCCATAGGTAGACCTTTCAACTGAGTATAAATTGTATCTTTATACTTAAAATATCGACTATCTTTAATGCAAAATGTAATAATTTGCATAAAAAGTTTCTTTGGTATTTTGGTAAATTGTTGTATAATTGTCCATTTTTCTGATATAACGTCTAGTGCTAACTGTATCGGTATGCTTGGAAACAGTGAGACCACGTCAAAGGATATAAGTTTCTCGTCATCATTAATGTTAGTGTTATTTATTTTTTCTTTAAAATCTAATGTGTTTTTGATGTTATATGTGGATTCCGCCGTTATATTTTTTAGTATATCTACAATATATTTGCACAGTCCGTACGAGGGTGACCCAATTACTGAGCATATAGGTCTAAGCGGTGTTCCCTCTTTGTGTATTTTGGGTAGACCATATATTCTTGGGGGATTTGCCGTTGTTGTGGTAAGCTTATTCCTCTCCGCCTTTGAAATAAGCTCCATTTTAAATAAATTTTCTACTAGACTATTATTTTTACTTTGTAAGCGCGATGTGGGATCTTGTCGTTGTATTCTATATGTGGTCAAGTCAGCTAAAATCTCCGTCATTTTATTATTATATTCGTCAATTTCCATAGCTACAGTTTTATTTCCTTTGTCAGATGTAAGTATTTTAATATCTTTATTTTTGCTCAGGAAATTCCGCGTCTGTACCACTGTGTCTGTGATTGCACTATCTATTGCACTGGGTTTATGTGTTGTTGTGTAGTTCTTCACTAACAAAGAGAATTTCGTACGGGCTTCCTCTTGTTGCTCTTTATTATTTATCGTTTGTATTAACTCTTCTCCGTCAGCTATGTATTTGAAAAGAGGAAAATTCTTATTGTTGGCAGGTAGAGCGAATTTTGGTCCCTTAGCTGACAAAGCTTTTACATCTTGTGGTACATCTACATTTGTTTTATTTATGAACCAATCTTCCTGATTGGTGTTGTTGGTAAAAATGTTGTTGCGACTGGCGCGCAGTTTTTCGAATTTCGCTTCTTGGCGCTCCTTTATTTTTGTTGTGAGTTTTTTCCAAACATTATTCTCACTATCCATAAACTCTTGGAAATGATTTTCTCCCAGTTTTTCTTTAAGGGTTTTTGTTAATGCTTCTGTTTGTTGCTTTAGCCGTCTCAATATATCATGTTTATGTTTAATTACTAAGCTCAATATTTTGTTGTGGTAATAATATGTATGTCTAGTTAAAATTCTATTTATGTCAGTGCAGTCAGATAAAAAAAAGTTTATGACATTTAGTGGTATTTTTTATAAAATTAGGAATAACCTTACATTTTCTACATTTTAACAGAAATTTAATATTGCACTTTGCTTTTACCAATTTTTTCGAGATCGATTGAAACTTGTTGATTGTTGCCTTACAGTTGTCATAGTTGTTATACCCAGCGCACTAGTACTAGTACTAGTACAAGGGTATATTAACTTTGTTCTTTATTGTTGCATATCCCATTTCTATTGTTATATGCCTACGGCGTGCCTTCCGTGTTTATAAATTAGTATATTTAGCGACCTTTTTGATTTAAACAAATTAATAATTTTGCCGGCTTCAGGTCAATGTTAATTAAAAACACAAAGATTGTTTTTTATCTCCGATATATTTCGGCTACACCACGGTAACCGTCTTCAAGGGCAGACTGTTGACAAACAAAACAAAAAACATTTAAAATTATAATTAAAATCACATTTTTAACAAAAAATATAAACAAGTAATAAAACTCTAAATTTAAACATAAACATAAATATTGGTTACATACATTTTATTTACACGTCTGCACTGCGTGACGTGGAGTTGTGTACTGTCTTTTTGTTTATTCTATTTTTTTCTATTTTTATTTTATTAGATGTTTGTATAGGTGAGCGGAATGATGATCGGTGTCTCTCTTATAGTTCAATCGTATATTAGTTGGTGTATTTATTATATGTAACATCTCCAAAGTGAAACGTTTGCTGTATTGTTTCCTGAGCAAAAATAAAGATATTAAAATACTTACATCTGACAAAGGAAATAAAACTGTAGCTATGGAAATTGACGAATATAATAATAAAATGACGGAGATTTTAGCTGACTTGACCACATATAGAATACAACGACAAGATCCCACATCGCGCTTACAAAGTAAAAATAATAGTCTAGTAGAAAATTTATTTAAAATGGAGCTTATTTCAAAGGCGGAGAGGAATAAGCTTACCACAACAACGGCAAATCCCCCAAGAATATATGGTCTACCCAAAATACACAAAGAGGGAACACCGCTTAGACCTATATGCTCAGTAATTGGGTCACCCTCGAACGGACTGTGCAAATATATTGTAGATATACTAAAAAAAATATAACGGCGGAATCCACATATAACATCAAAAACACATTAGATTTTAAAGAAAAAATAAATAACACTAACATTAATGATGACGAGAAACTTATATCCTTTGACGTGGTCTCACTGTTTCCAAGCATACCGATACAGTTAGCACTAGACGTTATATCAGAAAAATGGACAATTATACAACAATTTACCAAAATACCAAAGAAACTTTTTATGGAAATTATTACATTTTGCATTAAAGATAGTCGATATTTTAAGTATAAAGATACAATTTATACTCAGTTGAAAGGTCTACCTATGGGATCACCATCCTCGCCAGTGATAGCCGACATTATAATGGAAAAACTACTAGAAACTACTTTACAAAAATTAAACCAAAAACCGCGTCTACTCACAAAGTATGTCGATGACTTATTCGCAATAATGAACGAAAATGACATAGATAGCACACTCACAGGAAGCCGACTTCATCAGGACGACTCATTAACTTTAATTCCAAGCACCCTAAGTCAATGATAATAAATACATCAATGGGCTGTATACGTAGGATGATGCAGACTTCAGATGAAATATACCATACAAATATAGAGAAAGAAATTACAGTATTATTAAGGAGCAACGACTTCCCAGTAAAAATTATTAGAACATTGTTAAGGAGATACAAAAATAATGATCAGCTAAATTTACCAAAAAATCCCACTATTTATAAGTCGGTATCATATGTTCCGAAACTATCAGAAAGGCTAACTGCATCAGACTGTTACGATAAGGATAAAATAAAAATAGCACACAAACCATCCAATACCCTAAGGAATTTTTTCAATCAAACGAAATCAGTAGTACCTTTACTAGAAAAATGCAATGTAGTATATGAAATCCCATGCAACGGTAATGACAATGAACCTTGTCAAAGTAAATATGTAGGCACAACTAAGTCAAAACTAAAAACTAGGATAGCACAGCATAAAGCCGACTATAAATATTGTCACCAAACCAACAACCACAAAACAGCACTCATGGCCCACTGTGCAAACAGTCGGCACGAGCCAGATTTTAACAACACAAAGATTCTCCAGCAAAAACAACAATACAGCAAACGTTTCACTTTGGAGATGTTACATATAATAAATACACCAACTAATATACGATTGAACTATAAGAGAGACACCGATCATCATTCCGCTCACCTATACAAACATCTAATAAAATAAAAATAGAACAAAATAGAATAAACAAAAAGACAGTACACAACACCACGTCACGCAGTGCAGACGTGTAAATAAAATGTATGTAACCAATATTTATGTTTATGTTTAAATTTAGAGTTTTATTACTTGTTTATATTTTTTGTTAAAAATGTGATTTTAATTATAATTTTAAATGTTTTTTGTTTTGTTTGTCAACAGTCTGCCCTTGAAGACGGTTACCGTGGTGTAGCCGAAATATATCGGAGATAAAAAACAATCTTTGTGTTTTTAATTAACATTGACCTGAAGCCGGCAAAATTATTAATTTATATTTTTGTTTAAATGCACCTGTCCGGATACTGGAATGAAAATATGAGTGTTTTCCAATATCCGGAAAAAGTGTCCGGTTACTAGAAATCACTTAATATCCCACTTTTCTAGTATCCGGACGGCTGTTATGTTACTTTAGCAGATATTGAAAATTTTTTATTTTTTTTAATTAATTGTAGAATAAGTCACCAAAAATTGAAAGAATCTACTGAAAAGAGGAGAAGACAGGTCTCGGACAAAAAAGATGAGTATTCGCAAAGCAGCAACGGCCCATGACATCCCAAAGTCAACAATCCTTGATCGTTTAAATGGAACGGTTTCGGAAAATTTTTTCACTTGAGGTCCTTCCCGATTCTAACGGAGCTATTGGTATTGCTCAAAGTCATTCCACAAAGCCGTATAGGTAAGCTGTGCAGGGAAGTCAAATTCACACATGGCGGCATACAGGCAACTTCTTTTTGCACTGTCAAAAGCGGCTTTGAAATCGACAAAGAGATGGTGTGTGTCGATTCTTTTATCGTGGGTCTTCTCGATTTGGCGGATCGTGAAGATCTGGTCAATGGTTGACTTACCAGGTCCAAAGCCACACTGTAAAGGTCCAATCAGCTTGTCTAAGATGGGCTTCAGTCTTTCACACAATACGCTAGAAAGAACATAATATGATAGTTGATGCGGTTAGCGGGCAGTGCACGAAAATAAACTTTATTGTACGGTACTATTTCGTTTTGTTTATTACTTTCAGAGTTCAGTACAAAACAAAATCCAAAAGCTGAGTTCACTTTGAAAACTGTAAAATACATTTTTTGAAATTTACATCCAAAATAAAAAACAAAATAAAAAAAATATTTTGTTCTCTATGAACATACATTCAAACACTTATATTTTTCTTCAATCAATTGAAACGTTTGTGTTTAAAATTTTTTTTTTTGTTGGTATTGTCACAAACAAAAAGCAAACGTTTCCAAAAAGTAATAAACTATACAAAACTTAAATTACATGCTACTCGATGAGGAAATGAAAAGTATTTTGTACAGTTTATTTTCGTGCCCTGTTAGCGGGATCGCCTTTCTTGTGGATTGGGCATAGCAGACTTAAATTCCAATCCGGGTGCATTCACTCGTCTGACCATATTCTGCATAAGAGCTGATGCATGCTTTTTACCAGCTCTTCGCCTCCGTGTTTGAACACCTCAGCGGGTAGTCCGTCTTTTCCAGACACTTTGTTATCTTTAAGCCGGGATATAGCTACTCGGACTTCATCATAGTCAGGTGGTGGGACGACTTTTCCATCATCAGGGATTGGGGTATCGGGTTCGACGTCTCCCTAGCAATTTAGCAGTGAGGAGAAGTGCTCCCTCCATAATTTAAGTATACTCTGTACGTCGGTTGTTAGGTCGCCATTATTCCGCCATCCGCCGGATCTTTTCATAGAATTGTCGGGCATTATTCCAGCATCTTACACTCACACCTTTCGGCATCACGTTTCTTTTTTCTGAATAGCGTTACCATACACTGCGGGTTGGGCCCGTTCGCAACGTCTCCCTGTATGCAGCGTCCTTTTTGTCCGAGGCAGTGCTGCATTCCTCATCGCACCAGTTGTTCTGGCAGGCTCGCTGAAACCCCATAGTGGTCTCTTCGCGGCGGTACGTTATAAGTGAGAGATATGCTTCCATTGCTCGGTTACATCGTTAGTTGGAGGATTGTCCTCCGATAGCAGGTGTAAGAGTCGAGTGAAGAAATTATCAGCTGTCTGTGTCGTGCGCAGCTTCCCGACGTCAAACTTTCCTTCAGTTTGGTTTTACTAATTTATTTTATTTAAATATTGAATTAAAATAAAACTTACGTTATAAAACAATTATTTTTATTATGGATAGTAAGTGTCCGGTAACTGGGTTTGTATTGTCCGGTTTTTGGAAAAACTGTCCGGATACTGGCAAATTCTGACTTGCTTTAAATCGATAATTTTTACAAAAAAATAAAGACTTTTCTATGTAAATAGTTGATTTTGTCAGATTCAGAATTAGTCAATTATCACTTACAAAATTATGTTTTTATAATATCACTAGAGGAACGTCTCATGGAAGAGTAGAAACACAAAAAAAAAGTTAAGTGTCCGGTTACTGGCATATTCACCCTATCTCCCGTAAAACATAACCTAAAGTAAAAATGTGTTTTTCGTAAAAAAAAGGTAGAAGCTTTGATAGGGTAGCTCGTTGAAAATCAGCTGAATCAGAAAATTTTAATTGACAGATAAATTTGGTGAAATAAATTGGATTTTGCAATAAGAATTAAATATGGGTGATGACCGAAACCTAATTATTCATGCACATAGCGTAGCAAAGGGGGCAGTGTTTTTTTTTCGTTTTATCGATAGCAGGTTCATGTAGAACGGGTATACTTCTATCACACTTTTACAGTGTTCTGTGCAAGGGTGTAAATATGTTCAACGAAATCAGCATTAGTGTCATGTAAAATTGTTCTTTAGTTAAAGTCCGTACGTTATTAAAATTTCGATCTTAACATTGTGAAATTTTCTTACAAAATTATATCGTTAAAAAAAATAAACTTTACCAATAGCCAAAAAGTTAAATATGTAAAGCCAGAAGTGAAGCTGGATCTCTTAGCTTAAAAATGGTGTTAAGATGCCGAAGAGGATATGATTTGGTACATTTTGCTGTTTTTTTTTTGCACAAAAATAAAAGCAGGTGGCAGCTGCTGGATCATTGCATATATATGTACGTGTGTGTGTAAGGAAATGAGCGGATGGGTGTGGCTTTGGGAGTTTTATAATAGTGATGTGTAGTGCGGGTATAACATAATGTGGTGATAACAAAATAGTTGAAGAGTTTGGAGACCTCTTTTTTTGTTTAATAATAAATAAACTAAAATAATTTTCAATTTTTTTTTTTTTTGGCGAGACAGCATAATAGTCCATTCTAAGTTTCAAATCTAACTTTTATAGGGATCTATCTATAAATACTATACCAAATTGGGTTGCGAAAGTTTGTATGCGAAGAGTGTTAGCGTATTATATATACTGCAATTTTTCCTAAGGTGATGAAAGCATGCACCAACTAAAATTATTATGTTTCGGCTTGTAGTAATGCTACAGATTTTTTAACAACATTTGAAAGCTAATAACTCCTGCTTTACATTCCTTTACATGAATTTTAATATTTTTCTTTTAAACAAATTTTTTTTAAAGCTATTTTTTTGATATTACAATTCTGGTGTTGGGATCAAAATTTTTAGTTCTATACAACTAACTTCACGTTTTTGTATGAAAAATACATTTCCTGCTTAGAAGATATACTTATCCAATATTTTATTTCTCTAAAAATTTCAAAAGTAAAAAAACTGTTTAAAAGTCGAAAAAGCTTAGGACATCAAATTATCAAAGTAGAAAATGTGTTTTCATACAAAAAAGTGGAGTTGCTTATGTAAAAAGGTACATTAGAAAAAGTTCGTATGGTTTTTACTTACAAAAAATGCGATTAGTCCGGGATCAACCAAGAGGAACAGTAGACTACTAATTTTTTATTATCTTTTAGATGGAATAAATTGGTCAGATTTATTCGAGCATGGGTATAAATGTTGGGTCTATGAAATAACTCCCACGAAATAAGTCACAATTTTAAAAGCGAAATAAATCCCACCGAAAATTGCTTAAAAAAATGAAATAACTCCCACGAAATAAGTTCCACTTTTGAAAACGAAATAAGTCCCACCAAAATGAAATGATTTAAAAATTTACTTGAAATGAAATAACTCCCACTCAAAAAGAAATAACTCCCCCTTTCTTAAGTGAAATAAGTCCCACTTTTTCACTGTTTAATGTGATTTCATGTAAGAAGTATTTGGCTATTCGAAAAAAACACACGTCGAATAATATGAATAATCAAAGCAGAGAAATAATAATACATACGTAATTCTTCAACAATTTTTTTAGTATTGTTTTTCCAGTAGTTAAGCTCGGTACCTATTTGTACACATTTCTTTAAAGTTTTTTATTATAGTAAGTATAAAGTAGTAGAATTTAAATAAATAACTCCCACTTTCAAATAGCATTTTTTGGTGGGACTTATTTCGTTTTTAAAAGTGGGAGTTATTTCATAGACCCATAAATGTTTACTCCTTGCAGGCCACCTATATTCGATTCTCATCATCATCATTTATTGGCGCTTAACCGCCTAAGCGATTTTGGCCGTTTCGTATCAAAGCACGCCAGTCATTCCTTTTTAGCGATAACCGACGCCAGTTGGAAACCCCAAGGGAGTTCAAGTCATCCTCCACCTGTTGTTTCCATCTCAGTCGAGGCCTCCCCCTTCCTCTGCTGCCGAATTCAGGCGACGATAGGAAAACCTTCTGTGCTGGAGCTTCTTTGTCCATTCGCATAACATGGCCCAGCCAGCGGAGTCTTTGGGCTTTAATTCGCTGGACTATGGTCAGATCTGCGTAGAGCTCGTACAGCTCATCGTTAAATTTCCTTCGATACTCGCCGTTGGCATCACGGGAAGGACCGTAAATCTTCCGGAGAACTTTTCTCTCAAATATTCCAAGGGCCATCTCATCTTCTCTTGACATTGTCCATGAATCTGAGCCATACATCAGGACAGGTATGATGAGAGACTTATAGAGCGTGACCTTTGTTCTTCGAGAGAGGACTTTACTTCTCAATTGCCTACTCAGTCCAAAGTAGCACTTGTTGGCAAGAGTGATTCTCCGCTGGATTTCTAGACTGATATTATTATCGGTGTTGATACTGGTTCCCAAATAGACGAAGTCCCTCACAGTTTCAAATTTGTAACTATCAACAGTGACATGTCTGCCAAGGCGCAGGTGCGCCGATTCTTTCTTTGATGACAGCAAATACTTCGTCTTGTCCTCGTTCACGGCAAGACCCACTTTTTTCGCTTCCTTATCCAGTCCAGAGAAGGCAGCGCTTACGGCGCGGTTGTTAAGGCCAATGATATCAATATCATCGGCATACGCCAGCAATTGCACGCTCTTGTAAAAGATTGTACCATTGCGGTTTAGCTCTGCTGCTCGAATTATCTTCTCCAGCATCAGATTGAAGAAATCGCACGAAAAGGAGTCGCCCTGTCTGAAGCCTCGTTTGGTTTCAAATGGCTCAGAGAGGTCCTTCCCGATTCTGACGGAGCTGTTGGTATTGCTCAACGTCATTTGGCAAAGCCGTATAAGCTTTGCAGGGAAGTCAAATTCAGACATGGCGGCATACAGGCAACTCCTTTTTACGCTGTCAAAAGCGGCTTTAAAATCGACAAAGAGATGGTGAGTGTCGATTCTCTTATCATGGGTCTTCTCCAGGATTTGGCGTATCGTGAAAATCTGGTCGATGGTAGACTTAGCAGGTCTAAAGCCACACTGATAAGGTCCAATCAGTTTGTCTACGATGGGCTTCAGCCTTTCACACAACACGCTAGAAAGAACCTTATATGCGATATTAAGAAGACTAATTCCGCGGTAGTTGGTGCGGTTAGCGGGATCGCCTTTCTTGTGGATTGGGCAAAGCACACTTAAATTCCAATCCGGAGGCATGCATTCGTCTGACCATATTCTGCATAAGAGCTGATGCATGCTTTTTACCAGCTCTTCGCCTCCGTGTTTGAACAGCTCGGCGGGTAGTCCGTCTTTTCCAGGCGCTTTGTTGCTTTTGAGCCGGGATATAGCTATCCTCACTTCATCATAGTCAGGTGGTGGGACGACTTTTCCATCGTCAGGGATTGGGGCATCGGGTTCGACGCCTCCCTCGCAATTTAGCAGTGAGGAGAAGTGCTCCCTCCATAATTTAAGTACACTTTGTACGTCGGTTACCAGGTCGCCATTATTGTCCTTACAGGAGCTTGCCCCGGTCTTAAAACCTTCCGTCATCCGCCGGATCTTTTCATAGAATTTTCGGGCATCATTCCTGTCAGCCAGCATCTCAAGCTCCTCACACTCACGCCTTTCGGCCTCACTTTTCTTTTTTCTGAAAAGGCGTCTCTCTTCCTTCTTTGCCTCACGATATTGTTGCCATACACTGCGGGTTGCGCCCGTTCGCAACGTCTCCTTGTAGGCAGCGTCCTTTTTTTCGATTCTCGGTGGAGACAAAAATTGAAAACGGTTTTTTTTTTTAATTTTTCGTTTTTATTTTATTTTTTAAGCAAGGAAAATTTAAAAAAAAATCAGAGTTCTGTCAATTATACTTTTACTTGCCAGCGCCTAATTACAGCTTTGCTTTAAATGAGACGATTGGAGATATTTTTCTGGGCAATCTTCAACTGTATGAAAAATATATTTTCTGATTAGAAAATATACTTTTCCAATATTTAACCCCCTAAAAATTTTATAAGTGAATTAAACTTAAAAAAAATCGAGAAAAGCTTAGAACATCAAATAATCAAAGTAATAAAAAGTTAAATGCATAAAGCCACAAGTGAAGTTGGATTTCTTAGCTTACAAATGGTGTTTAGATGCCGATTTGGTACATTTTGTTGTTTTTTTTTTGGCACAAAAATAAAAGCAAGTGGCAGCTGCTGGATCATTGCATAGATATGTACGTGTGTGTGTAAGGGAATGAGCGGGTGGTGGGTGTGTCTTTGGGAGTTTTATAATAGTGCTGAATAGTGATGTATGCTGAATAGTGATGTATAGTTCGGGTATAACAGAATGTGGAGATAATAAAATGGCTGGAGAGTTTGGAGACCTATTTTTTGTTTAATAATAAATAAACTAAGAATAATTTTCAAAATTTTTTTTGGTGAGACAGCAGCCTAGTCCATTCTAAGTTTCCAATATAAATTTTATAGTGATCTATCCATAAATATTATACGAAATTGGGTTACAAAAGTTTGTATGCGGAGAGTGTTAGCCTATTAATATATAGATAATCAAAGCAGAGAAATAATAATACATAAAAATTCATCAACAATTTTTTTAATATTGTTTTTCCAGTAGTTAAGTTCGGTACCTATTTGTACACACATTTCTTTAAAGTTTTTTATTATAGTAAGTATAAAGTAGTTTATAACAAAAAAAGGAGACCCTGAGAGATAAGGACAAAAAATTATGTCCGTTTTACGAAATGTCCAATATATAACTTTTTGCAATAATGAAATCATAACATATTTTTGTAAATATTCTGTAAAAGGGAATATTGTACCTTTTGCATCCATTGATTCTCAGAATATTTTATATGAAATAACTCCCATTTTACAAAACGAATTTATTCCCATTCAAAACAAAATAAGTCCCACTTAAAATAAAAACGCGTAACGAAATAAGTCCCACCAATTGACGAAATAAGTCCTACTTTTAAAAACGAAATAACTCCCACTTTCAAAATAGCATTTTTTGGTAGGACTTATTTCGTTTTTAAAAGTGGGACTTATTCGTGGGAGTTATTTCATAGACCCATAAATGTTTACTCCTTGCAGGCCACCTATATTCGATTCTCGGTGGAGGCAAAAATTGAAAACTGTTTCTTTTTTTAATTTTTCGTTTTTATTTTATTTTTTAAGCAAGGAAAATTTAAAAAAAAATCAGAGTTCTGTCAATTATACTTTTACTTGCCAGCGTCTAATTACAGCTTTGCTTTAAATGAGACGATTTGAGATATTTTTCTGGGCAATCTTCAACTGTATGAAAAATATATTTTCTGATTAGAAAATATACTTTTCCAATATTTAACCCCCTAAAAATTTCATAAGTGAATTAAACTTAAAAAAAGGGTATAACAGAATGTGGAGATAATAAAGTAGCTGGAGAGTTTGGAGACTTATTTTTTGTTTAATAATAAATAAACTAAGAATAATTTTCAAATTTTTTTTTGGTGAGACAGCAGCCTAGTCCATTCTAAGTTTCCAATATAAATTTTATAGTGATCTATCCATAAATATTATACGAAATTGGGTTACGAAAGTTTGTATGCGGAGAGTGTTAGCCTATTAATATATAGATAAGTTTTACATTTATGTATAAACATAAGTTCTACTCAGCTACGAAAGGCAATGGCAGCATGGATAAATCGCGTTGACGTTCTTGGTGACTGGTTCCACGTTGATATGTTGCAGAAATAGTGATGATGAAATTTGAGGTCAGCGGAACTTCCAGAGTGCTTTGGGTATCAGGTATCGGGATTGCATATATTATTATTTCTCCCTTTGAATTAAGCGGCGGTGTGTTCATAGATCCACAATTACTATTGTCAGATGTCAACTTGGCTTTACAATTATTATTCCTTGATTTTGTAAGGTATAGTTCATTCGCATTGTACCTTGTTATGGTGAAATTGGGTGCTGAGGAATGTTGTTACCTCTACCTGCATCTAGCCTTCTCTACTTGATTTTGAGTATACTTGTACATATGTATGTTATCAGCAACTTGTGCTGTTGGGAAATAATTTCAATTTGCAGGATGATGCTCTCTGATCTTTTAATACCGAATAGCTGTGGTGCCAAATTTTCACCCTGTCTATCTTCAAACAGTGTGACAGGTTTGCTAACCCATTTTAAACAAATTGCTCTTAGCACGGTATTAACTACTTGTGGGTTGGGTTAAGCCTTAAAAGGTAGTAATCATAACTACTGGATTGTATAGTATATGTATACGTGGTATTTTATGACCGACTTGGTCAACTTAAGTCGGCTCTAACTCTTTTGCAGCAGTCTCTTGGCTGCACCTTCCCTCGCGGGTCCCAAATTGGGAATCATCGCTTTTAAATGTTCAAGAACTACGGGTTTCTAACGCAATTACTTCTGGTGATGATATTCCGCCATGTTGATGTGAACCAAGATATCCTATGTTGTACTTGTGAATCCCAGTTGCCTTCCTTTCTGTTGATTACTCCTATTATTATCTTAAAACGTATCTATAGTTAACTAACTGACAGCTATTTGAGGGCAATATGCATTACAATTATTTGTGATTACAATTTGTTTGTCATTGCAACAATCATCAGTAGGAAAAGGACAAACATTAGTTATGGACCTTTTGGTCACGCCAGTGCTTGTCCTTACGTCTACTCTTCCACTCCTCCAAGTCGAAGAGGAAAGACTTTCTTCTTTGAGCCAGACTAAGATTGCTCACTTAAGTACTCCATACTCGGGCGTTTCCATAATTCTTTTGAAATATATTCCACCGTTTTCCAGTGATCCCGCACCCCGTGATAACACTGGTTATCACTATTGTCTACTAAGGTAGTTAAGGGTTCTCCTATTAAGAAATGACTGGAAGTTAAGACTTGAATATTTTGAATATGATAGAAAGACAGTAATTCTTTTTTAAATAACGTATACACTTTGTGCAACCCATTTGAGACTCTGAAAAAGTTTGATACATTATCCGAATATATCATTTCTGGACAGCTGCGTCCACCTACAAATCCTTTTACAGTTCGTTTAAATGCCATTGAGCTAAAATTTGAACCTCACTCAGTATGAACTGCTTTTGTACTGAAGCATACGAATACACACACATAAGCTTTATCAATTCGCTTGCCTATTATTTTGTGGTATATTTGTATTGGATATAAAAGTTCAGCTCCAGTGTTCTGAAATGGTCTCGTGCATCTAATTCTACCCGCTGATAGGTTGCCCATAAATTGGAGTAGGGGACGTGAATTTGCCCTAAAACACTGATGGAAATGGTTTACTACTCTTTTCACTGGCTGTCTACCTCTAAAAGGGCAGAATTGTTGAATCACTGTTGCAGGGAGTACTTGCGGTCCAATATGCATGCGTTTCTTAAGAATTTCCACAACCAAAATTTTCAAAGGGTTATCTTTATATGAGAGCACCGCCAGGCGCTTTGCTACTTGTTGTACACTGCATTTTGTTATTCGTCCTTCCCCTATAATAATGCCAGTTGTATCTAGGAAAGGTGAAATAATTACGAGCTTAGAGTTCTTGCCCATGATTTTATTACCTGAAAGTAAACTTAAATCTTTATTAAAATATTTGTTTTGTAAGTTTTTTAGGATTATATTCTTATTGCTACTTTTCCATATTCTAGCTGAGTTTTCAATTTAAAAGAAAGATTTACACCAAATTTTCCATACAATTTTGGAATTGCGGTATTGCCAAAACTAGCTTGACATTCTTCTTCTTTATTTGTTAGTATCATTTGTTTTTCGAAATATTTTTCTATTTCCAATTTTTTGTTTATTATATTATTTTCAGAATTAGCGCCATTAACATTATGTAAGAGAATATTGTGTTTTCCGTCACATGTACGGCAATTATACCCATTGCAATTTTCGTAAGAATGCCCACATTTGAGACACTATTATTTTTGACCGACCTTCTCCCACCTTTCATTAAGAGTAAGGTCTTTAAATTCCCCACATTGGTAGAGGACATGCCTTACTTTACATATTATTATGTCTTATCAATGTTTCGTTTTCATCATACCATATTGACGATTCATCACTTTTCGATGGCAGCTTTGCAAGCAAGGTTTTAAATTGCTGATCTAAGGATTTTATCAATGAATCTATTTCTGATTGAATATTCTCCACAGCAACTGGTGCTTCCACAAAATTTATCTTCGTTAGCTTGATAGGTATAATTTTTTCGAATCCGTTGAGTTCCCTTCCAAGAGCTTTATTGAGTTTTGCCATCGTTTGATCATAGAGGTCGGCAAACTTATTTTCTTCACTTTTTCCTATATATTGATCGTACATCGGCTTAAGTTCTCTATAGTCATCGAGCATATAAGATTTGGGAATTTTACCTGCACTATACCTGTCAATACTTTGGTCAAACTCTTTTAAAAGGAATTGAATTTGTCTTTCTTGTCCATTTAGTTTTAAAAAATTGAAGTGAGGTCTTTTTTGAAATAAATGTGAAGGGTCTTTCAATAAACTTTCACTATTTTCAAACTGGTTGGACAACTCGTTCTGTGCCACTCTCCACTCTTGGAGTTGTGCCTCAGTTGTAAACTCTTTTTTGTCTACAACCGTGTAACTAAGCGCTGTCGCTTTATTGCCTATACTATGGTTGGCTTCAATAGCTTGCTCCATTTTTTAATTAGCACTTTTAACTGTTTAATCACAACACAGAAAAAATTAATACTCACCACAAGAACGTCGGGGTCACCAGAAATGTTATTTAACTAAATAACGGAAAGCGTAGAGTTTCGGCACAAGACTGACGCTCTGGTGGCCCAGAGCCTTTATTTATAACAAATCTTAAACTAAATATACATATATAAAACTACTTATCTACTTACTAAACTAGTACCTAATATGTTACGTATATCTTAATCCTAAACATCCCTTGTAGCTACAGAGCAGAGTGTAAATTAGGGTGGATCGACGAAAAAAGTTTGTCCCCTAGGATTAAAGATATTTTGAAGGCGATCCCAAAAAAAAAAAATTTTTTTTACCAGGAGGATTTGAGTTAAATATTTTTTGTTTATTTATTTATTTATTTATTTAGTCTATGATTTACAAACCTTACAGACTGAGAAGTGAAAGAAAAAAAAATTTATAAATTTTACAACATTTTAAGAATAGTACATATACAGAGTTTCTTTAAATACAGTACGATTAGCAAAGATATCTATAGTTATTTCTCTATATAATAAATTAAATTCAGCTAATAGCCTGACAATTGGTTCATTTTGAGCATACCTTGTTTTACAAATATCAACAACAAACAAATCATTATGCCGAAGATTTCTTGATGACACATTGATTTTTATGCAATGTAATAAATATGGACAATCAATGGTCCCATTCAGAACATCACGAATAAATACCAAAGCAGATATTAGTCTCCTACTGGCAAGAGTATGCAAACTGATCAATTTGCACCGAGACAAATACGACGGAATAGGCATATCAAACCTTATGTTAAATAATGCAAATTTCAAAAACTTTCTTTGTACTCTTTCCAATCTATTGGAATGAACTTCATAATACGGATTCCAGATTATAGAAGCATATTCCAATTTAGGCCTTACAAATGTATTAAACAGTAGTTTTTTTGTGTAAGGATCCTTAAATTCAGAGCTGTTTCGCCTAATAAACGCTAGAGTGGAGTATGATTTAGGTATAATATAATTAAGATGATCAGTAAAACTAAAATTTGAGTCAAAAACTACCCCCAGATCTTTAATTTTGTTGCTAGAGCTAATAATGGAACCAGAAATGTAATATGATGAAGGAAGTGGGAATCGAATTTTATTGTAAGTGGCGGAGTAGCACTTTTCAATATTAATGGACAGATTATTAGTCCGACACCAATCTTGAAACTTGTTTACCGCATTTTGCAATATTTCGATATCATATGGGCTATTTATCTTTTTAAAAATCTTTAAATCATCGGCATAAAGCAGATGTTCGCACAAAGTGAAACACTCAGTGCAGTCATTAATAAAAATTACAAAGAATAGAGGACCCAGAATACTTCCTTACTGTTATCTCCTGATATTTGCATTTTTCTATAATGGAAATCTACTTTAGTTGTAATACACTTGTTATATACAAATATTAAGTATGGAATGAATTTATTGTCATAAAAAAATAGATTAAAAGTCCAATTTGAAAATGATGTAAAAATTATAGTTGCGTGCATTTGAATGCATTTTTTAAAGCTTCGATCTGAAATCAATCAATAGGTTTTCAGTGGTCTTTTTTTTTACCCTTACCTTACAATTTTTTGGGATCGCCTTCAAAATATCTTTAATCCTAGGGGTGGACTGGACAAACTTTTTTTTTGTATGGGGACCGATCCGCACTAGTGTACATACATACACATTAGGGTGATTCAAAAAAAAAAGGTCGCCTTGGTCTTACCTCCTAAAAAGTTAGGTATTGATGAGAAAATAAACCTTGCAAAAAATTAGCGCTCTAACTTAACCCTTAGGGGTGGCTATTTTTTTCCCCGTTCCCATACATTTTGTATGGGCAAAAATGGCATTTTTTTCAAAGTGAATTTTCTTTTAATTTTTTTTAATTGCACATGGCATACCATTTTAGAAGCTTCAAAGCTTCAACTTTAAAAGTATGTAAAAATATTTTAAAAAAGGTTGAAAAAATTTAAAGAAAATTCACTTGGAAAAAAATGCCATTTTTCCCCATACAAAATGTATGGGAAAGGGCGAAAAAAATAGCCACCCCTAAGGGTTAAGTTAGAGCGCTAATTTTTTGCAAGGCTTATTTTCTCATAAATACCTAAAGTTTCAGGGGGTATGACCGAAATAAAACCAATTTTTTTTATTTGAATCACCCTAATACACATGTTTGTAGCTAAACAATCACCCTTATCGCGAGTTTTGTTTTCACCCGAAAATATTCACTTGTTTTCTTCGTCTTATCGCAGATGGTAGCGAACAGATTTTCCGTGTTCGAAAAAAATTCCGCGTTATTGCCAATGCTTTTTTCGGGCGAAATGAACAGCGGCAAATGCCAAATTTATTCACTTTTATTTTGCAGGCGAACGAGAGTAAAACAAAAAAAGCCATTGTTTGTTTTGAATATTTAATATTCTTCTAATTAAATATACTTTTAATTTTAAGAGTAAATCAATAGATAAAGCCTGGTATTGCGAACTTCGTATAAAAGTCGCGTGCAATTTAGCGTTGTTCTTCTGATGTAGGCCAATTTATCCATTGGGGAGGAAACAATGGCTCCAAGACACTTAGCACCTCTGACAGAACCTCGCTGAAGGCAGATTGGGTAAGACCAACCTCATGGTCATTGCCAACGCCTGTTTGATGTCCTCCCTCTGCGAAAAAACGTAGACAAGCGCTCAAATTAACAATTGGTGGAATTCCAAATTTTTGCTTCATTGGCGGCGAGGAGCTGGCAAGAATATCTAGCAAGTATGTAAATGGCGGCTTATTTAGCCTAAAATATTGCCGAAAACTATTAAAGAAACGATTAATTTGTTTACAAAAGTGCTGAAAAGAACTTTTAAACCCACAGTGAACCACTTAGCTCCAAAGGGTTGGAACTGTCCCTTAATTGTCTCCGGATTGCTTTCTGATTCGTATTCTCCTCGCGTTCGATTAATAACAACATGTTTCTACATATTTTTAAGCCTTCTTTTAATTTTATTTGAAGAAAATGTACGCTTGTTTACAAAAATTTATAAATTGCAAAAAGTTCGAAATAGAGCATCAGCTGATTCGAAGTGAACTTTTGTTCGGGCGAAATTGTCGATAGCCGGAAACAGTTCGCCCGAACACAAAAAGTGAAGGCGAATTTTTTTCCGGGCGAACTCTGCGATAAGGGTGAATACAATGCTATTCTAACAATGCAAATCGCTAACCTTGAAACTAATGTGCTGTCCTAAACACACAACACATGTTTGCAAAGAGCGCTAATCACACAGCTAGATAATGCAATGCTTATCAGTATTTTAGTAATATACTTAATTGCTAAATATACAGTTTGTCTGTATATTTACTTAGGTATACTTAACTTAGCACCCTTATCGCGAGTTTTGTTTTCACCCAAAAATATTCACTTTTTTTCTTCGCCTTATCGCAGATAGTAGCGAACAGATTTTCCGTGTTCGAAAAAAATTCCGCCTTATTGCCAATGCTTTTTTCGGGCGAAATGAACAGCGGCAAATGCCAAATCTATTCACTTTTATTTTGCAGGCGAACGAGAGTAAAACAAAAAAAGCAATTGTTTGTTTTGAATATTAAATATTCTTCTAATTAAATATACCTTTAATTTTAAGAGTAAATCAATAAATAAAGCATGGTATTGCGAACTTCGTATAAAAGTCGCGTGCAATTTGGCGTTGTTCTTCTGGTGTAGGCCAATTTATCCATTGGGGACAAAACAATGGCTCCAAAACACTTAGCACCTCTGACAGAACTTCGCTGAAGGAAGATTGGCTAAGACCAACCTAATGGTCATTGCCAACGCCTTTTTGATGTCCTTCCTTTGCAAAAAAACGTAGACAAGCGCTCAAATTAACAATTGGTGGAATTCCAAATTTTTGCTTCATTGGCGGCAAGGAGCTGGCAAGAATATCTAGCAAATATGTAAACGCCAGCTTATTTACCCTAAAATATTGCCGAAAACTATTAAAGAAACGATTAATTTGTTTACAAAAGTGCTGAAAAGAACTTTTAAACTCACAGTGAATCACTTAGCTCCAAAGAGTTGATTCGTATTCTCCTCGCGTTCGATTAATAACAGCCTAAGGGCAACACTATACATGTTTCCAAATATTTTTAAGCCTTATTTTAATTTTATTTGAAGAAAATGTACGCTTGTTTACAAAAATGGATAAATTGCAAAAAGTTCGAAATAGAGCATCAGCTGATTCGAAGTGAACTTTTGTTCGGGCGAAATTGTCGATAGGCGGAAACAGTTCGCCCGAACACAAAAAGTGAA
The DNA here is from genome assembly GCA_964058755.1 of Campiglossa producta. Lineage (NCBI taxonomy): Eukaryota > Metazoa > Arthropoda > Insecta > Diptera > Tephritidae > Campiglossa > Campiglossa producta. Next base: position 42,895,520 of record CAXKVI010000004.1, read on the forward strand.
GGCGAAACATTATCCGGGTGAACTCTGCGATAAGGGTGAATGCAATGCTTATCAGTATTTTAGTAATATATAAAATACTGCAAGCATCGATGCATTGCCGTCTACTTAATTGCTAAATATACAGTTTATCTGTATATTTACTTAGGTATACTTATTCACCCTTATCGCTAGTTTTGTTTTCACCCGAAAATATTCACTTTTTTTCTTCGCCTTATCGCAGATAGTAGCGAACAGATTTTCCGTGTTCGAAAAAAATTCCGCCTTATTGCCAATGCTTTTTTCGGGCGAAATGAACAGCGGCAAATGCCAAATCTATTCACTTTTATTTTGCAGGCGAACGAGAGTAAAACAAAAAAAGCAACTGTTTGTTTTGAATATTAAATATTCTTCTAATTAATTATACCTTTAATTTTAAGAGTAAATCAATAAATAAAGCATGGTATTGCGAACTTCGTATAAAAGTCGCGTGCAATTTGGCGTTGTTCTTCTGGTGTAGGCCAATTTATCCATTGGGGGAAAAACAATGGCTCCAAAACACTCAGCACCTCTGACAGAACCTGCAGAAGTGCTCGGTGACATTATTCACGACTTGGACAGCGCAAGTGGGCATGTTGCTAGAAATCTACGTAGGCGATCACAAACCACCTACTGTCGCCCATCCCAAAATCTTAGGAGTGACTTTCGACACCATGCACACTTTCGCTCCCCATTCAGCAGCAATTGGTTCAAAAAATACAAAGCCGCAACAAAATCCTCAAGTAGCTAGCCGGCACTTGGAGTAAAGACAAAGAAACGTGGTTGGTAACTTACAAGGCAAATTGGTCGGCCGATATGGTCGCCGGGGCTTGCAAACGTTCATTGGAGTCAGCTACAGGCCTGCCAAAACACCACACTTCGAAACGCAGTTAAGGAGCACAAAGAAATCCTTAGAAGCAGTACTTGTTAAATTGCTGCAAACCGCAGCATCCTAATAGGCAACTGTTCGAGCTAACACCGCCTCCTAGGACCGTGAGGACACATCTACGCCAACAACGCCGTTTGATCCAGAGGTGCATAAGCGGGCCTTGAGCCACATCCATGATATGTATGTTGACCACCAAGTTGCGCTATGCCCGGTGAATGCCGTTTTGCATACCTCAACACCTCGTGTTGCTGAAGAGGAGCGTCATCTTCCTCGAGAGACAAGGGTCAATCTGCCTCAATTACGCTATTTATATTGTAATAGATTAAACTCCTACTTATCCAGACTGAACGCCGACGTGCCGAATGAATGTCCTGCCCTGTAGAAACAGCTAGTTTTGCTAGGACTTCCGTTAAAAGACACTGATGACAATTTAGGCTAAGGATAAGTACTCGTTGGGCAGGGCTACACTCCGATACAACAACAACAACAATAATGCAGCCTTTAAAGCGGGGACTAATAGCGCCAACTTGAAATTTCCACATTTCATTCAGAATGGCATTTCTTATGATCCTCAGTTGGTCGGAAGACCAGATGGTAGTAGGATAATCATGTGAAATTATGTCCAGCTAAACATTGGTCAGGGCATCTTTGGAAATTTTGGTGGGGTCGTAATGTTGGATTGCGCACGCTACGGATCAAACTCGGGATTACGGGTTATATAGAGTTGTCCTCTCTTTGGATTTTAGTGGCCTTTTACCCAACCCGCAAGGTTTATGCTTGATTTTTTATTTTTTTGCTCAAAATAAGACGCAAAACGTCATATCTTCTGAACCATGAGGAATTTCGTTTAAGTTTTTTGTCTATCAATAATGTACAGACATCGACTTTTTACAGTTTTATTCAGACATCGAAAATATCAGTTAACAATTTCAAAGATTTTGAAAATAACAAAAAAGTTAAGACAAATATTCAAATTTTCGTTGAAAACAAAAATTCAAAGACACAAAAAATTTCTTTTTGTCTCAGAAAGACCTTTACAGTTTGAGATTTTCTCTTTTTTCCGATTGTAATAATTATAATTATTTTTTTCACAGAAAAACTTGAGCAAGTCATACACGTAGTATATTAAATACTCCTTTTACCTAGACGCGCAACTGGGAAATGGGTGTTAGAAGAGTGTCCTCCGAAGGTTATGAGCGGTATGCCGGATATTCATTTGGCACGTGGGGGTTCTCTCTGGTAAGTAAGAGTTTAACCTGCTACAATATCCAGAACGTAATTGAGCCAAACTGACCTTTGTCTCTCAAGGAAGATGAAGTTTGTCGTCAGCAACATGAGATGTTGGAGCATGCAAAACCGCGTTCATCGGACAGCGCTCAGGATAGGAGACAACAGACGTCTCATGGATGTGCTTCGAGGACTGCACATGAACCTTTGGAGCAAAAGGCGTTGTTGCTAGGTGCCGGATCTCATCAAAATCTTTAGGTAGGTGTGTCCTTACGGTCCTAGGAGGCGGCACTAACTCACGCATTTGCCTATTAGGATGCTGCAGCTTGCAGCAAATCAACAAGAACTGCCTGTATAGCATTTCATTGTGCTCCTTAACTGGGAGCATTTTCGCCTCATGATGTAAATGAGGTATATGAAACATACGGACACACCCCGTAGCGGTTCTGAATGCGGTGTTTTGGCAAGCCTGCAACTGACTCCAATGAGCGTCGGAAAGGCCCGGCGATCATATCGGCGACACATAGTTCAGGATCGGCCGACCAATTGCCCTATCAGTTGTCAGCAACGTAACTTTGTCTTTTCCCCACGTGCTGCCGGCTAGCGACTTGAGGATTTCGTTCCGGCTTTGTATTTTAGACAAATTTGCGGCTGAATGGGCAGCGAAAGTGTGCATGGTATGGAAAGTCACCCCTAAGATTTTTGGGTGGGAGATAGTAGGTAGTTTGTGGCCTTTAACCGCCTAGGCGATGTTGGCCGTCCAAGGTAGTTTGTGGCCACCTACGTAGATTTCTAACTCCATACCCACTTGCACTGTCCAAGTCGTGAATAGTGTGGCCGAAAACTTTACTTTATTAAATACTCCTTTTACCTAGACGCGCAACTGGGAAATGGGTGTTAGAAGAGTGTCCTCCGAAGGTTATGAGCGGTATGCCGGATATTCATTTGGCACGTGGGGGTTCTCTCTGGTAAGTAAGAGTTTAACCTGCTACAATATCCAGAACGTAATTGAGCCAAACTGACCTTTGTCTCTCAAGGAAGATGAAGTTTGTCGTCAGCAACATGAGATGTTGGAGCATGCAAAACCGCGTTCATCGGACAGCGCTCAGGATAGGAGACAACAGACGTCTCATGGATGTGCTTCGAGGACTGCACATGAACCTTTGGAGCAAAAGGCGTTGTTGCTAGGTGCCGGATCTCATCAAAATCTTTAGGTAGGTGTGTCCTTACGGTCCTAGGAGGCGGCACTAACTCACGCATTTGCCTATTAGGATGCTGCAGCTTGCAGCAAATCAACAAGAACTGCCTGTATAGCATTTCATTGTGCTCCTTAACTGGGAGCATTTTCGCCTCATGATGTAAATGAGGTATATGAAACATACGGACACACCCCGTAGCGGTTCTGAATGCGGTGTTTTGGCAAGCCTGCAACTGACTCCAATGAGCGTCGGAAAGGCCCGGCGATCATATCGGCGACACATAGTTCAGGATCGGCCGACCAATTGCCCTATCAGTTGTCAGCAACGTAACTTTGTCTTTTCCCCACGTGCTGCCGGCTAGCGACTTGAGGATTTCGTTCCGGCTTTGTATTTTAGACAAATTTGCGGCTGAATGGGCAGCGAAAGTGTGCATGGTATGGAAAGTCACCCCTAAGATTTTTGGGTGGGAGATAGTAGGTAGTTTGTGGCCTTTAACCGCCTAGGCGATGTTGGCCGTCCAAGGTAGTTTGTGGCCACCTACGTAGATTTCTAACTCCATACCCACTTGCACTGTCCAAGTCGTGAATAGTGTGGCCGAAAACTTTACCGGCGACATTGACAAGCTCCGAGCGGTGGAGAATTGGACAAAAGTGTTAAGATAACCATTAATTTTAGAGCACAGCTCTTCAATTAAATTTAGTCATATTTGGTGTCATTACTTCCTTAACTCCTATTGGAGCATAGGCCTTCAGTATAGGGATCATTTTCTTCTTTGAAATCTTTTTTCGGTTAAAGGAGGTACAATAGACCGGGTCGGTGCCCATACAAAAAAAAAAGTTGGCAATTTTTCGAATGCTAAACCCAGCTGCTAACCATCCGGCCATCGTATACTAATAATTGCCAGCGTCTAACTACACCTTTGTACTAAATGTATAGTTTTTATACCCAGCGTACTAGTACTAGTACAAGGGTATATTAATTTTGTTCACATAACGGTTGTATGTAACGGCACAAAATAATCGAGATAGATATAGAGTTCCACATATGAAAGTTCTTAGTATTAAAAGAGGAGTTGATTAAGGCATGTCCGTCCGTCTGTCCGTCCGTGTACACGATAACTTGAGTAAAAATTGAGATATTTGCATGAAATTTTGTAGGTTACTTTCTGGCCAAGGTAGGTTGCTATTGAAAATGGGCGAAATCGGATGATAACCACGCCCCTTTTTCGATATCGAAAATTTCGAAAATCACACAAATTGGCATATCTCGGCAGCTGAAATGGCTAAAATGATATAATTTTATAGATGAACCTCCCTGGTCATTCTTTTATGATTTTTCCAAAAAAATGTTATAGTGGGCGTGGCATCGCCCACTTTTAAGGGGGGCATTTTTGAAAATTCAACTGGGCGTAACTTTTAAACTGATAACGATAGAACGATGGAATTTGGCACAAAGCATACTAGTATCGTTGGGAGTATACTTGATGAAATTGGATAAAATCGCTCTCCAACCACACCCACTTTCGATATCGAAAATTTCTAAAATCACCTAAAATGACATAATTCGGTAAGGGAAATGGCTAAAATGTTATAATTTTATAGGTGAATCTCCCTGGTCATTCTTTTATGATTTTTTCAAAAAATTTTTATAGTGAGCGTGGCACCGCCCACTTTTAAGGGGGGCATTTTTGAAAATTCGACTGGGCGTATAAAAGCAAGTTGTGATAAAAAGCAAGTTGCTCGTGAGTGTAAAACTGCAAACAGGGTGGCTCTATATTTCCAAATTGTTCTCATTTTATTATTTGCGTATAAGTATCACTATTGAAATTTACGATTCCTTGTTTTGGTAGATAAAATACACGCAGAAATGATTGCCGATCGCGCCGAGCGGCTCTTATTTTTTCATACCCTGCAAAACGTACAGTTTGGTCTGAATCCGTTATCATTGACAAAATAAAGTTTTCCGGATGGCAATAATAAGCGTTGTATTCTACAACAGGACGAATTATTTTCTGAACATCGTCTGGCAAATCTCGCATCCAACAAATATATTAAAAAACATGACGGCTTCCGTGTAAAGATTCTGGCTGGCTCTTTACCAAAAACCAGAATGGTGCGTAAACCTTAACAAAAAACTCCACAGCTTTTATTAAGGAAGAGCTGGGGTGCTTTTTGGATACGTATAAACGTAGAAGTCTTGACGCCGTAGATAACCGGCGTGCTGTACTTACAGGACCAGGTTTCTCCCTACTAAGGTGATCATTACATACACCGCTATCAATCGCTTTAACCATGCGATATAGGTAACGCTGATCAGATCTTATATTCCACTCCTCAATATTTTCAGGCATGACAGCCATTGCGATTTTTTATAACCTTCGAAGACCTACAAACAAACAAAATTGAACAAAATATACCCCCAAATATGTATAAGAAAAGCCTACCTTATAATTTTCGCATGTGAGGATTTACGTTCCTTCTTTGTCGGCCACAATCCCGGACCTTTTTGCGATCCGAAAATAATTTTTAACAATGCCTTTAAAGGCAATTCGTTGAAATGCAGCAAACAAACATGCCATTGCAATGGCCGCTGCAAATATCGTTCCATGCAAACAATTACGCCAGTCTTATACCCTGTGTTAACTGCGGTACCATCACAATTGATAGCGACTCAATGGCTCCACGAAAAATTTTGATCATTTAAAAAACTTACTTTGCTGAATTCCCTCTCCGGTGGTTAAAATGGTAACATCACGATACTTTTTTATAATATTCAAAATTTTTCGTTTCGTAGGGGATGCAGTGATAACAGGAATTCCTGTTCGATGCCACAATTTTAATATGTCGGCTGCCACAATGCCATAATTCCCGCATAACTTGAAAGCTTAAGCTTTTTTTTTTGATACCATAGTTCTTTAAAAAGAGTAAATACCCAACTATGTCGCACTCGGTTGGTAACACTGAATTATTTAAATTACGTTTTTTGCACCAACTTTCTTTTTGTTTTACACAGAAAAAAAAAACAAGCTTTAACTGCAAATCGACTGTAACTTTTTTGTTTACCGGTCTAAGGTACAACTTAAACGAAATGCTTGGAAAAATTACTCGAAAAAACTGACTCATATCGTCTGCTACACGTTCTTATGTTGAAAATTAAAATATGTGCGTTACTCAAAGACAAAAAAAAATTTCAAAATCATTTTTTTTTGTCGGTTTAGGTTTTTCAGTTTTACTTTTTTTTGTTATTTACATTGAAAAACAAAAACTGAAATATTTGTTAACAGTTATTTTCAATCTCTGGTTTTATTATATGAAACAATTTTTTTCTTTACAGACCATGGGCACCACGTTGAGAGCTCGGGCTAGAGTACAGATCAATTTAGCAGTGAGCCAAGTATTCGATATAAAACAAGTGGCCAATTTTCCGGATATTGTGTTTCCAATTTTATGGTTTGAGGAAGGAATTGATGAGCTTCCAGATGAAATAACCGATTTGATGAGCTTTGCTGAAACCGTGCCACCGAAAATACGTTTGGTTGTCTTAATTGCCCTCTTCGTGCTTGGTGCTTCACTTCTCTTGTTAGCGTTATTCTGTTTAATAAGAGGTTCGCATAGACAAAGTACATTACATTTAGAGGGCTCTAATTATTTAGCGACAGCACAATTCGATTTAACAAAAAAGAAAGCTAAAGATCCCAAACACTGAAAATACTCCGAATTTGGCCTGTAAATTCAAAATCTAAACCTAAAACTATATACATATGTAGGTATAAGGACACGGGATATGTACTATTAAATCTACCTGAATTATTACAATTAAGACTATATTCATAACATATGAATGTATGTAGATACATTTTAATGGTAAAGCAAAATAAATATATGTAAATACGTTACTAGGGCCTGGATTCAGTAACGGTGAGTTTTGAAATGTATATTAAGGCGCATGGAAGAAAAAAAAGGTGTGTAACTTTTATTTGAAAGTTTATGTCGAAAAAAAATGTTTGGCGTTCAAGTTTTGTTTTTAGACATTCCCGAAAAACCGCCAAATCGCGTTTTTTGCTATAACTTGCTTTTTGTTCGTCCGATTTTTAATTATTAGGTTATGTTCGGCCCACTAACACAGCCCCACCAAAAAAAAAGTGTCGGGGTTGGGGGATCATACCACTTCCTCTATGTATTTTAATGCGCTGAACACGAATCCGGTGTCCGTTTTGGTCAAGCACGTCTGGATTTTTTTCTAACCTCAAAAAATTGGTATACCACTAAACATTTGATATGTTTTTATGAGATTAAAAAATCCAAACGTGCTGGACCAAAACGGACACCGGATTCGTGTTCAGCGCGTCAAAATGCATAGGGAAAGGGTGGTCTGATCCCCCAACCCCGACACTTTTTTTTGTGGGGCTGTGTGATCGATCACTGAAACAAAAAATTAAAAAAGCGCTTCCGGATTCGTGATCCTGAGGCCAAAACATATCTTTTAAGCCCTCTCCCATAATTTTAGCTAATTTTTTAGTAGTTGAACATTTATTAAACTTTCATAGGAGGTACAGTAAGACTTATAGTCTTTTAATTGTACTAACATGATCACAGGTACATAGGTATATAGAGATTACAAAATTTTAAACTTAAAACTAACTAAAATCGTAGTACATTATCAGTTAAAGAATGAAAGGGGGGAAAAAGGGGAAACCAGATAGGGAAAATGGTAAAAGAAAGTGGGAAAAGAGGTTACTAACCAAAAAATGATTTGACTGCCTTTTCGAAACATCCTATCGATGTTATGCTTTTAATTGCAACTGGTAGCGAATTCCAGATTCTAATAGTGCTAACAAAAAAACATCTAGAGGCAGCTAGTGCTGAGTATCTAGGTACTATGATATCGTGGGTACGTGACGAACGAACAAACGTCAGCTTCTCAAAGAGGTAGCCCGGCTGATGGCTGCTCATAATCTTGAATAGGAACATTAGATTTCTAACTTTCAGATAGTTGACCAGACTTAAGTTTAAAATATTAATTGTGTAAGTTGAAATATGGTCAAACTTCTTTTTACGGTATATAAATCTAGCAGCGTTATTCAGAGCCAAGTTCAATTTATTTCTTGAGTTACAATCCAGATCACAATAAACAAGTTCAAAGTATGATATATGGGGCACAATTAATGACTGTACCAACTTAAGTTTTGTATGTGTCGGAAGATCAAAACATACTTGCCACAAATTCCTTAAAGCAAAGTAAATCCTTGATAAGCTGTAATTAATGTGATCCGAGCATGTTAGTTTCGAGTTCATCTTGAAGCCGAGGTTTTTTACAGTCATCTGGGGTGCTATGACTGAGTCGTTTAGAACAACAGCCGATATGTCTTTTAAGTCAAAGGAGGCATGCGATATGGGGAGAAGTTGTGTCTTGGCCGTATTTAAGCTAAGTCCATTCGCCATGGCCCATATAGATATTCTTTTTAGGTCCGCATTTAGTCTGAAAACTAAATCCTCGCTAAGACCAATTGGGCGTGAAAGATAAATTTGTGTGTCATCGGCATAAAGATGTACAGATGCATCATAGCAGCAGTGAACAATATCATTGATGAACGCACTAAAAAGAAGAGGGCCTAAAATTGATCCTTGCGGAACTCCCGATGAAATTTCTTCACGAGAAGAAAAACAATGACCGCACTGAACTTGCTGATATCTATTCGAGAGGTAGCTTTTTAAAAATTTAATGGAGGCTGCATTAAAACCAAAGTAGTGCTTGAGCTTTAACAGAAGTATATCATGATTCACAGTATCGAATGCTTTAGAAAAGTCTAGCAGTACCAAGAATGTAAGATATTGTTTATCAAAAGCAGGCCGAATGTCTTCTATTACCTTTAGTATAGCAGTAGAGCAACTGTGTCCATGCCGGTAGCCAGACTGGCTTGCACTAAGAAGACCATGCTTTGTGAAATGTGCCACGATTTGTTTCGCAAGAAGCTTTTCAAAGACTTTGGCAAGTACAGGCAAAACACTAATTGGCCGGAAGTCTCTAGGAGACTCGGGTTGATTATTTTTAGGAATTGGAATGATGTTAGCAAGTTTCCATTCACTTGGAAAAGTAGAAGTCGTAATCGAGAAGTTTAGGATGTGTGTGAGTGATGGAACCACGCATGGGGCAATAAGTTTTAAAAATCGTAAGCTTATATCATCCACGCCAATCGCATTCGATTTAATGGCAAATATACATTTTAGAATTTCCGCTTCAGTGGACACCTCGAAACCAAACGAATCAGGAAACTTACAGATTTGGTTTGCGTCTATATTAAAACTTGGCATAACAGTTTGGGAACTTCCATTAATAAAATATGAATTCATCTCATCCGCATTAATTTCACAGACCTTGACATCCTTGGAACCTACACCAAACGACTTCAAATTCTTCCACAAGACCTTTGAAGGAACGTCTTTACTAAATTTAGCTTCCAGGAATACTTTTTTAGAGTGTCGTAGTTCAGTCGTGACTTTATTTCTGGCTCTTTTATAAGCTTCCCAGTTTTCAGAAGAAGGGCATGTCTTCCACATTTTGTACGCCTTGCTTCTAGCTTTAATCCACTTTAGATTTTCTTTAGAGAACCAAGGCTTGTTATTCGAGGCTAATTTAGCAATACGAAGATGTACATATTTATCGAACAAGTATTTTATAAGCCTTGTTACATGGTTCAGTTTAAGATCAACAGAGGAAAGAAACCAACATGCATTCCAATCCAACGAAAAACCCTCATTTATTAGTGCAGGAAAATCTATATTTTTAAAATCACGAAACGTGAGAGAGTTAAGACAATTTCTCCTGCCAAAATCTATGTCATATGATAAAAACATCAGCTCGTGATCAGAAACGCCATCGAGTGCAAATTGATCAATATGATTGATCACACCAGTCACACTGACACCAAAAATATCAAGCAAACTAGGCTTACAAGACGGTCCAAACCGGGTTGCATATTTGTTCACAACTGTAATGCCACAAGAGGTAAGATAGTCAAGAAGATTCCTACTAAGAGAGTCAGCAGCTAGGAGATCCACGTTAAAATCACCACAAACTAGAACGTGCACATAGCTTATAGACAGTTCCGATATTTTTTCAAACAAGTATGCAAGATCATTAGATTTATGTGGGTTATAAACGCAAATAACAAGCAATTTTTGTCCGTTATTACTAAACTCAACAAATAGGCTTTCAACAATCTCAGAAGAAGAAGACTTGTAGATAATTTTGTAGTTGAGCAAAGATTTAAAATAAATAGCAAGTCCACCCCCCCTGAGACCAGAAGTTCTATCATTTCGGATAATAGAATAAGTACCAAAAGAACATACAGCATCAGATAAATTATGCTTAAACCATGTCTCTGTAACACAAATCAAATCAATGTTAAGATCGCTAAAAATCATGTTTATGTAGTCAAGTTTATCAGCTGTTAGGCTACGTGCATTAAATTGACAAACATTAAAACCTCTGTGGTGAGCACTAACAATTTTTAAAGCTTGCCTTAGATAGTTGTTGTTAGCACTAATACCAAAATTGCTACTCATATTAGAAACATAAATAAGATGAATCAGTCGGGCAGTCAAAATTGGCAGATATGGAAGAAGGGGGATTAAGGAGATAGTACAGCGTATCAAAGTAAACAAAGTTAGAGTAAAGAGAAGTAACTGAGAAGGTGAGGTGTTTAGAATGATGGTAGAAGAAACTCAATGAACATAATTGTATTACTAACATAATAATAAATAATGTATGCATGTAAGTATATATCTGCGCTCACTCTCCAATTAACGCATTCAGCTCAGCTCTGCAACTTATAAGTTTTGGCTCATCATCGGATTTAATACGTACGAATACTTTGCCGCGAAAAGAGTAGGCCGATGATAACCGCTTCTGTCGTCTAAGCTCTGTGGCATATGCCATCACTTCTCTTAGTTTGATAGGTAGGCTCTCGTGCAGATAAATAGAACCATACCCAGGTAGATTAATGTCGGAGAGAATAATAGACTTTTGCTTAGATTTGCGGTATCCAGCAATAGCTTTTAAGAGCAGGTTACGTTCACACGCAGAAAAGAGCTTAATGACAATAGCATCAGCACTATTTGAGCTACCATTTTGTCTGGCTTTTGCGCTCGGCACACGGAAAGCATCACGTAGTGGTGGAGGTGTGTGTTCAGCTACTCTGCAGATGCTGGCAAAGAGATCTGGCAAACTCTCTTGGGATGTACGTGGGACGCCGGTAATGATCAGGTCAGTAGAAACTGCGCTGCTTTCAAGAGCATTGACCTGCGCTTGAGCTGCTAACAAATCTCTGCGTAGATTGAGAACGTCAGAGCAAGCATTCTCTACTGCAGTTACTCTTCTGTCGATCGCAGTCAATTTCAGCTTCAGATTAGCAGTCTCAGCAGCCAACTCAGAAATTCTCTGCATAATTCGCTCTTCTGACTCACCCAGCGCTTTAGTTATTGATGTGGTGACAGCTGCAGTCAATTCTTCTATTAACGCATCTCTCTGATCATCCATTTTTTTCTCCAGCTTCGCAATATTACTGAGAACAGTTGATGTAGATGAAATGGGGGTTTTCGGGGGGGAAGTCAAGCCTCTTGGCGGGTTTTTACGTGACATTGTTGTTGTTATTTACTAAACTGCTGGGAGTAGATGTATTTCAGTATGTATGTATGTATGTGGTTTGCAATGTTTTTATTCTTTTTCAGCGAGCACCAACAGTTACAGGTGAATTAACTTTTTATTTTATATTTTAATTGGTTTTACCGCCGCAACAAAACAATCTGCAAACACACGGATACCGGCAATACAGCAATGCAACGCAAAAATTTTTAGTTTATACAATTAAAACACTCTAGGAATGATAACTAGAAGCAATTAATTCGAGAGCGCGCGAAAACACGTCCTATTCGTTTGACATTCGTATGTTATTAGTTGGGTGCTAAAGGAAACAAATACCCAGAAGCCTTCTTGATTCTTCTTTTATTATTACTATACAGGTGTTTAAAACATCACGGTAGTGCATTTTCTTTCGGTGGCTTTTTGTCCTGGTAGAAGATTCTTGCAGAGAAGATGAAGCCGAATGCAAATTTGCCAATGTAAACAGTATCGAACTGGCTCATTTGAATTCGTAGAATTTGGTGCAATGTAAATGTACTTTAAGAAAGTTATGGAAAAAAAAACTCGATTTAGCGGTTTTTCGCGGATGCTTAAAAAAAAATATGAGCGGCAAACATTTTTTTGCGACATAACCTTTCAAATAAAAGTGACACAGACTGAACCTTTTTTTCGGTACAACCTAATGTACATCCTTTCTTCAAACAATTTATTTGAAAGAAAAGTGCACATTTCAAAAAAAACAGTTTCTGAATTGACTCCCAGGAATGCTTAATTTGACGGTATTAAATATATGGGGAACAAAAATCGTTTGACTTCTATCATTTGAAATTTATAAGCCTTCAATAAACGAAAGTTTTTATACGTATAATAAAAAACGCTGCGTGACAGCACTTTTCACGTACACCGAATGAAAAAAATATCAAAAACCACCGTAAAATTAACATTTTTTGTTTACCAAATGCAACTGAAAAGAAAAAATGTCAATTTTACAATTTTGAAACTATCATTTCTACGTGAAATGAATGTGCACAAAAAAAAAACGTAAAAACGTACAGGAAAACCGTAAAATGGACATGATCATCATGTATTATTGAACTAACATGAAGTATATGTACCTACAGGAAAAAAGTAAAATGAACATGATCATAATGTATTGTTGAAGCGATACTCATGTATAATTAATAAGAGATCTATGTACCTACAGAAAAAAAAACGTAAAATGAACATGATCATCATGTATATTGAAGGGATACTCATGTATCTATAACTATCATTAACAGGTCAATTCTACTGTGATAATAACTTTATTATTACCGGCAAACAAATTCACTCGGCAACTTTTGCTCCTTTTTGGTATTCTGAGGGCAAAAGTTTTCTGGTAACACCGTTACCACCAAAATAGGTGGTAACATGTGGTAACATCAATATAAAACAGCTGATGTTTACTTTGAAAAATAAAAAAGCGAAAGTGCAATTGAACAAAATAAAGTGAAAATTAAACAAAATAAATAAAACAAAGTGAAAATCAAACAAATAAACAGGTATATAGTATTAATAAATTACAATAAAAACTGTGTATAACGTTTCTAACGCCAGTAATTCCTTTAATATAGTAAAAATGTCCGCGTTAATACTATTGCTGCTGGCTGAAGAAGATGAAATTGATGAAATTTTGGAGCGGAGACACAACTTGAAAAGCCTTCGGGACAGTCATGATCCGTTGCAACTTCCTTCCAATATTTTCAAGCAACATTTTCGTTTGCCAAAAAAGCCTACAAAATGCTCATAGAAGAGTTGTGGTTTGCTTTTCAATTCACCATACACACTGGTGAGTTTTTTTTGCCATTAGAGCGTTACCATCTGCTCAGAATCGCAGCCACTTTATTTGGTGACGTATTTTAGGGAAAATTGTTTGCCGATGGCAATTTTACCGGTAACGCGCAGCATAGGGCTGTATGTAGCTACAGGAAAAACGTAAAATAAACATGATCATTAGAGTGGTTCGCAAATATGGACTTTTTGGAAATTCTAAAACGCATCCCTGAAATATTGTTCCTTGTGTCAAATAAAGTGGCTGCTATTTTTTTATTTAAAAGACAAAGTTAGTTTAGAGGTCGCGCTACTCGTTTATATAAAAAAAAAATTGGATGCTTGCAATTTTCATTCTATTTTAATATGTTTAAGTGTAGCAAAAATTTCTTTTTTGTGAGTTATTATTAGAGTCCGGAAAAATAGGTCAACTTTTTGTATTTTTGTGGCTGCGCCATTTGAAGGCTGTAAAACTACACCTTCGCAGAGGAAGCATATTTTAAGCAAAAATATGTTTGAACGTATATGAGAAATGTATATTTTTGGTTATGATCAGATAAGGGCAGAGCGGCAGCTCCATCACGTTGGAACCCGCTTTGAAAAAATTCAAATTTTTTTTGCACTTTCGTCAACTACAAACGACGAGATTGATTGTAGTGAAACTCATTTTTTTGTAGTTCTTATAGTTACTCCGAAAATATAATACATTGTGCAGAAACCAAGCAAACTAAGTAAATTTGAGTTTTTTTTGTTAAAATATGTTTTAAATCGTTTGTAGTTTTTTATACGAAAAAAAAATTTTTTTTTGCTCCAAAGGTTTCGGAGATATGGCCTAATGCACATCACGCTGGAACCCGCTTTGAAAAAACTCAAACTTTTTTTTGCATTTTTGTGAACTACAAACGATGAGATTGATTGTAGTGAAATTCATTTTTTTTTTGCTCCAAAGGTTTCGGAGATATCGAAAACGCATGTTAAAAAAAGGCAGAATTCAGCAATTTGAAAGCACTAAAAGTACTTTTCCTACAACTACAAACGACAAAATTGATTGTAGTGAAATTTTTTTTTTGTAGCTTTTATAGTTACTCCGAAAATACAATATATTGTGCAGAAACCAAGCAAATGAAGTAAATTTTGTTTTTTTTTTGTTGAAATATGTTTTAAATCGTTTGTAGTTTTTTATCCGAAAAAAAATTTTTTTTTTTGCTCCGAAGGTTTCGGAGTGATCGAAAACGCATGTTAAAAAAAGGCAGAATTCAGCAATTTGAAAGCACTAAAAGTAATTTTCCTACAACTACAAACGACAAAATTGATTGTAGTGAAATTTTTTTTTTTAGCTTTTATAGTTACTCCGAAAATACAATATATTGTGCAGAAACCAAGCAAATGAAGTAAATTTTGGTTTTTTTTTTGTTGAAATATGTTTTAAAACGTTTGTAGTTTTTTATCCGAAAAAAAATTTTTTTTTTGCTCCGAAGGATCGAAAACGCATGTTAAAAAAAGGCAGAATTCAGCAATTTGAAAGCACTAAAAGTACTTTTCCTACAACTACAAACGACAAAATTGATTGTAGTGAAATTTTTTTTTTTGTAGCTTTTATAGTTACTCCGAAAATACAATATATTGTGCAGAAACCAAGCAAATGAAGTAAATTTTGGTTTTTTTTTTGTTGAAATATGTTTTAAATCGTTTGTAGTTTTTTATCCGAAAAAAAATTTTTTTTTTGCTCCGAGTGATCGAAAACGCATGTTAAAAAAAGGCAGAATTCAGCAATTTGAAAGCACTAAAAGTACTTTTCCTACAACTACAAACGACAAAATTGATTGTAGTGAAATTTTTTTTTTTGTAGCTTTTATAGTTACTCCGAAAATACAATATATTGTGCAGAAACCAAGCAAATGAAGTAAATTTTGGTTTTTTTTTGTTGAAATATGTTTTAAATCGTTTGTAGTTTTTTATCCGAAAAAAATTTTTTTTTTGCTCCGAAGGTTTCGGAGTAATCGAGAACGCATGTCAAAAAAAGGCAGAATTCAGCAATTTGAAAGCACTAAAAGTACTTTTCCTACAACTACAAACGACAAAATTGATTGTAGTGAAATTTTTTTTTTTGTAGCTTTTATAGTTACTCCGAAAATACATTATATTGTGCAGAAACCAAGCAAATGAAGTAAATTTTGGTTTTTTTTTTGTTGAAATATGTTTTAAATCGTTTGTAGTTTTTTATCCGAAAAAAAATTTTTTTTTTGCTCCGAAGGTTTCGGAGTAATCGAGAAAGCATGCCAAAACAAGGCAGAATTCAGCAATTTGAAAGCACTAAAAGTACTTTTCCTACAACTACAAACGACAAAATTGATTGTAGTGAAATTTTTTTTTTTGTAGCTTTTATAGTTACTCCGAAAATACAATATATTGTGCAGAAACCAAGCAAATGAAGTAAATTTTGTTTTTTTTTTGTTGAAATATGTTTTAAATCGTTTGTAGTTTTTTATCCGAAAAAAAATTTTTTTTTGCTCCGAAGGTTTCGGAGTAATCGAGAACGCATGTCAAAAAAAGGCAGAATTCAGCAATTTGAAAGCACTAAAAGTACTTTTCCTACAACTACAAACGACAAAATTGATTGTAGTGAAATTTTTTTTTTTTGTAGCTTTTATAGTTACTCCGAAAATACAATATATTGTGCAGAAACCAAGCAAATGAAGTAAATTTTGGTTTTTTTTGTTGAAATATGTTTTAAATCGTTTGTAGTTTTTTATCCGAAAAAAAATTTTTTTTTGCTCCGAAGGTTTCGGAGTAATCGAGAACGCATGTTAAAAAAAGGCAGAATTCAGCATTTTGAAAGCACTAAAAGTACTTTTCCTACAACTACAAACGACAAAATTGATTGTAGTGAATTTTTTTTTTTTGTAGCTTTTATAGTTACTCCGAAAATACAATATATTGTGCAGAAACCAAGCAAATGAAGTAAATTTTGTTTTTTTTTGTTGAAATATGTTTTAAATCGTTTGTAGTTTTTTATCCGAAAAAAATTTTTTTTTTTGCTCCGAAGGTTTCGGAGTAATCGAGAACGCATGTCAAAAAAAGGCAGAATTCAGCAATTTGAAAGCACTAAAAGTACTTTTCCTACAACTACAAACGACAAAATTGATTGTAGTGAAATTTTTTTTTTTGTAGCTTTTATAGTTACTCCGAAAATACAATATATTGTGCAGAAACCAAGCAAATGAAGTAAATTTGGTTTTTTTTTGTTGAAATATGTTTTAAATCGTTTGTAGTTTTTTATCCGAAAAAAAATTTTTTTTTTGCTCCGAAGGTTTCGGAGTAATCGAGAACGCATGTCAAAAAAAGGCAGAATTCAGCAATTTGAAAGCACTAAAAGTACTTTTCCTACAACTACAAACGACAAAATTGATTGTAGTGAAATTTTTTTTTTTGTAGCTTTTATAGTTACTCCGAAAATACAATATGTTGTGCAGAAACCAAGCAAATGAAGTAAATTTTGGTTTTTTTTGTTGAAATATGTTTTAAATCGTTTGTAGTTTTTTATCCGAAAAAATTTTTTTCTTTTTGCTCCGAAGGTTTCGGAGTAATCGAGAACGCATGTCAAAAAAAGGCAGAATTCAGCAATTTGAAAGCACTAAAAGTACTTTTCCTACAACTACAAACGACAAAATTGATTGAAGTGAAATTTTTTTTTTGTAGCTTTTATAGTTACTCCGAAAATACAATATATTGTGCAGAAACCAAGCAAATGAAGTAAATTTTGGTTTTTTTTTTGTTGAAATATGTTTTAAATCGTTTGTAGTTTTTTATCCGAAAAAAAATTTTTTTTTGCTCCGAAGGTTTCGGAGTAATCGAGAACGCATGTCAAAAAAAGGCAGAATTCAGCAATTTGAAAGCACTAAAAGTACTTTTCCTACAACTACAAACGACAAAATTTATTGTAGTGAAATTTTTTTTTTGTAGCTTTTATAGTTACTCCGAAAATACAATATATTGTGCAGAAACCAAGCAAATGCAGTAAATTTTGTTTTTTTTTTTGTTGAAATATGTTTTAAATCGTTTGTAGTTTTTTATCCGAAAAAAAATTTTTTTTTGCTCCGAAGGTTTCGGAGTAATCGAGAACGCATGTCAAAAAAATGCAGAATTCAGCAATTTGAAAGCACTAAAAGTACTTTTCCTACAACTACAAACGACAAAATTGATTGTAGTGAAATTTTTTTTTTGTAGCTTTTATAGTTACTCCGAAAATACAATATATTGTGCAGAAACCAAGCAAATGCAGTAAATTTTGTTTTTTTTTTGTTGAAATATGTTATAAATCGTTTGTAGTTTTTTATCCGAAAAAAAATTTTTTTTTTGCTCCGAAGGTTTCGGAGTAATCGAGAACGCATGTCAAAAAAAGGCAAAATTCAGCAATTTGAAAGCACTAAAAGTACTTTTCCTACAACTACAAACGACAAAATTGATTGTAGTGAAATTTTTTTTTTTTGTAGCTTTTATAGTTACTCCGAAAATACAATATATTGTGCAGAAACCAAGCAAATGAAGTAAATTTTGTTTTTTTTTTTGTTGAAATATGTTTTAAATCGTTTGTAGTTGTAGGAAAAGTACTTTTAGTGCTTTCAAATTGCTGAATTCTGCCTTTTTTTGACATGCGTTCTCGATTACTCCGAAACCTTCGGAGCAAAAAAAAAATTTTTTTTCGGATAAAAAACTACAAACGATTTAAAACATATTTCAACAAAAAAAAACCAAAATTTACTTCATTTGCTTGGTTTCTGCACAATATATTGTATTTTCGGAGTAACTATAAAAGCTACAAAAAAAAAATTTCACTACAATCAATTTTGTCGTTTGTAGTTGTAGGAAAAGTACTTTTAGTGCTTTCAAATTGCTGAATTCTGCCTTTTTTTGACATGCGTTCTCGATTACTCCGAAACCTTCGGAGCAAAAAAAAAATTTTTTTCGGATAAAAAACTACAAACGATTTAAAACATATTTCAACAAAAAAAAACCAAAATTTACTTCATTTGCTTGGTTTCTGCACAATATATTTTATTTTCGGAGTAACTATAAAAGCTACAAAAAAAAAATTTCACTACAATCACTTTTGTCGTTTGTAGTTGTAGGAAAAGTACTTTTAGTGCTTTCAAATTGCTGAATTCTGCCTTTTTTTGACATGCGTTCTCGATTACTCCGAAACCTTCGGAGCAAAAAAAAATTTTTTTTTCGGATAAAAAACTACAAACGATTTAAAACATATTTCAACAAAAAAAAACCAAAATTTACTTCATTTGCTTGGTTTCTGCACAATATATTGTATTTTCGGAGTAACTATAAAAGCTACAAAAAAAAAAATTTCACTACAATCAATTTTGTCGTTTGTAGTTGTAGGAAAAGTACTTTTAGTGCTTTCAAATTGCTGAATTCTGCCTTTTTTTGATATGCGTTCTCGATTACTCCGAAACCTTCGGAGCAAAAAAAAAATTTTTTTCGGATAAAAAACTACAAACGATTTAAAACATATTTCAACAAAAAAAAACCAAAATTTACTTCATTTGCTTGGTTTCTGCACAATATATTGTATTTTCGGAGTAACTATAAAAGCTACAAAAAAAAAAATTTCACTACAATCAATTTTGTCGTTTGTAGTTGTAGGAAAAGTACTTTTAGTGCTTTCAAATTGCTGAATTCTGCCTTTTTTGACATGCGTTCTCGATTACTCCGAAACCTTCGGAGCAAAAAAAAAATTTTTTTTCGGATAAAAAACTACAAACGATTTAAAACATATTTCAACAAAAAAAAACCAAAATTTACTTCATTTGCTTGGTTTCTGCACAATATATTGTATTTTCGGAGTAACTATAAAAGCTACAAAAAAAAAATTTCACTACAATCAATTTTGTCGTTTGTAGTTGTAGGAAAAGTACTTTTAGTGCTTTCAAATTGCTGAATTCTGCTTTTTTTTGACATGCGTTCTCGATTACTCCGAAACCTTCGGAGCAAAAAAAAAAATTTTTTTCGGATAAAAAACTACAAACGATTTAAAACATATTTTAACAAAAAAAAACCAAAATTTACTTCATTTGCTTGGTTTCTGCACAATATATTGTATTTTCGGAGTAACTATAAAAGCTACAAAAAAAAAAATTTCACTACAATCAATTTTGTCGTTTGTAGTTGTAGGAAAAGTACTTTTAGTGCTTTCAAATTGCTGAATTCTGCCTTTTTTTGACATGCGTTCTCGATTACTCCGAAACCTTCGGAGCAAAAAAAAAATTTTTTTTTGGATAAAAAACTACAAACGATTTAAAACATATTTCAACAATAAAAAACCAAAATTTACTTCATTTGCTTGGTTTCTGCACAATATATTGTATTTTCGGAGTAACTATAAAAGCTACAAAAAAAAAATTTCACTACAATCAATTTTGTCGTTTGTAGTTGTAGGAAAAGTACTTTTAGTGCTTTCAAATTGCTGAATTCTGCCTTTTTTTGACATGCGTTCTCGATTACTCCGAAACCTTCGGAGCAAAAAAAAAAATTTTTTTCGGATAAAAAACTACAAACGATTTAAAACATATTTCAACAAAAAAAAACCAAAATTTACTTCATTTGCTTGGTTTCTGCACAATATATTGTATTTTCGGAGTAACTATAAAAGCTACAAAAAAAAATTTCACTACAATCAATTTTGTCGTTTGTAGTTGTAGGAAAAGTACTTTTAGTGCTTTCAAATTGCTGAATTCTGCCTTTTTTTGACATGCGTTCTCGATTACTCCGAAACCTTCGGAGCAAAAAAAAAAATTTTTTTCGGATAAAAAACTACAAACGATTTAAAACATATTTCAACAAAAAAAAACCAAAATTTACTTCATTTGCTTGGTTTCTGCACAATATATTGTATTTTCGGAGTAACTATAAAAGCTACAAAAAAAAAAATTTCACTACAATCAATTTTGTCGTTTGTAGTTGTAGGAAAAGACTTTTAGTGCTTTCAAATTGCTGAATTCTGCCTTTTTTTGACATGCGTTCTCGATTACTTCGAAACCTTCGGAGCAAAAAAAAAAATTTTTTTTCGGATAAAAAACTACAAACGATTTAAAACATATTTCAACAAAAAAAAACAAAATTTACTTCATTTGCTTGGTTTCTGCACAATATATTGTATTTTCGGAGTAACTATAAAAGCTACAAAAAAAAAAATTTCACTACAATCAATTTTGTCGTTTGTAGTTGTAGGAAAAGTACTTTTAGTGCTTTCAAATTGCTGAATTCTGCCTTTTTTTGACATGCGTTCTCGATTACTCCGAAACCTTCGGAGCAAAAAAATAATTTTTTTCGGATAAAAAACTACAAACGATTTAAAACATATTTCAACAAAAAAAAACCAAAATTTACTTCATTTGCTTGGTTTCTGCACAATATATTGTATTTTCGGAGTAACTATAAAAGCTACAAAAAAAAAATTTCACTACAATCAATTTTGTCGTTTGTAGTTGTAGGAAAATTACTTTTAGTGCTTTCAAATTGCTGAATTCTGCCTTTTTTTAACATGCGTTTTCGATCACTCCGAAACCTTTGGAGCAAAAAAAAAATGAATTTCACTACAATCAATCTCATCGTTTGTAGTTCACAAAAATGCAAAAAAAGTTTGAGTTTTTTCAAAGCGGGTTCCAGCGTGATGTGCATTAGGCCATATCTCCGAAACCTTTGGAGCAAAAAAAAATTTTTTTTTCGTATAAAAAACTACAAACGATTTAAAACATATTTTAACAAAAAAAACTCAAATTTACTTAGTTTGCTTGGTTTCTGCACAATGTATTATATTTTCGGAGTAACTATAAGAACTACAAAAAAATGAGTTTCACTACAATCAATCTAATCTCGTCGTTTGTAGTTGACGAAAGAGCAAAAAAAATTTGAATTTTTTCAAAGCGGGTTCCAACTTTTAGTGCTTTCAAATTGCTGAATTCTGCCTTTTTTGACATGCGTTCTCGATTACTCCGAAACCTTCGGAGCAAAAAAAAAATTTTTTTTCGGATAAAAAACTACAAACGATTTAAAACATATTTCAACAAAAAAAAACCAAAATTTACTTCATTTGCTTGGTTTCTGCACAATATATTGTATTTTCGGAGTAACTATAAAAGCTACAAAAAAAAAATTTCACTACAATCAATTTTGTCGTTTGTAGTTGTAGGAAAAGTACTTTTAGTGCTTTCAAATTGCTGAATTCTGCTTTTTTTTGACATGCGTTCTCGATTACTCCGAAACCTTCGGAGCAAAAAAAAAATTTTTTTCGGATAAAAAACTACAAACGATTTAAAACATATTTTAACAAAAAAAAACCAAAATTTACTTCATTTGCTTGGTTTCTGCACAATATATTGTATTTTCGGAGTAACTATAAAAGCTACAAAAAAAAAAATTTCACTACAATCAATTTTGTCGTTTGTAGTTGTAGGAAAAGTACTTTTAGTGCTTTCAAATTGCTGAATTCTGCCTTTTTTTGACATGCGTTCTCGATTACTCCGAAACCTTCGGAGCAAAAAAAAAATTTTTTTTTGGATAAAAAACTACAAACGATTTAAAACATATTTCAACAATAAAAAACCAAAATTTACTTCATTTGCTTGGTTTCTGCACAATATATTGTATTTTCGGAGTAACTATAAAAGCTACAAAAAAAAAATTTCACTACAATCAATTTTGTCGTTTGTAGTTGTAGGAAAAGTACTTTTAGTGCTTTCAAATTGCTGAATTCTGCCTTTTTTTGACATGCGTTCTCGATTACTCCGAAACCTTCGGAGCAAAAAAAAAAATTTTTTTCGGATAAAAAACTACAAACGATTTAAAACATATTTCAACAAAAAAAAACCAAAATTTACTTCATTTGCTTGGTTTCTGCACAATATATTGTATTTTCGGAGTAACTATAAAAGCTACAAAAAAAAAATTTCACTACAATCAATTTTGTCGTTTGTAGTTGTAGGAAAAGTACTTTTAGTGCTTTCAAATTGCTGAATTCTGCCTTTTTTTGACATGCGTTCTCGATTACTCCGAAACCTTCGGAGCAAAAAAAAAAATTTTTTTCGGATAAAAAACTACAAACGATTTAAAACATATTTCAACAAAAAAAAACCAAAATTTACTTCATTTGCTTGGTTTCTGCACAATATATTGTATTTTCGGAGTAACTATAAAAGCTACAAAAAAAAAAATTTCACTACAATCAATTTTGTCGTTTGTAGTTGTAGGAAAAGTACTTTTAGTGCTTTCAAATTGCTGAATTCTGCCTTTTTTTGACATGCGTTCTCGATTACTTCGAAACCTTCGGAGCAAAAAAAAAAATTTTTTTTCGGATAAAAAACTACAAACGATTTAAAACATATTTCAACAAAAAAAAACAAAATTTACTTCATTTGCTTGGTTTCTGCACAATATATTGTATTTTCGGAGTAACTATAAAAGCTACAAAAAAAAAATTTCACTACAATCAATTTTGTCGTTTGTAGTTGTAGGAAAAGTACTTTTAGTGCTTTCAAATTGCTGAATTCTGCCTTTTTTTGACATGCGTTCTCGATTACTCCGAAACCTTCGGAGCAAAAAAATAATTTTTTTCGGATAAAAAACTACAAACGATTTAAAACATATTTCAACAAAAAAAAACCAAAATTTACTTCATTTGCTTGGTTTCTGCACAATATATTGTATTTTCGGAGTAACTATAAAAGCTACAAAAAAAAATTTCACTACAATCAATTTTGTCGTTTGTAGTTGTAGGAAAATTACTTTTAGTGCTTTCAAATTGCTGAATTCTGCCTTTTTTTAACATGCGTTTTCGATCACTCCGAAACCTTTGGAGCAAAAAAAAAATGAATTTCACTACAATCAATCTCATCGTTTGTAGTTCACAAAAATGCAAAAAAAGTTTGAGTTTTTTCAAAGCGGGTTCCAGCGTGATGTGCATTAGGCCATATCTCCGAAACCTTTGGAGCAAAAAAAAATTTTTTTTTCGTATAAAAAACTACAAACGATTTAAAACATATTTTAACAAAAAAAACTCAAATTTACTTAGTTTGCTTGGTTTCTGCACAATGTATTATATTTTCGGAGTAACTATAAGAACTACAAAAAAATGAGTTTCACTACAATCAATCTAATCTCGTCGTTTGTAGTTGACGAAAGAGCAAAAAAAATTTGAATTTTTTCAAAGCGGGTTCCAACGTGATGGAGCTCAGAGCGGCTCGTACGAGCCGAGAGAGTAAAAACGTATATATGTATACAACAGCAACAGTACAAGCACACAAGCAAAATATAGTGGGCATACATTGCCATATGCATGTACATTTTTACGATGTTTCAGATTGGGTGGGAGATTGATTTTTTTTTTGTTTTGAATGGTGCTGAAAAGCAACAATGCCTTATTTGTTCAAGGGTATTAAACCTTGTTAAACTATTTAATTTAAAACAGCATTTTTTTTTTGTTTTGAATGGTGCTGAAAAGCCACAATGCCTTATTTGTTCAAGGGTTTTAAACCTTGTTAAACTATTTAATTTAAAACGGCATTTTTAACCTTTCATCGGAGCGTCAATGATTTGAGCTACGATGACCGGTTAAAATATTTTTTTTTTAAATTTCACAAAAACCACAAAAACCAGTAAAAAGCTTAATAAAACTAAAAAAAAATTTTATGAATTACCTGATTTTATTTTATTTCGTAACCAACTAAGATTTAAATTCTGGTGTGCTGTTTCATACAGCTTCACAAAAAAAATCTAAAAAAACTAAAAAAAAAAGAAATGAATGAATTACTTTATTATTTCTTTATTTCATAATTTAAAAAATTTCACAAAAAACATGTAAAAAACTAAAAAAAAAAAACAAATGAATGAATTACCTTCTTATTACTTTATTTCATAATTTAAAAAATTTCACAAAAAAACAGCAAAAACATTAAAAAAACTAAAAAAAAAAAACAAATGCATTATTTTTGACCGATTAATGAATTAATCATGCCATTAATATTATAATATTTTTTTTTGTTATTTATGTTATTCTTATTAAACCTATCGAAATTTCCTTTTGTCCCACCGTGCACAAATACAAACAACAGCTGTGTTGATCACTTGCTTGTGGTGGTGCCCATGTATGGTTATAATATTCATCATATAATGATAACTAACCATGTAGAATATCAATAAACAAAATTTAGTAAAAAAATTGGATCAAAAACACAAAAAAAAGACGGATATATGAATTTTTTTAATTTAATATTAAATAAGTTTTGAAAAAGTAACTTTACAAAAAAAGTTGTTTAACCTTTTTTGTACCCACTCAATTTCCTTTAAGAATATGTAGGTATCTATCTTTGCAAGAATGGATATTTTGAAAGAAAAAATGGGAAATCGAAAAAAGACGCTAATTTTTGAGGCTAGAATACTAGAAAACGGCTAGTCTGAGAAAATTTTGGTCAATGCAAATTTTGTATGGAATTCGATTTTTTACAAAAATATGTTCAGGTAAATGGTGTTTTACAACAATGGTTTGTCGTTCTTATACCAAAAATGAGGTAAAGTCTGTAAAATCTAAACTAGCGATGATAGACCTCTAGACTTTAATTTAAAAATCTAAAAAAATTACAGTAATTTTTTTCACCTTTCTTAAAAAGAAAATCAATATAATTTTTGATAAAAACGAAATTTTTTATTTTTGGCCCAATCTAATATTTAATGTACCTACTTACAATAAAACGTCATATTGACATGAACATCATGTATATTTACGTGATAGTATGTAGCGTTCGGTTCCTCCACGGTTGCCGTTTGTTCAAAATTTTGCGGACCAAAATTCGTGCCAAACCGAAAAAAAACGTTCCAAAATAATTTGCTTTATAACTTTTATTAAAACAATTTTAAGCAGTTCATCTGCTGCCATAATTTAACACAGAAACAGGTTTTAATATATGTACATATGGTGATTCAATTATAAGAAAATTTTCCAACCCTTAGGGGTCGCTATTTTTTTCGCCCTTTCCCAAGTGGTACCACTTCACTTCAACTGCAGTGAAGAAGTGAAAAATACACAACATCATGACTAAGGCTGTGTGCTAATTGAAAACATTTTTCGTCAGAGTAAAATGAGGTGAACAAATTTCCTATGGTGAACGAATATTTGCCATTTTGCTGTGCCAAACGAAACGTTAAATTATGACAGTAGTAAATTTTGACGTATGGAAAAAGAAATGAATGAATTACTTTATTATTTCTTTATTTCATAATTTAAAAAATTTCACAAAAAACATGTAAAAAACTAAAAAAAAAACAAATGAATGAATTACCTTCTTATTACTTTATTTCATAATTTAAAAAATTTCACAAAAAAACAGCAAAAACATGTAAAAAAACTAAAAAAAAAAACAAATGCATTATTTTTGACCGATTAATGAATTAATCATGCCATTAATATTATAATATTTTTTTTTTGTTATTTATGTTATTCTTATTAAACCTATCGAAATTTCCTTTTGTCCCACCGTGCACAAACACAAACACAAGCTGTGTTGATCACTTGCTTGTGGTGGTGCCCATGTCTGGTTATAATATTCACGTGCCCCCAGGGCTAGGGCAAATTCTGACGTTCATATTCACCACGATAACTGTCAGAATTTAACATCGCTCTGTCAAAATTTGCTTTTTTAAACCGTTTGGCACACAGCCTAAATAATATTTTTGTAGTCATTCAAATGTGTTTTTTCAGGGTTCGGAAACATTCACTCTCCTTCACTCACATTCACGAACATGAACATTAAAAAAAAAATTTTGCATTCGCGTTCGTGAATAAGAACGTATAAAAAATCCACAACATTCACGTTCATGAATGCATTCGTGCATCATTCATAAATGCCTTCTCGAATCTATATATGCACGTACTTCTTGCCGTTCATCTTCATATATGTATGCATATGTGGCGTGAATAATTCACGAAGGCATTTAAGAACGTGCATTGAATGCATATTTTGTATGGCATATTCGCAGAGGGTTGTAGTAGAAAATTTGAAAAATGCTATTGCGAGTATACCGACAAGAATGTGAACCAAAAAAAAAACTTTTGCCGGTACTTCTAGGTTTTATTCAGGGATATGAAGGACCTTCTTAGGGGCCATTTCTATAATTTTTCGGGACCATTTTGGAATTGTTTTCGGGACCATTTCGGGTTGTTTTCAGGACTTTTCGGTATTGTTTTCGGGACTTTTTCGGGATTTTTCCGGGAATTTTTCGGGATTGGTTTTTCAATCATTTCGTGATAATTTTGGGATTGTTTTCGGATCATTGCAGGATTGTTTTTGGGAGTTTTCCTAACCATTTCGGGATGATTTTTGGGCCATTTCATGTTCATAGAGTTCTTATCCATTTCAACACACACACACACATTCATACCTACCTACATACAACACATGCTATTGTTCTACTAACTAGCGACACACACAAAACAAATAAAGAAATGCGAGCGCTGTTAACGTACGTCAATTTTAGAGCAAATTCTACTTTGACGTATCCGTCGTATCTGGCGTTACACATTCAAACACCCGCAGTCTACTTGGCTGTCAGTTGTTTCGACGCACTGACGGATTGACTCTGCTGAACGCTTAAGGCCATCCGACACAGTAAATTTAGAATGTTCTGAGGCATGACCAGCAGGGTGGTAGGTAATGTTGTTATGCGCTAGGCTATTGCGCTAGCGCAGTGACTTCCACTTGCGTTGATGAAATTGTTATCATAAATCAGCTATTATTATTTCATTGTATAAAATAAATTGTATTATAATAAACAATTTTTTTATAAGCAAATAAAATATGTTTAACTAAATATTAAGCAAAATAAAATATTAACATATTTTCTTGCCTAAAATAATTCTCGATCTTTTTTTCAAACTAACTCAAAGGTTCAAAACGCATGAAAAAAACCAACCTTTCATTGTTTGGTCGTTAACGGATTATAATTTTCTGTATTGTTTTTCCTTTGTAAGGAATTGTCTTCTATTAACGAGTCTTAAAAGATGTTTTTTACTACCTGCATTGTATTTCGCGTGTGCAGTGGTTAACTAGCCTTAACAAATAATCCGCTCGTTTATGCTTAGTTTATATTGAGTGCATAGTTTTTTCCGCGAATTATGATTAGCAGCATCTCCTAAAAATCAACCCTTCATCGTTTGGTCGTTGATGGTTCATAATTTTCTATATTGTTTTTCCTTTGTAAGGAATTGTCTACTATTAACGTGTCTTAAAGGATGTTTGTTACTAACTGCATTGTATTTCGCGTGGGCAGTGTTTAACTAGCCTCAAAAAATAAGCAGCTCTTTTTAAATTGGGTACATTGTTTTTCTTCCGCGAATTATGAGTAGTTTGCAACAGCCTGTATTATGTTTCAGATGGGGTTTTTCCACGATAATCGAGTCTTCAGAAAATTCTAAATTTACAGTGTCGGATGGCCTTAAGCGTTCAGCAGAATCAATCCGTCAGTACGTCGAAACCACTGGCAGCCAAGTAGACTGCGGGTGTTTGAATGTGTAACGCCAGATACGATGGATACGTCAAAGAATAATTTGCTCTAAAATTGACGTACGTCACGCAACTGACGTATTGGCGGACTGATTCTGTTTCCCGCTTTAACAGCGCTCGCATTTCTGGATTTGTTTTGTGTGTGTCGCTAGTTAGTAGAACAATAGCATGTGTTGTATGTAGGTAGGTATGAATGTGTGTGTTTGTTGAAATGGTTAAGAACTCTATGAACATGAAATGGCCCAAAAATCATCCCGAAATGGTTAGGAAAAGTCCCAAAAACAATCCTGCAATGATCCGAAAACAATCCCAAAATTATCACGAAATGATTGAAAAACCAATCCCGAAAAATTCCCGGAATAATCCCGAAAAAGTCCCGAAGACAATACCGAAAAGTCCTGAAAATAACCCCGAAATGGTCCCGAAAACAATTGCAAAATGGTCCCGAAAAATTATAGAAATGGCCCCTAAGAAGGTCCTTCATATCCCTGAATAAAACCTAGGAGTACCGTCAAAAGTTTTTTTTTTGGTTCACATTCCTGTCGGTATACTCGCAATAGCATTTTTCAAATTTTCTACTACAACCCTCTGCGAATATGCCATACAAAATATGCATTCAATGCACGTTCTTAAATGCCTTCGTGAATTATTCACGCCCCATATGCATACATATACATATGAAGATGAACGGCAAGAAGTACGTGCATATATAGATTCGAGAAGGCATTTATGAATGATGCACAAATGCATTCTTGAACGTGAATGGGGTGGATTTTTTATACGTTCTTATTCACGAACGCGAATGCAATTTTTTTTTTAATGTTCATGTTCGTGAATGCGAATGCAAAAGAACGTACTTGAATCTTCATAAATGAATAATTCCGAACCCTGGGTTTTTGTGTAATTGGAGTTGCGTTGAAGTTAAAACGGCAAAAACGTACCAAATTTGGAAGCTGCGTACCAACGTACCCGGAGAAAAAATTCGTACCAAAAATGGTACATTTCGGCCAAACCGGCAGCCGTGTTCCCCCCACGAATACAGAAAACAAAAATTCAGAAACACTATTTTTCAAAAAACTTTAGACAGAAACCATTTTTTCAGAAAGCGAAATTCAGACACCAAAATTCAGAATCAAAAATTCAGAAAGCAAAATTGAGACACCAAAATTCAGAATCAAAAATTCAGAAAGCCAAAATTCAGAAAGCCAAAATATAGAAAGTAATCAGAGGGCGGGAAAACATTAAATTTTGCGCAAAAAGCGAGAAAAACATTGACGTTTTTGCAGAAAGCCAAAATTCAGAATTAAAAACTCAGAAAGCCAAAATGTAGAAGCAATCAGACACAGAGCCTACCTAATAAAATATAACAAAAATGATAAGATATCTCTATAGTTTTTCTTCAAGAAGATGTACTTCACACTATTGTAGAGACAATCTTTTTAATGTTATTGAGAAGATTTTCTTTTCAATATTTCAAATGAAAAATAAAATGATATTGCCTTCACCGAGAATCGAACTTACAACATCGATCACTTTTGATTGCCAGCGTCTAATTACTAATATGTGTCTAGTTGTTAATGTTTTCAAAGGAAAATCACATAAATATAATGGAGAAGATTTTCTTTTTAACATTTCTAATTAGGAAAAAAAGAGAGAGAATCGAACTTACAATTTTTGGAATACTTAACCCAGCTGCTAAGCATCCGGCCATCGTATACTAATGGTTGCCAGCGTCTAATTACAGCCTTGTACTAAATGTATAGTTTTTTTTACCTTATAAGATGGACCACCCTACTGCACAACAAAATAAACAAAATTTTTTTGAAAGTAACGTTATCAAAAAAAAATATTTAAAAAAATTTTGTTTCGCTAGCATTAAAAACAAAATCAAGAATTTTCGTTTCTATTTGATATTTCGAAGTTTGAGTACTTTTTTGAGCATTGTTTGTATGGAAAAATATACTCTAACTCCAACAATCAAAATAAACAAAATTTTTGAGATTTTGAGTTTGATTTCAATGAAAAGAAAAGCTTTTCGTTGATCTAAAAACGTTTAAACTTTTGAATGAGGAATTGAAAACAAAATATTTTTTTTTTTTTTTTGAAAAAAAAATAACGTTATTATGCAGGCCTGATTGAAATAAGCTTTCAAAAACTACACTGTAAAAATTTTTTAGTACACTGAAAAAAAAAAATGTTTTCCAAAATATGTTTTCCAAATAAACTGAAAAAACACTTCCAAGATTAAGCGATTTTGAAAAATAAAATTTTAGTTTAGAAATGAGGTTGTGTTTGTGTAGGTAAGATGTACCTTTATGCAAAATTTCATCAAATTCTGAGGGGGTCGGGTTCAATGCCTATTGGGTTTGATATGAAATTCATCATATGGCCAATACTCTTCAATTGGGATTGAATGGGATATCTTTGGTCGTGATTCTGTAAACAAAAAATTTAACGACCACCATAGTGTACACATAATGTAAAATACATATTTGACACACTCCTGAACTGTTTCCAATCGCGACCAAAAATGTGTATGCTAATATACTAAATTTTTCTAGCACTTAAGTGCCACCCTAATACTAACACACTTTCAAACTTTTAGTTGTAGCAGCTCAAAGCTGTTGCCCGGGTAGAAAATAATCTAGGCAAATCTATACTTAATCTAGGCGCTGGCTAGATTTTTCCACAATAGACAATTCTGCCTTGGACCTGCCATGGCTCTGAAATGGAAAGCGTATGTGGAATTTTCTGCAAAGGGGCTGCCTAGTTTTGCCTAGCTCAGTTTTTCCAATATAGGGCCTGAATATTTTTTTTCTATATTGGGGCGGCCTAGTTTTTCCAATCCAGCGCCAAGATAGTTTTTCCACGATTATAAAATTTAATTAAAGTTGTTAATTTGTTTTGAGTATTAACAGCTGAATGGATAGAGATGATGACTGTAATGTGATAATATAATAACCATTTTGACTGGAAAATGGAAATGACTTAGCTAAAGTTTAATTTTGTTACTAGTGCAGATGCGAACCAAATTTATCAAAGCCTAGAGAAAAACAACAAAAAATAAATAAACTGTCTTTTGAAAGACCATTAAAAAATTTTCGAGGCCCATTACTAAAAAGGTATAATTTCAAAGTAAAAAGTAAGTAAGTAAGTAAGTAAAATTTTATTGACAAAAATTAGTGCAATAAGACCTATTATCTTTTATAGCACAACAAAAAGAGGAAACAAGTAAAAGTAACAATAAAAGGTAGATTTTACATATTTAACAGAATCACTTATGGATTAAATATAACATATTAATAATAGGTTTATACATCTCAAAAAAAACAGTTGTAGGTAATAAAACGAAAATCGAAATAAAATGAAAGATTAAAAGTAAAAGTATACATATAATTTCAGGTAAAACGTAAGGACATTAGTAGACAGCGAAACTCTGAGAAGCTCTTAGTGTAATTGAAAATGAGAATACAGAACATTTTTGAAATTTCCCCTGCTTAAACTGCTGCAAGCTTTAAATTAAAATTAAAAAAAAAAATATTAAAAATATTCAAATTTGAAAAAAGTTGATAAAATGCAGGTTCTGCAATTCACTTCCGAGTGAAATTTTGTGAAAATTTCATAATTACTATATAATTTAACAAAATTTTCACAAATTTTACTCGAAAGTGATTTGTCAGAACCAGACTGAAAAAATTTTTTTATAAAATTTTTACTAAATTTTTTCATTAATTTTTTTTAAAATTTATTTTTGAAAAGAACGGAAAAAATACTTTAGAAAACGGTTTCCATGTTCCTTCTTAGCATGTCAATTACATGTCTTCTAATTTGAAGAAATTTTCACAAATTTTACTCGAAAGTGATTTGTCAGAACAAGACTGAAAATTTTTTTTTATAAAACTTTTACTAAATTTTTTCATAAAATTTTTTTTAAATTTATATTTGAAAAGAACGGAAAAAATACTTTAGAAAACGGTTTCCATGTTCCTTCTTAGC
Organism: Campiglossa producta; assembly: GCA_964058755.1. NCBI lineage: Eukaryota > Metazoa > Arthropoda > Insecta > Diptera > Tephritidae > Campiglossa > Campiglossa producta. The sequence goes on from CAXKVI010000004.1 coordinate 42,927,859, forward strand.
ATGTCAATTACATATCTTCTAATTTGAAGAAAAAAGGCTTGAGAAATCAAACCCGTGTATCTCGGTAACCATCCAATACTTTTACGCGACCTTTGGTGATATTTTTTTCTTACATAGCAGACCACTTTCGCCAAATTTCATGCAAATCGAATTTTTAGGTAGCCCGCTTGAGGAATTTTACCCCATTTGTAGATAGCGATAGGGCTCGGGAGGGAGATACAACGTCTGCCGGGTCAGCTACTAATTTAGAAAAATGCTAGAATGATTTTTATAGTGAATTTTAAGGTGTAGGTAAGGTCGAAGGTAATTTTTTCGAAAAAATTACCGTTTACGAGGAAAATTCGTAAAACCCTAAATGTTCACCTTTCACCGCAAATAACTTTTTTACCACACATGATATTAATGGGGACTTTTGAAGTTTTCTTTCTCTACGGCTCTGTCGCCATTTTTATTATTTCAAATGTCTAATTTGACCGGACCCTCGTGAAGGGTGGATACCTTGCCGCGGTACGAGGGCTTAAGTCGATAGCCACAAGGCTACGCTGCCCTTGTGATCATAGCTCCGTACGACACTTCATCACGAGAGCAGCCTAGCCTCCCTGACGCGACGACATAGATCTTCCCCCTCCCAATCCAGGGTGTTATGCGAAACCGTGCCCATTGGACGTTTGCAGCCGGGAGGCAAATCTTGGCTGTATTTGAACGGAGCCTCTCTGATACCGGGTCGCCTCAGAGAGTAAGCATGGCCTTACCGCGGTACGGGGCTCTGCCGCGGCGGACGACACATTTTCCCCTACTCTTCCCTTGACCCTAAGCTGGCCTTGTCCGGCGATGGGTCGTACGAACAAGATGAACTCAAATAACCTAAATAAAAACGAAAAACCTAAAAAACAAACAACGCCAAATTTCACTCCTCAGCAAAGGAGACCTATGGAGTAGCAGGCGAGAAAGCAACAAGAACGCCGGAGGACACCCTCCGCTCCACAATCAAGGGGGGGGATCGACAGCGATGGTAACTACGAGTCGGTCAACCAACCCTCTATCGAGTAAGATTGACTTGATGGGAGCTAGCACCAGTGCGGTTGCCAACGCGGACAACGGCGGATGCTAAACTCCCATCAACCGCTGATATGAAAACCAGTATCTTTACGTCTGTGCCAGCGGTCTCACGACCTGGCCTCGGAGTTTCGAAGGAGAAGGAAGCTGCAACTGAGATGTCGGCAAGGAGAGCGACCGCGATGGCAACTACGGGTCCGCACTCCCGGGAGACATCTCCCCGCCGCTTCACATACCTCGAGAAAGGATGGCTGCAAAGATCCTGAAGAGGTATGAAGGGGTACCGCAGGAATCGCTGTCGCCGAATTCCAGTAAATCGGCAGAGCTAGCGAAAGCTGTGATACCGGATTTCCAAAATTCTTACATGCCAAAGAGGTTAAAAGTTAACCCTTTCAAGCGCCAGAGATCGGACCTGGAATTAATTCCCCCTCCCAAGCGGCATCAGAATACCCCTGGAGCGGGCAAAATAAGCTTTGCTGAGGTAACCAAGGGCAGGATCCTTATAGGCGTCCTTGACCGAGGCAATGACCGTCTGGCCATCCCCAAGTACCGGTGGCGTTACGTGCGAAATGAACTCGGCAACATTCTTCTCAACGTTGCTCCGGAGTTTCCGGGTAGTTCGGAGTAACGGATGCGGGTTGGCACCAGGGTCAGATTAAATTACTCGCATGCGAGGATGCAAAAACCGTAGCACTGTACAAGGCAGCAGCTGCTAAACTGGGTGAAGTCTACAAGGGCACAAAGATAGAGGTCGTCGACTGGAAGGACATTCCAGCTCGTCCTAGGGCAAGGGCGTGGATTCTGGCCATCCCTGACGAACCCGAGAGAATTCTCGGGATGCTACGGCTAATGAATCCGTCCCTCCCAACACATGACTGGAGTGTCAATCTGATCGGGGATGCGGTAGGGCCCGACAGACAGGTGGTGTTTACCATGAATAAAGAGTCAATCGAGCCCCTCAAAAGGTGCAATGGCCTAGTACACTACAGCGTAGGTCAGATCGTTATCCACGTATATCGTGGTGATGCTCAGCGCGCTGCCTTCTCGGCTGCTCCGGGGGAACCGGAAAACGAATTACCAGAAGAGGAAGCGGAGGATTCCGATGCGGAAAGCATGTTATCCGCCACGTCCCTTGGCGATAGTGCTGTGAACAACTCGGAGATGGAGGACAGCCTACAGGACGAGGAAGTCCTCGACGTCACGGTGGTAGCAGCCAACGCTGAGCGATTAACATCTAACGCTACAGGCAGCAGGATTCCTGCAACGCCATATCGGGCAGTTAATCGGAACAACTCGTCGTTGATAGGCAACCTCCGGGATGGAGCAAACCTCGACGATATGGGGATGGCAGGGAAGTCTGTGCGCTCTCATGTTGGTGGTGCTTCAGATTAATCTGCACAAATCTAAAGTGGCTTCGGCTGATTTAAGTAGTCGCCTTTCTAAAGGCGACGTAGATGTGGTCCTCATCCAAGAACCCTGGGTCAATAGCTCGAGAATCTGCGGATTGGGGACTAAGGGCTTCAAGCTCATTCGAGCCAGCGAGGAGAGCAAAGTCAGAACGTGTATTTTGGTCAAGTCTGAGTTGAACTCCTTTCTCCTACCTAACTACACCAATGGTGATATTACCGCTATCAGTCTAACGGTCGACAGCACCCGCCTGACGGTGGCGTCGGCCTATATGCCCTACGACGCCGAAGAACCCCCACCACAAACGGAGGTGAAAGACCTGGTGTCAAATTTCTGCACGGGTAATCTTATTATTGGAGCGGACGCTAATGCTCACCATGTCCAATGGGGGTGCTCCGATATCAATGCCAGGGGCGAGTCTCTGTTTGATTTCCTCTTAACAACTAACCTGGTAATTTGCAACGTGGGTAATGCGCCTACTTTTATCACTAAGACCCGCAGGGAGGTCATAGACCTCACTATCTGTAGTGAAGGCGCTTATGAGTGGGTCAGAAAATGGCGGGTTCTGGAAGAACATTCATTCTCCGACCACCGTTACATAGAAATGGTTCTAGAATTTATTGTAGAACAACCAATCATGAAGCGCAACCCACGTAACACTAATTGGCAGTTACACAATGAAATATTAGACAGAGACCTACCAGTACTGCCCTCACAAGCCCCCTCATCAGTAGAGGAACTGGAGGATCTTGTTACTACATTTACATGGGCGCTCTCAAATGCTCTAAGACAGGCTTGTCCAGTGCCAAAACCAAGCGGTAAACACAGGCCACATTGGTGGTCCTACGATTTGGACTCGCTCCGCAAATCATGCCGGAAACAATTTAACAAGGCCAAGAGCCTCGGCTCTGAGCCTCATTGGCACGAATATAAAGCTAAACTAAGGGCCTACAAAAAAGCTCTGAGACAGGCGAAGAGAACCTCGTGGAGAAATTTCTGCACTGGCGTCGAAAAGGTCGACGACACAGCGAGACTTAGACGAGTCCTCTCGAAAAGTCAAACAGCCATCAGCTATTTGCGAAAACCTGACGGATCCTGGACCAGCACGGAAGAGGAAACCCTTGAGCTGCTCTTGAATACATATTACGCACCACTAGCACCTGCAACAAACCTGGCAGTAAATATACCAATCACTGAGGAAAGGGTGAGGTGGGCAGTTAAGAGCTTTGAACCGTATAAGGCTGCCGGGCCGGACGGGATTATCCCGCGCAACTTATAAACACGTTGGAGACATCTGCTAAATGGCTGGTATTTCTCTTCACAGCCTGCCTGGCTCTCAACCACATTCCGGGCTCCTGGAGAAGCGCCACGGTAGTGTTTATCCCAAAGGCTTGGAAGGCATCCCACTACGAGCCAAAAGATTACAGACCGATCAGTCTCTCGTCCTTTGTACTCAAAACCTTTGAGAGGATACTAGCATCCTAGCCTAGTATCTATCATTGAGAAATCGCTGTGTGAAAAGGACTACTGTCTCGTGGCCTTCTTAGACATTGAGGGGGCTTTCAACAATATAAGCCCGGAGGCGATCAGCTCCGCTCTAACTAATCTGGGCGTAGATAGACCTCTAACTGGTTTAATTGACCAACTTCTAAGAGGAAGGAAAATAGCTTCTTCACTTGGTACGGTTGAGTTATCACGCTATGTCACAAGGGGAACGCCCCAGGGTGGTGTTCTTTCCCCGCTTTTATGGAACCTCACAGTCAACTCGTTGCTACGTGACACAAGCTGGGGGGGCGGGAAGATAGTGGCATATGCAGACGATTTAGCTATTGCATTCAGAGGCAAGTTCCCACAAACTCTGTGTGACCTGATGCAAGTAGCACTGCGAGAGGTTTCGAGGTGGTCCTCTCGCTGCGGACTTAGTATCAACCCGGGGAAAGTGGAACTTGTCCTCATCACCAACCGGTACAAAATACCGCCACTAAGCCTACCAGAACTAGATGGCACGCGCCTGGGCTTGTCGGATAAGGCCAAGTTTCTAGGCATAGTTCTGGACAGGAAATTGAATTGGAAGGAGAATGTTCTTCAGCGCCAGAAGAAAGCTTGCATCGCTCTTTACACATGCAAAAGAGCCATTGGCAAAAAATGGGGGCTCAGCCCCAGAGTATGCAGTTGGATCTACACGGCCATCATTCGCCCAATCATGCTGTATGGAGTCGTCGTATGGTGGCCGGCGCTGAGCATGATCCAATATGATCTGTATAAGCGGTGCGCTAAGGACAACGCCCAACGAAGCCCTCCAGCTCATTCTGGGCATTTTGCCACTTGATCTGGAAGGGTTTCGGTCAGCGGCGGCATCAGCTCTGCGCCTAAGAGAAACCTCCAGTTGGGGTGTGGGTACTATTGGACACTCCAGTATTCTGGAATCTTGCAGCTTTCTCCCTCTAAGCACAGATCGTTCTGCGACCACTACAGTCGGGGATAGCTGTTTGAAAATAAACATTTTCAGCAGAGAAGACTGGGAGAGGACGGATTGGTGTCCCGAAACAAATGGTGGCACTTCCATATACACCGACGGCTCGAAGTTGGACGGCAGAGTTGGAAGAGGGGCTTATTCAAGGGATTTGGACCTTTAGCTCTCCTTGAGACTACCTGATCATTGTAGCGTCTTCCAGGCGGAAGTTTCGGTAATCCTGGACGCCGCGGCCTGGTTAAGCAAACGTGTTATCGGAGAAGATATCGCTTTTTTCAGCGATAGCCAAGCGGCAATCAAATCCCTTGGCTCATACACGTTCAACTCTGAACTGACGCTCAGCTGTCGTCGATCTCTTCAGGAGATGGCCCAACAGAACCGCGTAAACCTCATATGGGTCCCGGGACATAGGGACATTGAGGGAAACTGTAAGGCAGACGAGCTTGCCAGGCAGGGCACGACCAAGCAGGTTCTTCAGGATAAAGAGCGCTTAGGTATGCCGTTTGCCACATACAAATTAATGCTGAAGGAGCACACACTCCGTCAAGCCAACGAAAGTTGGCTGCAATCCCCAGGGTGTCGGATATCGAAACAAACCTGGCCAAAATGGGATCTTAAAAGGTCTAGACGCATTTATGCCCTAACTAGGAGGGAAATCTGCATATTGATAGGGGTATTAACCGGTCACTGCCTCATTGGTAGGCATGCAGAAAGGCTAGGTGTGCCCTACCGACGATGCTGCAGGAGTTGCAAAGATGATGAGGAGGAGGAAACAGTGGAGCACCTCATCTGCAACTGTCCGGCTTTAAGCGGCGCGAGAACGCGCTTTTTGGGAGTTCCGTTCCTAGATAGCCTAAGCCAGATCGCGGAACTGGACATAAAGGACTTGATGGGCTTCATAAAGTCATCTAAGTGGTTCGAGGAGGAGTAACGGTGTCGGTTTAGGAGTGTCTGTCCCGGGATTCTGCTATGTGGAAAATCCCAACAACTCAGGGTTTTTCCATATGGCTGGGTCCCGGGACTGACTTTCCTTGTGTTGGTGGTATCACAACGGGCCTTTCAAAACTGGCCTAAGTGTGCCTCTGCGGCAGCCATTTGAACCTACTGTTATGTCGCTGCTTATTGGGGTAAGGTACAGTGGCATAGGGGCATGCTTGCATCCCATGCTAGCTCGTCGGATGGGGGGGTCATTCTCCAATGCACTTACCTACAGCAAACATTACAAAAATTTAGGTGGTCATGCCTATGTGTGAATTACTCAAGAAGGGAAGAAATAGGAAAGGCAAGAAGAAGAAAAGCCGTCCGGTCAGGGGGAGTCGTCCCGCCCTCTTCGACACAGCTCGTGTGAAACCTTGAGTGCTGTGCTGACTCCAAACTCTTTACAGCGCTCCCATATCCTGACACTAGTCCGTCCGTCTATCGTCCGAAGTATACACTCATTTCCCCTCCGTTGCCATCGTGCAACACCCACACCAAATTAAAGACTTTAGCCTAGCATCTTCGAAATCCTAAAGCCGGGCATCTTGTTGGATATGGTCTGTATAGTCAGGGATTTAACTGGGCAGCTCCTAATGGACTCTTGGTACTACTAACAACTTTACGGATGTACGGACATTACTTTGTATCACAGATGCGCTAGTACCCATATATTAGTGTGCCTAACTCTAAATCACTGGGGAAGCTTTATTGCTTGTCATGCACCTAAAAACTAATATCACAGGTCTACTCTAATTTCTAATATCACAGGCGGCTATCCGGTAAAAAAATATCACAGAAATGCTAACAAAATTAATTTAATCTTACAAGGGTGTATAAATAAACGAATAAAAGCATTAATAATTACAATACTACAGTTTTATGGCCAAGGTTAGTTAACAAACTATATAAGATTAGCGTCTGCCTTGTCAATACATATGTCTGCTGGGGTCAAGTAGGAAACAGGGATGAGGGGTCACAATTAACAGCGCGAATTCTTTACAACATACATTAACAGTTACACAAACAATTTAACCACTGTGCACAAACATGCATAGTGTCTTGACCATTACCTCGCTATCCTGCAAATATATCCTTTGCATGGTATGTTCCAATTTTCTTTCCATGGACATCCCCCAGCTCATACATAGCGTTTCCTATTACTTTAAGTACAATGCATTTCACTTGTTTGGGCGCTAACTTGGTGTTATAGTTATCGATCTGAGAACTTTGCTTAAAGTTTCTGCGATATACTATCTGGCCGAGTTTAAACTTTACGTCCCTACTCCTCGTATTATACACCTTTGCGCTGCGCTCATGTGCCAACTTTAACTCTTTTAATATCTTGTTGCGTAGCAGCTGCATCCGGTCGGGGCCACATACAGTGTCAACATCACCGTTTGCAACTGAACCAATTTTCCGATATATGTAGCTCATAACTTGCCCCATGTTGCACCATGGGCATGCCAAAAGCTGCATAATACGGGGAGCAGTTTATGGCCGTATGCACTACGCTACGCAAGGCAAAGGCAGCGTCACTAATATGCCTGTCCCAACTTTTTTGGTTTTCTTTTATATGTGATAATAATAATGTTATAATTTGAAGCACTGACCGGTTGACACGTTCTGTCGTATTTCCCTGTGGTGAATAAAACGCGGTCTTGACGTGCAACACTCCATACCTAGCAAGGAAACTGGAAAACACTTCTGCAACAAATTGCTTTCCATTGTCCGAGTGTATATATTCGGGTACCCCGAAAACATGAAAAACTTCTCTCTCTAAAAATTTTACTACTTCCGCAGATGTTGCTTTTCTCATCGGCTTCAAAAATACAAATTTAGTAAAATGGTCAAGACACACAAATACATACACGTTACCATCGGACGTACGTGGATAAGGACCCATAAAGTCGATAAAAAGACGTTGAAATGGTCGCTCAGTACGGTGTTGTTTTCCCATCAAGGGTTTTTTGAACGAGTTTTGCGTTTTATTTTCTTTGCACACTTCACAACTTTTAATGTGTGCTTGTACCTCTGTTACCATACCTGGCCAGTAGTATCTTTGGCGGATTCGCGATAAGGTTTTCTGTATGCCCCCATGGCCAGCGGAAGGAGAGCTGTGGGCGGACTCTACCAGTCCCAGTCGCAGTTCTGACGGCACCCAGAGTTTCCAGGCTTGGTCCTGTTGAAGGTCGTCTCCCTTGTCAAACTGAGTCCGTTTGTAGACGTATCCATCAGATACGCATATGTCTGGGAGCCTGTCTTTGTTAGATGTCGCAGTCTTTATCAGTTCTCTGTACTCGTCTGACTCGAAGCACGGTGAATCTAGGCTAATGACGAGCAGTCTTTCACTTAGCTGCACTTCCTCCATATTGGCTCGCGACAACGTATCTGGAACAACATTTTGACTGCCCTTTCGATGTTGTATGTCGAAATTGTATCCTTGAAGCTTAAGGCTCCACCGCGCAAGCCTTCCAGATAAGTCCTTTTGATTCATTAACCACTTCAAGCTTGCGTGGTCTGTAATAACGGTAAAGGGCAGTCCTTCGACATATGGTCTGAATCGTTTGATGCTTATCACCGCTGCGTAGCATTCCAGTTCCGTGATGCTATAGTTTCGTTGTGCCTTATTAAGTTTCGCCGAGACGTAGGCGATCGGTCTTTCGTTATGGTCTTCGTCCAGTTGAAAAAGTACCCCGCCCACACCGTCTGTCGAAGCGTCACAGTGGATGTAGAAATGCTTGTTAAAATCTGGGTGTACCAGCACCGGAGCTGATATCAAGCAGTTCTTCAGCTTCTCAAACGACCTTCTTGCTTCGTCCGTCATGCAAAACTTTTTCATTTTTTCTTTAGAAAGGCAGTCGTGCAGCGGTGCTGCAATGGTCGCGTAGTCCTGGATGAAACGTCGGTACCAGCCGGCCATCCCTAGGAACCGTCGTAACTGCTTGGGCGTTTTTGGCTCTGGAAAGTCGCTCACCGCTACTACCTTGTTTCCATCAGTACGAATGCAACCATCCCCTACTACAAAACCGAGGTATCTAACTTCTTTATAACAAAATTTGCTTTTCTCCACATTTATAGTTAGTTTCGCGTCGCGTCGACACCGGGCGACCATTTCTAACAAACACACGTGGGACGGGAAATCATCAGAACATACTAACAGGTCATCTAAATAAACGAATACACTTTCCCGTAACCGAGCAGGTATGACTTTATCCATCAGTCTACACATCCGTTGAGCTGCGTTGCATAGACCGAAGGGCATTACCGTGAATTGGTACAGGGGTCTCCCTGGCACCGTAAATGCGGTCTTTTCCTGGACTTGCTCTCTAGTGGGATTTGCCAGAACGCATCCTTCAAGTCTATAGCTGATATGTATCTCGTATTTTGTAGACGACTCAGGATTCCATCTATATGGGGAAGCGGGTAAGCATCTTTGATAGTCCTGTCATTCACTTTTCTGGCGTCAAGGTATAGGCGATTCTTAGTACCCTTTATGACTAAAGAGTTCCAACTACTCTTACTCTCTTCTATGACGCCCATGCTTAACATTCGTTCTAACTCTATATATATTAATTTCTGTATTGCAGGGGAGATTGGGTAATGCCGTTGTTTCACGGGAAGATTTTCGTCCGTCACTTCTATCTCGTGTTCTTCCATATCCGTTCGTCCTAGCCCCAAAACTGCAAAGGACGGAAACTGCGCTTTAACTTTCTCTAACGCAATACTTTGATCGTGGGTTAGGGTATGTTGCACCGCATCAAATGACAGGTCATCACCGGAGGGTACGAGCTCTGACACCGCCGTGGGTGTTGAACGCCTAGTTGCCCCTCTACTCACAACATCCATCTCAAAAGCTTTCCAAAAGTCGATACCTAAGTATACTTCCTGCTGCAGATCTGGTACGATGAGAAACTCTAAGTTCCTCGTCACTTCATCCCATAACACCGGAAGCGTTATGACTCCTATCACCGGTGTTTCACCACCATTCGCTGTCCGGACATTTTGACCTTTTATGTATGTAATTTTCTTTTCCTTGCCTTCCAATAATTTACCATAGTTTTTGCCTATACAACTTGCTCCTGCCCCAGAATCTAACAATGCTAACACTTCTATATCACCTATTTTGGTCTGCGCAAAGACTCGATTATCGCCCTTTATAGTTACAATTGTCGAAGTGATTTTACTCCTGATCCTCCTAAAATTCTTCTTCCTTTCTCTCATTTTCTCAATCTTTAGATAATTCCTACTTCTACGCTTATTTATTATACTTTCACAAAATATCCTATTACGTATCTTTTCATATTCTAACTTCCTTTCATGCAAACTCCTAATTTTATGCCTATATCCTAGCTGTAATTCATTTTCATTATTGTAATTCATTTCATTTTCATTATTTTCCCTTTTAAAATTCGGTAGCTGGGTTGGATTCCGAGAGCTCCCTCCCCTGGCTGGAGTTCCCGGACACTTCCGCCAGTGACAAGTTTCCCGTTCCAGGCTTAAAAATACGAAAGGACATGTTTCCACCACAAGCAAAACAAAACATATTGTGAAAACTGGACTTACATCGATTTTCTTTCTTTGCCTCAGCCGGGTTTTTCACAAAGTAATCAACACGAGACGCACAGCATTAGGTGGAATGGGGATGCACAGAACGAGTTTATATTGGACTTAGGGCCAGTAGAAACTGTGTTATTTGGGGCATGGTCGGCTCTATTGTTGCTGCTGGTTCCCGCATTAAAGGGCATCCTGAGTTTACCTGCGTCGTTGATTGCTTCAATAGGCGCCTTCTCTACGGCCTCTTCATCCGCCCTCACGTCTGGAAATTCTATCTCGTTCACCGCCTTTGCTCTGCTTTTATTATTTTTCATCACTCGCTCAGCTCGCCTGCATTCGGACTTCAGATCAGCCAGGGTATCCATCTTGGATGCAGATTAGCAAGGTATGGTTTCAAATTTCCTTTTATGATACCCACTAACTCCTTTTCTGGTCAAAGGTCTGGTCAAAGGTCTCCTGTGGTGCCTGCCTGCGCTCCATTATTTCCCGGATTATCTCGTAATCGGTCTCCGCGGTTTTGAAGTGGACTAGCAATTCGGTTTTTAATTCTTTGTAGCCAAAATGCTGGTCTTCGGCGTGGTCCTCAAGGACTTGCCAGTACCACTTCTGAGCGTAGCCGATTACGAGACAGTGGAAATCAGCAAACAGTTGCTGATATGAAATGTCATGCTGCTCTCTCAACTTTTCGATACGAAACACGAAGCTTTCCACTGTGAGACCCTTGCTGGACCCATCAAATTTTACGTGCCACTTATCAAGGTCAACCTTCTTCCTTTTTGGTGGCTCTTTAGTGTTCTGGCTAGTGGGACTATTGACCTTTTCCAAAGGGCTGTTTCGATTGGTTGTTTTATGGGATTCATTCTGGTTCTCCGGTGTTGAAGAGCGGTGTTGTCGGTTCCCTAAGTTCTGGGCAGACACCTCCATCTCACCGAGGCGGTTGCTGAGGTGGGCCAAGTTTTCTTTGAGATTACGCACTTCCTCCATGCTTTGCAGGACCATCTCGTTTTGCTGAGCCATCACCTCCATCATCTTAGCCATTTGATCGATGCTGGTTGCAGTGGACCTTTGTCCATTTTCGCCTGCATTCGATGGTCCAGCTCCCGCATCGTTCTGCTTTTCCGCTGCGTTGGAACCCGCGCCGCCTGTCTCCTCTGACGGATCTGTGTCTGTCATCTCAAAAAGTTGGTCTATTTTTCGGGAGAAGTCTAAACTGGTTTCTGACCTACTTAGAGAAATCTGGCTAGTGACCGTTAATCGCTGTTGGCTCCCCTCTTCACTCAGAGTGCGGAAAAGACAAGTCGTGCATCTATTGACGTAATTCGGAGGAATAAAGTCTGCTGGTAAGGGAATACCGGTATCGATCTGGTTAAGTAACGGACCGACCACTTCGTTTTCGAAAGCTCGCAACTGGCTCCGGGTAACTGGCCTGTTAGTATTAAGTAGCCCTAATCTACCAACTCGCTTTTCCTTATCTGTGTCTTCCATTCACTCAGACAATCACACAGTCAAGGAATTCACTGTGCGTTTACCAACACGCGTATTTCAGTGGGGTTATAGGGACGTATGTGTGTGTCCGCCTACACACGTATACACAAAAAAACTTCAGAGTTCAAAAAAAATTCACCAACTTGCTACTATACTTGCATAGACGTATACTTTTTATAAAAAGATATGTATTTTCAAAATGTATGTGTATCAACACAGATAGAAGAAAGGTATCAACGATTGTATGTACATATATCGATGTAGATAAGTTTAGATATATATGTCGTTATGTATCTATCTATTTGCTCTAGCTCTGGTTTCAATGCCAATAGCATAGGACAGTAGCCAAAAAAACTTCAAAAAAAATCAAAAGGGTTTATCTACGTTGAATATTAATATTTATTTGCTGTGTGGGGTGTTGCACCTTAGCGAGGTCCTCATGAGTGTACCCGTTCATCTGTCAGTGTTATCGTCATAGTCAACTGCCAACCCTATGTGCACGTAATGGTACTACTCTACTCCGAGCACTTGTTCAGGGTAGGGGAAACCACTCTGTGTAAGGGGTGCACTCCTAACCACTTCGTGGCACGCAACTTGCAATACTCACAGTCATGCGGTGCTGGACCACATGCATGGTAGCTTAAACAGCTGCCTGCTATTAACCCCTTTCTTTTCCTTCACATCAATCCCGCCTTTGGCTACCACTTGTGGAATGCGTTGAAGCTTCCCAAAGGAACTCCAAAAGCGAAAGTGCTATTAACCGTCCTGTCAGTCATCGTCGTCGTGTCATGGTAGCACTAATCACCTCTGACTGGTCAAATGGACGCTGCCACCGTGAACACTTGTCTAGTCGAAATAGAAAACAGTAAGTACCGAAAAAGTGAAAATTAAAAGAAACAATAGAAATCTAGTCTGATAGATTCAAGATTTAATAGTTATAACTGGAGATGATGTTAGGAGGCATGATGCAAGGAAAGGTAGAAAAATTGTGAGAAACTAAAAAGAAAAATTGGGCTATTCGTTGGGCGCCATTGTTATGTCGCTGCTTATTGGGGTAAGGTGGCATAGGGGCATGCTTGCATCCCATGCTAGCTCGTCGGATGGGGGGGGTCATTCTCCAATGCACTTACCTACAGCAAACATTACAAAAATTTAGGTGGTCATGCCTATGTGTGAATTACTCAAGAAGGGAAGAAATAGGAAAGGCAAGAAGAAAAAAAGCCGTCCGGTCAGGGGGAGTCGTCCCGCCCTCTTCGCTCGTGTGAAACCTTGAGCGCTGTGCTGACTCCAAACTCTTTACAGCGCTCCCAAATCCTGACACTAGTCCGTCCGTCTATCGTGCGAAGTATACACTCATTTCCCCTCCGTTGCCATCGTGCAACACCCACACCATATTAAAGACTTTAGCCTAGCATCTTCGAAATCCAAACTCAAATAAATTCAAACAATAGAAAATTCATTTCCTCGTTATAAACGCAATGTGTAATTTAATTCAATAAAGAAGGTGTCTCTAAATATACTTATGTATGTTAAGTGGAAATGCTTACAAACTAAGGTAGCTCAAGCGAATTAAAAATCTAACGCAATTCATTATTTAATTCAAGAAAAAGTTTTCGCTAGGCATAAGTTTATGCATTCTTTAAAAGGAATTGCTTACAGACTAAAGTAGGTAGCGCGGATCAAATTCTGTCGCGTAGGTATAACTAAATAATTCATTTGAAACAAGAAAAACTGATTAATCCAGTATAAAAACAGATTAAATTCAATAACTAAAAGCTATCCTCAATAATATGCCCGCGGCTGTCTACCGGTAACGAAATGTGCATTTATGTAAATATGTACATATATGAATATGAGAATTTATAATAGCACCCACCCTCACATCTAATCTGGAGTAGGCGCCTGCTGCAGAAGATGAGTTCGCTGAAAAGAGACTTTATAAAAATTACACCGCCTCAGCTGGAGTAGCGGGAGGCTTTTGCTTTAAACATTTCGTGCTCAGTTCACATATGACACGCGGGCCGGATCGACGAAAACAAGCTAATCTTAACAATAGAAATTAAAATAAATATAAAAAAAAAGTGTTTATGCCAAAGTAGATACTGCCCCCGGCGAGGGGAGAAAGCAAAACTATCCTTAATTTGTATAGAATTCAAGTGAAAAAATTTAATTTTACAGAACTAAGTCCGAAGACAAAGTTATCAACAAAAGAAAAGAAGAAGAGAACAAGACTATTTCAAGGCGCCGTATGACCAACGCCATAAGCCTTCGCACTAACTAGGGTAAATATTCGGAGGCGAGGTATATAGTGGTAGGAATTAGGCAAAAATTCCTCCCACGCGAAAAAAATCAAATTAATAAATTAAGGCTTAACTAAAAGCAAATATATCATGGATATACGTTTTCATAAGCACGCGGTAATTCGATGTTACAACAATAAAGAAAAGGCGAAAAATAGAAAATAGTGGTTAATCAAGTCCGGAACGCTTTTGTGCCGGAACCCTGCGATGGGAGCGTTTGGGCTCTCTTGCTCGGTCTCTCGTGGCGATCTGATGGTGTTAATGTATGCGTAGGCTAGTCTTCCCTCACTCTATTTTCAACCGATTCGTTATGCTGATTCCTTCTGGTATGTAAATACGGGCGTTGACCCAACCATATGATTCTGCCTTTCTGCTTAGTTCCACAAATTGCTTAGGTAATACTATCAGACACTTCACCACCAAAACCGCTTATGTTTGATAAAATTAGTTATGGCTAAGGTTGTAGTTTTTGCTCTTTGGTTAGGCTGGACGTTGGCTTGTTCATGCGGCCGTAAGTAGTGCGCAGGCGTGGGTTACGTAACGGGACTCCGATGCCACCGATCGTAGGCGAACCAGCTATGTACTGGAGCACCAAGCACTATGATCGCTGGATCTCTTGTTGGTTGTTTGACCGAAAAAAACTAGATATAAATTTTAATTTATTTTCCACCGCGCGATCTACTTATACGCACTACTTTCAAAAACTTCTTTAAGAAGACTTGTAACCAATTTGTGAAGCGGTGGCACACGAAAATCCCGTACTGAATCAGGCATTTTGTGGATCGCCCTTTTTATGCTTTCTCTGACTTCGAAAGTTTTCCGCTGTCACACAGTCGGACCGCAGCACGAAACTTTTCATAAGTCAGAGTGCATACATACAAACAAAACGAGTTTTACCAGTACTCTTACATCTACGCATACGCATGCGCGCGACTCGTGCGCCTACACCTACATAAGCTACATTTCTTATTCGGACTATGAGTTGTATCTGTATTTGTGTTTAATTATGGGAATCATACCGATCTGCAGGCAGGGGTTGCGATGAGTTTGATGTTGCATTATACCCAGTAGGCTGTCGTTACACTACCTACCTAATTTGACCGGAAATCAAAAAATGTTATACCATGAGTTTGGGATTCATATCCCAAATTTTCTTTTTTACAGTCAAAGACAAAAAAAATTCACTAACTTGCGCATTTCAGGGGGTGTCCGGACCCTGCGTACCCCTCCCCTGAATACGCGCCTGGGTACAAAATGTACCTATTTATTTAGAAAAAGTTAATAAATTGATTTAAAATAATATAATCTTTATGTGATTTTCATTTAAAATAAACATTTTTTGATCGTAGATTCAACATTATTCTCACATAAGTATGAGCACTACGGTGCTACCCAAGAATTCAGAAGACAAAAATTAAGAAATGCTGTTTTTCAGAAAACTTTATTCAGAAAACATTTTTTAGAAACAAAAAATTTCGAATTAAAAATTCAGACACAAAAATTCAGAAACAAAAAATTCAGAAACAAAATTTCAGAAACAAAAAATTCAGAAATCCCTTTTCAAACACAAAAAAGCAATATAATAAATACAAAATTTCCAAAAGCACATTTATGCAGTTCTCACCTTTTTATGTTTCGGAATTGTATATAAACATTAGAGTGGTTCAAAAATTTTTTTTTTTGGAAAATCTAAAACGCTACCCCGAAATATGGTTCCTTGTGACAAAAAAGAGGCTGCTATTTTTTTGTTTTTTTTTTTAAGGTGCTTTAGAGGTCGCGCTACTCGTTTTTATAAAAAAAATGAGATGCTTGCAAATTTAATTTAATTTTAACATGTTTAAGTGCAGTAAAAATTTGCGTTTTTGTGTGTTGTTATTCTGTTTTCATTGACGAATATTCTTGCAATTCAATAGCCTTCTTGGATGAGTAGAAGGGGTTTAACTCCTGAAAGTATGTTTCGAAATTGAAAACGGTGCAACTAAAACGCCTACACTGATCTCATCGCGCATTGGTTTTTTGGATATATTTCGCATCTAGAAGGTTTATCACATCGCTGATTATGAATCCGATGTCACTTTTGGTGATTTTTTTGAAAACTAATTGGATTTTATTGAAACTTGGTACTCGGGGGTTTATGCGTTGTCTGATTACGAATCCGATATCGGTTTTTTTAAATTCAAAATGGTGGATCCAATAAGGCGGTGCATTTTTGAAAACTAATTCGACTGTGTGAAACTCGTCACTTATGGATTTATGACATCGATTTATATGAACTGACCAATAAAAACTTTAGGGGGTCGAGGGGTCGCTAGCCCCGTACCCCCATCCTTAAATTTCGGGGACGCCCCTGAAAATATACCGTCAGTTTTTTTCAATTTCCTTTCCATCGGTGCATATTTCTGCAATTTAATATATAAGATGCCAGTTTTGCAAATTTGCATTTCCTATGCCGATGTCAATAAATACGCCACATGAAAATCTTTAGGAACCTCCTGTGAGCGAACCGTTTGACCGATGGAAAGAAAATTGAAAAAACTGAGGTATAGGCGGTATATTTTCAGGGGCGTCTCCGAAATTTAAGAATGGGGGTACGGGGCTAGCGACCCCACGACCCTCTAAGGTTTTTATTGGTCGAATTTTCGATCACAAGCGATACTAGTTCATATAAATCGATGTCATAAATCCATCAGTGACGAGTTTCACACAGTCGAATTAGTTTTCAAAAATGCACCGCCATATTGGATCCACCATTTTGAATTAAAAAAAAACGATATCGGATTCGTAATCAGACAACGCATAAACCCCCGAGTACCAAGTTTCAATAAAATCCAATTAGTTTTCAAAAAAATCACCGCCATATTGGACCCGCCATTTTGAATTTAAAAAAACTGACATCGGATTCATAATCAGCGATGTCATAAACCATCTAGATGCGAAATATATCCAAAAAAAGAGGCTGCTATTTTTTTTTTTTTTCTTTTTAAAGGTGCTTTAGAGGTCGCGCTACTCGTTTTTATAAAAAAAATGAGATGCTTGCAAATTTAACTTAATTTTAACATGTTTAAGTGCAGTAAAAATTTGCGTTTTTGTGTGTTGTTATTCTGTTTTCATTGACGAATATTCCTGCAATTCAAAAGCCTTCTTGGATGAGTAGAAGGGGTTTAACTCCTGAAAGTATGTTTCGAAATTGAAAACGGTGTAACAATTAAACCTGGCATTTTTTCTCATATGTACATATACTTAGCGATCAAGGTTCAATCTAGAAATCCATGAGCCCCGAAGTGTAGATAGATAGATTTCAATTGAGGATAGCACTGCGACCGAAGGTCTATTGTGCCCTCATCTTATGTGTCTCTTGAGAAGTAAGTCATGATGCGCAAGCCGCAACCGCACCAGGAGTGGTACGATCGCGGCACGCGCATCATGACAAATTCTCGAAAAAACAGCTCTATGTTTACAACACCTCATCCAGGCCGACCTCCTTTAGGAAGCCTATGATTTCATTTGGCTTGAGGGTTTGTATTTGGTTCTGCCCTGGCCATGGTGATCCCAGGAACCTTGCTCTTTTCCTGGCAATTGCGTCGCATGCCAGAAGGATATGCTCTGCAGTCTCTGCTGTTGAGTGACAATAGCGGCATGTGTCGTCTGCTCGTATGCCCAGTTTATGCATATGGCTGTTGAGTCTGCAATGACCTGTAAGAATACCAGTTAACATTCTTAGATTATTTTTAGGGAGGCCTATAACTGCTTTGTACCGAGAGATACTATATCCCCCTAGGAACATTTTCGATAGCCGCAGACCTGGCATATCGCGCCAATACTCCGCCCTTTTTCTTCCCTCCTCTTCCCTCAGGTATTCCCTAATCTTCTGAGGTCCTACTGGCAGTATCGGTTCAGGCCCAATTGGCCTTACGCTTGCTGCTTGTCTCGCTAGGCTATCCGCCTGCTCGTTTCCCTCGACACCTGTGTGGCCTGGAACCCATGCTAGCAACACGCTGTTATATGTTCCTAGTTGGTTCAACCTTTCTACACACTCCCGAATAAGCGCTGATTTTATCTCGCATGACGAAATCGCTTTGAGTGCGGCCTGACTGTTGCTTAGTATGGCGATACGCTCATTCCTGTAACCACGCTGCAGGTTTAGTCCTGCGCAGTGGTATATGGCGTATGCTTCCGCTTGAAAGATGCTCGCATATTCTCCCAGAGGCATTGAGATCTCCGCTCTGGGGCCGAAGATTCCGGCTCCAATTCCCTCTGGGGTTTTTGATCCATCTGTGTACCACACGATTGTATGTGAACGATGTATTGTGTCTATTCTGGACTGTACCCAGGTTGCCTTGTCTCCCACTTCTACTCTAAATCTTTTTTCAAAGATGATCTGCTTTAGTATGTCATCCCTTGGTAACTGAGATATTGGGATCGTTTCCCTCATTTTTACCATGTTGTTGGATGTCATAACCTTACCCTTGCCTGACCCTTCTTTGGCGATGTTTAGAAGAGTTCTTTTGGCCGACTGCTCTATAGCCACGTATAACGGGGGTAGATCAAGAATAGCCTCCAGCGCCGCTGTGGGACATGTACGCATTGCCCCTGTGATGCAGACGCATGCCAGGCGCTGGATTTTGGATAGTGATTGTCTCACTGTCGCGTATGCTGTTCTCGAAACCCACGCTATCGAGCCATAGGTTATAATTGGTTTAACTATCATGGTGTACATCCATCTCAGGATGTGCGGGCTGCACCCCCATGTTTTGCCCGCAATACGTTTGCACACCATGATGGATCTTGTAGCCTTGCTTGACATGATCGTGAAGTGTTGCTTCCATAGAAGTTTGCTGTCGAAGGTGACTCCCAAGTATTTTACTTCGGCTGCATATTCTAGAGACACGTCATGCAAGGTTATCGTGGTTAATCCCGGTAGGGTTCTCCTCCTGGTAAAGGGTATTATGGCGGTTTTTGTTGGGTTTATATTAAGCCCAACACTTGCACACCATCTCTTTGTAAGGTTTAATGCTCTTTGTATGATATCACAAAGGGTGCTCTCGAACTTGCCCCGTGCAATAACGACAATGTCATCCGCATACCCTTGGCATCGGATTCCGTTGTCAGAGAGGATTTGCAGGAGCTCGTCTACTACTAAACTCCACAGAAGTGGTGACAAAACCCCGCCTTGGGGGCACCCCTTGGTGGTGTTGACTTGTACTATGCTGTTGCCTGTCCATGCTTCAGCGGTTCTTGTGCGGAGTAAAGCGTCTATCCATCTTTGAGTGGGCGCTTGTACCCCTCTGTTCTGCAGTGCTCGATTGACGCTGTCATGAGACGTGTTGTCGAAAGCGCCTTCAATGTCAAGAAAGGCGCATAGCACTGTTTCCTCGCAGTCGAACGCACTCTGAATCTCAGTCGACAGCTGATAGAGGGCCGTGTCCGTGGATCTGCCCGCTCTATATGCATGTTGGCTGTGATGAAGAGGCCTGGTGCTCAGTATGTTCGCTCTGATATCATGGTCTATTATCTTTTCCATCGCTTTTAGTACAAAGGAGGTTAGACTTATTGGTCTGAAGGATTTTGCTAGTGAGTAATCCTTTTTTCCTATTTTGGGTATAAATACCACTTTTGCTCTTCTCCACATAGTGGGTATGTATGATAGCGCTAGGCTGTCTCTCATAATCATGGTTATGTGCGTGATAAGAGGATTTTCTTGCTTTAGCAGCGCCGGATATATGCCCCGAAGTGTAAGTAGGTGTATATTAGAGTGGTTCACAATTATGGACTTTTTGGAAATTCCAAACGCTACCCAATTATTGTTCCTTATGACAAAAAAAGAGGCTGCTATTTTTTTTTTTTTCTTTTTAAAGGTGCTTTAGAGGTCGCGCTACTCGTTTTTATAAATGAGATGCTTGCAAATTTAACTTAGTTTTAACATGTTTAAGTGCAGTAAAAATTTGCGTTTTTGTGTGTTGTTATTCTGTTTTCATTGACGAATATTCCTGCAATTCAAAAGCCTTCTTGGATGAGTAGAAGGGGTTTAACTCCTGAAAGTATGTTTCATGATCAGCTTTTGGGCAAAGGGGTAGTCGCAACGGTGCAAACGAAGAAAAAACTGTAGGGAAATCCTTTTGGTTTTAAGAAGAAATTCTTATTAAAAAAACTATACATTTAGTACAAAGGTGTAGTTAGACGCTGGCAATTATTAGTATACGATGGCCGGATGGTTAGCAGCTGGGTTAGCAATCGAAAAGTTGTAAGTTCGATTCTCTCTCTTTTTTTCCTAATTAGAAATGTTAAAAAGAAATCTTCTTAAATATATTTATGAAATTTTCCTTTGAAACATTAACAACTCTACACATATCGGTAATTAGAAGCTGGCAATCAAAAGTGAGCGATGGCCTGATGGTTAACAGCTGGGTTTATCATTCCGAAAATTGTAAGTTCGATTCTCGGTGAGGGCAATATCATTTTATTTTTCATTTAAAATATTAAAAAGAAAATCTTCTTAATAACATTAAAAAGACTGTCTCTACAATTATAAGAAGCACATCTTCTTGAAGAAAATCTATAGAGATATCTTATGACTTTTGTTCTATTTTATTAGGCATTGTTGGCTCTGTGTATGGAAGTATGTGCGCTCTCTCTAAAATTTGTAAACAAACTATATATATATATATGTGTATGAGGTCTCACTCAGATAAATGGGTAACTACATTTATGTGAGTATGATCATTCTCGCTCTGAGTTAAAAAAATGTAACTATATATATATGAAAGTATGTGTATGTGTATTTTTTTTTTTTTTTTGCAAAAACACTCACCTCGCTTTACCGTCCACGTTGGTACCAAAGTGACGTTGGCGAGCTGAAAAGAAATGAGAAAAAAAACAAACAACATACACAGGGCTATATCAAAGACAGTGGTTCAGTTATAGGTCTTTGACCGCTTGACCGTGGTCAAGGCTAGTTTTTAAGAACAATTGTCTTTTGGGTTTTAGTTTAACAAAGCGGTTCGGTGCATATGCATTATTTTATACGCGGAATCGAATTAAAAAGTGATTAAAACATTAAAAGTGCTTAAAGTGGTGAGTGACGATAGAATCTGATAAAAAAACAACAATTTTATTTTTTTTTTGAATAGTGTAGATTGGAAATGAAAATTGAAAAAAAAGTAAAAAAAAACGACCACAGCGGTCAAAAAAATAAAAAATGCAAACATGAAAAGTGAAAGTGTAAGCGAAATCCTGAAAAAAAATCTATCACATTTTTGACAACAATGTCTCGAAAACAAAAAGTGAAATTTAGTTGAGAGATCTGGGCGAGGTCTAAAAAAAAAGCGCCAAAAGGAATAAAAATTATAACAAAAAAGGTTAAAAAAAATTTAAAAAATATGCAAAATAAATCCCTTTTTTTTCAAATAGATTAAAAATTAAATTTTTAGCAGTGGCAGCGTGCACTTCAGTGCCTACGCATATGCCTTAGCCGGAGTCGGCACAATAAAAAAATTGTATAAAAAAAAGACCAAGAAACTAAAGGTAAGAAAAATTCAATATCAGAGCTGTTAATTTTGATTAGTAATTAGTAATTGATTGATTAGAAGGTTTTTTTTTTAATTAGTAATGATTATTTTAATTGCTTTCAAGAAAAAGCAATTACTAATTGATTACGATTAGAAAAAATCAGAAAAAAATCAAAAAAAATTAAAAAAAAAATTTAAAAATCAAGAAAAAATTAATTAACCAAAAATAATCAAAAGTATTCAAAAACGGTTTTTTTTTTATTATTTTTGATTTTTTTGATTTTTTCTTGATTTTTTTTAATTTTTTTGATTTTTTTTGATTTTTTTTTTTATTTTTTTTTGATTTTTTTTTTATTATTTTAAAGTTTTGTTGTTGAAAGTGTAAACATCTGTGTATCTTTGTATGCAAATATATACACTAGAGTGGTTCAAAATTTTTTTTTTTGGAAAATCTAAAACGCTACCCCGAAATATGGTTCCTTGTGACAAAAAGAGAGGCTGCTATTTTTTTGTTTTTTTTTTTTAAGGTGCTTTAGAGGTCGCGCTACTCGTTTTTATAAAAAAAATGAGATGCTTGCAAATTTAATTTAATTTTAACATGTTTAAGTGCAGTAAAAATTTTCGTTTTTGTGTGTTGTTATTCTGTTTTCATTGACGAATATTCTTGCAATTCAATAGCCTTCTTGGATGAGTAGAAGGGGTTTAACTCCTGAAAGTATGTTTCGAAATTGAAAACGGTGCAACTAAAACGCCTACACTGATCTCATCGCGCATTGGTTTTTTGGATATATTTCGCATCTGGAAGGTTTATCACATCGCTGATTATGAATCCGATGTCACTTTTGGTGATTTTTTTGAAAACTAATTGGATTTTATTGAAACTTGGTACTCGGGGGTTTATGCGTTGTCTGATTACGAATCCGATATCGGTTTTTTTAAATTCAAAATGGTGGATCCAATATGGCGGTGCATTTTTGAAAACTAATTCGACTGTGTGAAACTCGTCACTGATGGATTTATGACATCGATTTATATGAACTAGTATCGCTTGTGATCGAAAATTCGACCAATAAAAACCTTAGAGGGTCGTGGGGTCGCTAGCCCCGTACCCCCATCCTTAAATTTCGGAGACGCCCCTGAAAATATACCGCCTATACCTCAGTTTTTTCAATTTTCTTTCCATCGGTCAAACGGTTCGCTCACAGGAGGTTCCTAAAGGTTTTCATGTGGCGTATTTATTGACATCGGCATAGGAAATGCAAATTTGCAAAACTGGCATCTTATATATTATATATTAATATATATAAAAGAAATATGCACCGATGGAAAGGAAATTGAAAAAACTGACGGAATATTTTCAGTGGCGTCCCCGAAATTTAAGGATGGGGGTACGGGGCTAGCGACCCCTCGACCCCCTAAAGTTTTTATTGGTCAGTTCATATAAATCGATGTCATAAATCCATAAGTGACGAGTTTCACACAGTCGAATTAGTTTTCAAAAATGCACCGCCTTATTGGATCCACCATTTTGAATTTAAAAAAACCGATATCGGATTCGTAATCAGACAACGCATAAACCCCCGAGTACCAAGTTTCAATAAAATCCAATTAGTTTTCAAAAAAATCACCAAAAGTGACATCGGATTCATAATCAGCGATGTGATAAACCTTCTAGATGCGAAATATATCCAAAAAACCAATGCGCGATGAGATCAGTGTAGGCGTTTTAGTTGCACCGTTTTCAATTTCGAAACATACTTTCAGGAGTTAAACCCCTTCTACTCATCCAAGAAGGCTATTGAATTGCAAGAATATTCGTCAATGAAAACAGAATAATAACACACAAAAACGCAAATTTTTACTGCACTTAAACATGTTAAAATTAAATTAAATTTGCAAGCATCTCATTTTTTTTATAAAAACGAGTAGCGCGACCTCTAAAGCACCTTAAAAAAATAAACAAAAAAATAGCAGCCTCTTTTTTTGTCACAAGGAACCATATTTCGGGGTAGCGTTTTAGATTTTCCAAAAAAAAAAAATTTTGAACCACTCTAGTGTATATATTTGCATACAAAGATACACAGATGTTTACACTTTTAACAACAAAACTTTAAAATAATCAAAAAAAATAAAAAAAAAAATCAAAAAAAATCAAAAAAATAAAACAAAATCAAGAAAAAATCAAAAAAATCAAAAATAATCAAAAAAAACCGTTTTTGATTACTTTTGATTATTTTTGGTTTGTTTGATTTTTTCTTGATTTTTTAATTTTTTTTTTGATTCTTTTCTGATTTTTTCTAATCGTAATCAATTAGTAATTGCTTTTTCTTGAAAGCAATTAAAATAATCATTACTAATTAAAAAAAAACCTTCTAATCAATCAATTACTAATTACTAATCAAAATTAACAGCTCTGATTTTGAATTTTTCTTACCTTTAGTTTCTTGGTCTTTTTTTTATACAATTTTTTTATTGTGCCGACTCCGGCTACGGCATATGCGTAGGCACTGAAGTGCACGCTGCCACTGCTAAAAATTTAATTTTTAATCTATTTGAAAAAAAAAGGATTTATTTTGCATATTTTTTTAATTTTTTTTAAACCTTTTTTATTATAATTTTTATTCCTTTTGGCGCTTTTTTTTTACACCTCGCCCAGATCTCTCAACTAAATTTCACTTTTTGTTTTCGAGACATTGTCGTCAAAAATGTGATAGATTTTTTTTCAGGATTTCGCTTACACTTTCACTTTTCATGTTTGCATTTTTTATTTTTTTGACCGCTGTGGTCGTTTTTTTTTACTTTTTTTTAATTTTCATTTCCAATCTACATTATTCAAAAAAAAAAAATGTTGTTTTTTTATCAGATTCTATCGTCACTCACCACTTTAAGCACTTTTAATGTTTTAATCACTTTTTAATTCGATTCCGCGTATAAAATAATGCATATGCACCGAACCGCTTTGTTAAACTAAAACCCAAAAGACAATTGTTTTTAAAAACTAGCCTTGACACGGTCAAGCGGTCAAAGACCTATAACTGAACCACTGTCTTTGATATAGCCCTGTGTATGTTGTTTGTTTTTTTTTTCTCATTTCTTTTCAGCTCGCCAACGTCACTTTGGTACCAACGTGGACGGTAAAGCGAGGTGAGTGTTTTTGCAAAAAAAAAATAAAAAAATACACATACACATACTTTCATATATATATAGTTACATTTTTTTAACTCAGAGCGAGAATGATCATACTCACATAAATGTAGTTACCCATTTATCTGAGTGAGACCTCATACACATATATATATATATATAGTTTGTTTACAAATTTTAGAGAGAGGGAGCGCACATACTTCCATACACAGAGCCAACAATGCCTAATAAAATAGAACAAAAGTCATAAGATATCTCTATAGATTTTCTTCAAGAAGATGTGCTTCTTATTATTGTAGAGACAGTCTTTTTAATGTTATTAAGAAGATTTTCTTTTTAATATTTTAAATAAAAAATAAAATGATATTGCCCTCACCGAGAATCGAACTTACAATTTTCGGAATGATAAACCCAGCTGTCAGGCCATCGCTCACTTTTGATTGCCAGCTTCTAATTACCGATATGTGTAGAGTTGTTAATGTTTCAAAGGAAAATTTCATAAATATATTTAAGAAGATTTCTTTTTAACATTTCTAATTAGGAAAAAAACAGAGAAAATCGAACTTACAACTTTTCGATTGCTAACCCAGCTGCTAACCATCCGGCCATCGTATACTAATAATTGCCAGCGTCTAACTACACCTTTGTACTAAATGTATAGTTTTTTTAATAAGAATTTCTTCTTAAAACCAAAAAGATTTCCCTACAGTTTTTTCTTCGTTTGCACCGTTGCGACTACCCCTTTGCCCAAAAGCTGATCATGAAGACAATCTTATTAATTTTATTAGGCATTTTTGGCTCTGTGTACATATTTAATTATATTTAAATGTGTGCCTGTGCACAAATAACTAGATACACATTAGGCTGGTTGTATTCTAAGATTTTTTTGAAGTTGTCAGTCGCCATTAAAATTTTGAATATCTTTTAAGTGTTAGGATTAGAAAATAATTTTTGTAATAAGAATAAATTTTCAATTAGCGTAAGGCTTTAACTATTTCTATCTTTGAATAATTTTTAATAAAAGTTGTTAATTATTGAAATTGTAAATTCCAAAGAAAATTGTCTTTGAAGTTTATGGGTTGAAGATTTTCTTTGCTTTAGTTACTTGAGTCCATAACATGTCTGACTAAAGACATATATTTGCTGGTGCAGGTGTTGCCCTCGTGGCAACCGATGGTAAGTTGGAGTAGTTGAGGCAGGTATGAAAAGCGAGTAAGTACACATAGACGGACATTAGTCAGGTTTAAGGGGACTCTACTCGGGAATCGGAGCCATAGTAGATTCCAAAGGCTGTTCACATCTTGTGAACAGGAGGGGTGGGAAGGCTCCCCCTGACTCGGACAGGTTTTCTCCCGCTTTTTCTATATCTCTATCTCTTTTTTTTGCATATATTCTTTCCCCAGGCATGAACTCTAATTTTGCTTCGCAACTGTTGGGAAAGGAGAAGTAGCAAGAACTGCGCCCCAATGCCGACGAGCCTCAGCCGGGCTACAACCATGCCGACCCGCCACTCCTCCTCTCCCGCACCAGGCAGTTTCGTAACAGACCGTTAATGGGTTAAGATTCCAAAGATGACTCGTTTTAGTGTAGATACAACAAATATGATTTGAATATTTTGATATAGGAATTAAGTGAAAAGGTAAAAATTCTTGGGATTTACTACTTTAGCATCGATATACCGATACTGATTCAAGAAAATTAAATTCGAAAGTAAAATAAAAAACATAGGTCACCAACGGATTAACCCATGGCCGCCAATGGGTTAAGATGCTATAGATTAATTGCTTTAGTGCAGATAAAGCGATTCTGATTTAAAAAAGTTGGTTTCAGAATTTTGAGCGTTCCCATATATAAGTGGCCCCGGTGTGCAACATTTGTTTTACCGACTGCGAGTCGCCCGGTAACATTCGCCTCAAACTTCAAAATTAAGCGAATGTAAAAAATTAAGCCCCTCGTGAAGGGTGGACACCTTGCCGCGGTACGAGGGCTTAAGTCGATAGCCACAGAGCTACGCTGCCCTTGTGATCATAGCCCCGCCCGGTACTACATAATGAGAGAACCCTAGCCTCTCTGGTGCGACGACAAAGATCTTCCCCCTCCCCCTCCAGGGTGTTATAAGACCACGTAATCGAACGGAGACTCTCTGATACCGGGCCGCCTCAGAGAGTAACTATGGCCTTACCGCGGTATGGGGCTCTGCCGCAGCGAACGACACAGTCCCCTTACTCTTCCCTTGACCCTAAGCTGGCCTTGCCCGGGAGGAGTCGGAGTGCCGGTACCGAAACCAATTCCTTAACGCTTGTGTCAGTGGTCTCACGACCTCACGCGATGGCAACTACGGCTCGGAATTCCTCCCAAAAGACAGAAGAGCGGCCGCAAGGATCCTGAAGAAATACGAGGGAGTTTCACAGGAGATGCTATCGCCGAAAGCCAGAAAGACGGTGGAGATAGCTGAAGCTCTGTTACCAAAGTTCCAAAGCAATTATGCGCCAAAGAAAGTTAACGAAAATCCCTTCAAACGCCAGAGATCGGACGGGGATTTAAAACCTCATCCGAAGCGGCAGCAGAACACCCCCGGAGTGGGTAAACTTAGCTTTGCTGAAGGGACCAAGGACAGGATCCTCATAGGCGTCATTGACCGAGGTAGTGAAAGCAGGGCCATCCCTAAGGACCAGTGGCAATACGTCCGGAACGCGTTCAGTACTGCCCTTCTTGACATTATGGATGAGTCTCCGGGTGTCACGGCGGTAGATTCTGATGCGGGATGGCACCAGGGTCGAATCAAGGTATTCGCTTGCGAGGATCCAAAAACTGTTGCACTGTACAAGGCAGAAGCTGCAAGACTGGCTGAGATCTACCAAGGGGCAAGAATCGAGGTTGTCGACTGGAAGGACATTCCGGCTCGGTCAAGGGCAAGGGCATGGATTCCTGCCATCCCTGCTGAACCTGACAGAATTATCAGGATGCTGCGGATCTTGAACCCGTCTCTCCCGACGCAGGACTGGAGTGTCAAATTGGGTGAGGATGCGGTAGGGCCTGATAGGCACCTTGAATAGGGTATATACATATACCGCGGCGATGCACAACGCGCTGCTATTTCGGCTGCTCTGGAGGACTCGGACATCGCAGTGCCGGAAGAGGAGTCGGAGGTGTCCGACTCGGAAAGTATGGTATCTGCCACGTCAAACGGCGAAGGAGCAGTGAACCGCTCGGAGATGGGAGACAGTCTGCTGGACGGGGAAGACCTCAACGTCACGGTGATAGCAGCTAGTCCTGAGGGCACCAATGTTGATACTGCCACAGTTAGTAGGGTTTCCGCCTAGACAAATCGAGGTCTGAACAACTCGTCGTTGAAAAAAAGCCTCCAGACGAGGTAGAACTCGACGATACGGCGGTGGCAGGGAAGTCTGAGCGCAAACCTGACAGATACTGGACCAACAGGGAGGGGGAAACCCTAGAGCTGCTATTGAATACGCACTTTCCAGGGAACTTGCATGAGGAACCCTTAGCACCTACAACAAACCTGGCTGTAAACATACCCATCACGGAGGAAAGGTTTAGGTGGGCAGTTAAAAACTTCGAACCGTTCAAGGCTGCCGGGCCAGACGGGGTTATTCCCGCACAACTCATAAACACGTTGGAGACATCAGCCAAATGGCTGGTATTTCTTTATACAGCCTGCCTGGCTCTTAGTTACCTACATTCCGGAGAGGTGCCACGGTAGTGTTTATTCCTAAAGCAGGGAAGGCGTCCCATTACGAGCCCAAGGACTACAGGCCGATCAGTCTCTCGTCCTTTGTACTCAAAACCTTCGAGAGGGTAATAAACGACTACCTCTCCACTACTATTGATAGCAAACTTATCTCTAGCTATCAGCATGCATACACCAAAGGGAAATCTACAGGAACTGCGCTTCACAGCGTAGTTTCTGTTATTGAAAAATCGCTGTATGAAAAGGATTACTGTCTCGTGGCCTTCTTAGACATTGAAGGAGCCTTAAACAACATTAGCCCTGATGCTATAAACACCGCTTTAACAAATCTGGAGAATAGTTTCATCACTGGGGTCTCGTTGATTTATCACGCTATGTCACAAGGGGAACGCCTCAGAGTGGTGTTCTCTCCCCGCTTCTATGGAACCTCACTGTTTAAAGGTTTACCATCCATTTGGTGATTTTGGTTGCACGAAATATGCTCAAGGACCACGCACATCGACACACGAACAATCTTCGCACAAAAGATGAACACAGACTTTTTGTTTTCGTTTACTTTATTTTTATTTTCTAGTTTAAAACGCACTTTTATATTGTAGATACTAAAATTTAATACTACAGACTAGCTATTTAGCAAAACGACAAAAAGACAAATGGTGAAGCGTGTAAAGCGCTGTCAAATAGATATTTGGGTTATTCGACGCTTTGAAGCACTTCAAGCAAGCAAAGTAAAGCTGCCACTGGGCCAACTTTCATACATTTCAGTAGAGTTCAAAAGAGTTTTGACATTTCTCGAAGCAAAGCCAGCAAATCAAGCGTGCTATCACCTTTAGATGGGGTGTTCACTATGAAGGTAGTGGCATATGCAGACGACTGCAGAGAACTGGCAACAAAATAATTCAGGCGAACTGGTATGTTCGCTATCCATAATCATTCGAGCCAGGCGACTAGCCGAATAAGCTGACTCGAAAAACTCAAGCGACTCGCGAACGGTAATAAGCCCCTTAAACAACCAATTTTTCTTCATGATTTTTACGGTAAGCTTGGTTTTATTAAAAAAAACAAGTAAGGAAAGTTGTCTTCGGCTGTGCCGAAGGCTATATACCTTTCATGAATAAGCGTCACGATTTTCACTGTTCGATCCCCAGTACAGCCTGTTTCAATTTAACTATATTTACTACACACATTACACATCTTTGTTATAATTTAAAAAAAACTTACAAAATAATAGGATCCGAGTTATCGGAACAATCGATTGTATGGAGGCTATATATTATACGTGTTCAATTGTACTGACTTACACTATACACATTACATATGTAGAAAGTACTAAAGGTGCAATATTTTACGTTCCTAACTTTTTAAATGCGGAAGTATTGACCAAAAAACCTTATATCTGAACAACCGGTTGTATGGGGCTAAATATATGTTATATTTACCCGATCTTCTTGATTTTCCTCTACACACTACATAAATTGAAAGTACTCAAGTTGCAAAATTTTATGTTCCTAACTTTTTAATTGCAGAGGTTTTGGCCAAAAAACCTTATATCTGAACAATCGGTTGTATGGGGGCTATATGTTACATTTGTCCGATCTTGTTGATTTTCCCTATATACACTACATAAATAGAAAGTACTCGAGTTGCAAAATTTTACGTTCCTAACTTTTTAATTGCAGAAGTTTTGGCCAAAAAACCTTATATCTGAACAATCGGTTGTATGGGGGCTATATGTTACATTTGCCCGATCTTGTTGATTTTCACTATATACACTACATAAATAGAAAGTACTCGAGTTGCAAAATTTTACGTTCCTAACTTTTTAATTGCAGAAGTTTTGGCCAAAAAACCTTATATCTGAACAATCGGTTGTATGGGGGCTATATGTTACATTTGCCCGATCTGGTTGATTTTCACTATATACACTACATAAATAGAAAGTACTCGAGTTGCAAAATTTTACGTTCCTAACTTTTTAATTGCAGAAGTTTTGGCCAAAAAACCTTATATCTGAACAATCGGTTGTATGGGGGCTATATGTTACATTTGCCCGATCTGGTTGATTTTCACTATATACACTACATAAATAGAAAGTACTCGAGTTGCAAAATTTTACGTTCCTAACTCTTTAATTGCAGAAGTTTTGGCCAAAAAACCTTATATCTGAACAATCGGTTGTATGGGGGCTATATGTTACATTTGCCCGATCTTGTTGATTTTCACTATATACACTACATAAATAGAAAGTACTCGAGTTGCAAAATTTTACGTTCGTAACTTTTTAATTGCAGAAGTTTTGGCCAAAAAACCTTATATCTGAACAATCGGTTGTATGGGGGCTATATGTTACATTTGCCCGATCTGGTTGATTTTCACTATATACACTACATAAATAGAAAGTACTCGAGTTGCAGAATTTTACGTTCCTAACTTTTTAATTGCAGAAGTTTTGGCCAAAAAACCTTATATCTGAACAATCGGTTGTATGGGGGCTATATGTTACATTTGCCCGATCTTGTTGATTTTCACTATATACACTACATAAATAGAAAGTACTCGAGTTGCAAAATTTTACGTTCCTAACTTTTTAATTGCAGAAGTTTTGGCCAAAAAACCTTATATCTGAACAATCGGTTGTATGGGGGCTATATGTTACATTTGCCCGATCTTGTTGATTTTCACTATATACACTACATAAATAGAAAGTACTCGAGTTGCAAAATTTTACGTTCCTAACTTTTTAATTGCAGAAGTTTTGGCCAAAAAACCTTATATCTGAACAATCGGTTGTATGGGGGCTATATGTTACATTTGCCCGATCTGGTTGATTTTCACTATATACACTACATAAATAGAAAGTACTCGAGTTGCAAAATTTTACGTTCCTAACTTTTTAATTGCAGAAGTTTTGGCCAAAAAACCTTATAT
This sequence comes from Campiglossa producta, assembly GCA_964058755.1. Classification (NCBI taxonomy): domain Eukaryota; kingdom Metazoa; phylum Arthropoda; class Insecta; order Diptera; family Tephritidae; genus Campiglossa; species Campiglossa producta. The sequence goes on from CAXKVI010000004.1 coordinate 42,959,401, forward strand.
CTGAACAATCGGTTGTATGGGGGCTATATGTTACATTTGCCCGATCTTGTTGATTTTCACTATATACACTACATAAATAGAAAGTACTCGAGCTGCAAAATTTTACGTTCCTAACTTTTTAATTGCAGAAGTTTTGGCCAAAAAACCTTATATCTGAACAATCGGTTGTATGGGGGCTATATGTTACATTTGCCCGATCTGGTTGATTTTCACTATATACACTACATAAATAGAAAGTACTCGAGTTGCGAAATTTTACGTTTCTAACTTTTTAATTGCGGAAGTTTTGGCCAAAAAACCTTATATCTGAACAATCGGTTGTATGGGGGCTATATGTTATACTGGTCCGATCATGTCAGTTCCGACAAATGATTCCTATATTACAAAATGGTGGCCACATACAAAATTTCAGCCAGATATCTCAAAAATTGAGGGACTAGTTTGCGTTCAAACAGACAGACGGACAGACGGACAGACGGACAGACGGACATGGCTAAATCAACTCATCTCGTCATCCTGATCATTTCGGTATACTTATTGATGGGTCTATCTCTTCTTCTTCTCATATTTACAAACATCGGACCAAAGTTATAATACCATTTCATGTTCATGAAAGGTATAAAAAGGTAAGCTATCATCGAAGCAAATCGAATATCGAAAATAGTAAAATAACGATATAGTTTTTTAAACTGTATTCTGAAATCAGTACCTTCTCCAATAAAAGCATGTCTTTAGATAATGTAATATTTGCTTGAAGAAACATGCAAAGCATCGGAATTGTGACCTTTTTTTGTAAGAACAATAAACCGGTGTTTTGACCCCATGGTGGGGATATAACATATGCCTCTCAAAGCCTCTCAATTTTCAATATAAATAACTGCGGCCTCGCAAAGCTCGTTCGCCGACTCCTGGATTTGGTCTAGCGCCGCTACTGTTTTTATTGTTGCATTTTCAATAACTTTTCTATTTCTTTTGTTTTCAGAAGGGGCCATGGACGATGGATAAATGGAGCATCTTGGAGGTATGTATAACCTAGCGCTGCTGAAATACTGTATCGTTTCGACAGCGTTGAAAACATGTATATACGTGTGGGTATCACTCGGTCTGGTGGCCGGCGTCCAGCGATGGATACATACATGAAAAAAATTATTAGGCATGCGTATTCTAACTTTTGTGTCTTTTCAGATTTCTTGGGCAGTTTTCTATATGCCCCAACAATGAGCAGCTACCTATATGCTCTAACAATGGGCAGAATTCTATATGCTCCAACAATGAACAGCTGCATATATGCTCCAACGTTACATGCCACACAAAATGTGTGGCACGATAACTTATGCCGCTGCTCATATAGAATTCTGCCCATTGTTGGGGCATATAGGTAGCTGCGCATTGTTGGGGCTGTACATCCATAGGTCGCTGGTTCATATCCGGCTCGAAGGACCAAATGTTACGGCGGATTAATGGTGGGGTGCTCGTACGTATGAAAAGGAAATAGAAAGGGCAGCGATTGAGTAAAGAAATAAGCACTTTTACTTCAAATATAAACAATACAATAAGTAGCTTTATTGAATATAAAGTACACAATTAATTATCGGAAAATTAATGTGCACAAGTAATATTTTAAGGAAATGCAAATGTACAGAAACTAATGTTGTATGGAAAGTGAAAGTTAAAATTTATTGATATTACCTGGAGTGGCTGGTGATCACTCTGAAGTGATCGGAAAAGAATTGTACGAGCCTTTAGATAAATGTAAGCTCTGTACCGCCGCCGAATGCCTACTTTCGTAGAATTCGAAGAGGTAAGAGCTTATATCGGGCGAAAATATAAATAAAGGAGAGCGGGCAGATACTGGGGTGGCTTTCTGTAATTCGATATCGAGCAAAAACGAGTATCGAATTATCGTTCTTGCTTTCCCTAACAAAAAATGTCGTTGTATTTTATCGAATGCTCGATAGAAACTGTTCGACACAACTTTTGCTCTCGTTTTGCTTTTTCTCAACTGTCAATCGATACAAAATGTAAGTAAAAAATGCTATTTTAAAATTTAAAATTTTTGTATTAATACATTTTACATGTATATTTAGGAGTCAATAATAAAAATAGCTTGCAAAATGTTTCGAATGGCCGCGCATATAGCTTAAATATGCTCGTTTTCAATAGGTTTTAATAGCTGTAAATGAGTTCCATCGACAGCGCCAACAACTGCAATGTATTAAAATGAGAAAGTTTCATAAAATTTTTATATTTATAGCCTTATTTCACCTCCAGGAAAATTATATTTTTCACTGAACCATTCTTTACGCTCCTGGAAGTCTTTTTCAAACACTATCCATTGCCGACAGAGGTGTTCTTCCATGGATGACAAAGTGTGTCGAAAGATCTTCGAAAGTGTGCTATGTCCCATTGGTGCTGTGTGTGCGCCACCCGTTTGCCATTGGTAACCGCCCCCTGCTAATATCTCTAAATTTGCTGCTAGTCTAAAGATTGGCGGAATGTACGTGCTCCTGCCAAACGTATTTCATTCAAAACGTACATAAATGCCTCTTTGTTAAGCCGAAATTTTGTTAGGAAGCTGTGTAAATATAAAATGAATAAATATTTTTCCGTACTTTTTAAAAATGTATTAAACTTACTATGTATTTATCTTGAAGCTCCAATGGATTGGATGCATCTCTTATCCTCCTTCTATTCAAAGATGCGTTTTCCGAAGCAGAGTCGTCCAAAATCAAAAAATTGCGCCAGTTATACATTTCAACTTTGAAATTATTCTTTATTTTTATTTCACATCAATTTTGACAGCTATAAAAACACTTTCCAAACACTTCCTACAGTATGAAAACGAAAGTGGATACATCGAAATACGGAAACCAAAAATGTATCGTGGAGCGTTCGATATCGTATTGAAATATCGAGCTGACGAGCGTCGATTATCGAATTACGGAAAGCCACCCCTGATATCTGCTACGAGGGGCAACCGATAAATTTGGCCGATGGCCTAAACAATCGGTTTTACTCAAGCAGAATAATCACCTCTTAACTACTTCTTAGTTTTTAAATAGCCAATTTTTATAAAGTTTTACTCAATAATTCGTGTTTTTGTGTTTTTCAGCGCACGTAAAATATCTAATCAAATACAGGTCAGTAGAGGGATTGATTGAGAAGAGGGTTGCGTGATTTTGAATTGCTTGAATCACGGATCCAAAGATAATTATTATTTGTGATTTGAACTTTCAACCAATTCAAAGATACTTTTTATTTGTGATGTGAATCTCAACCAATTCAAAGATAAATTTTATTTGTGATTTGAATCTCAACCAATTCAAAAATACTTTTTATTTGTGATTTGAATCTCAACCAATTCAAAGATAATTTTTATTTGTGATTTGAGCTTTCAACCAATTTAAAGATACTTTTTATTTGTGATTTGAACAGGGGCGCAGCCAGGGGGTGGCTTTAGGGGTTTAAACCACCCCTGAGATATAAAACTGTATATGTGAAAACTGTTTGCAAAAATTTCGATTGCATGAAAATCGAAAAACGCCAATTCCATAACAGGGGCCTAAGCTTTTGTGCCGTTTGCATAAGAGGGGTGTCACACGTTACATCCATATTGATACGATCCATGGCTGTTACATCCATACACCTAGGATACATGGTCATAAGTGTGCAAAGGTACGAAAAACCTGTTTTGACCCATAACTCAAGATTTTGAGGGTGTCCGGCCAATTTATTGTACGCAGTTCTTCTTATCTCAATGAGATCTACCAGAAAAATGCTATCTCGTCCCAGGTATTTTTTTCGTGTTGCGCAGTGTAATAGTTTCAATGACAAATAAAAAAAGAAGGCTGGCCCTTGTTATATAAGTCAATATAAAGTAGCATTTATTGGCAGGTATCTATGTATATATGTATATTAGACTGGGCCAAGATTTAAAATTTCGTTTTTTTTTTTGATTTTCTTTTTAAGAAAGGTGAAAACATTACTGTATTTATTCAGATTTTTATATTTAAGTTTAGAGGTCTATCATCGCTAGTTTAGATTTTACCGACTTAACCTCCAATTTGGTATAAAACGACAAATCATTGTTGAAAAACACCATTTACCTGAACATATTTTTGTAGGAAATTGAATTCCCTACAAAACCTACCTAGACTGAAATTTTCTCAGAATTCGCGATTTTGGTTTGAAAATTTGCGAAACATGAAAAAATCAACATCGAATAAAGCTAAATACATATTCTTAAGGGATATCAGAAATTAACAACGGCCTCGAGGTTCGGCCCTAACCGTGAAAAAAATATCAATATTATTTTGCGTAGTTTAGTGAAGAACTGCGACCTGTTAGGCTCCTTCGCCAAAATACATGAAAATTAATGTATTGAGGCCACAGATTCGTCAACTTCTTGTTTTCTTTTGTGGCTGCGCCATTTGAAGACTGTAGAACTGCACCCCCCGCAGAGAAAGCCTATATTAAGCAAAAATATGTTTGAACGTATATGAGAAATGTATATTTTTATGTTATAACTAGCAGATCCATAAGAAGGGTGATCCCGCAAACTGCGCCAACTATCAGCCTTTTGAGTATCGCATATAAGGTCCTATCAAGCGTATTGTGCGAAAGACTGAAGCCTGACGTAAACCGACTGATTCGACCTTATCAGTGTGGCTTCAGACCTGGTAAATCTACCATCGACCAGATTTTTACAATACGCCAAATCTTGGAAAAAACCCGTGAGAAAAGGATTGACACACACCATCTCTTTGTTGATTTTAAAACCGCCTTCGACAGCACGAAAAGGAGTTGGCTATACGCCGCTATGTCTGATTTTCGTTTCCCAGCAAAACTTATACGGCTATGCAAAATGACGCTGAACAACACCACCAGCTCGGTTAGAATTGGGAAGGACCTCTCCGAGCCGTTCGAAACTAAACGAGGTTTCAGGCAGGGCGACCCCCTGTCGTGCGATTTCTTTAGTTTAATGCTGGAGAAAATAATACTAGCTGCAGAACTTAACCGCGCTGGAACAATATATTACAAGAGCGTACAACTGTTGGCGTATGCCGACGACATCGACATCATTGGCCTCAACAACCGCGCCGTAACTTCTGCGTACTCCAAATTAGAAAAGGAAGCGGAAAAAATGGGTTTGATGGTGAACGAAGGTAAAACGAAGTACCTGCTGGCATCAAGCAAAGAGTCAGCGCATTCGCGCCTTAGCAACCACGCCACTGTTGGCAGCCATAATTTCGAGATAGTAAGGGACTTTGTATACCTGGGAAGCAGCATTACTACCAACAACATTGTAAGCCTGGAAATCCATAGAAGGATAACTCTTGCAAACAAATGCTACTTTGGGCTGAGTAGGCAATTTAGAAGTAAAGTCCTCTCTCGACGAACAAAAACAACACTCTATAAGTCACTTATCGCACCCGTCCTGCTATATGGTGCAGAAGCATGGACACTGGCAGCATCTGATGAGGCGGCTCTGGGAGTATTCGAGAGAAAAATTCTTCGAAAGATTTATGGACCCCTAAAAGTTGGCGACGGCGAGTACCGAAGAAGATATAATGAAGAGCTGTATGAGCTTTACGCAGACGTGGACATAGTTCAGCGAATTAAAACCCAGCGGCTCCGCTGGCTAGGACACGTGGTGCGAATGAACGAGGATGCTCCGGCCCGGAAGGTATTTTTATCGGCACCCGCCGGTGGAAGTAGAGGAAGAGGGAGACCACCACTTCGATAGCAGGACCAAGTAGAGGCAGACCTGCGAGCACGCGGTGTCTCTAATTGGCGCCAGTTGGCTCAACAAAGAACCGACTGGCGTAACATGTTGGACGGCCAAAATCGCCTAGGCGGTTAAAGGCTATTTTAAGTAAGTAAGTAACTAGCAGATGCCCGCGACTTCGTCTGCGGAACTTACCTCATTTCAGTGGTTATATGTTGTGGATTACAAATTGAAAGATCTCTAATATCTATTGTGCACTCCTTTAAATTATTTACTCACAAAATTTCTTTACAAATATGAACTAAATCTGACCATAAATACGGATTTTGTCGATGTTGAGATTTACATTTTTGCATTAAATTACACCTAACATATGGCAATACTATTAGTCTAGTTTAGATATGTCAAAAGAAATATAGTTTTTCAAACATGGCGGATTTCCGTTTTTCCTTTTCCTCTCGCTCTCTCTCAAAATATTTCGATAAAGGTGAACACGTTTCTTCTCAACCTTTTGTATATTTTTTTTACATCTTATAATCAAATTATATTGAAGCTTGGATTACATTAAATAAATCTTTGTCATTATTAATTATTATTAATTGATTGTATTGCATTCTGTTCGTGCGATCCTGAAAAAGGCTAAGTATTCAACAGGTTATGGGCCCAGAATCCAAACTGCGACACTACGCATAACACTTTTATTTTCATATGGAAAGTGAGCAATCATTAATTCCCATTGATTCTGCGATCGGAGCGGAACTGTCTGAAAATTCAAACATTAGCATTGTTAACATTAATCAAGTCGAGGATCAAGGTAACGCGGAGACAAAGATGAGCGAACCGAAGGTGTATCACATCCATAGGTTTAATGGGCAGAACTACCAACTATGGCGTAGACAAATGGAAATATACATGGCTGAAAACAAGCTGAAGAAATACATCCTGGGAGCGGAGAAGAGAACGGACGCAAATGCCACACAATGGGACATGAAGGACGCAGAAGCGCAAGCATTTATTATGAGGGGCATTGAGCTTGAACAGCTCAAGTATCTCACAGAATGTTCTACGGCGGCACAAATGTGGTCCAAACTTAAAGCAGTACATGCCGAAAAAAGCGAACAATCAGCGCAGATTCTTCTAGAAAAATTCATGAGTGCAAAAATGAGCGATGATGAGTCAATTGTCGACTACGTCGCGAATATTACTTCTATAGCACACCGACTCAAAGACATGGAATTAGAGCAGAAAGAGCCCATGATAATTGCTAAAATTTTAAGTAGTTTGCCAGCTAGATTTGATCACGTACTTACAGCCTGGTATGCTGTTCCACGTGAAAGCCAAAATATTGAGCGCTTAACCGAGCATTTAGTTAATGAAGAAGGTCTTATGAACTCTCGAACAAATTCAGATAGCAATAACACGGCCAATTCAGTATATGCAGCAAGTAAGGCAAAAATCAATCCCAACAACTATTCAGCAAATAAAGGAAAAAATGACAACTACAAAAGACGAAAAGGTAATTGCAATTATTGTCATAAGCCTGGGCATTGGGCTATGGAATGTCGAAAAAGACAAAAACACCAACAAAACGTAGCAGAGAAGAAAGGCGATTCTCAAAATCTATTACTTGAAAGCAAAGCGAATGAAAAGAAATGGCAAACAAAAGAAACAGCTGATCGCAAAAGTCCATATTTATTTATTTTGAACGCATCGAAAAATTTTAATAAAGTTGTGAATATTTTTTATGCAGACTCTGGAGCAACAGATCACATGTCATTTCAGAAAGAACTTTTCACTAATTTTGATGACAAAATTAACAATGTGCATGTGAAAGTTGGCGACGGCAGACGTTTGAAGGTTGAAGGTAAAGGCGACATCGAGGTACGTGGTTACTTGAACTCTTTACATATAGTGAAGGATGTTTTACTAGTTCCAGAACTGGATAAAAATTTCATTTCAATATCTAGAGCAACTAAAAGAGGTGCAAGCGTAGTATTCGAATCCGGTGGCGAATACGTTTATTTCATGAATGGCAAAAACATAATTACTAAAGGTAAAAATGAAAGTGGTTTATACCGCATGGACTTGAAACCAGAGGCGGCATCGTCGTTAAACGCTGTTACATCTGAGACTACGAAGTTGTGGCACGAACGACTAGGCCACGTAAATTTTAATACACTTCATAAAATGTGCGAGCGTAGTGTGGTGGACGGTTTGCAAGTATCTGATATGGAAACAACCGACGTATTTTGTGAAGGCTGCGCATACGGCAAGCAGCATAGGCAATCATTTCCTAAAAGCGGAGCAAAGCGTGCTGGCGTACCGGGTGAAGTTTTTCATATGGATCTATGCGGAAAAATGAGTGTCTCGTCAATAGGTGGTTCCAATTATTTTCTTCTTTTGAAAGATGACTACTCACGTTATTGTTTTGTTTATTTTTTAAAAAATAAGACAGATGTTTATAAAAGGCTCATGGAGTTTTTGGCAATTGTTCGAGCGGACGGACATTCGATTAAGCGCATACGCTCAGACGGCGGTTTGGAATTTTGTAACGAGCAAGTTAATCAATTGCTACTGGAGAATAATATAAAACACGAAGTCACTACACCTAGAGCGCCGGAACAAAATGGTTTTATTGAGCGGCAAAATAGAACAATCGTTGAAAGTGCAAAATCAATGCTTCACAGCAAACAGTTTGTACTTATGGGCTGATGCTACGCATACAGCAGTTTATCTAAAAAACAGAACAGCTTCAAACGTTATTGGTTGGTGTACCCCATACGAATTGTGGTTTGGTAAGAAACCTTCAGTAGGCCATCTTCGTGTTTTCGGCAGTGATGTGTACGTTCACATTCCAAAAGAACAGCGTACAAAATGGGAAAGAAATGCTTTTAAGGGCATTTTGGTTGGCTATAATGTAGAGAGCAAAGCATATAGAGTATTTGATCGTGAGAATAGAAGAGTTTTAATTCGGCGTGATGTGATTTTTAATGAAGCGCCAACAACAATCAGTGAAATATGTGAAAAACGAATAGATGAGAATACAGTGTCAGAGGGAGCTAGCGCAAAGTTGACAGTTTCACCGACCTCACCCGAGCGTACAAACTCGCCAGAAAATAAGAATCAGCCAACAGTAATGAGAAGTCCGTATATAACGAGAAGCGTAACAAAATTTCAAAATCAAAAGCCGGATACAGTGACTGCTGAATTATGCATAGTATCTATAGAACCTTCATCTTTAGAAGAAGCTCTATCAAGTGAAGAGTGCGACAAATGGACTGAAGCTATCCACAGTGAAATCCAATCATTGAAAGCAAATAATACATGGGTTTTAGTGCCACGCACGAACGACATGCACGTGATAACAAATCGTTGGGCTTTTAAGAAAAAGTTTAAGAGTAACGGCGACATAGACAGATATAAAGCTCGATTGGTGGTGAGGGGATGCTCTCAAAAGCATGGCATCGACTATGAAGAAGTCTTTGCACCTGTTGTCAGACATGAATCGGTGAGAATGGTTATTGCCATCGCAGCAGCTGGTGGTATGGATATGGTACAATTCGACGTAAAAACCGCGTTTCTTCATGGCAATCTAGAAGAAGTTATATATGTGGGATTGGGTGGCAGCACCAGAAGACAACGGCCTGATATTAGCCAGACTGCAACACTGTTTGACGAAAGCTTGACGAACGCGTAGTTAAATTACCGCGGGACTGACCAACCGCTAGTTTTTGACCGCTGTCGCATAAGCTCGCCTACCTCCTTTTAACTCTTTTCGTCACGGTGGTTACTGTAGCTAACCACCTTTTCTAGCTTCCGTAAAACTTTTTTTATATACCGTTTAACGTAAACTTTTTAACTGTTACCGTTTTTTAAGTACATATAATAAAATTGTAACAATTGGATGTCTGATATTCAAGAGAAACTTATAGAAAGGGTAATTTTTAAGCCAATAGAATCCAAATCAAAAGTTTTTAGAACATTATTTCTATCGGTCCGTGTGTTTGTGCGCGCATAATTCAAGAACTGCGTAATGGAATTGAATGCCTTTTTTGCTCTTGCATTAATAGACATTTAACTTAAGATTTAAGGTATCCCATATTTCGATAACTCTTCGGGTTCGACTAATATGAGGACCTCGATTAGTAAACTTACCACCTCATATCTCAAAAACTATGTGAGTTATGTTTGTGAACTTTTTTTCCCTTAATATATATGTCTAAACCAATCCAAAAATACAACCTTTTCAATTATAAAGTCAAATATATGAAAGCGTGACGTAAAGAGTTAATTAAAAAGATAAGTGTCATACTTCATGTGTATTTGCTGTACTGTTATTTAAATTTACTGTGTGCTGGACAATAAATTGCATAAATTAAATAAACTTTTATTCATTTGCTCCCACAAATAGTGTCAGAGTGGAACGAAAGCCACTATCGTGCAGTGAAAATTATTAAAAGAACTGAAAAGAAAATTAAATAAAGCGAGAACTAAATCTCGCGCATAAAACGTTTCCCTAAAGTAAGGAGTGCGGCTGCAAAATTAAGCCAACCACGTAAAATACGCTATAAAAGTGTATATAATATTCATGTGGACGTGTGCACAAACTTTCTTTGGGAAAAATAAGAACCGTACGCCAGTGTACCGTTTGGCTAAAACACTTGATTGTTGTTGTCAAGTTCGATACCATAGTTGAAAATTAATAAGCATTTCGTTGCTACACAACTTTTGCAAATTCTAAAAAAAAAGGCCACATAACGGCACTCGGGCAGAAGCAAAGCAGAGCAGAGATAGCGACAGCGAGAGTACATCAGCGCAAGCCGATTCGACATACCAAAACCCATAGCATAACAGCGCTGCAACAGCGCAAGCAAAGCATCGAAACAAGTCAACCAAATGAGCAGAGCTGTGTTACGTTGGCAGCAATATTTAAGTTGAAGTTGTGTCCGCACTAAGTTGAAGTTGTGTCCGAACCTGCAAGTTACAGTGCAGTCGGAGTCGATTAGTCGAAAAATCATTGTGGTGAAACATAAAAAAGTGCAAGTTGGCAAGCACTAAGTTGAAGTTGTGCCCGCACTAAGTTGAAGTTGTGTCCGAACCTGCAAGTTACAGTGCAGTCGGAGTTGATTAGTCGAAAATTCATTGTGGTGAAACATACAAAAGTGCAAGTTGGCAAGCACTAAGTCGAAGTTGCATTGAACAACAGTTTGGTTTTGCGTTGTTTTGGTTGCTGTTGGCGTACATGTCGAAACCGTAGCTGGTATTATACAAAGTAACAAGTTGGTATAACAACAAAGCAAAGTAAACATCACTGAGGTTGGAAACGAACGAAAGCTGCAACGTTGTACATTCGAGGCATATAAACATAACCTGGGAGAGCAGATAAGTTTATGTATTTGTAGTTAGTCTATAATCGTAATCATTTCATATTTTGATGATCATTAAATCAACTTAACATATTATATACGTATGTGCTAAATGTTTTAAAAACAATTTTAAAATTTATAACTTGAACGTATGCAATTTTCGTTGCATTAAATATGTATGTAAATTTCGTGCATTAAATAATTTAACTAAATTTCAAACAAATTGAAAATTCGATAAACACGATTGTTGGACTGTCGCCAGTGGGCGTTTTATGTTAAAATATTCCGACGTGAGATTAAATAAATCGAAACAAGTAACATTAAAGTAATTATAGGAGGTCAGGGTTTAGGAAAAGTAAAAATAAAAATTTTTGAGTGTGCTCACCTTTCGATAATATTCCGAGCCCCTGTAAGCGAGAAGGGTCAACAATGCAACGATCTGAAATTTTAGAGTTAAACGTAGTGGGTTTGAAGCAAAAGTTGACAGAGTTGGGTTTGGCTACTACGGGGCGAAAAGTCACATTGCAGGATAGACTCCTTGAACACTTCGGTTTGAATCCTGACAGCGAGGATGGCACGAGTGACGACGACGATGTAGTTTCTGTATATAATAACGCTGGTGTGTCTCCATCAAGAGCAATACAGCGCTATGATCGTACCGCCTTTACATTACGCGATATAGAGGATTCGTTGACATCGTTTAGTGGGTCGGGTTCACCTCAGCTCGAAGAATGGCTGGAAGATTTCCAACAAAATGCAGCTGCGGTTCACTGGAACGAACTGCAAAAATTCATATATGCGAAGCAGCTGCTGAAAGGCGCTGCAAAACTATTTATACGGAGTCAGCGCGAGGTTATAGACTGGAAGTCGTTGAAAGGAGCATTGGAATCCGAATTTGGTACCAAGATGTCATCGATCGACGTGCATCGTATGTTAGCAAACCGACGTAAGCGTAGCAATGAAGATTTCCGCGAATACCTGTACTGCCTGATGGAGATCGGAAAATCGATAAGGCTAGATGACGCGAGCCTCATTGAATATTTTATCGAAGGGATCCCCGACTCAAAACAAAACAAAAGCAACCTCTACCAAGCGAAGTCCGTAGCAGAACTCAAAGAGCAAATACGCATATACGAAAAAGTTCGGCCTGGTCGCCATCAAGTGACCAGCTCGAATTCGAATCAGTCGAGCGTAGGAAGCAGAACTACAGCAACTATAGTAGGATCACGTAGTGAGGGAGTAAGGAAGTGTTTCAAATGTGGCAACACTTCACATCTGGCTAAGGACTGTCGCGGACCATCCAAATGTTTTAAGTGTGGTCAGCCGGGGCATCGAGCTTCTGAGTGCAAAATTACCCACCCTGCAATCAAAATGGATAGTCACAATGCCAATACGCTAGGCCAAGAAACGCTGAGTAAGTTGAGTAGAGCGGGTAGGTGTATTTTTGTGGATGTAAGATGCGATAACGCGACATTTTCAGCGTTAGTGGACACAGGGTGTGACCTTTGTTTAATGCGATACGATACCTTGCTTATGTTAGATAGCGAGATTGAGCTGAGCGGAGATAGGCGCCGTATGATCGGTGTAGGTAGAGGTGGGTTGACCACGTTGGGTAGCTTCGTGAGGAAGGTCAGGATCGATGGCATGCAGTTAGAGATCACATTTCACGTAACCAAGGAACGAGATATGCAGTATGCGGCGGTGATTGGCAACGACATATTGAAACAAACAACAATGATAGTTTATGAGGACCGGGTAGAATTTAAGCCAAGAACGAAGAAGCTCGAGATACCCGCCGGTACTACGGCTCCTACCGTTGAAACTGGGTTTGAGCTGTTGGACGAATTTAGGGATTTGTGCACAGCAGCATCAATCGTCGAAGAGAATGGACCCGAGATAGAGTTGGCGCACCTTAGCGAGGACAAGTCAAGCATCGTGGAAGAGCTGGTGAGAAACTATACGCCAAAGAAGACTCGCAATTCGCCTGTGCAAATGAAGATCCTGTTAGTCGATGATATACCGGTTTACGCTAGGCCAAGACGTATGTCGTACGAAGACTAATGCATAGTAGAGCAACAAGTGGCAACGTGGCTGGATGAAGGGATCATACAGCGGAGTTCTTCGGAGTACGCATCACCGATTGTGCTGGTTGGTAAAAAGGACGGTAGCAAGCGGCTTTGCTGCGATTACAGGCGGTTGAACGAGAAGATGGTAAGAGACAACTTTCCAATGCCCTTGATCGACGATGTGGTTGAAAGGTTGCACGCGGCGAATGTTTTCACCACCCTCGATTTGACTAATGGATTCTTCCACGTACCGGTCGAGCCAGGTTCACGGAAATACACAGCGTTTGTGACCCCCGACGACCAATTCGAATTTCTGTACGTACCTTTTGGAATCTCCAACTCGCCTGCTGTATTCTCTAGATTCATCTTTGCAGTTTTCCGGGACATGATAAATGACGGAACGGTTATCGTTTATTTGGATGACCTTATCATTCCCTCTAAGGATGTCGACGAAGGAGTCCAAAAGCTGGAAGCCGTTATGCGTAGGGCAGAAGAGTACAATCTTCAGTTTAAATGGAAGAAATGCCATTTCCTTCAAACTACAGTCGAATTTTTAGGTTACGTCATACGAAGCGGGACCCTCAAGCCATGTGAAGCCAAAACGAAGGCAGTTGAGAATTTTCCGGTACCGCACGACCGAAAATCTGTACAGCGGTTCCTGGGCCTTACTTCCTATTTTAGGCGATTTATCGAGGGGTACGCAGTGGTCGCTAAACCGCTTTCGGACCTCCTGCGACGCGATACGAAGTTCGAGATCAAAGAGGAACATCTAATAGCGTTTCAGCAGTTGAAGGCGGCCTTAGTGAAATCGCCTGTATTACGTCTGTATAATCCCAAGGCAGTGACGGAGGTCCATAGAGATGCATCGAGGTATGGGTACGGAGCAGTCCTCCTTCAAAAGGATGCCGAAGATCAGCAGTTCCATCCCATACAGTATATGAGCCGAAAGACGACAGCGACTGAAGAAAAGTATCATTCGTACGAGCTGGAAGAGCTGGCTATCGTTGGGGCACTTAAGAAGTGGCGTGTTTACCTCCTCGGGCTGAAATTTAAGATCGTTACCGATTGTAACGCATTCGCTATGACAATGCGCAAACAAGATACTCCATTAAGGGTATCTCGTTGGGCCTTGTTCTTACAAGATTTCACTTATGAGATCGAGCACCGAAGCGGTAGTAAAATGAGGTACGTGGACGCCCTGATTCGAGTGTCCTGCCTGATGTTGGAAGATTCCTTGCAGCATCGATTACAACAAGCCCAGTTAATGGATCCGTGGGTTAGGGCCGTTATTAAAGTACTTGAGAAAGACGTGTACGAGGATTTCTACTTAAAGCACCGGGTGTTGCACAAGGATCCCATTAAGGAATTAATTGTCGTACCCGCGTCGATGGAGGATGAAATAATTAAGCTCGCCCATAACCAAGGTCACTTTTCGGCGAAAAGAACGCAAGAAGCTGTGGAGAAAACTTTTTATATACCTCAATTGGCCGCGAAGGCGTCCAAGATTACAAAAAGCTGTGTTGATTGTATCATTGCGGAAAGTAAGACGGGAAAGAAGGAGGGTTTATTGGCGCCAATCGGAAAAGAAGATAGGCCACTGGGGACTTACCATATCGACCACCTAGGACCAATGGAAATGACGTCGAAACGATACAACTATATTTTTGTCGTGGTAGACGCATTTTCGAAATTTGTGTGGCTTTACGCATCAAAGAGTACGGGCGCCGAGAGTGTGATAAATCAATTGAATTGGCAGGCAGCGACGTTCGGAAACCCTAAACGAATCATATCCGATCGTGGTTCGGCGTTCACCTCTAATGCCTTCAAGGAATATTGTCAGGAGGAGAGGATACAACATCTTCTAATATCTACTGGGGTCCCTCGAGGAAACGGGCAAGTGGAGCGCATCCATAAAATAATCGTACCAATGTTAACTAAGTTGTGTGCTGGTGATCCCAGCCAATGGTATAAGCACCTCGAGAGAGTCCAGAAGACTCTCAATAGTACAGCGCCCCGTAGCACCAAAGTGTCACCCTTCAAGTTGTTAACTGGAGTCGAGATGAGGGTTAACCCTATGCCCGAATTAGAGCAGCTTTTGGAAGACGCGGCGATTGCACATTTAGATGCTGAGCGCGAATGCCTACGAAAAGCAGCACAGGAGAATATCAGTAGAATTCAAGAAGAAAATCGACGATCTTTTGATAAAAACAGGAAAGAAGTAGTGAAATATAAAGTTGACGAGTTGGTGGCCATCAAAAGGACGCAATTTGGCGCTGGGATGAAATTGAGACCCAAGTTCCTGGGCCCCTACAAGATAAGGAAGGTTCTGGCGCACGGCAGGTACGAGGTGCGGAAGGTGGGAGATCATGAAGGTCCGGGTAGTACGACTACCGTCGCTGAATATATGAAGAAATGGGAGCCTACATCCGAGTCGCCACGAGTGTCATCATTCGAGCCGAATGATGAGTCAGGAGGGCCGAATGTGGGATTGGGTGGCAGCACCAGAAGACAACGGCCTGATATTAGCCAGACTGCAACACTGTTTGACGAACGCGTAGTTAAATTACCGCGGGACTGACCAACCGCTAGGCAGAACAGTTAGTTCGTTTTTGACCGCTGTCGCATAAGCTCGCCTACCTCCTTTTAATTAAAAAGATAAGTGTCATACTTCATGTGTATTTGCTGTACTGTTATTTAAATTAGTGTGTGCTGGACAATAAATTGCATAAATTAAATAAACTTTTATTCATTTGCTCCCACATATATATGGAACAACCGAATGGATTTGTCGCAGGTGATCGAGTTTGCTTACTTAAAAAGAGCTTGTATGGCCTCAAACAAGCTTCAAGGCAGTGGAACAAGCGCATAGTTGAATTTTTATTAAATTTTGGATTTATTCAGTCACGGGTTGATCCTTGTGTTTTTACATACAAAGCCGAGAAAGATATCATGTACTTACTACTCTACGTTGATGACGGGCTCATATCTGGAAATAATAGCAAAATAATGGACAACTTGTTATACGAACTTAACATTGAATTCGAGATAACGTACAACGCACCAGAGTTTTTTGTTGGTCTTCAAATTCAGATAAATAAACACACTCGAATGTTGAAGTTACATCAAAAGGTTTATACGGAAAAGGTATTGGATCGTTTCAATCACTTGGAATGTTGCCCCGTATCGACACCAGCTGAGGTTGGAAGATATTTTTCGAAAGATGACGGAACTGAACCCAATCCTAAGATACCATATCGCGAAGCAATTGGTTCACTGATGTACTTAATGGTCAGCACCAGACCAGACATTGCCTACAGCGTTGGTGTGTTAAGCAGATATCTTGAGAAACCTTCTGAAGCACATTGACAAGGCGTAAAAAGAATCTTAAAATATTTGAAAGGTACAGTAGATCATGGCATATGTTTTAATTTGTATTCTGAGCATTTGCAGTTGGTGATGTACTCTGACGCTGATTGGGGTGGCGACTTGGATACTAGGCGAAGTATTTCTGGTTGGACTGCTTTTCTTAATGGTGGTCCAATTGCATGGACCTCACGGAAACAAACCATCACTGCTACGTCAACTACTGAGGCTGAATTTGTTTCACTGTGTGCAGCGGCAAAAGCATCGAAATGGCTCAGGGAGCTTATGCGTGAGTGCGGCCATAAGCAGCAAGCGGCTACAACACTTTATTCAGACAACCAGCGTGCTATCACATTGGTCAAGAGTCCCATGTCAGCTAAACGAACGAAACACATTGACATTCAATATTTTTACACTTGCGACATGCAATCGCAGGGAGAAATCGACGTTCAGTATATGGAAACAAATGAACAACTAGCCGACATATTTACCTTAGTGCCTTGCAAAGAAAAATTTCCGCATCTTGTTGATAACTTTGTTCAAACCTAAGTGAAATTTACATTATAAAAATGAGAGGGAGTGTTGAGATTTACATTTTTGCATTAAATTACACCTAACATATGGCAATACTATTGGTCTAGTTTAGATATGTCAAAAGAAATATAGTTTTTCAAACATGGCGGATTTCCGTTTTTCCTTTTCCTCTCGCTCTCTCTCAAAATATTTCGATAAAGGTGAACACGTTTCTTCTCAACCTTTTGTATATTTTTTTTTACATCTTATAATCAAATTATATTGAAGCTTGGATTACATTAAATAAATCTTTGTCATCATTAATTATTATTAATTGATTGTATTGCATTCTGTTCGTGCGATCCTGAAAAAGGCTAAGTATTCAACAGTCGATATAACGACTCCTGCGCCATCTAACGGGGAAAAATATAAAAATTGTTGGTATGACCTATCCAAGGAATAAACTGTCAAAATTTGGTAAAAATCTGTTGAGTAGTGTTTGAGCCAATTCGTCACAAAAAAACCCCCTACATTTTTATATATATAGATATTGATCATATAATATCAATAAACAAAGTTTAGTAAAAAATTGGATCAAAAACACCAAAAAAATACGGAAATATGATGTTTTTTTAATTTAATACTCAATAAGTTTTGAAAAAGTAACTTTACAAAAAAAAAAGTTGTTATCCTTTTTTGTAGCCCACTCAATTTCCTTTAAGAATCTGTATATATGAGGTAAAGTCTGTAAAATCTAAACTAGCGATGATAGATCTCTAGAATTTAATTTAAAAATCTGAAAAAATTACAGTAATTTTTTTTCAAAAAGAAAATCAATATAATTTTTGAAAAAAAACGAAATTTTGAATTTTTGGCCCAGTCTAATGTATATGTGTATAATAATCTTTTTTAAATGCTTTCATTACGCTACTCCTGACTGGCGCTATAAAATAATTTTGTAAATAGTTGTGCTAGGAAAATATTAAAAATAAAAAAATTAAAAACCATCCCAAACATTTTGTTTGCTTCTACTACTCCATCGTAAGGGAGTTGCGTATTTTGACAATTTTCTATGTCCCGGACTACGTATCGATCGTTACCGAGCATTTTGAAAACTACGTAAGACCCCTTATACTTTGGCACGAAGTTCTTGTTCGTCCCCACTGTAGTGTCTACGCTTCTAATAACAACGAAATCACCAACTTCATACCTTTTGGGTTCTTTACTGTGTTTTGATAAATAGTTTTTTTTGGCATTCCTGTAAGTTTTGGATGGATTTACTGGATTCAGATCTAATCTCGCCCATGCAAATTCCGCTCTCTACCCGAGATTAGCTTCACTGAAAAGTATTCTGAAAATTCGTCTATACACAGAGCGAAAACCACCTAATAAAATAGAACAAAAGTAAGAAGATATCTCTATAGTTTTTCTATAAGAGGATGGGCTTCATATATTTATAGAGAAAATCTTATTAATGTTTTAAAAGAGATATCACATATTATTGTTGAGAAAATCTTATTAATGTTTTCAAAGAGAAATCACATAATATTAAGGAGATTTTCTTTTTAATATTTCAAATAAAAAAAAAGTGAACAGCTCAGCCCAGATGTCTAGTCTAATCTACATTACCATGCCATCGTATATGGTTTAAGTGGAATTAAGTAGTTTCTTAACCCCGTTCCAAATTCCCAAAATAAAGAAAAGAATCGAAGCGTTTAGAGTATGGATTGCTTTATTAGTTTGTCAACTGCACAAGTAGAAGTGATTTAAGTTTTCTTGCCAGCATCTGCCATAGGCGCGGTAATCGATTTACAAAACCTGTTTAGACAGTTACCTTAGATGAATTTAGTAACAACAATTGCAATATGCAGAAGGCAGATCAAGAGGAATACAAAATTTGCAAATATGTGACTATTATTTTATAAATCGTATGACTCTACTGTTATACATTTAAGCGCTATCCCTGTAGGAACAAATAAATAGCATCCCTGTAGGAGCAAATGAAAAGCATCCCTATAGGAATATTTTAAAAGCATTGAAATATTTAAACATGTTGCAATTTCATTATTTTATTGATTGCTGCTGCGAACACACTCCCCCCTTTGGAAGGTGTAGGCTTTCAACTATATCGGTCTCAACTGGAAGCACAGCAATCTTCGTTATTGCTCTTTTTACTGGCCCACTTTCTGTCCGAACCATTGCCGCTCTAACATGTCCATCATGGGCGCTGATTGCTCTTTCGACCCGGCCGAGTTTCCATTTTAAGGGCGGTAGGTTGTCTTCCTTTAAAAGTACCATGGCACCTTGCTGTAAATCTGGAGTAGATGTCTTCCATTTAAACCTTTCTTGCAGTAGCGATAAATATGAAGTGCTCCACCTTTGCCAAAATATTTGCTGCATATGACAAATTCGCTGCCATCGGCTCAGGCGGCTCACATCCAAATGTGTGACGTTGGGTTCGTTATTGACTATGAATGGACCACCAATTCAAAAGTGTGCTGGTGTAAGAACATCTAGATCGTCCGGGTTTTCTGTAATTGGACAAAGAGGGCGAGAATTTAGAATGGAAGAAATTTCACATACCAATGTACGAAGCTCATCAAAGGTTAAAATGGAAGTGCCAACGGTGCGATAGAAATGAAGTTTTGCTGACTTCACAGCGGACTCCCACAAACCACCAAAATGTGGTGAGCGAGGTGGTATGAATTTCCAATCTATTTGATTCTCGGTGAAAACCTCAGCTACGGTCTTAATGTGGTCCTCGTTCAGAAATAATCTTCGCAGGTCTTCTAGTTCGTTTTTTGCACCAACAAAATTTGTAGCGTTGTCGGACCAAATTGTTCTTGGTTTGCCTCTAACACTGATGAAACGCTTAAGCGCAGCGATGAAGGATTGAGTTGATAGATCGTGTACTACTTCAAGGTGTGTAGCCTTTGTTGCGAAGCAGACAAAGATACATATGTAGCACTTGGCAGGCTGGCGATTTCGCACATAGTTTTTATAATGGAATGGTCCACAATAGTCGATGCCTGTTGTATAAAATGTTCTCGATGGTTTCACGCGATCTTCTGGCAGGTTTCCCATGATTTGCTGCTGGATGATGGGTTTGAGACGGTAGCACCTTAAGCATTTGTTAACAACCTTGGCAACTGTTTTGCGTCCGCCAATAGGCCAGAATTGTTGGCGAATTGCTGCTAATAAGCTCTGAGGTCCAGCGTGTAGCAGTTTGTAATGAAAATATTCTATAATTGCATTAGTAACAGGATGATGCTTGGGTAACACGAGCGGATGTTTGGCCTCAAAGTCTAGATTTGAGTTGTGAAGACGGCCTCCAACGCGTAGTGCGCCAAAATCATCAATAAATGGATTGAGCGATAGCAAATTGCTAGACGAAGGCAACTTCTTATTTTCGCTGAGAGCTTTATATTCTGAAGCAAAGTGCACTTGCTGAATATGCCTAACCAGCAACCGGGTACCAGCGTTTATGTCATCGATGTTCTGAAATGAATGAATTTATAAATATAAGCAAATACTCGTTTTAGTTTCCCAAATGACTTTTTAAATTTGCAGCCCAAGGTTTCATCAACTTTAGTAGTAGAAACTAAGGTACAACGTCTTCTTTCTGGAAGGTTAGACAAAAATTCCTTATTTCCGGGCCATAGTAGGGAATCTAGTTGAAGAAATGGAGGACCATTTGCCCAAAGGTCGTTGAGTAACAGCTACTTTGGAGTACAGCCACGAGAAAGAATATCTGCCGGATTCAAGTCCGTGGGAACATGATGCCATGTCATTACCGATGTTAGCGATTGTATTTGTGCTACTCTGTTTGCTACAAAAATGTTAAAGTTACCAGGTGGAGACTGAAGCCAGGATAATACAATCATAATAATACAATCATTGAAATATTTGAAACTAGCTCTGCTAGCAGCAGAACGGCTGAGAGTTCGAGCTTGGGAATTGTCAGGGACTTTAAAGGTGATACTCTGGATTTCGAGCACAAGAGCTGTGTTTTAATGTCGCCTTGACATTCAACGCGAGTGTAGATACAAGCACCGTAGGCGGATAAGCTGGCATCACAAAATGCATGCATTTGTAGGCGAGCCTTAGGTGCGAGGACGTATCGTGGGAAATGCAGGCTACTAACGGTCGGTATTTGACTACACAATGTCATCCACGTAGTGTGCAACGACTGCGGCAAGCTTTCGTCCCATGTTAGCTTTTCTTTCCACAGGGCTTGCATGAAAATCTTTAACTTCGTGATGACTGGTGAAATTAATCCATGAGGATCGTAAAAACGCGCTATCACAGCAAGAATTGATCGCTTTGTAGCTTTACCGGAGCTGATGATTGGAGTGAAGCTAAACAGAAAATTGTCTGATGTCGGATCCCATACTAGGCCGAGTGCCTTTGTTACGTCAGTTCCATCATGAAATTTTAAAAGTTGCTCGCAGTCTATTTTGTCTTCATCTTGAAGGACACAAGCTTCATTCGAACACCATTTCCGAATTGGAAAGTTACCTCGCCGGAGCAATTGCTTTACTTCCTGTTTTATTTGAATAACCTCCTCGATCGTTTCACCACCCGATATCAAATCATCCACGTAAAAATCTCGTCGAATTACTTTAGCCCCAATGGGGTACGATTCCTCTTCGTCATACGTGAGTTGGTGCATGGCTCGAATAGCCAAAAATGCAGCTGGCCTTGTTCCGTATGTGACAGTGTCCAACTTATAAATGTCGATTTCTTTCGAGGGATCGTCTCGCCAAAGTATACACTGCAACTGGTTGTCAGGACTGCCGACTTTAACACAACGATACATCTTGCATATATCGCCGCACAATGCAACCTTGAAAAACCTAAAACGAAGAAGTGTGTTAAAAAGGGTGGGTTGAATGGTTGGCCCTGGCAACAACAAGTCGTTCAAGGAGCTCCCTGAGCTAGTTTTGGCGGAACCATCAAAGAATACACGAAGTTTTGTTGTTGTACTATCCTGTTTGTGAACGCAATGGTGTGGTAGGAAATAGGTTGGTCTCTCTGCTTTTAGTGTTGCCAATGACATGTGTCCTAGATCTTTATACTCCTGCATAAAAGCAGCATATGAGCGCTTTGTGGGTTCATCCTTCTCGAGTTTTCTCTCCAAAGCCTTAAATCGACGTAAAGCAAATTCATACGACTCTCCAAGGGTATCAAAATTAGACTTTGGTGGCAACCTTACTGAGTAGGCTCCTGATGGAAGGCGAAGAAAATTTTCAATGAAGTGTTGCTCACAAAATGCCTCATCAGCCTTAACTGGAGTGGAGGTGAAACAATTTTCTACTTCCCAAAAGCGTTAGACGATGTTTTCTAGAGCAGCATTACTGTCTTCCTGGGGTGTTGAATTTCGGAAGGCCGAAAGAGTTGTTAATCGATTATTAACGTGTGATATGCCTCCAGAAACCACCCAGCCCAATTTCGTTTTTTGTAGTGTTGGAAGATTTGCAGCAATCCTAACTTGGCCGACGCAAATTAGGTCATAGAAAAGCTCGGCACCAATTAAAAGGTCAACACGCCTTGCCTTGAAAAACGAAGGGTCAGCTAAAGTGATGTTGTTGGGTATGTTCCAACCCTCAATACTAATATCAAAGTTCGGTTGATAGTCGGTTATGCTTGGGGTGACTAAAGCTTCAAATGAAGCTGAAAATTGGCCATGTTGTGCTTGGGTAAAGATATCGACACATTTGTTAGCAACTATACTTGCCTCTCCTATACCAGACACAGAAACTGGAGAATAGCGAGAACGAAGTTGAAGTTGATTTGCTAGACGTGTTGTAACGAAGTTTAGTTGCGACGCAGAATCTAAAATTGCTCGACAAGGGATTAGCGTACCAGAGCGATTTTTCACCAAAACAATAGCCGTTGCTAATAGCACACAATTGCTAGACGGTAGCTTCGGAGAGAGGCTTGCGGCTAGGGACGTAACTAATGTTGATTGTGGCAGAGCCGCTTGGTTGGTTGTGTTTGGTGTAGCTGATACTGCCATAGGTCCGTTTTCCTGATTGCTATTTAAGTGCAATAATGAATTATGCTTTGCTTGGCAATGTCTGCAGTTACCCGACTTGCATTGTTTTACACTGTGCCCTTTACGGAGGCAATTTATGCACAGGTGCAGTTTTTTTGCTTCTATAAAACGCAATTTCGGGGAAAGATTTAAGAATTTAATGCAGCCAGAAATGAAATGATCTCTTGAATCGCAAAAGTTGCAAATTGATGTAGATTTGACACTAGTTGCAGTAACAAGTGCGCTTGCTTTGGATTTGGGTTGAGGTAAATTTTTTCCCACCTGCTTGCTAGGTGCTTGAATGACCGTTGCATTTTCCAAATTTTCCGCCATGCGACATCGCTTTTCCAAGAACGTAGACATCTAGAACCACGTCGGCATCTTTTGTGTGGACAGATTCTGCTCCCATTTTTCATGCGTATGTGGTGGTAGCTTGCTGGTGATGATATAAATGAGTAGACCATTGTAGATTTCATCGTTAGTTGCCAATGTTTGTAAGGCTCGAAGATGCGAGTTTACTTCATCACTCAATTTTCGCAGTCCACCTGGTTTGCCCATCTCTACACATTGTGGCCCGAATATAGCTTTTATGTGTGCCTGAAAGAGAAGCAATTTATTATCGAATCGCGATTTCAACAAATCTAGCGCCTTATCATAATTCCCTTCACTAGGCTCAAGTGAGCGAACAGTGTCTAAGGCTGCTCCTTCAAGACTTGTGATTAAATACTGCATTTTTTCCAATTTGGACATCTCCAGATCGTTGTCGATTGCTGAAGAAAAGATGCTGAAAAATGATGGCCAATCAAGATATGCGCCACTAAAAACAGGAATTTTCAGCTCAGGTAGTCTGGATCGGCGTTGCCCACAAGGAGTTGAAGTGTGATCCCAGGAGGGCTGTCGCATAGTCGATGAGTGAGCATGGCTTGCCTTGCGTGTGGAATTCAAGCTACGACTCAATTTTGCCTCAACTTCCAGGTACGTTTTTAAAAAGTTTTCGTCGGCATCGGAGTCGAATTCTCTCTTGTCCATACGTTTAAGTGTTGAGCGTGCCTTCTCGAAGTTTGCCTGCACTCGCTCTGCATATTTGAGCCGCGCAGACAGATTTGCTTCATCTAACTGCTTCAGCTGCTCGATAGTAAGAAAGTTGTTGAGTGCTTCTAACTGAAGTTGAAAAGATGTACTTTCTTTTTTGTAAAATGAAATTTCGTTTTCTAAGATGGCTCTTTCGTCGGCGGATTTCCCCTTCTTTGGCTTTGTCATTTTTAGAATCTAATTGCTGTTCCCTAACGAGAATTACGAAGTTACTTAAAGACTCCAACTAATATGATACGAAAAAGCGATAAATTGTATATTTTCTCCAAATTGTAATTACGTCGAGGGTCACCAATGGTTAAGTGGAATTAAGTAGTTTCTTAACCCCGTTCCAAATTCCCAAAATAAAGAAAAGAATCGAAGCGTTTAGAGTATGGATTGCTTTATTAGTTTGTCAACTGCACAAGTAGAAGTGATTTAAGTTTTCTTGCCAGCATCTGCCATAGGCGCGGTAATCGATTTACAAAACCTGTTTAGACAGTTACCTTAGATGAATTTAGTAACAACAATTGCAATATGCAGAAGGCAGATCAAGAGGAATACAAAATTTGCAAATATGTGACTATTATTTTATAAATCGTATGAATCTACTGTTATACATTTAAGCGCTATCCCTGTAGGAACAAATAAATAGCATCCCTGTAGGAGCAAATGAAAAGCATCCCTATAGGAATATTTTAAAAGCATTGAAATATTTAAACATGTTGCAGTTTCATTATTTTATTGATTGCTGCTGCGAACAGTATACTTATCTTGCCAACTTCTAATTACCCCTTTGTTATTTTTGCCTCACCACATGTGCACTTGCCATATAGCCTACACCGCGAATCGAACTAAGAATTATTAACTGCTGAACGGAGATCTCTACCATGATGCTATCGTGTACTTGTGGTTGGTACCGTCGAATTACACATTTGAAGAAGGTATACTTTTAAATAAAATTAAAAAGATTTACCTCCCAAGACTAAGAAGTTTTCTATTTATTGTAAGAAAGTATACTTTTTAATAAAATTAAAAAGATTTACCTCCCAAAAATAAGAAGATATCTCTATGGAAATGTATTCTAAAAATAGACTAAGAAGTTTTCTATTTATTGTAAGAAGGTATACTTTTTAATAAAGTTAAACGGATTTACTTCCCAAAAATAAGAAGAAATCTCTATGAAAACGTCTTCTAAAAATAGACTAAGAAGTTTTCTATTTATTGTAAGAAGGTATAATTTTTAATAAAATTAAAAATATTTACCTCTCAAAATTAAGAAGAAATCTCTATGGAAATATCTTCGTCTCTGACTTCTGTCCTGTTTTTGTGCCTCGAAGCTGTTCAAAGAGACAATCTTCTTATTTTTATGAGGATTTTTTTGGCTCTCTGCAGATTCTCCCCTTTGCTCTACCCCAAATAAGAGCATGTGGGGGAATTATTTATTGAGTTATGGTTGGAGTTGTGCTCCGCTAGTAGAAGCCGGCTCGACCAATCAGAGTGGTCGTTGGGTTCTGTGAGCTTCCCTAACATATTTTTGATTACCCTGTTAACTCTATCAACCTGCCCATTAGCCTGTGGTGACGCAACTGATACCTTTACATGCGCTATGTTACGCTTGAGCAAAAATTCGCCGAACTCTACCGCGATCTGAGGTGATTCGCCTCCGTCGGCTGTAATAACTAAAATACTTATCTAGGGCGCAGGTAACCTCCCGAGTACTGGTATAGTTTGTCGGGTATAGCTTCACAAACTTCGTCAAAGAATCTACCACCACTAATAAATATTTCCTCTTAGAACGTAGAGCAGGCAGAGGACCGAAATGGTCGATATGAAGGACGGCAGTGGCTCCTATTATATAAAGGAATTTCCCTTGACGTCAGCGGGGTGGCATACATAACGCATTTGAGGCAATTTCCTATAAACCGAGTAATTTTCTATCGCAGATTGGTGATCCAATAAAGTATCATAACCCTCGTTAGGGTGGATACCTTCCCGCGGTACGAGGGCTTAAGTCGATAGCCACAGGGCTACGCTGCCCTTGTGATCATAGCGCCGCCCGGTCCTACATCACGAAAGAAGCCAAGCCTCTCTGGCGCGACGACTAAGAACTTCCCCCGCCCAATCCAGGGTGTTATGCGACCACGTGTCCATTGGACGTTTGCAGCCGGGAGGCAAATCGTGGCTGTAATCGAACGGAGCCCCTCTGATACCGAGCAGCCTCAGAGAGTAACTATGGCCTTACCGCGGCATGGGGTTCTGCCGCGGCGGACGACACATTCCCCTTACTCTTCCCTTGACTCTAAGCTGGCCTTGCCCGGCGAGGGGTCGTCCGAACAAGATGAAAAATAGTAATAAAAACCCTAAAACTAAAGATACAACTATGTATACTGCATAGCAGAGGAGGAAAATGCTGGAGCAAGCGAGAACGCAATGTCGGAGGACAAATTCCATTTCATTATCAGCCGAGAGATCGACAGCGATGGCAACTACGGGTCGATTGGCTCTGGATAATAAAGGGGCAATCCCCAAAGTAAGTACCGGTACAAACACAGTGAAGCCAACAACGGCTGATGCTAAGCCTCCAGTAAGTGCCGGTACCGAAACCAAGTCTTTAAAGTCTGTGGCAGTGGTCTCACGACCTGGCGCCAGAGATCCAAATAAGGGAACGACCGCGATGGCAACTCCGGGTCGAAATTCACAAATTCAAAAGACATCTCCCAGGATTCTGAAGAAATATGAGGGTATTTCACAAGAGACGCTATCGCCGAATGCCAGAAAGACGGTGGAGATGGCTGAAGCTCTCTTACCGAACTTCCAAAGCAATTATGTGCTAATGGAAATCCCTCCAAACGCCAGAGATCGGACGTGGATTTAAAACCTCACCCGAAGCGGCAGCAGAACACCCCCGTAGTGGGTAAACTTAGCTTTGCTGAAGTGACCAAGGACAGGATCCTCATAGGCGTCATTGACCGAGGTAACGAAAGCTGGGCCATCCCTAGGGACCAGGGGCGGTACGTCCGGTAATGCCTTCACATTATGGATGAGTCTCCGGGTGCCACGCTGATGGGTTCTGATCCGGGATGGCACCAGGGCCGAATCAAGGTATTCGCTTGCGAGGATGCAAAAACTGTTGCAATGTACAAGGCAGCAGCTGCAAGACTGGGTGAGATCGACCAGGGGGCAAGAATCAAGGTTGTCGACTGGTAGGACATCCCGGCTTGGCCAAGGGCAAGAGCATGGATTCCTGCCATCCCTGCTGAACCTGAGAGAATTCTCAGGATGCTGTGGATCATGAACCCGTCTCTCCTGACGCAGGACTGGAGTGTCAATCTGGTTGAGGATGCGGCAGGTCCTGATAGGCAAGTGGTCTTCACCTTGAATAAGGAGGCACTCGAGTTAGTAGGGCTTCCGCCACGCCAAATCGTGGCCTGAACAAATCGTCGTTGAAAGATAAGCCTCCAGACGAGGTGGAACTCGACGATACGGCGGTGACAGGGAAGTCTGAGCGCTCTCATGTTGGTGGTGATTCATACAAACCTGCACAAATCTGAAGCAGCAGACGACGTAGATGTGGTCCTCATCCAAGAACCTTGGGTCAACAGCTCAAGGATTTGCGGTTTGGGGAATAAGGGGTTTAAGCTCATCCAAGCCAGCGAGGGGGGCAGGGTTAGAGCCTGTAATTTGGTTAAGTCTGAGCTGAACGCCTTTCTCATGCGCAACTATACCAATGGTGACGTTAGAGCTGCCAGTTTAACAGTCGACAGTACCAGCCTGATGATGGCGTCGGTCTATATGCCCTACGACGCCGAAGAACCTCCTCCACAGAGGGAGGTAAAAGACCTGGTGGCAAATTTTTCCATGGGTCATCTTATTATCGGAGCTGACACTAATGCTCCTCAATGCTAGAGGAGAGTCGTTGTTTGACTATTTGTTAACAACTAACCTGATAGTTTGCAACGTGTGTAACGAACCTACGTTTATTACTAAAACCCGTAGGGAGGTCATAGATCTCACTATTTGCAGCGAAGGCGCCTATGAGTGGGTCTGAAAATGGCGTGTTCTCGATGAACATTCATTCTCCGACCACCGGTACATAGAATTAGTTCTAGACTTTTCTGTTGAGAAGTCGGTTATGAAACGCAACCCACGTAACACTAACTGGCAGCTACACAATGAAACACAATCTAGGGACCTACCAGCACTGCCCCCACAAGTCCATTCATCAGTAGGGGAGTTGGAGGATCTGGTAAGGACCTTTACAACGGCGGTCTCGAATGCCCTAGAGCAGGCTTGCCCAGTGCCAAAAACACGCGGTAAACATAGGCCGCATTGGTGGTCCTACGACCTGGACTCGCTCCGCAAATCATGTAGGACACAATTTAATAAGGCCAAGCGCCTTGGCACGGAGACTCAATGGCTCGAATATAAAATTAAACTTAGGGCCTACAAAAAAGCTCTGAGGCAGGCGAAGAGAGCATCGTGGAGAAATTTCTGCACTGGGGTCGAAAATGTCGACGATACAGCGAGACTTAGACGAGTGCTCTCAAAAACTCAAACAGCCACAAGCTATTTGCGCAAACCTGACGGATCCTGGACCAGCACGGAGGGGGAAACCCTGGAGCTGCTCTTGAATACCTACTGCCAAGGGAACTTGCATGAGGAACCCTTAGCACCTGTATACATACCCATCACGGAGGAAAAGGTTAGGTGGGCGGTTACGAGCTTGGAACCGTTCAAGGCTGCCGGGCCAGATGGGATTATTCCCGCACAACTCATAAATACGCTGGATACATCTGCCAAATGGCTGGTATTTCTCTAGTGTTTATTCTTAAGGCGGGGAAGGCGTCTCATTACGAGCCCAAGGACTCATAACCTTCGAGAGGATAATAAATGACTTCCTCTCCACTACTTTTGATATCAACCTTTTCTGTAGCTATCAGCATGGGAAATATACCGAAACTGCACTTCACAGCCTAGTTTATGTTATTGAAAAATCGTTGTATGAAAAGGAGTACTATATCGTGGCCTTTTTAGATATTGAAGGAGCCTTCAACAACATAAGCGCTGATGCTATAAACACAGCTTTAACACCGCTTTAAAAGTCTGGGCATAAGCAGGTCTCTTATTTGACTTATTGATCAACTACTAAGGGGTAGACGAATAGTTTCATCACTGGGCTCGGTTGACTTATCACGCTATGTCACAAGGGGAACGCTTCAGGGTGGTGTTCTCTCCCCGCTTCTATGGAACCTCACTGTCAACTGGGGGCGGGAAGGTAGTGGCATATACAGACGACTTAGCTATTGTATATAGGGGAAAATTGACACAAACCCTGTGCGACTTGATGCAAGTAGCACTGCGGGAGGTTTCATCATGGTGATCGCGGTGCGGACTGAGCATCAACCCGGGAAAAGTAGAACTGGTCCTTTTTACAAACCGCTATAAGATACCACCGTTAATACTGCCAAAACTTAATGAAGTGCGCCTGAACTTGGCTTGTCAGCCAAGTTCTTAAGCACAGTTCTGGATAGGAAACTAACCTGGAAGGAGAATGTTCTTCAGCGCCAGAAGAAAGCGTGTATTGCACTCTACCCGTGCAAAAGAGCCATTGGAAAAAAATGGGGGCCCAGTTCCAAAATATGCAAATGGATCTACACTGCAATCATTCGATCAATCATGCTCTATGGAGTTGTGGTATTGTGGTCTGCGCTGAGCAAACCTTAATCTGTTAGGTAAAGTACACAGATCTTGCATGATCTGTATAAGCGGTGCGTTAAGAATAACGCCCAATGAAGCACTCCATGCCATTCTTGGAAGTTTGCCACTCGATCTGGAAGGGCACCGGGTAGCAGCAGCATCGGCTCTGCGTCTAAGGGAAACGTCCGTCTGGGGCGCAAGCACTACTGGACACGCTGATCACAGATCGTTGTGCGACCACAACAGTCTGAGATAGGGGTTTTAAAATAAACATTCCCAGCAGGGAAGAATGGGAGAGCACGGATCGGAGTCCCGCCACTCATGGTGGCACTTCCATTTATACTGATGGCTCGAAGTTAGACGGCAGAGTTGGAGGAGGGGTTTATTCAAAGGATCTGAACCTTGAGCTCTCCTTCAGACTACCTGATCACTGCAGTGTCTTCCAGGCTGAAGTTTCAGCAATCACAACTCCATAGAGCATGATTGGATAGGCCAACACACTATCAGACAGGATATTTTTTATTTTCAGCGACAGCCAAGCGGCCATCAAATCCCTTGGCTCTTACTCGTTCAACTCTGAACTGACGCTCAGCTGTCGTCGATCTCTACAAGAGATGGCCCAACAGAACCGCGTGAACCTCACATGGGTCATAGGGACATTGAGGGAAATTGTAGGGCAGACGAACTTGCGAGGCAGGGCACGACCAAGTAGGTTCTTTGGGATAAAGAGCGCTTAGGTATGCCGTTTGCCACATGCAAGCTAATGCTGAAAGAGTACACACTCCGCCAAGCCAACGAAAGATGGCTGTAATCTCCAGGATGCCGGATATCCAAAGAAACCTGGCCGTAATGGGATCATATAAGATCAAGACAAATTTATGCCCTAACGAGAAGAGAAAAAAGTTATGTCATTATGAGAAGACGTGTTAATGTAGTGCCGCGGAAATTCGTGCTTTTAAATCGTAATTCCCGATCTATTAAAGCCAAATATCATAAACAATTCTCAACAAGAACTTGTGCAAACGCCCGCAATTGCAATTAACCATCGTTTTGTTCATCGCGCATTAATTTTAATAAAAAAAAGAACGAAAACTAAAAATGACACCACAAAAAAAAATCTGCACAAAAATCAACACAAGAACAACACCTAGTGTTGGAAGTCAGCAGTCCGACAGCGATGAGTTTGCTAAACAGAATTGAATAGCAAGTGGAAGATGCCATGAACAGTATTCTCATGAAACTAAAAGAGAGCGAAGACCGTCTGATGCTTAAAATTTCTGATGTTTCTGCTGAGCTAAAAACTATGAAAATGGACATAAAGAAATTGGATGACCGAGTCAGCGAACATGAGAAATGTAACTGTGAAAATGGCAAGAAAACTGAAAACGTTGTTGTAGTTGTTGTTAACAATGCATTGCCCTGTCTAGAGTGTATGATCATTCTGAAGATCTTCATCAAGCTCTTCTAAGGGGAGTCCAAGGAAACGTGCAGTTTCAACAGGGTTTGTCCAGAGGGACAGGGGGGTTAGAAGAGTAGGTTCTGATGAACAATTGAAGAGATGTAGAGTATCATGGGGGGTCCTACCTCATGCAGGGCATGTATTTAAGATTGTATCATTAAGTCTGGATAAGTAGGAGTTTAACCTTACACTATATCCAGACCTAAGCTGTGCCAAGGTCACTCTTGTCTCCGTTGGTAAGGTGCCGGTTAGAGCCCGCTTATGATTCTGCAGATCAAACGGCAAGGTAATATGATGCCGGATCTCATCATAATGCTTACGGAGATGTCTCCTTATGTCTCTCGGGGGCGGATCTATGTCCAAAAGATGACGGTTTGGATGTGCTGGCTTGTGGCAGTTCAGAAGGAATTGCCTGCTCAGCATTTCCGCATGCTCCTTTACATTGAGCAGTTTTGCCTCCTGATGGAGGTGAGACTCGGAAGACATGAGGAGACATCCCGTAGCAGTTCTGATGGCAGTATTTTGGCAGACTTCTAACTTCATCGAGTTGGTGTTATGTACATTAGGCGACCATATGGGTGCAGCATAGTCAAAGACTGGTCGGCCAATGGCCTTATATGTAGTCAGCAACGTTTCTTTGTCTTTTCCCCAAGTACTGCCGGCAAGTGACTTGAGGATCTTGTTGCGACCACGTACCTTTGAGACCATTGCAGACACGTGACCAGCAAATGAGAAAGTATTATCCAGTGTCATCCCGAATAACTTTGGCTGGCTGACAGTTGGTAGCTTAGTGCCATCAACGAAAATGTCTAATTCATTTCTCACCTGGTGCGTCCATGTCGTAAAAAGCGTCGCCGTTGATTTACTCGTAGATATTGTCAGATCTCGCTCAGTGAAAAACCTGGAAAAACTGAAAACGTCGAAGCTCTTGGTAAACAAGTGGATGAGCTTGAAAATGCGTTGGTGTCGACAGATGTGATTGTGTTTGGCGTACCACATAAAATGACGAGAACCTAACAGCGATTTTCTCCCCTTCGCTCAGCTTTTCGTACGCGCAAAAACGAAGCTACCAATAATCACTCTCCTATTATTTTCAAATTGAATTCTGCCTATGATCGCCACTGCTATTTAAATAAATTAGCAGAGTATTTAAAACTGGGAGGAAAGAGCTTGTTCTCCGCTATGTTGGTATGATGGATGATGGGAAGGAGTTTGTACATGAATGCATGACAAAAAAGAACAGAAACCTTATGAATCACGCATCAAAGTTAAAAAAAATAAAAGCGCCTGGTGAGTGCATTTTCAATACATGGGCACGTTTATGTGAGAAAACGTCAAAATTCTGAAGCGGTTAGAGTATATGATACAACAACTATTGATTGCATTGCAGGTGCTATATGAGTAAACATTTAGTGTTGTTAATATTACTCTCCTATTATTTTCAAATTGAATTCTGCCTATGATCGCCACTGCTATTTAAATAAATTAGCAGAGTATTTAAAACTGGGAGGAAAGAGCTTGTTCTCCGCGATGTTGGTATGATGGATGATGGGAAGGTGTTTGTGCATGAATGCATGACAAAAAAGAACAGAAACCTTATGCATCACGCATCAAAGTTAAAAAAAAAAAAATCGCCTGGTGAGTGCATTTTCAATACATGGGCACGTTTATGTGAGAAAACGTGAAAATTCTGAAGCGGTTAGAGTATATGATACAACAACTATTGATTGCATTGCAGCTGCTACATGAGTAAACATTTAGTGTTGGTAATATTATTAAACTTATGTACTTTTTGAAGAGAAACCATTATTATACCCTCCCTTCTTCTATTATTCTTTTAATCTCTTTGCTTAATCTATTATTCTTTTAATCTCTTTGCTTAATCTACAGTTTCCCTTTAAAACTACCACCTT
This sequence comes from Campiglossa producta, assembly GCA_964058755.1. Taxonomy (NCBI): domain Eukaryota; kingdom Metazoa; phylum Arthropoda; class Insecta; order Diptera; family Tephritidae; genus Campiglossa; species Campiglossa producta. The sequence continues at coordinate 42,992,617 of CAXKVI010000004.1, forward strand.
ACAAGCATCTCTTATCAAAGAAGATCTTAGGGTGGCACTTAAATTGGTGTGTGATTACCACCGGTGTTTTAACATTTGCCACTTTATTGGTCGGAGTTTAACAGTGACCAAACTCGACTATTTGAGTCATATATTTAATAAAACGGAAATTGATGTGGTTTGTGTAACTGAGACCTGGTTTAAAGCAGATATCTCGAATTCATTGTATTCTCTTCGTGATTTTTCCCTTTTGAGAAATGACAGGTCTACTGGATGCAGAGGCGGGGTATAGCGATTTATTTCAAACCTAAGTTAAAGTGTAAAGTCTTACATAAGTCGATTGGTACTGATGTTGTTGAATGTATGTTTGCAGAATTGAGCGATAACACTTATAAGTGTATAGTTCCTTGCATACATATATAACCGGCATAAATCTAATGACCTGTCATCAGTCTTTGCAAAAATTAATGAAATTTGTGTTAATTATGTTCACATCGTTTTATGTGGAGATTTTAACATTGATATTTTAACTGATGATAATAGATCTAAATGTCTGAAAAATAGCTTAAATAGCATATCAAAATAAACCATCCATGTTAGATATTTTCGGTGTCGGTGATGTTGGCAAAGTAAACCACATTGATCAATTCCCACTAGCAGGTGTGTCAGATCACGAATTAATATTTTTGTGTTACAATCAAAACGTATTCAAATTTGACGTTGCTCTCAATCGGAACCAGGGTATAATGTCAAACAGAAAAATATTTTAACCCAGTTGAAAATTTTTTTTTCCGTTTATAAACTTTTAGGAAAAAATTTGTAAATTAACTTTTGTTTTAAATTTTCAATATTTATATTTTACCTTTAATTCAAATAAGCAATACGAAAGAATATTCGGTAGCAAATTTAGAAGTATTTTATTGGTACTGAAAAAAACTTCGGTGCCAGTGAAGAACGGTTGGAATTCAATTGTTTTGTAAGCTAAGGTAAGAAAACTGTAACCAAACATTTTTTACAAAAATCGCGGATGGTATAAGAGTAAATTATTGCTAATATTAAAGAAGAGAAAATGATACCCAATTTACATGTGGTGCACCATAAAGGATTAATTCCTTTGTTTACATTCGTTTGACATTATAGCCCCTTACAAGAGAAAATATTTAACTGTCAATCACACTTTGTTGAATACATTTTGGTTACAATATTGATTTTAATACGGCGCACCATAAGACAAATTTACTTTTAGCGACTTTAATAATATAAATATGCCTGCCTTAGTAAGTGAAGCAATTTCAATGGATTGGAATCTCTGCTGGTTTTTTCCAAGTGTCGATGAAAAAGTAAGTTATTTTACAACAATGGTTACGACCTTATTCGAAAAATATGTTCCCACTCGATGTATAAAAACTATCGATAGCAGAAAACCGTGATTCACTAAGGTCATTTTAAATCTTATTAAGGACCGGAAAAAAGCATATAAGTACTGGAAGCGTGATCCTACTCGGGAACGGTGGAGCGCATATAAGAATTTACGAAATAAGGTAACGATGAAAATTCGACAAGCTAAATCTTTTTATTTTAAAAACAAATTTAATGATGGTATTTCCTCCAAAAAGTTGTGGTAAAACCTTAAGACAATAGGAGTTGGCGTAAAAGAAAAAGTATTATGTACGATTGACGCAAATAGGGTTGCCAGATTTTTTGTGTCAAAAATCAGTACATGCGTGTTAAAAATCAGTACAAATCAGTACAACACCAGTGAAATCAGTACAAATCAGTACTTCACCTATTAAATCGGTACAAGTAAAGAAATATTCTGTGCAAACAGTTTATTTTTTATTTAACAGGCTTAAAAATATTTATTTAGGTACATATTACTGCGACGTTACTATAGAACTAATTGACATATGTAAATAAAAATAAACTATAAACAAAATAAAAATATGCACATTTCACGTCTAAAAACAGTCTTTTGTAATTTTTTTTTTGCTTGAAGCTAAGAACTTATTTTATTACATATATAAATACATATATAAATGAACACATACATGAATTTATAAACATGTTTACTTTTTATGTAAAAACTAATAAATTTTCGCAATGAACTACAACTTTTGATCTTAATTCAAATACTTGTCACCTTTCTGAACTTGTTGAGTTATTTTTATACCCTGTGCAGTTCCTAAAAAGTCATAAAATTCCTCGCAGGTAAGTTCGTAGTTTGTTTTAACCTGCAATTCGCACTCAACATTTTCCAAGCAAAGTTTATTTCTATCATCTCGCCAAATATTGAACATGAGGCTAAATAAACGCTCCGTTGCAGCGTTCGAATGTGGTATGGAAAATATGAACTCACATATTTTCTCGAAATTTGGGTAGTTACCGCTATTAAGGTATGTCATCCACTTTTCTTCTACGGATTTTTCTTTTACCGAAGGATGGAAACCCTTAAGCATTACAAATTCCTCAAAGAGACAATCATAGTATATATGCTTTATGGAAAAAGCTTCACAAACATCTTTAAAGTTTTGAAATTCTGTATCTGATTCTAAGCGAAAAATATTTAACTTTTCAAATATATTATTATTAAAGTCGAAATGGGTTTGTAGATAGGTCTCAATAGAAAGTAAAAACGCACTAGCCCTTTTCTTAAATAACCTAACGGCTTTCATATCATCGCTCTTCTTGCAAATGCTATCTGCAATTGAGCCGTAGAAAGCTTGCTCTCTTTGCTCATGAATTTTATCGCGCAAAACTTTCATAACGCTGAACAAGTCTATTATAACTAAATTATTGTTTTCTTCCAACTTTTTTATTGCTTGTTGCAATGAATTGCCAATATTTGCTATCAGACCCAAATAGGCTTCAGCAATTTCATTTTCGAAAAATTGGTTAAGAACTGGCGGACAACATTCCAAAGAGGTAAAGTATGACTTGACTGCTTCAAAATTTTTCAAAAGCCTCTCAGTGGCAGGTACTAAAGAAAGCCACCGAGTTGGTACATGCCTTAACAATTCGCACCACTGTAGGTCGCAAAATTCAAATATTGCCTTAAGGCTAGCTGTCCTTTTCGTAGATGAGCTAAAATGATTATAAATTTTCATAACAATAGCCTCCACATCAAATACAAGAGTCTGCAAAGAGTTTTTAATTGAATTGTGAATAACGTGGCATAAGCAGCCCATTCCCAACATTCGAGGATTTTCTTTTTTTAGCTCAACAAATACGCTTTGATTTTTTCCAAAATTAACGCTAGCATTGTCAGCGCAAAAACTTGTTGCATTGAGCAAACTTAAACCACTTTTTTTAAGCTTCAGTTTTAACATATTCGATATATCTTGAGATTTTTCCGACTCTAGCTGAAAGAAGCTTAAAAGTTTTATTTGAAGGCCCTTCTCTTTACTGAAGTACCTTAAAATTATTGGAAAGGTTTTAATGTTACCCTTATTAGACGCGTCTGTAGATACAGAGTATGGATGATTTTTACTTAGGTCATCAATTATTGTCATTACCGAGAACTTCGCCAGCACATTAGAATTAATCTTCGTACATTTAGTTCTCCCACAGGAAAATTCTCGAGCTACAGCGGAATCTGGAAAAAGTGTTGGGAAAAGCTTACTTGAACAATCTGCTGAGTTATAACTGTGGCTATGTATTATTGTATAATAAGTAAAAGCTGCTTCTGCCCTAGCGCTTTTTGAATTCCCCTTTGAATAATACGTGACCGATCTTTGTTTTGAAAAAGATGTTAACTTGCTTTGGTGTTTTGCTGTCTTCATGTGTTTTTTAACATCTGTTATGCCTCCGTTGAGTATGGAAAAATCAGATCCGCAAGCTATGCATTTTGCCTTAAATTCATCTCTGCTCGGCTTGAGCCAGCTAAAATCTTTCATCCAATCATCATTGAACTTGTTCCCTCTTCTATTTAATGTACGAGTATTGACATTCGGCGTTTTTTTTTTTGGCAGCCAGCTTCTAATGAGTCGGTTTTGTGGTTCTGCGTACTGCAAACAGAATCGACGCTCGAAATTCCAGATGACGCCATTAAATCTGAAACCATGAAACTACTGTGAAAATAATATACATATAAGTATCTAAGCAACTAGGTGGTCCTTGTTTAAATATTTACCGACTTATTCCAGCATATAATTTCTTTGAAAGAAGAAAAATTTTACAAATAAAACTTATATTTGTGAAAAAATAACTAACAGCTGTCACTTGCGTTAGAGAGCGTTAACGCTGCATGCCGTCGTGCAATTGCGCTGTTGGCGATGGTGGCGCCATTGACGCAAAACTAAAACACTATTAAACATCACCAAAAAAGACTTGCGCCGCTTTGATTGCAATTTTACGGCATCAATTTTATTTAATTAATTAGTAATTAATACAAATTTTTCCAAAACATGCAAAAATCAGTACTGATTTTGAGTTTACTAAAAATCAGTACACATCAATTTTCAGGGTCAAAAATCAGCAAAGTACTGCCAAAATCAGTACGTCTGGCAACCCTAGACGCAAATGACATGAACTGTTACTTTAGCGGGCTGAATATGCCGCAAGTACACGAGTCGTTGTTTGAAATAACTGAAGACTGAAACGATGTTGTTAGGTGCCTATACGCCATCAAATCAAACGCCGTTGGTGTGGATGGTATTAACCTAAGCTTTTTAAAACTTATCCCGCCTTGTGTGCTATCTTCACTGACGCATATTTTTAATTTTATTCTGGCATCATCGACCTTTCCTAAACAGTGGAAAGTGTCAAATGTCTCCGACCGCAAAGGGAAATGCGTATGACGCCCCAGAAAATTACCGACCAATTAGTATTTTATCATCATTGTCGAAAGTCTTTGAAAAGTACATCAACAATAATAAACTTTTATCGAAGAATCAATCTGGCTTTAGATCTGGACACAGTTCCTCCACAGCCATGCTCAAAGTAACAGAGGATATACGACCTGCCTTTGAAAATAAGATGTTAACAATATTAGCTCTCTTAGAATTTTCGAAAGCTTTCGACATTGTCAACCATAATATTTTGTTGCTTAAACTGCAACATTATTTTGGGTTCGACACAACGTCCATAAAATTGATTAGGTGTTATCTTTCAGATAAGCTACAGCAGACCGTGTGTGGCGATAACATCTCGCAACCGAGCATAGTATCTTCTGGTGTGCCTCAGGGTTCTATCCTAGGCCCCATATTTTTTACTATTTTTATAAACGACATTGTCAGATGTTGCCAAAATACATCTATTCACTTGTATGCCGATGATACTCAGATCTACCTTCCTTTCGCGTCCTATTGGTCTGCGCGAAGATTTAGTGTTCACAATGAATGAGGACCTAAAAGCAATATCAAATTGGGCCAAGGTGAATGGCCTTAGCTTAAATGCAGCAAAAACACAGGTCCTGGAAATATCCTCCAACTCTTATGACATTAATGAATTGCCATCTATAGTATTGAATGAAACCAAAATACCATTTCTTTCGGCTGTGACTACCCTTGGGTTTAAAATGAACTCCCGGCTCACTTGCACAAGCCACATTAATTTCGCTGTCTCGAAAAATTATTATATTCTTAGGAGTTTATAGCTTGGCTCTTATTTTCTTCCAACTAATACAAAAATGAAACTTGACTTGTAAAGGCCCTCGTTGTTCCGCAAATCACTTACTTCGAAGTAGTATATGGTGATCTCGACTTTGAATCCAAAAGGAAATTAAATCTAGCTCTGAACAATGCTGCGAGATTCATATTCTGGAAAAGAAAGTTTGACCACATCTCTATCTTCACAAAAATATTCTTGGAACGAGCTTGGAAAATTATCTTCAAATCAGGAACGTAATTTCTCTTTTTAAAATAATTAAATACCAGAAACCCGGCTACCTTTATGAAAAGCTTAGCTTTCTTGCATCTTGTCGTACTAATAATATTATAGTACCCAGATTTGTATCCTTAACTGGATCTAGATTATTCTTTGCTAGTGCTGTCCGACTTTGGAAGTCATTGCCAATGTCAATTAAACATATTAAATCGGATAGATGCTTTAAGGTGGCAGTTGAAAATCATTTTTGTTAGGGGCTTTTCTTACATTCGCCTCGTCCTTGAGGTTTCTTTCCTCACACAGAAAAATTTCTTACATTTTTAGTTAACATGATTCATGTTAAATCAACATGAACACCTCTTGTACGCAAAACAAAAACAATTTCGGAAAATCAACACGAACATTTTAACATGAAGCGTATGGTTAAAATAACATGAAGTACTTCTGCATAAGAATTACATTAGTGTGTATCCCTTACACTGTATTCGGTTTGTTTTAACATGAACAAGTGTTGTTTTCGAGCATCATCTGTTCCCCATCAAAGCTTGTGAACAGAATTGTTCTCAAAAGAACAGAATTTAAGTCAGTGTGTAGATACCGACTTGATGAAAAGTTGTAGATATTATAAATAATTAATATATTGTGAAATTTATAGTTTCTTAACTTGCGAATAAGTTGTGAAGTTTTGCAAAAAATTTTGGGTAAGTAATTTGTGTTGTTTTTCATATTTTGTAAACGTTTCCTGCTAAAACACGTCCAAAAATGTCGGGGTAGGTTAAAAACAACGCGCACTATACATAAATACCATGGAAACGCTTTAGGATTAGGGATACCGGGTAGAAAAGGCGTCGTTTGATACTTATCCCTACATTAATTGGACGTGTGCTACCAGTTTTACAATCGCTTGGAATATTTAAAGAGCTTTCAATGAAACAATTTTTATTTAATTTTCAGATTGGGGCTTGTTGTTGCTGTTTTCGATGCAGAAGTTGCCAATGATTGCATTAAAATAAGAATAATATTTGTATATGTATGTACATATGTGTACTTTTATTATTTAACATGCTGATCGTGTTAATTTAACATGATGATCGTGTTAATTTAAAATGATAGAGCGTGTTAATTTAACATGATGATAATGTTAATTTAACATGATATATCGTGTTAATTTAACATGATGATCGTGTTAATTTAACATGATAGATCGTGTTGATTTAACAATAAAAACATGTTGAATTAACATGACAGATCGTGTTAATAAATTATACAAGCATTATATTCTTTCATACCTGAAAATATGTATGTTAAAGGTTTTCGATAAATGAATTAACTAAATAAAAATGATTAAAAAAATCAAAAACAAGGTTTTTTATTTTAAGGGTTAATTTAACAATAAAAACCTGTCAATTTCACATGATAGATCGTGTAAATTTAACAGGACGAAAGTGTTATTTCAACATAGTATAGTGTTAATTTAACATGTCTGATCGTGTTGATTTAACAAGAAAAATAATGTTGTATCAACAGGAAATCATGTTGATTCAAACATTTGTGATCATGTTAAATTCACACTGTTCCTTCATGTTGATTTAACATGTAGGAACAGTGAAACAATAGCTTCATGTTAGAACAACATGAGCGATAGTGTTGAAAAATAATAACCTGAAAAAGTGTTAAAAAAGTGTTGATTCAACATGAAAATTATTCTGTGTGCTCTGTCTATTGCAATATTTTTACTATTTCCCTCTTTTTTCTCCTCTTTCTTTTCTTACCTTTTACAATAGTTTAAGCTATTTTAGAATCTAATATGAATAAACTATGTTTCGAATTTTAGATCATTAAACTCTGTAATTTATACGTTGAACGCACAAAAAAAGACTCGAAGTCTTAATGTGCTATGGAAGTAAATAAATTATTATTATTATAAATAGAAATCTCCATATTAGTAGGCGTATTAACTGGGCACTACCTTATTGGTGGGCACGTAGAAAGACTAGGTGTGCCCTACAAACGATGCAGTAGGAGACTACTTTTTTAAATTTAATACCAAATAGCATTATTTTAAGACCCTGAAAAGGTTTGGAAATTAAATTTGGACTAATGGTTTTAAAATAATACCAAAATAATACAAATGGTCTTAAAATAATACCAAAATAATACTCTTTCTCTCAATTAAACGGAAAATGGTATTAATTTAACACTTTTCGGCGTTGTTATATATAAACACCAAATTGGTATTAAATTTAGACTTTTCTTTTTACTGTGTACTTGATAAACTAATAGCTGCACCACTCGCCAAGAATATAACAGTTAAAAATTTAAAATGCCATTGGTATATGGGATGGGCAACCAGTTTTTCGAGTTTTTTGAAATTTTGATTTTTTGAGTTTATTGCTTTTTAGATCTAGGTGTGCGATATAAACCCCTTACAATCGATATTTCCGATAAACGGGTCTCGGGCTATAACACGCAGAAAAATTTTCATGTTGAATCAACACTTTTTTAACACTTTTTCAGGTTATTATTTTTCAACACTATCGCTCATGTTGTTCTAACATGAAGCTACTGTTTCACTGTTCCTACATGTTAAAATAACATGATTTCCTGTTGATACAACACTATTTTTCTTGTTAAATCAACACGATCAGACATGTTAAAATAACACTATACTATGTTGAAATAACACTTTCGTCCTGTTAAATTTACACGATCTATCATGTGAAATTGACACGATATGTTATGTTTAATTAACACGATCTATCATGTTAATTCAACAGGTTTTTATTGTTAAATTAACCCTTAAAATAAAACACCTTGTTTTTGATTTTTTTTAATAATTTTTATTTAGTTAATTCATTTATCGAAAACCTTTAACATACATATTTTCAGGTATGAAAGAATATAATGCTTGTATAATTTATTAACACGATCTGTCATGTTAATTCAACATGTTTTTATTGTTAACTCAACACGATCTATTATGTTGAATTAACACGATCATCATGTTAAATTAACACGATCATCATGTTAAATTAACACGATCATCATGTTAAATTAACACGATCTATCATGTTAAATTAACATGATCATCATGTTAAATTAACGCATCATCATGTTAAATTAACACGATCATCATGTTAAATTACCACGATCTATCATGTTAAATTAACACGTTCATCATTTTAAATAATAAAAGTACACATATGTAGATACATATACATATACTTATTTTAATCCAATCATTGGCAACTTCTGCATCGAAAACAGCAACAACAAGCCCCACTCTGAAAATTAAATAAAAATTGTTTCATTGAAAGCTCTTTAAATTATCCAAGCGATTGTAAAACTGGTAGCACACGTCCAATTAATGTAGGGATAAGTATCAAACGACGTCTTTTCTACCCGGTATCCATAATCCTAAAGCGCTTCCATGGTATTTTTGTATAGTGCGCGTTATTTTTAACCTGCCCCGACATTTTTGGACGTGTTTTAGTAGGAAGCGTTTACAAAATATGAAAAACAACACAAATTACTTACCCAAAACTTTTTGCAAAACTTCACAACTTATTCGCAAGTTAAGAAATTATAAATTTCACAATATATTAATTATTTATAGTATATACAACTTTTCATCAAGTCGGTATCTACACACTGACTTAAATTCTGTTCTTTTGAGAACAATTCTGTTCACAAGCTTTGATGGGGAACAGATGATGCTCGAAAAAAACACTTGTTCATGTTAAAACAAACCGAATTTAGTGTAAGGGATACACACTAATGTAATTCTAATGCAGAAGTATTTCATGTTATTTTAACCATACGCTTCATGTTAAAATGTTCGTGTTGATTTTCCGAAATTGTTTTTGTTTTACGTACAAGAGGTGTTCATGTTGATTTAACATGAATCATGTTAACTAAAAATGTAAGAAATTTTTCTGTGTGCACTTTTTCCCTTTACATATATAATAAGAAAAAATATTGCAATATGTAAAGCTATTAGCTGTTTACAAAATGGAGTTATAGCCCGAAACCATTTCAACGTAACAGATACCAAAAATTGGGGTTTTTGCAAAAAATGGTATTTTTAATTTTTTTTTCAGAGTTTTACCAGTCCATTGAAGTTTTAGACAAAAAAATTTAATACAGTAAAAATACTGTGCAATCGCGAAAACTCGATCACACCATAACTCAAACATTTGGAAACTTGACCTTTTTTTCCATTGACTACTTTAAAACTCGATCGATATGTTTATGTCTACTATCGACAACCAGCACATTTATCGCCAAGATGCAGTTATCAATAAGTAGACCTAAGTAAATATACAGACAAACTGTATATTTATCAATAAATAGACCTAAACCAGTATAAAGACAAATTATATATTTATTAAGCGATTAAGTAGGCGACAATGCATCGATGATTGCAGTATTTTATATATTACTAAAATACTGATAAGCATTGCACTGTCTAGCTCGTGAGTAGCGCTTCTTGCAAACATGTGTTGTATGTTTAGGACGGCACATTAGTTTCAAGATTAGCGCTTCGCATTGTTTGTTTAGCTAAAAATATGTATATGTTTGTTTAGGTCTGTACTCGGCTGTGTAGCTACAGAGGATGTTTAGGATTAAGAACGTAGCATATTAGGTACTAGTTTAATAAGTAGATAAGTAGTTTTATATATGTATATTTAGTTTAGGATTTATTATAAATAAAGGCTCTGGGCCACCAGAGCGTTAGTCTTGTGCCGAAACTCTACGCTTAAATAACATTTGGTGACCCCCGACAGCTTGTTTGGAAATTAATTTTCGTAAGAATAAATTTTTTTTAGTGCATATAAAAAAAAAGTGTGTTAAAATTATACAGTGGCGTATAAAAACCCAGTTATTTTTCTCAAATTTTGAAAGTTTCTTCATACAAATTGAGGTCAAATTTAAAAAAATATGAAAAATAGCAATTATCCTTGTTTTATTGATACACCCCCTTTTATGAAAACGCGTTCCTTACTAAAAACTGTTACGTTCAGTCAAGCCAAATTTAAAAAATGGAACAAGCTATTGAAGCCAACCATAGTATTGGCAATAAAGCGACAGCGCTTAGTTGCACGGTTGTAGACAAAAAAGAGTTTACAACTGCCCTGCAGTCAACTTAACTAGTTTTATACTAATCAAATACCAGTCAGCCGGGCGGCCTCAACTAGTTCGAGTTCTGTAATTTTTCCATATTAGCAACTGGTATTTTTAACACGGGGATGTCCTACGAGATGGCAATTGTCCTTCTCTGCATCAGCACCATACCAATTGGCTGACTAGCCAGCCTCTGCATCAGGAATATACCAGTTGATATACTTGTTATTATATACATCAGTATCATACCATTTAAGATACTAGTTCGTATATGCGTCAGGATCGTACCAGTTGGCAGACTAGTTCATATATACATCAGAATAATACCAGTTGGCAGACTAGTTCATATATACATCAGAATCATACTAGTTGAAAGACTAGTTCATATATGCATCAGAATCATACCAGTTAACAGACTAGTTCACATATGCATCAGAATCATAACAGTTGGCAGACTAGTTCATATATGCATCAGAATCATACCTGTTGACAGACTACTTCTTATTTGCATCAGAATCATACCAGTTGACAGACTAGTTCATATATGCATCAGAATCAACCAATTAACAGACTAGTTAAAAATATCATCGGAATCATACCAGTTGTCATAGTAGTTATATATGCGTCAGAATCATACCATTTTATATATTAGTTCATTTATGCATCAGAATCATACCAGTTCACATACCAGTTCACTTATGCATCATAATCATATCAGTTGACATACTAGTTCAAATTTGCATCAGAAATATACCCTTTGACATACTAGTTCATATATGCATCAGAATATTACCACTTGATATACTAGTTCATATATACATCAGAATCATACCAGTTGACATACTGCTCAGTCTATGCGGCAGGACATACTAATCATTATGCCCATTCAGATCGTACCACTTGTCATACTAGTCCACGAATTTGACATTCATTCCAGTTGGTATACTAGTCGGTCTATGCACCAGTATCATAGTCAGCCTCTACATCAGCAATATACCAGTTTATTCTTAAGAAAGCAGCGACTATTTGTATTTACCCAAACACGAAAAAGCATCTGTGAATTACAAGTTAAAAAAGAAGCAGTTACAAGAGAAAAAGAAAAGCAATTGTCCTCTTCTGCATCAGCACCATACCAATTGGTATACTAGTCAGCCTCTGCATCAGCATTATACCAGTTTATATACTAGTTCATACACAGCCAAAAATGAGCTAAAGGCTCTGAGTTCGATTCTCGGTAAAGTTGACACAATTTTTTTGTTTCTATATTTTTTAAATTATGTTGTTTATTGTATTTTTAATTTAATTATTGAATTCAACTTGCAATGGCTCCTTTCAAATTCCGCGTTCGTCAAGTTTGATTATATAGGTGAAGGCCCAATTGTATTCAACTTTGTAGGATCCACTTTCATTCAAAATTTTTTAAACGTAAAGCGAAGCGAAATTTTTGCAAATGCTCAAAAACGAGGCGCGCATTTGTCAAAGTTTTATGTAATTGGGGCTTTGGTGTTGTATTTTTAGGTAAGGTAAATTAAGGTTACTCAAGGTTAAGTTTGTCGTCCACTGCGGAGTTCCGGTCCCACATATGTATATATAGATAAAAGTAAGTCTTATGTTTACATCAAAAAGAGTCAAAGTAAGACTGCTTCCATGCTGGGCCATACACTCGAGTTAAAGGAGCATTGTTAGAGTCAATTTATATTGTTGTTGTCAATATACTCAAGTTTATGCCGCAACGTAAAAAAAATGGCGGTTATATACCAACAGGTTGTCATAACCTCTAACGAGACTTTTGCCGAACTTCTCTTCCAACTTATAGTGTGCTGCTTTGATTTTTGTTGGGATTTTCCACATAGTAGTATCCCGGGACTGACACTCCTAAACCGACACCGTTACTCCTCCTCGAACCACTTAGATGACTTTATGAAGGCCATCAAGTCCTTTATGTCCAGTTCAGCGGTCTGGTTTAGGCTATCCAGGAAGGGAACTCCCAAAAAGCGCGTTCTCGCGCCGCTTAAGACCGGGCAGTTGCAGATGAGGTGCTTCACCGTTTCCTCTGCCTCATCATCTTTGCAGCTCCTACAGCATCGTCGGTAGGGCACACCTTCTGCGTGCCTACCAATAAGGCAGTGACCAGTTAGAACACCTATTAATATGGAGATTTCTCTCCTTATTAGGCCAGGTTTGTTTGGATATCCGGCACCTTGGGGATTGTTACCACAGAGTGTGTATTCCAAGTCAACGAAAGGTAGCAACAATCCCAAGGGTGCCGAACATCCAAACAAACCTGGCCAAAATGGGATTATAAAAGATCTAGAGGGATCATAAAAGATCTGAATACAGTTACTTCAACAAAAAATACCGTTCAAACAACCAAAATTTGGTCAAATTCAGGATAACAGCACGAGATTGTAGATTTTACCAGTGCCTTTTTTCTGTGTATATAAGTACACAAGAAATATAGCAGTTGACATACTAGATCATATATACATCAGCATCATATTTGTATTTAGCCAAACACGAAAAAGCATCTGTGAATTACAAGAGAAAAAAAGAAGCAAACCAAAAATTTCAAATAATGTTTGCATAGTACCATGTAGTACAATAGATCGTACTAATGGTTGCGGTGTAATAAGGCCTTATAATAATAATGTAGTATGAAATGGAATTTTTCTAATTAGTATTTTTCTAAAATAGATTAGGCTTTTTCTGACTACACCTTTTCAGTTTATATTCAGAAAGTAACAATTTATATTTAGAAAATTACAATTCATATTCAGGATTTCCATTTGATATTCAGAAAAATACAATTGACATTCAGAAAATTACAATTGATATTCAGAAAACTTTCTGACTAGTATGATTTCGCCCAGCAAATTATAGTTGTATACTAATATGTTTTCTGATTAGATTGGCATTTATTGGTTTAAGGGTAATCAGCAAAGAACTAGTATAAAAACATCCATAAAATGTATAGTAAACGAGCTAGGTGTCTGCTGAGTAGTTTGGAATTGATTAGTTTGAAGGTATTCAGAAATTAACTGGTATGAATACACCACAAAATGTATGGTCATTGAACTATATTGTTTGCTGAGTAGTGTGGCCTTGACTGGTTTGAAGCTAATCAGCAATGAACTAGTATAAATACACCACAAAATGTATGGTCAATGAACTATATTGTTTGCTGAGTAGTTGGACATTGACTGGTTTAAAGGTGATCAGAAATGAGCTAGTATGAATACACCACAAAATGTATGGTCAATGAACTATATTATTTGCTGAGTAGTTCGACATTGACTGGTTTAAAGGTGATCAGAAATGAACTAGTGTGAAGACACCACAAAATGTACGGTCAATGAACTATATTGTTTGCTGAGTAGTTCGACATTGACTGGTTTAAAGGTGATCAGAAATGAACTAGTATGAATACACCACAAAATGTATAGTCAATGGACTATATTGTTTGCTGAGTAGTTTGGCCTTGACTGGTTTGAAGCTAATCAGCAATGAGCTAGAATAAATACACCACAAAATGTATAGTCAATGAACTATATTGTTTGCTGAGTAGTTGGACATTGACTGGTTTACAGGTGATCAGAAATGAACTAGTATGAATACACCACAAAATGTATAGTCAGTGAACTATATTGTTTGCTGAGTAGATCGACATTGACTGGTTTAAAGGTGATCAGAAGTGAACTAGTATGAATACACCACAAAATGTTTAGTCATTGAACTATATTGTTTGCTGAGTAGTTTGGCCTTGACTGGTTTAAAGGTGATCAGAAGTGAACTAGTATGAATACACCACAAAATGTATAGTCATTGAACTATATTGTTTGCTGAGTAGTTTGGCCTTGACTGGTTTGAAGCTAACCAGCAATGAACTAGTATAAATACACCACAAAATGTATAGTCAATGAACTAGAATTTTCGCTGAGTAGTTTGGCATTGACTGGTTTTAAAACTAATCAACATTGAACTGGTATGCATAAGCCACAAAATGGTTAGTCAATGAACTAGTATGTTTGCTGAGTTGTTCGGAATTTGACTGCAGGGTGAGGGACAACTCCAAGAGTGGAGAGTGGCACAGACCGAGTTTTCCAACCAGTTTGAAAATAGTGAAAGTTTGTTGAAAGACCCTTCACATTTATTTCAAAAAAGACCTCACTTTAATTTTTTAAAACTAAATGGACAAGAAAGACAAATTCAAATCCTTTTAAAAGAGTTTGACAAAAGTATTGACAGATATAGGCAGGTAAAATTCCCAAATCTTATAGGCTCGATGACTATAGAGAACTTAAGCCGATGTACGATCAATATATAGGAAAAAGTGAAGAAAATAAGTTTGCCGACCTCTATGATCAAACGATGGCAAAACTCAATAAAGCTCTTGGAAGGGAAATCAACGGATTCGAAAAAATTATACCTATCAAGCTAACGAAGATAAATTTTGTAGAAGCACCAGTTGCTGTGGAGAATACTCAACCAAAAATAGATTCATTGATAAAATCCTTAGATCAGCAATTTAAAACCATTGATAAAATCCTTAGATCAGCAATTTAAAATCTTGCTTGCAAAGCTGCCATCAAAAAGTGATGGATCATCAATATGGTATGATGAAAATGAAACATTGATAAGACATAATAAAGCCAGATGCATCATGGGATGTAAAATAAGGCATGTCCTCTACCAATGTGGGGAATTTAAAGACCTTACTCTTAATGAAAGGTGGGAGAAGGTCAGTAAAAATAACTTATGTTTGAAGTGTCTCAAAAGTGGGCACTCTTACGAAAATTGCAATGGGTATAATTGCCGTACATGTAACGGAAAACATAATATTCTCTTACATAAAGTTAATGGCGCAAATACTGAAAATAATATAATAAACAAAAAATTGGAAATAGAAAAAGATTTCGAAAAACAAATGATACTAACAAATAAAGAAGAAGAATGTCAAGCTAGTTTCGGCAATACCACAATTCCAAAATTGTATGGAAAATTTGGTGTAAATCTTCCTTTTAAATTGAAAACTCAGCCAGAATATGGAAAAGTAGCAATGAGTATAATTCTAAAAAACTTACAAAACAAATATTTTAATAAAGATTTAAGTTTACTTTCAGGTAATAAAATCATGGACAAGAACTCTAAGCTCGTAATTATTTCACCTTTTCTAGATACAACTATAGGGGAAGGACGAATAACAAAATGCAGTGTAAAACAAGTAGCAAAGCGCCTGGCTGTGCTCTCATATAAAGATAGCCCTCTTAAATTACTGGTTAGGGAATTCTCAAGAATCATCTGCACATTGGACCGCAAGGACTCCTGGCAATGTAGGTAGGTAGGTAGAAGTGGCTGCCGCAAAGGCACACCTAGGCCAGTAATAAAAGGCCCGTTGTGATACCACCAAACACTAGGAAAGTCAGTCCCGGGGCCCGGCCATATGGAAAATCCCAGTGCTGTCGGGACTCTCCATATAGCCGAAACCCGGGACTGACACTCCTAACCGACACCGCTACCCCTCCTCGAACCATTTTGATAACTTGATGAAGGCCATCAAGTCCTTTATGTCTAGCTCCGCGACCTGGCTTAAGCTAACCAGGAAGGGAACTCCCAGAGAGCGCCTTCTCGCTCCGCTTAAGGCCGGGCAGTTGCAGATGAGGTGCTCCACCGTTTCCTCTTCCTCATCCTCTTTGCAACTCCTGCAGCATCGTCGGTAGGGAACGCCTAGCCTTGCTGCGTGCCTACCAATAAGGCAGTGCCCGGTTAAAACACCTATTAATATGGAGATTTCCTTCCTTTTTAGGTCTAGATCTTTTAAGATCGCATTTTGGCCAGGTTTGCTTGGATATCCGGCACCCTGGGGCTTGTAGCCATCTTTCGTTGGCTTCGCGGAGTGTATGCTCCTTCAGCATTAGCTTGCACGTGGCAAACGGCATACCTATGCGCTCTTTATCTTGAAGAATCTGCTTGGTCGTGCCCTGCCTGGCAAGTTCGTCTGCCCTACAGTTTCCCTCAATGTCCCTGTGTCCCGGGACCCATGTGAGGTTCACGCGGTTCTGTTGGGCCATCTCTTGAAGAGATCGACGACAGCTGAGCGTCATTTCAGAGTTGAACGAGTAAGAGCCAAGGGATTTGATGGCCGCTTGGCTGTCGCTGAAAATACAGATATCCTGTCCGATGGTGCGTTCACCTATCCAAGTCACGGCGTCCATGATTGCAGAAACTTCAGCCTGGAAGACGCTGCAGTGATCAGGTAGTCTAAAGGAGAGTTCTAGGTCCAAATCCCTTGAGTAAACCCCTCCTCCGACTCTGCCGTCTAACTTCGAGCCGTCGGTGTATATAAAAGTGCCGCCATTAGTAGCGGGACACCGATCTATGTTCTCCCAGTCTTCCCTGCTGGGAATGTTTATTCTAAAACAACAATCTCCGACTGTTGTGGTCGAACACCGATCTGTGCTCAGAGGGAGAAAGCTGTAAGATCTTAGAATACAGGAGTGTCCAATAGTGCTTGCGCCCCAGACGGACGTTTCCCTTAGACGCACAGCCGATGCTGCTGCTGCCCGGTACCCTTCCAGATCGAGTGGCAAAAAGCCAAGAATGGCCTGGAGAGCTTCATTGGGCGTTGTTCTTAACGCCCCGCTTATACAGATCATGCTCGATCTGTGGACTTTTCCTAACAGATTTAGGTTTGTTGCCTTTCCTAGCGCAGGCCACCATACCACGACTCCATACAGCATAATTGGCTGGATTATCGCAGTGTAGATCCATCTGCAAATTTTGGGGTGAGCCCCCATTTTTTGCCAATGGCTCTTTTACACGTGTAAAGTGCAATGCACGCTTTCCTCTGGCGCTGGATGACATTCTCCTTCCAGTTAAGCTTTCTATCTAGAACTGTGCCTAGGAATTTGGCTTTGTCAGCTAAGTTCAGGCGCACGCCATCTAGTTCTGGTAGGTTCAGCGGTGGTATCTTGTACCGCCTGGTATAAAGGACAAGCTCCACCTTTCCCGGGTTGATGCTAAGTCCGCAGCGAGAGGACCATGAAGAAACTTCTCGCAGTGCTACTTGCATCAAGTCACACAGGGTTTGTGGGAATTTGCCCCTATATTCAATAGCTAAATCGTCTGCATATGCCACTATCTTCCCGCCCCCCACCTTGTGTCTCGTAGCAGCGAGTTTACGGTGAGGTTCCATAGGAGCGGGGAGAGAACACCACCCTGAGGCGTTCCTCTTGTGACATAGCGTGAAAGATCAACTGTTCCCAGTGAAGAAACTATTTTCCTTCCCTTTAGTAGTTGATCAATTAGTCCAATAAGAGACCTATTTATGCCCAGGTTTGTTAAAGCAGTGTTAATAGCCTCCGGCCTTATATTGTTGAAAGCCCCTTCGATGTCCAGAAAGGCCACGAGACAGTACTCCTTTTCGTGCAATGATTTTTCAACAATAGAGACTAGGCTGTGGAGCGCAGTTTCCGTTGATTTACCTTTGGTGTATGCATGTTGATAGCTAGAAATAAGGTTGCTATCAATAGTAGAGGAGAGATAATCGCTAATTATCCTCTCGAAGGTTTTAAGTGCAAAAGACGAGAGACTGATCGGTCTGTAGTCTTTAGGCTCATAGTGTGAGGCCTTCCCGCCTTTGGAATAAAGACTACCGTGGCGCTTCTCCAGGAGCACGGAATGTAATTAAGAGCCAGGCAGGCTGAATAGAGAACTACCAGCCATCTAGTTGATATTTCCAGCGTGTTTATAAGTTGTGCGGGGAAAATCCCGTCTGGCCCAGCTGCCTTGAACGGCTCAAAGCTTTTGATTGCCCACCTTACCCTTTCCTCCGTAATGGGTATGTTTACCGCCAGGTTTGTTGCAGATGCTACAGGTGCATCATACAAGTTCCCCGGAAAGTGTATGTTTAGGAGCAGCTCCAGGGTTTCCCCTTCCGTGCTGGTCCAAGATCCGTCAGGCTTCCGTAAATAGCTAATGGCTGTTTGAGTTTTTGATAGCACTCGTCTAAGTCTCGCTGTATCATCGACTTTTTCGACCCCTGTGCAGAAATTTCTCCACGAAGTTCTCTTCGCTTGCCTTAGAGCCTTTTTATAGGCCCTCAGTTTAGCTTTATATTCGAGCCATTCAGGCTCCGTACCGATGCTCTTGGCCTTGTTAAATTGCTTCCTGCATGATATACGGAACGAATCCAGGTCGTAAGACCACCAGTGGGGTCTATGTTTGCCGCGTGGTTTTGGTACTGGACAAGCCTGCTCTAGGGCATTTGAGAGCGCCGTTGTAAAGGTCGTTACCAGATCATCCAGTTCTCCCACTGATGAGGGGGCTTGTGGAGGTAGTACTGGTAGGTCCCTAGCTAATATCTGGTTATGTAGCTGCCAGTTAGTGTTGCGTGGATTTCGTTTCATAACTGGCTGCTCAACAATAAAGTCTAACACAATTTCTATGTACCGATGGTCAGAAAATGAATGCTCATCAAGAACACGCCATTTTCTGCCCCACTCATAAGCGCCTTCGCTACAAACAGTGAGGTCTATAACCTCCCTACGAGCTTTAGTTATAAAAGTAGGCTCGTTACCCACGTTACAAACCACCAGGTTAGTTGTTAGTAGGTAGTCAAACAGAGACTCGCCCCTAGCGTTAATATCGGAGCTTCCCCACTGGACGTGATGAGCATTAGCGTCAGCTCCAATAATAAGATGGCCCGTACAGAAATTATCCACCAGATCTTTCACCTCCTTTTGTGGAGGAGGTTCTTCGGCGTCATAGGGCATATAGACCGACGCCATCGTTAGGCTGGTGCTGCCGACTGTTAAGCTGGCAGCTGTAACGTCACCATTTGAGTAGTTGGGTAATAGAAAGGTGTTTAGCTCAGACTTTACCAAAATACAGGTTCTGACCTTGCCCTCATCATTGGCTTGGATGAGCTTGTACCCCTTAGTCCCCAGTCCACAGATCCTAGAGCTATTGACCCAGGGCTCTTGGATAAGGACCACGTCTACGTCGCCTTTAGAAAGACGACTGCTTAAAACAGCCGAGGCTGCTTTAGATTTGTGCAGATTTATCTGAAGCACCACCAACATGAGAGAGCTCAGACATCCCTGCCGCCAGCGTGTCGTCGAGGTCTGGCCTGTTCCGGGGGCTGTCTCTCAACGAGGAGTTGTTCAGAGCACCTGCACGATTTGGCGTGGCGGGAACCCTGCTGTCTGAAGCAGCATCAACGTTAGTGTGCTCAGGTTTAGACATGATCGTGACGTCGAGGCCTTCTTCGTCAAGCAGGCTTTCTTCTATCGCCGAGTTGTTCGCAGCACCATCGCAATTTGACGTGGCGGATAACATACTTTCCGCGTCGGACTCCTCTGCTTCCCCTTCCGATGCCTCGATCTCCGAGTCCTCCGGAGCGTCCGGAATAGCAGCGCGCTGTGCATCGCCACGGTATACGTGGATCACGATCTGACCCAAGCCGTAATGCACTCGTCCGTTGCACCGTTTAAGGGGCTCGAGCGCCTCCTTATTCAGAGTGATAACCACCTGTCTATTGGGCCCAACCACATCATCGACCAGATTGACTCCCAAATCCTGCGTCGGGAGAGACGGATTCCAGACCTGCAGCATCTCAAGAATATTCTCGGGTTCTGCAGGGACGGCAGGAATCCATGCCCTTGCCCTTGGCCGAGCAGGAATGTCCTTCCAGTCGACGACATCTAGTCTTGCCCCTGGGTAGACTTCACCCAGTCTTGCAACTGCTGCCTTATACAGTGCGACAGTTCTTGCATCCTCGCACGCGAATATTTTGATCTGACCTTGGTGCCAGCCCGCGTCAGTACCTCGCGGCGGACTACCCGGAGACTCACGCATTAAGTGGAGGAGGGCCCTGCCCATTTCATTCCGGACATACAGCCACTGGTCTTTGGGGATGGACCAACGGTCGTTACCTCGGTCAATGAAACCTATAAGGATTCTGTCCTTGGTTACTTCAGCAAAGCTGAGTTTACCCAATACGGGGTTGACCTGATGCCGCTTCGGATGGGGGTCTACCTCTCCGTCCGATCTCTGGCGTTTGAAGGGATTACCGTTCACCCTCTTAGGCACATAGGGCCTCTGGAAATTTGGTATCAGAGCTTTCGCTTCCTCCACCATCTTCCTTTCTTCCGGCGACAGCTTCTCCTGCGATGCTCCCTCATATTTTTTAAGGATCCTTGCGGCCTTTCTTTTATCCCAGTACGCAGAGCGTCGGGGAGATGCCTTTTGGGGGGGATTCAGACTCGTAGTTGCCATCGCGGTCTCTCCCTTTGCGGCGTCTTCCTTCTCTTTCGAAACTCTGAAACCAGGTCGTGAGACCATTGCCCCAGATGTGAAGAGATTGGGTTTCGTACCAGCGCCTGATGGAAATTTAGCTTCCGCCGTTTTCTGCTTGACTGCGTAGGCAGCCGCACTGTTGCTTGCTCCCATCAAGTCACTCTTACTTGATAGCAGTTTGGGGGATGACTGACCCGTAGTTTCCATCGCTGTCGGCCTCCCAGTTAACTTTGAGGCGGAGTTTGTCCTCCGGCGTTGTGTTTTCGCTTGCTCCAGCATAGTTCTTCTCTGCTGCGGAGTAAACGAAGTCGTTAATTGCTTTGTATTTTGTGTGTTCTTCATCTTGTTCGTACGACCCCTCGCCGGACAAGGCCAGCTTAGGGTCAAGGGTAGTGTAAGGGGAAGTGTGTCGTCCGCCGCGGCAGAGCCCCAAACCGCGGTAAGACCATAGTTACTCCCTGAGGCGGCCCGGTATCAGTGAGGCTCCGTTCGACTACAGCCACGATTTGCCTCCCGGCTGCAAACGTCCAATGGGCACGGTATCGCATAACACCCTGGATTGGGAGGGAAAAGTTTTGCACATTTATATAGCGAGCCGCTTGCTTCAAGACAGACGCCCGCTTACAGCCGCACCTCTTGGTGTACAGACGCTGCGAAAAAGACCCCGGTGAGCCCTTAAACCAAGTATGTCAGAGTGCCCCCCCCGGGGCTCCCTCTCTTTCTGCCGCGAGCCTAGGTAGCTCAACGTTGCCCAGAGTGCACGAACGAGGACGCAAGAGTCGGGATTGAGCGCGGTCACTCAGCAACCACACCCCATTACACTCCCTCCTGGCAATAGTAAGGCAACAATTCTGGCCCTTAAGAGGAAGGCAGTTAGTAAAAAGAACAGTAAGTCAGTGTTATCGTTGCTTTAGGGTAAATCCACGTCCGCTTTTTCAAATCATGGGCAACCTACCGGCAGATAGAGTTAGGTTCACCAGACCATTTCTCAACACTGGAGTGGACTTTTTGAGTCCAATACAAATACATCACAAAATAAAAGGCAAAATAATTGATAAAGCTTATGTGTGTGTATTCGTATGCTTCAGTACAAAAGCAGTTCATACTGAGGTAGGTTCAAATCTTAGCTCAGTGCCATTTAAACGAAATGTAAAAGGATTTGTAGGTGGACGCAACTGTCCAGAAAAGATATATTCGGATAATGTATCAAACTTTTTCAGAGTCTCAAATGGATTGCACAAAGTGTATATATTATTTAAAAAAGAATTATCGTCTTTCTATCCTATTCAAAATATTCAGTCTTAACTTTCAGCCATTTCTTAATTGGAGAACCACTAACTACCTTAGTAGACACTAGTGATAACCAGTGTTATCACGGGGTGCGGGATCACTGGAAAACAGTGGAAAATAATTCCCAAGAATTATGGAAACGCCGGAGTATGGATTACTTAAGTGAGCTTCAAAAAGGGTCAAGTGGCGAAAACCACCTGATAACCCACGTGAAGCAATCTTAGTCTGGCTCAAAGAAGAAAATCTTCCCACTTCGACTTGGAGGAGTGGAAGAGTAGACGTAAGGACAAGCACTGGCGTGACCAAAAGGTCCATAACTAATGTTTGCCCTTTTCCTACTGATGATTGTTGCAATGGTAAACAAATTAATAAAAAAGGTATACAAACCAAAACTCCTACTAAGAGTATTAAAAATTAAAATCTAATTTTCACAAGTCACATCCCTGTATTGCATATTGCCCTCAAATAGTTATCAGTTAGTTAACTATAGATACGTTTTGAGATAATAATAGGAGTAATCAACAGAAAGGAAGGCAACTGGGATTAACAAGTACAACATAGGACATCTTGGTTCACATCAACATTGCAGAATATCATCACCAGAAGAAATTGCGATAGAAACCCGTAGTGCTTGAACGTTTAAAAGCGATGATTCCCATCTTATTTATCCATGCTGCCATTGCCTTTCGGAGCTGAGTAGAACTTATATACATAAATGTAAAAACTTATATAAATAAATTCATTTTAATAAAGATATATATTAGCATAGATATTGAAAGTAAGTACTTTCAACGTGGGCAATATGTTTATGTCTACTATTGACAACCAGCACATTTATCGCCAAGATGCAGTTATCGATAAGTAGACCTAAGTAATTATACAGACAAACTGTATATTTATCAATAAATAGACCTAAACCAATATACAGACAAATTATATATTTATTAAGCGATTAAGTAGGCGACAATGCATCGATGCTTGCAGTATTTTATATATTACTCAAATACTGATAAGGGGTCGTGCATATATGACGTCACGCTCTCTGGTGGGGAGAGGGGTCTGCGATTTGTGACGAAGTGTGACATGGGGGGAGCGGGGAGTAGCACTTACGTGATGTCACGTTATTTTTTGCATGTTTTCTAGCGTGCAACGTAATTTTAAAAGCAACTAAATCAGAGTTAAAAAGTTATAGAAGAAGTTATATATATTTTTAATTATATTATTTAATAATTAATATAAAGATTCTATTTTTTATGTCATTCTATAAATTGTATGTCAAATAAATATTGAATTTATATTTATTTAGGGTGTGATGTGACGATCGAAGGGGAGGGGGGGTCTGGAGTTTGTGACTGGGTGTGACATGAGGGGGAGGGGGGGTCAAAAACTACCAAAAATCGCGTGACGTCATATATGCACGACCCCTAAGCATTGCACTGTCTAGCTCGTGACTAGCGCTTCTTGCAAACATGTGTTGTATGTTTAGGACAGCACATTAGTTTCAAG
Organism: Campiglossa producta; assembly: GCA_964058755.1. NCBI lineage: Eukaryota > Metazoa > Arthropoda > Insecta > Diptera > Tephritidae > Campiglossa > Campiglossa producta. The sequence goes on from CAXKVI010000004.1 coordinate 43,016,635, forward strand.
ATTAGCGCTTCGCATTGTTTAGCTAAAAATATGTATATGTTTGTTTAGGTCTGTACTCGGCTGTGTAGCTACAGAGGATGTTTAGGATTAAGAACGTAGCATATTAGGTACTAGTTTAATAAGTAGATAAGTAGTTTTATATATGTATATTTAGTTTAAGATTTATTATAAATAAAGGCTCTGGGCCACCAAAGCGTTAGTCTTGTGCCGAAACTCTACGCTTAAATAACACGATATTCAAATTGTTGCCGTTAATTGTTTATCGGAAATGTCGATTGTAACGGGCTTATATGTTACATATGTTCAATCTTACTTAGTTCGATCATCCATGTTGTATATGTAATAAGTGCAAAATATGCAAAATTGTTCGTTCCTAGCTATTAAATTGGAGAAGATATAGTTCAAAGCCAGTTTATCGAAACAATCGATAGTACACGGAGAGAATTTTTACTAACACAAGAAAATCGAGGTATAATTTTGAACTTGGAAAATGTTTTCTTAATTATGTCTTACACTAAAATAAATAAGAAATGTTTACTTGAAATAAAAAAATTTTTTCTTGCAGCTTCATAGACGCAAAATTATTATGGTTGAGGAAGTTGGCCTCACCAAAGATGTTTAATTTTATTTAAATTCTAAAGTTTATATTTATGAAATCTAATGGATCGTACCTTTACCTTCTATGTGTTCAATTGGGGCGAGCGCTTGGGTTCTGAGGATTTAGAGCGTCATTCTGCTTGTGTTAAGTTTGCTTGTGAAAAAACTACAATTTGTGATTGCAAACATAAATTATGTATTTCCATAAACTTTTAACGAAAAAGCATCTTCAAATTACAGGAGTTTGTAATGCAAATAAAATAAACGAAATAACCATAGCTAGTCTTGCTCAAACAATATGGACTAAAATAAAAAAAAAATTAATAAATATTTCTTCAATAAAGTGAAAAATTTTCTTTTTTATTTAAAATTTTTTTTTAACATTTTTTCTTTATAGTTTTTGTTTCAGTTTTTGATAAGAAAATAACTTGCTGGTTTGAAGTAAACTTTTTTGACTAATTTCAGTGAAAATCAAGTTTTTAAAATTTCTCAAATTATTTACTATTTTGAGATTGAGAATATGTTTTTCTAGAAAATATGTTTTTCTAGATCTTTGAAAAATATTTTTCTCCGTGTATGGGGGTATTTGCTATATTGGTCCTATCTTTTTGGTTCAGCCAAATGATAAGGTTAGGTTAGGTTCAAGTGGCTGCCGCAGAGGCACACTTAGATGACTTTATGAAGGCCATCAAGTCCTTAATGTCCAGTTCCGCGATCTGTCTTAGGCTATCCAGGAACGGAAGTCCCAAAAAGCGCGTTCTCGCGCCGCTTAAATCCGGACAGTTGCAGATGAGGTGCTCCACTGTTTCCTCCTCATCATCTTTGCATCTCCTGCAGCATCGTCGGTAGGGCACACCTAGCCTTTCTGCATGCCTACCAATGAGGCAGTGACCGGTTAATACCCCTATCAATATGCAGATTTCCCTCCTAGTTAGGGCATAAATGCGTCTAGACCTTTTAAGATCTCATTTTGGCCAGGTTTGTTTCGATATCCGACACCCTGGGGATTTCAGTCATCTTTCGTTGGCTTGACGGAGTGTGTGCTCCTTCAGCATTAGTTTGCATGTGGCAAACGGCATACCTAAGCGCTCTTTATCCTGAAGAACCTGCTTGGTCGTGCCCTGCCTGGCAAGCTCGCCTGCCTTACAGTTTCCCTCAATGTCCCTATGTCCCGGGACCCATATGAGGTTTACGCAGTTCTGTTGGGTCATCTCCTGAAGAGATCGACGACAGCTGAGCGTCAGTTCAGAGTTGAACGTGTATGAGCCAAGGGATTTGATAGCCACTTGACTATCGCTTTTAACGTTTGCTTAACCAGGCCGCGGCGTCCAGGATTGCCGAGACTTCCGCCTGGAAGACGCTACAATGATCAGGTAGTCTGAAGGAGAGCTCAAGGTCCAAATCCCTTGAATAAACCCCTCCTCCAACTCTGCCGTCCAACTTCGAGCCGTCGGTGTATATGGAAGTGCCACCATTTGTTTCGGGACACCAATCCGTTTGAAACAGCTATCCCCGACTGTAGTGATCGCACAAAGATCTGTGCTTAGAGGGAGAAAGCTGTTAGATTCCAGAATAGTGGAGTGTCCAATAGTACCCGCACCCCAACTGGAGGTTTCCCTTAGGCGCAGAGCTGATGCCGCCGCTGACCGAAACCCTTCCAGATCAAGTGGCAAAATGCCCAGAATTACCTGGAGGGCTTCGTTGGGCATTTTTCTTAGCGCACCGCTTACACAGATCATATTGGATCTATGGACTTTCCGCAACAGATTCAGGTATTTTGCCTTGCTCGGCGCAGGCCACCATACAACGACTCCATACAGCATGATTGGGCGAATTATGGCCGTGTAGATCCAACTGCATACTCTAGGGCTGAGCCCCCATTTTTTGCCAATGGCTCTTTTGCATGTGTAAAGTGCATCGCTCTTGTGGCGCTGAAGAACATTCTCCTTCCAATTCATTTTCCTGTCCAGAACTATGCCTAGAAACTTGGCCTTATCCGACAAGCCCAGGCGCGTGCAATCTAGTTCTGGTAGGCTTAGTGGCGGTATTTTGTACCGGTTGGTGAAGAGGACAAGTTCCACTGTCCCCGGGTTGATACTAAGTCCGCAGCGAGAGGACCACGTCGAAACTTCTCGCTGTGCTACTTGCATCAGGTCACACAGAGTTTGTGGGAACTTGACTCTGAATGCAATAGCTAAATCGTCTGCGTATGCCACTCGTCTAAGTCTCGCTGTGTCGTCGACCTTTTCGACGCCAGTGCAGAAATTTCTCCACGAGGTTCTCTTCGCCTGTCTCAGAGCTTTTTTGTAGGCCCTTAGTTTAGCTTTATATTCGTGCCAATGAGGCTCAGAGCCGAGGCTCTTGGCCTTGTTAAATTGTTTCCGGCATGATTTGCGGAGCGAGTCCAAATCGTAGGACCACCAATGTGGCCTGTGTTTACCGCGTGGTTTTGGCACTGGACAAGCCTGTCCTAGAGCATTTGAGACCGCCGATGTAAGTGTAGTAACAAGATCCTCCAGCTCCCGGGCAGTACTGTCTAATATTTTATTGTGTAACTGCCAATTAGTGTTACGTGGATTGCGCTTCATGATTGGTTGTTCTACAATAAAGTCTAAATCCATTTCTATGTAACGGTGGTCGGAGAATGAATATTCTTCCAGAACCCGCCATTTTCTGATACACTAATAAGCGCCTTCACTACAGATAGTGAGGTCTATGACCTCCCTGCGGGTCTTAGTGATAAAAGTAGGCTCATTACCCATGTTGCAAATTACCAGGTTGGTTGTTAGGAGGTAATCAAACAGATACTCGCCCCTGGCACTGATATCGGAGCTCCCCCATTGGACATGGTGAGCATTAGCGTCCGCTCCAATAATAAGATTACCCGTGCAGAAATTTGACACCAGGTCTTTCACCTCCGTTTGTGGTGGGGGTTCTTCGGCGTCGTAGGGCATATAGACCGACGCCACCGTCAGGCGGGTGCTGTCGACCGTTAGACTGATAGCGATAATATCACCATTGGTGTAGTTAGGCAGGAGGAAGGAGTTCAACTCAGACTTAACCAAAATGCACGTTCTGACTTTGCTCTCCTCGCTGGCTCGAATGAGCTTGAAGCCCTTAGTCCCCAATCTGCAGATTCTCGAGCTATTGACCCAGGGTTCTTTCTTTAAGCGGGCTACTCACCTGCCAAGAAATGTCAAACTCCATATAAAAAAACGCTCAAGAAATGGTCAAGAACTGTTTTCACACGTCAAATTTTCTTGAGCCAATACTCAGCTCATAAGTAAAAATAGGGCACTTTTCGATAGTTGGCAACGCCGGTTTACCTCAAGAAATAAGTAAGCTCGTATATATTTCTTGAGGTAAACGTGCAGATCCACGGCAAAGGTGAGTATATATTTCGCTAAACATGTTTTATACATTTTTATAAGAGTAATTTGGAAAAAATGGAAAATTTGGTAAACGTCAAAATTTCTTGACCAGGCACAAGAAATATATGCTCATTTTTTTCTTGAGGCATTTCTTGGCAGGTGGGTAGCTCGCTTTAGAAAGACGACTACTTAAAGCAGCCGAGGCCACTTTAGATTTGTGCAGATTAATCTGAAGCACCACCAACATGAGAGCGCACAGACTTCCCTGCCATCCCCATATCGTAGAGGCTTGCCCCATCCCGGAGGTTGCCTATCAACGACGAGTTGTTCCGATTAACTGCCCGATATGGCGTTGCGGGATGTTAATCGCTCAGCGTTGGCTGCTACCACCGTGACGTCGAGGACTTCCTCGTCCTGTAGGCTGTCCTCCATCTCCGAGTTGTTCACAGCACTATCGCCAAGGGACGTGGCGGATAACATGCTTTCCGCATCGGCATCCTCCGCTTCCTCTTCTGGTAATTCGTTTTCCGGTTCCCCCGGAGCAGCCGAGAAGGCAGCGCGCTGAGCATCACCACGATATACGTGGATAACGATAAATAATAATAAAAACCCTAAAACTAAAGATTCAACTATGTATACTGCACAGCAGAGGAGGAAAATGCTGGAGCAAGCGAGAACGCAACGTCGGAGGACAAACTCCATTTACTTATCAGCCGAGAAATCGACAGCGATGGCAACTACGGGTCGATTAGCTCTGGATAACAAGGGGGCAATCCCCAAAGTAAGTACCGGTACAAACACAGTGAAGCCAACAACGGCTGATGGTAAAGTCCTAATAAGTGCCGGTACCGAAACTAAGTCTTTAACGTCTGTGGCAGTGGTCTCACGACCTGGCCCCAGAGATCCAAATAATTGAACGACCGCGATGGCAACTGCGGGTCGAAATTTACCCCAAAAGACATCTCCCAGTCGCTCTGAGTACTTGGACAAAAGAGCGGCCGCGAGGATCCTGAAGAAATACGAGGGTATTTCACAAGAGATGCCATCGCCGAATGCCAGAAAGACGGTGGAGATGGCTGAAGCTATCTTACCGAACTTCCAAAGCGATTACGCGCCAAAGAAGGTTAATGGAAATCCCTTCAAACGCCAGAGATCGGACGTGGATTTAAAACCTCACCCGAAGCGGCAGCAATACGCCCCCGTAGTGGGTAAACTCAGCTTTGCTGAAGTAACTAAGGATAGGATCCTCATAGGCGTCATTGACCGAGGTAACGAAAGCTGGGCCATCCCTAGGGACCATTGGCGGTACGTCCGGAACGCTAATGCCTTCTCGACATTATGGATGAGTCTCCGGGTGCCACGCCGATGGTTTCTGATGCGGGATGGCACCAGGGCCGAATCAAGGTATTCGCTTGCGAGGATGCAAAAACTGTTGCACTGTACAAGGCAGCAGCTGCAAGACTGGGTGAGGCAAGAATCGAGGTTGTCGACTGGAAGGACATCCCGGCTCGGCCAAGGGCAAGAGCGTGGATTCCTGCTATCCCTGCTGAACCTGAGAGAATTCTCAGGATGGTGAGGATCATGAACCCGTCTCTCCCGACGCAGGACTGGGGTGTCAATCTGGTCGAGGATGCGGTAGGGCCTGACAGGCAAGTGGTCTTCACCTTGACTAAGGAAGCACTCGAGCCCCTTAAACGGTGCAATGGACGAGTGCACTACGGCATGGGTCAGATCGCGATCCACGTATACCGCGGCGATGCACAGCGCGCTGCTATTTCGGCTGCACCGGAGGGCTCGGACATCGCAGTGCCGGTAGAGGAGTCGGAGATGTCCGACTCGGAAAGTATGGTATCTGCCACGTCAAATGGCGAAGGAGCAGTGAACAGCTCGGAGATGGGAGACAGCCTGCTGGACGGGGAGGACCTCAACGTCACAGTGATAGCAGCTAGTCCTGAGCGCACCAATGTCAATACTGCCACAGTTAGTAAGATCTCGGCTACGCCAAATCGTGGTCTGAACAAATCGTCGTTGAAAGATAAGCCTCCAGACAAGGTGGAACTTGACGATACGGCGGTGGCAGGGAAGTCTGAGCGCTCTCATGTTGGTGGTGATTCAGATAAACCTGCACAAATCTAAAGCAGCCTCGGCTGCTTTAATCAGTCGTCTCTCTAAAGGCGACATAGATGTGGTCCTCATCCAAGAACCCTGGGTCAACAGCTCAAGGATTTGCGGTTTGGGGATTAAGGGTTTTAAGCTAATCCAAGCCAGCGAGGGGGCAGGGTTAGAGCCTGTATTCTGGTTAAGTCTGAGCTGAATGCTTTTCTCTTGCCCAACTATACCAATGGTGACGTTACAGCTGCCAGTTTAACAGTCGACAGTACCAGTCTGACGATGGCATCGGTCTATATGCCCTACGACGCCGAAGAACCTCCGCCACAGAGGGAGGTAAAAGACCTGGTGGCAAATTTTTCCATGGGTCATCTTATTATCGAGTATCGTGGAGAAATTTCTGCACTGGGGTCGAAAATGTCGACGATACAGCGAGACTTAGACGAGTGCTCTCAAAAACTCAAACAGCCACAAGCTATTTGCGCAAACCTGACGGATCCTGGACCAGCACGGAGGGGGAAACCCTAGAGCTGCTCTTGAATACGCACTTCCCAGGGAAATTGCATGAGGAACCCCTAGCACCTACAACAAACCTGGCTGTACACATACCCATCACGGAGGAAAAGGTTAGGTGGGCGGTTAAAAGCTTCGAACCGTTCAAGGCTGCCGGGCCAGACGGGATTATTCCCGCACAACTCATAAACACGCTGGAGACATCAGCCAAATGGCTGGTATTTCTCTATACAGCCTGCCTGGCTGTTAGCTACATTCCGTGCTCCTGGAGTAGTGCCAGGGTAGTGTTTATTCCTAAGGCGGGGAAGGCGTCTCATTACGAGCCCAAGGACTATAGGCCGATCAGTCTCTCATCCTTTGTGCTCAAGACCTTCGAGAGGATAATAAATGACTACCTCTACTATTGATAGCAACCTGATCTGTAGCTATCAGCATGCATACACCAAAGGGAAATCTACAGAAACTGCGCTTCACAGCCTTTTTTCTGTTATTGAAAAATCGCTGTATGAAAAGGAGTACTGCCTTGTGGCCTTTTTAGATATTGAAGGAGCCTTCAACAACTTATTGATCAACTGCTAAGGGGTAGACGAATAGTTTCATCACTGAGCTCGCTTGACTTATCACGCTATGTCACAAGGGGAACGCCTCAGGGTGGTGTTCTCTCCCCGCTTCTATGGAACCTCACTGTCAACTCGATGCTGCGAGACACAAGCTGGGGGGCGGGAAGGTAGTGGCATATGCAGATGACTTAGCTACAGCATACAGGGGCAAATTCCCACAAACCCTGTGCGACTTGATGCAAGTAGCACTGAGAGAGGTTTCCTCATGGTGCTCGCGCTGCGGACTGAGCATCAACCCGGGAAAAGTGGAACTGGTCCTTTTCACCAACCGCTATAAGATACCACCGCTAATACTACCAAAACTGAATAACGTGCACCTGAACTTGGCTGACAAAGCCAAGTTCTTGGGCACAGTTCTGGATAGGAAACTAACCTGGAAGGAGAATGTTCTTCAGCGCCAGAAGAAAGCGTGTATTGCACTCTACACGTGCAAAAGAGCCATTGGAAAGAAATGGGGGCTTAGCCCCAAAATATGCAAATGGATCTACACTGCAATCATTCGACCAATCATGCTCTATGATATTTTAACTGATGATAATAGATCTAAATGTCTGAAAAAAAGCTTAAATAGCATATCAAAATAAACCATCCATGTTAGATATTTTCGGTGTCGGTGATGTTGGCAAAGTAAACCACATTGATCAATTCCCACTAGCAGGTGTGTCAGATCACGAATTGATATTTTTGTGTTACAATGAAAACGTATTCAAATTTGACGTTGCTCTCAATCGGAACCAGGGTATAATGTCAAACAGAAAAATATTTTAACCCAGTTGAAAATTTTTTTTTCCGTTTATAAACTTGTAGGAAAAAATTTGTAAATTAACTTTTGTTTTAAATTTTCAATATTTATATTTTACCTTTAATTCAAATAAGCAATACGAAAGAATATTCGGTAGCAAATTTAGAAGTATTTTATTGGTACTGAAAAAAACTTCGGTGCCAGTGAAGAACGGTTGGAATTCAATTGTTTTGTAAGCTAAGGTAAGAAAACTGTAACCAAACATTTTTTACAAAAATCGCGGATGGTATAAGAGTAAATTATTGCTAATATTAAAGAAGAGAAAATGATACCCAATTTACATGTGGTGCACCATAAAGGATTAATTCCTTTGTTTACATTCGTTTGACATTATAGCCCCTTACAAGAGAAAATATTTAACTGTCAATCACACTTTGTTGAATACATTTTGGTTACAATATTGATTTTAATACGGCGCACCATAAGACAAATTTACTTTTAGCGACTTTAATAATATAAACTAGGATCGCCCGTGGTCGAAATTCGACCATCTGAAATTTTCTTCAACTCTCTCTTAATATATGTACATATTCCCCGTTCACAACAAAACCAAGTAAGTGACTCCCTCGTGACAAATGCAAATTTCGATTAAGTGATACCATACAACAATCTTTACATTAGGGTGGTGCAGCAAAGCAGTACAACAGAAAAGCTGACGACAAAACATTGGGATATATCTACAAAAGATTTTTTTTATTTTTATTTATTTGTTTATGTGTAAGGTACAGCAGACACTTACTATTACAAATCTATTACATATAAATGCGCAATGCGTTTTTTGCAATAACCACAATTCTAAGGTATATAAAATTTGGTATGTATCGATATGTCTCGCCGAGCAGGGTGTGCGACAACAAACCAAAAATTTAAAAAAATTAATTATAATATGATTTGAAGATCACACCACTACAAGTGCTATACACGCATTCGCTTTATAGAGCCGGTGTTATGGGTGTATGTATGTACGACCACTTGCATTGTTGTGTTTGCATTCATTGCAGTAGGGTGAGTAGTTTTGTTGGCAGCAATAAGATAACATGAGCCAGCGCGTCAACTTTATTGAGCTTAGGTACAAACAGTGTTTACAAAAACAAAATCTGTGCGTGGGGATTCAGAGAAGCAAATGCTTTTGAAAAAAAACACAAATAAGCTAGACCATGCACAAGGCCCTTCGTGGCTAGACTTAGTGAAATAAAATAAAATGGAAAATTGATAAAATTAAAAAAACGTAAAATCAGAAATAGAAAAGTTATTGAAAGTAAAAAAATAAAATTTGTTGGAAATGAAAGGAAAGGGAATAATATAAAATAAATAAAAATGAAACAAAATGGAATAAATAAAAGTATTAAATTTAGAAAATAATAGGAAAGGAAAGGGATGGATAAACGGAAAATTAAGGTAAGTTAAGGTAAGGAACGGAAAATATGACAGAAAAATCAAAGGGAAAGGAAAGGAAAGGAATGGAAAAGAAAAAAGGAAGGGAAGAAAGGAAATGTAATGTAGGTAAAGCAGTGGAAAAGAGAAGCAAAAGGAGAAAGTCAAAGAAAGGAAAGAAGAAAAAAAGAAGGGAAAGAAAAGGTAGCGAGGAAGAAGGTATGGAAAATAAATGAAAATAAAAAGAAAGAAAAATAAAGGAAAGAAAGGTAATGAAAAGCTAAAGAAAATAAGTTAAAGAAATGAATGAAAGAAAAAGAGTTGCGGAAAGGAAAAAAAGAAAAAAAGGAAACGGAAGGAAAGGAAAGGTAAGAAAAGGAAAGGTAATGAAACGAAATGACAGAAAGGGAAATTTAAGAAAAAAAGTGAAAGAAAAAAAGGTAAGAAAAAAATAAAAGGAAAGAAATGAAATGAAAAAAAAAAATAAATGAATAAAATGAAAGGCAACTAAAGCAACGGAAACGAAAGGAAAGAAAAGAAAAAGAAAATAAAAGGAATGTAATGGAAATAAAAGAAACGAAAAGAAAGAAAAATAAAAGTAAAGGACAGAGAAGAACAAAAAAGAAAGAAAGAAAGAAGGGAAATAAAATGAAATGAAAGAAGAGAAAAGGAAAATAACGGAGAAGATAAGGAAAAGAAATAAAAGGGAAGAGAAGGAAAGAAAAGCAAAAGAAATAAATTGGATGAAAGGAGAGGAAAGGAAAGGAAATAAAAGCAAATGAATGCTAAGGAAAGGAAAGGAAAGAAATACGTATGAAGACGACCTAAGAAGAATAAATAATTATCAACATTGAAACTATATTACTGAATGGTGTAAAGAGGGAGGAAAAGGCGAAATGAATAGGAATGTATAGAAACCAAAAATATATAAAATATGGAAAAGAAAGGAAAATTTAAGAAATAGCAAAAAGGTAGGAAAATAAAATAAGGTTTTGTGGTTGAATTTCAACCACTGGGCGAACTCTAGTTATATTAAACTTACATTAATTGTTACATAAAAAATAAGTTTTTAATTTAAATTGCACAAAAGCCGATATGGGCTTATAATATTTCGATATATAATGGTACTTTTTTTATCGTAACCGTGTGGAATTTTACTTTTAAAAAAAAACTTATCGTTAAAAATATAAACTTTTTAATGGACAAAAAACTAAATAAAGAAGTGCTCTGCGAAAAACCTAGGATTATGTGAATTATGTGATTATGTGAATGATGATGGTGTGAAGATGGCGAGGATGCAATGATATTTATTTGATTTTCTACACTTTTTTTTTTTTTTTTTGGCACAAAAATGAAGGCAAGTGGCAGCTGCCTGGATCGCTGTATACTTATGTACGTTCATGTGAGAGTAAGGAGCGCGAAAAAGGGTGGGAGCGGTTTTCGAAGCGCAGAGTTTTTGCGGGGAGTATTTGTCGGAGTTTCGGCGATTGTGCAATTTGCAAGGTACCGTTTTTTATTCTTGCTTCACGCATACATATATATATATATGATGTTTGGGAATTTAAACATTTGATTTGAGTAATACCATGCAAGGAATCCGCACATTAGGGTGGTGCAGCATATTTAAATGTTTTTTCTTTTAAACAAATTTTTTTAAAGCTATTTTTTGAAAGTTACAATTCTGGTCTTGCGAAAAAATTTTTAAGTCTATATAACTAACTTCACTTTTTTGTATGAAAAATACATTTTCTGCTTAGAAGATATACGTTTCCAATATTTTATTTCTCTAAAAATTTCATAAGCAAAAAAACTATTTAAAAATCGAAAAAATGTGGTTTCATACAAAAAAAGTGGAGTTACTTATGTAAAAAGGTGCATTAGTAAAAGTTCGTATGGTATTTCCCTGCAAAAAATACGATTAGTCCGGGATCAATCCAAAGGAAAAGTAGACTACTACTTTTTTAGTCACTTTTAGATGGAATAAATTGGTCACATTTGTTCGAGCATGTCCTATGAACAGACTAATTGTACCCTTTTTATACCAGAATGGGTATAAATGTTTACTACTTGCTGGACACCTATATTCGATTCTCGGTGGAAGCAAAAATTGAAAACTGTTTCTTTTTTTTAATTTTTCGTTTTTATTTTATTTTTTAAGCAAGGAAAATTGAAAAAAAAGTCAGAGTTCTGTCAATTATACTTACTAGGATCGCCCGTGGTCGAAATTCGACCATCTGAAATTTTCTTCAACTCTCTCTTAATATATGTACATATTCCCCGTTCACAACAAAATCAAGTAAGTGACTCCCTCGTGACAAATGCAAATTTGGATTAAGTGATACCATACAAACAATCTTCACATTAGGGTGGTGCAGCAGACACTTACTATTACAAATTATATTAAACTTACATTAATTGTTACATAAAAAATAAGTTTTTAATTTAAATTGCACAAACACCCGGTATGGGCTTATAATATTTCGATATATAATGGTACTTTTTTTATCGTAACCTTGTGGAATTTTACTTTTAAAAAAACCATATCGTTAAAAATATAAACTTTTTAATGGACAAAAAACTAAATAAAGAAGTGCTCTGCGAAAAACCTTGTTTTATGTGAATTATGTGATTATGTGAATGATGATGGTGTGAAGATGGCGAGGATGCAATGATATTTATTTGATTTGCTACACTTTGCTTTTTTTTTTTTTTGCACAAAAATGAAGGCAAGTGGCAGCTGCCTGGATCGCTGTATACTTATGTACGTTGATGTGAGAGTAAGGAGCGCGAAAAAGGGTGGGAGCGGTTTTCGAAGCGCAGAGTTTTTGCGGGGAGTGTTTGTCGGAGTTTCGATGATTGTGCAATTTGCAAGGTACCGTTTTTTATTCTTGCTTCACGCATACATATATATATATATATATGATTTTTGGGAATTTAAACATTTGATTTGAGTAATACCATGCAACGAATCCGCACATTAGGGTGGTGCAGCATATTTAAATGTTTTTTCTTTTAAACAAATTTTTTTTTAAAGCTATTTTTTGAAAATTACAATTCTGGTGTTGCGAACAAAATTTTTAATTCTATATAACTAACTTCACTTTTTTGTATGAAAAATACATTTTCTGCTTAGAAGATATACTTTTCCAATATTTTATTTCTCTAAAAATTTCATAAGTAAAAAAACTATTTAAAAATCGAAAAAGCTTAGCACATTAAATTATCAAAGTAAAAAATGTGGTTTCATACAAAAAAAGTGGAGTTACTTATGTAAAAAGATGCATTAGTAAAAGTTCGTATGGTATTTCCCTGCAAAAAATACGATTAGTCCGGGATCAATCCAGAGGAAAAGTAGACCACTACTTTTTTTAGTCTCTTTTAGATGGAATAAATTGGTCACATTTGTTCGAGCATGTCCTATGAAGAGACTAATTGTACCCTTTTCATACCAGAATGGGTATAAATGTTTACTACTTGCAGGACACCTACATATATTCGATTCTCGGTGGAAGCAAAAATTGAAAACTGTTTCTTTTTTTTAATTTTTCGTTTTTATTTTATTTTTTAAGCAAGGAAAATTGAAAAAAATCAGAGTTCTGTCAATTATACTTCTGTGGTCATAAGCAATAACAGCCTAAGTCGACTTAAGAAATTAGACCAGTTGAAATTTTTGCTGGTGATTTTGAATAGCAACATCGAGACATTTTTCAAGACTTTCATTGGTCTTTTTTTACTTTCTTTACAAACAATTAAATCCAATACGTTTGCCTTAGTTATAAAACAGTTGTGTTACAAAAATTCACCAGCAAAAATTTCATCTGGTCTAATTTCTTAAGTCGACCTAGGCTGTTATTGCTTATGACCACAGACTTATACTTGCCAGCGTCTAATTACAACTTTGCTTTAAATGAGACGATTGGGGATATTTTTCTGGGCAATCTTCAACTGTATGAAAAATATATTTTCTGCTTAGAAAATATACTTTTCCAATATTTAACCCCCCAAAAATTGCATAAGTGAATTAAACTTTAAAAAAATTGAGAAAAGCTTAGAACATCAAATAATCAAAGTAAAAATGGGTATTTGTTTCCTTTAGGTGTCAACTGCTAATAAATTAGCTAAAATTATGGGAGATAGCTCAAAAGACGGGGTTTGGCCTCAGGATCACGAATCTGGAAGCGCTTTTTAATATTTTGCTTCTCTGAAGAGATATAATCCAAGTGGCAAGTTTTCATGTGGTTGTTGTAATTTTATTAGGCTGTACCTAAAAACGTGAAAAAAATGCGTGCCGTGGGTCATTTTTCGATTTTTCGGCACTCAAAAGTGGAGTTATGGTGATTTCGTTTCATCATAAAATGCGTATTTTTTACACTCTTCAATTTTCCGTTTTCGTTTGCAAAATGAAGGTATAACGTCAAACAGAATATGCTTTCATTTCCTAAAAACTCACACTTTTTACCCTCTGAAGCTTTGACAGGGTAGTTGGTTGCACTGAAAATCAGCTGACGAAACTTTTATTTGACAGATAAATTTGGTGAAAAAAATTGGATTTTGCAATATCAATTGAATATGGTTGATAAGCGAAAACTAATTATTTATGCACATAGCATAGCAAACGGGCAATGTTTTTTGTTCGTTTTATCGATATAGCAGTTTCATGTAGAACGGGTACACTTTTATCACACTTTTACAGTATTCTGTGCAAGGGTATAAACATGTTCAACGAAATCAGCATTAGTGTCATGTAAAATTGTTCTTTAGTTAAAGTCCGTACGATATTTAAATTTCGATCTTAACATTGTGGAATTTTCTTACAAAATCATATCGTTAAAAAAATAAACTTTAACCAATAGGCAAAAAGTTAAATATATAAAGCCAGAAGTGAAGCTGGACTTCTTAGCTTACAAATGGTGTTTAGATGCCGAAGATGATATAATTTGGTACATTTAGTTGTTTTTTTTGGCACAAAAATAAAAGCAAGTGGCAGCTGCTGGATCATTGCATAGATATGTACGTGTGTGTGTAAGGGAATGAGCGGTAGGTGTGTCTTTGGGAGTTTTATAAGAGTGCTGAATAGTGATGTATATATCGGGTATAACAGAATGTGGAGATAACAAAATAGCTGGAGAGTTTGGAGACCTATTTTTTCTCTAATAACAAATAAACTAAAAATAATTTTCAAAATTTTTTTTGGTGAGACACCAGATTAGTCCATTCTAAGTTTCCACTATAAATTTTATAGAGATCTATCCATAAATACTATACGAAATTGGGTTGCGTTTGTTTGTATGGGGAGAGTGTTAGCCTATTAATATATAGACTAGGATCGCCCGTGGTCGAAATTCGACCATCTGAAATTTTCTTCAACTCTCTCTTAATATATGTACATATTCCCCGTTCACAACAAAATCAAGTAAGTGACTCCCTCGTGACAAATGCAAATTTGGATTAAGTGATACCATACAAACAATCTTCACATTAGGGTGGTGCAGCAGACACTTACTATTACAAATTATATTAAACTTACATTAATTGTTACATAAAAAATAAGTTTTTAATTTAAATTGCACAAACACCCGGTATGGGCTTATAATATTTCGATATATAATGGTACTTTTTTTATCGTAACCTTGTGGAATTTTACTTTTAAAAAAACCATATCGTTAAAAATATAAACTTTTTAATGGACAAAAAACTAAATAAAGAAGTGCTCTGCGAAAAACCTTGTTTTATGTGAATTATGTGATTATGTGAATGATGATGGTGTGAAGATGGCGAGGATGCAATGATATTTATTTGATTTGCTACACTTTGCTTTTTTTTTTTTTTGCACAAAAATGAAGGCAAGTGGCAGCTGCCTGGATCGCTGTATACTTATGTACGTTGATGTGAGAGTAAGGAGCGCGAAAAAGGGTGGGAGCGGTTTTCGAAGCGCAGAGTTTTTGCGGGGAGTGTTTGTCGGAGTTTCGATGATTGTGCAATTTGCAAGGTACCGTTTTTTATTCTTGCTTCACGCATACATATATATATATATATATGATTTTTGGGAATTTAAACATTTGATTTGAGTAATACCATGCAACGAATCCGCACATTAGGGTGGTGCAGCATATTTAAATGTTTTTTCTTTTAAACAAATTTTTTTTTAAAGCTATTTTTTGAAAATTACAATTCTGGTGTTGCGAACAAAATTTTTAATTCTATATAACTAACTTCACTTTTTTGTATGAAAAATACATTTTCTGCTTAGAAGATATACTTTTCCAATATTTTATTTCTCTAAAAATTTCATAAGTAAAAAAACTATTTAAAAATCGAAAAAGCTTAGCACATTAAATTATCAAAGTAAAAAATGTGGTTTCATACAAAAAAAGTGGAGTTACTTATGTAAAAAGATGCATTAGTAAAAGTTCGTATGGTATTTCCCTGCAAAAAATACGATTAGTCCGGGATCAATCCAGAGGAAAAGTAGACCACTACTTTTTTTAGTCTCTTTTAGATGGAATAAATTGGTCACATTTGTTCGAGCATGTCCTATGAAGAGACTAATTGTACCCTTTTCATACCAGAATGGGTATAAATGTTTACTACTTGCAGGACACCTACATATATTCGATTCTCGGTGGAAGCAAAAATTGAAAACTGTTTCTTTTTTTTAATTTTTCGTTTTTATTTTATTTTTTAAGCAAGGAAAATTGAAAAAAATCAGAGTTCTGTCAATTATACTTCTGTGGTCATAAGCAATAACAGCCTAAGTCGACTTAAGAAATTAGACCAGTTGAAATTTTTGCTGGTGATTTTGAATAGCAACATCGAGACATTTTTCAAGACTTTCATTGGTCTTTTTTTACTTTCTTTACAAACAATTAAATCCAATACGTTTGCCTTAGTTATAAAACAGTTGTGTTACAAAAATTCACCAGCAAAAATTTCATCTGGTCTAATTTCTTAAGTCGACCTAGGCTGTTATTGCTTATGACCACAGACTTATACTTGCCAGCGTCTAATTACAACTTTGCTTTAAATGAGACGATTGGGGATATTTTTCTGGGCAATCTTCAACTGTATGAAAAATATATTTTCTGCTTAGAAAATATACTTTTCCAATATTTAACCCCCCAAAAATTGCATAAGTGAATTAAACTTTAAAAAAATTGAGAAAAGCTTAGAACATCAAATAATCAAAGTAAAAATGGGTATTTGTTTCCTTTAGGTGTCAACTGCTAATAAATTAGCTAAAATTATGGGAGATAGCTCAAAAGACGGGGTTTGGCCTCAGGATCACGAATCTGGAAGCGCTTTTTAATATTTTGCTTCTCTGAAGAGATATAATCCAAGTGGCAAGTTTTCATGTGGTTGTTGTAATTTTATTAGGCTGTACCTAAAAACGTGAAAAAAATGCGTGCCGTGGGTCATTTTTCGATTTTTCGGCACTCAAAAGTGGAGTTATGGTGATTTCGTTTCATCATAAAATGCGTATTTTTTACACTCTTCAATTTTCCGTTTTCGTTTGCAAAATGAAGGTATAACGTCAAACAGAATATGCTTTCATTTCCTAAAAACTCACACTTTTTACCCTCTGAAGCTTTGACAGGGTAGTTGGTTGCACTGAAAATCAGCTGACGAAACTTTTATTTGACAGATAAATTTGGTGAAAAAAATTGGATTTTGCAATATCAAT
This sequence comes from Campiglossa producta, assembly GCA_964058755.1. Classification (NCBI taxonomy): domain Eukaryota; kingdom Metazoa; phylum Arthropoda; class Insecta; order Diptera; family Tephritidae; genus Campiglossa; species Campiglossa producta. The sequence goes on from CAXKVI010000004.1 coordinate 43,033,702, forward strand.
TGAATATGGTTGATAAGCGAAAACTAATTATTTATGCACATAGCATAGCAAACGGGCAATGTTTTTTGTTCGTTTTATCGATATAGCAGTTTCATGTAGAACGGGTACACTTTTATCACACTTTTACAGTATTCTGTGCAAGGGTATAAACATGTTCAACGAAATCAGCATTAGTGTCATGTAAAATTGTTCTTTAGTTAAAGTCCGTACGATATTTAAATTTCGATCTTAACATTGTGGAATTTTCTTACAAAATCATATCGTTAAAAAAATAAACTTTAACCAATAGGCAAAAAGTTAAATATATAAAGCCAGAAGTGAAGCTGGACTTCTTAGCTTACAAATGGTGTTTAGATGCCGAAGATGATATAATTTGGTACATTTAGTTGTTTTTTTTGGCACAAAAATAAAAGCAAGTGGCAGCTGCTGGATCATTGCATAGATATGTACGTGTGTGTGTAAGGGAATGAGCGGTAGGTGTGTCTTTGGGAGTTTTATAAGAGTGCTGAATAGTGATGTATATATCGGGTATAACAGAATGTGGAGATAACAAAATAGCTGGAGAGTTTGGAGACCTATTTTTTCTCTAATAACAAATAAACTAAAAATAATTTTCAAAATTTTTTTTGGTGAGACACCAGATTAGTCCATTCTAAGTTTCCACTATAAATTTTATAGAGATCTATCCATAAATACTATACGAAATTGGGTTGCGTTTGTTTGTATGGGGAGAGTGTTAGCCTATTAATATATAGATACTGCAATTTTTCCTAAGGTGATGAAAACATGCAACAACTGAAATTATTATGTTTCGGCTTGTAGTAATGCTATAGATTTTTTTAACAATATTTGAAAGCTAATAACTCCTGCTTTACATTCCTGTGCATGAATTTTAATATTTTTCTTTAAAAACAAATTTTTTTAAAGCTATTTTTTGAAAATTACAATTCTGATGTTGGGATAAAAATTTTTAATTCTATATAACTAACTTCACTTTTTTGTATGAAAAATACATTTTCTGCTTAGAAGATATACTTTTCCAATATTTTGTTTCTCTAAAAATTTCATAAGTAAAAAAACTATTTAAAAATCGAAAAAGCTTAGCACATTAAATTATCAATGTAAAAAATGTGGTTTCATACAAAAAAGTGGAATTAGTTATGTAAAAAGGTGCATTAGTAAAAGTTCGTATGGTATTTCCCTGCAAAAAATACGATTAGTCCGGGATCAATCCAAAGAAAAAGTAGACTACTACTTTTTTAGTCACTTTTAGATGGAATAAATTGGTCACATTTGTTCGAGCATGTCCTATAAAGAGACTAATTGTACCCTTTTTATACCAGAATGGGTATAAATGTTTACTACTTGCAGAACACCTATATTCGATTCTCGGTGGAAGCAAAAATTTAAAACTGTTTTTTTTTTTTTAATTTTATTTTTTCAGCAAGGAAAATTGAATTTGCTTTAAATGAGATGATTGGGGATATCTTTCTGGGCAATCTTCAACTGTATGAAAAATATATTTTCTGCTTAGAAAATATACTTTTCCAATATTTAACCCCCCAAAAATTGCATAAGTGAATTAAACTTTAAAAAAATCGAGAAAAGCTTAGAACATCAAATAATCAAAGTAAAAATGGGTATTTGTTTCCTTTAGGTGTCAACTGCTAATAAATTAGCTAAAATTATGGGAGATAGCTCAAAAAGACGGGGTTTGGCCTCAGGATCACGAATCTGGAAGCGCTTTTTAATATTTTGCTTCTCTGAAGAGATATAATCCAAGTGGCAAGTTTTCATGTGGTTGTTGTGATTTTATTAGGCTGTACCTAAAAACGTGAAAAAAATGCGTGCCGTGGGTCATTTTTCGATTTTTCGGCACTCAAAAGTAGAGTTATGGTGATTTCGTTTCATCATAAAATGCGTATTTTTTACACTCTTCAATTTTCCGTTTTCGTTTGCAAAATGAAGGTATAACGTGAAACAGAATATGCTTTCATTTCCTAAAAAACTCACACTTTTTACCCTCTGAAGCTTTGTCAGGGTAGTTGGTTGCACTGAAAATCAGCTGACGAAAATTTTATTTGACAGATAAATTTGGTGAAAAAAATTGGATTTTGCAATAACAATTGAATGTGGCTGATAAGCGAAAACTAATTATTTATGCACATAGCATAGCAAACGGGCAATGTTTTTTGTTCGTTTTATGGATATAGCAGTTTCATGTAGAACGGGTATACTTTTATCACACTTTTACAGTATTCTGTGCAAGGGTATAAACATGTTCAACGATATCAGCATTAGTGTCATGTAAAATTGTTCTTTAGTTAAAGTCCGTACGATATTTAAATTTCGATCTTAACATTGTGGAATTTTCTTACAAAATCATATCGTTAAAAAAATAAACTTTAACCAATAGGCAAAAAGTTAAATATATAAAGCCAGAAGTGAAGCTGGACTTCTTAGCTTACATATGGTGTTTAGATGCCGAAGATGATATAATTTGGTACATTTTGTTGTTTTTTTTGGCACAAAAATAAAAGCAAGTGGCAGCTGCTGGATCATTGCATAGATATGTACGTGTGTGTGTAAGGGAATGAGCGGTAGGTGTGTCTTTGGGAGTTTTATAAGAGTGCTGAATAGTGATGTATAGTTCGGGTATAACAGAATGTGGAGATAACAAAATAGCTGGAGAGTTTGGAGACCTATTTTTTCTTTAATAACAAATAAACTAAAAATAATTTTCAAAATTTTTTTTGGTGAGACACCAGATTAGTCCATTCTAAGTTTCCACTATAAATTTTATAGAGATCTATCCATAAATGCTATACGAAATTGGGTTGCGTTTGTTTGTATGGGGAGAGTGTTAGCCTATTAATATATAGATACTTGCCAGCGTCTAATTAAGGTTTTGCTTTAAATGTGATGATTGGGGATATTTTTCTGGGCAATCTTCAACTGCTTAGAAATTATACTTTTCCAATATTTAACCCCCTAAAAATTTCATAAGTGAATTAAACTTTAAAAAAATCGAGAAAAGCTTAGAACATCAAATAATCAAAGTAAAAATGGGTATTTGTTTCCTTTAGGTGTCAACTGCTAATAAATTAGCTAAAATTATGGGAGATAGCTCAAAAGACGGGGTTTGGCCTCAGGATCACGAATCCGGAAGCGCTTTTTAATATTTTGCTTCTCTGAAGAGATAATTGCAATCAAAGTGGCAAGTTTTCATTTGGTTGTTGTAATTTAAAAAATGCGTGCCGTGGGTCATTTTTCGATTTTTGACCATAACTTTCCATAGTTGCACTGAACTTTCCATAGAAACAAAAAACTAAAAAAGCGCTTCCGGACTCGTGATCCTGAGGCCAAAACCTGTCTTTTGAGCTATCTCCCATAATTTTAGCGAATTTATTAGCGGTTGACCCCTAAAGGAAACAAATACCCAAAAATGTGTTTTTCGTAAAAAAAGTAGAGTTATGGTGATTTCGTTTCATCAAAAAATGCGTATTTTTTACACTCTTCAATTTTCCGTTTTCGTTTGCAAAATGAAGGTATAACGTCAAACAGAATATGTTTTCATTTCCTAAAAAACTCACACTTTTTACCCTCTGAAGCTTTGACAGGGTAGTTGGTTGCACTGAAAATCAGCTGACGAAAATTTTATTTGACAGATAAATTTGGTGAAATAAATTGGATTTTGCAATAACAATTGAATATGGTTGATAAGCGAAAACTAATTATTCATGCACATAGCATAGCAAACGGGCAATGTTTTTTGTTCGTTTTATCGATATAGCAGTTTCATGTAGAACGGGTTCAACGAAATCAGCATTGTGTTTGTAAAATTGTTCTTTAGTTAAAGTCCGTACGATATTTAAATTTCGATCTTAACATTGTGGAATTTTCTTACAAAATCATATCGTTAAAAAAATAAACTTTAACCAATAGGCAAAAAGTTAAATATATAAAGCCAGAAGTGAAGCTGGACTTCTTAGCTTACAAATGGTGTTTAGATGCCGAAGATGATATAATTTGGTACATTTTGTTGTTTTTTTTTGCACAAAAATAAAAGCAAGTGGCAGCTGCTGGATCATTGCATAGATATGTACGTGTGTGTGTAAGGGAATGAGCGGTAGGTGCGTCTTTGGGAGTTTTATAAGAGTGCTGAATAGTGATGTATAGTTCGGGTATAACAGAATGTGGAGATAACAAAATAGCTGGAGAGTTTGGAGACCTATTTTTTCTTTAATAACAAATAAACTAAAAATAATTTTCAAAATTTTTTTTGGTGAGACACCAGATTAGTCCATTCTAAGTTTCCACTATAAATTTTATAGAGATCTATCCATAAATACTATACAAAATTGGGTTGCGTCTGTTTGTATGGGGAGAGTGTTAGCCTATTAATATATAGATTATGGGAGATAGCTCAAAAGACGGGGTTTGGCCTCAGGATCACGAATCTGGAAACGCTTTTTAATATTTTGCTTCTCTGAAGAGATATTTGCAATCAAAGTGGCAAGTTTTCATGTGGTTGTTGTAATTTTATTAGGCTGTACCTAAAAACGTGCGAAAAAATGCGTGCCGTGGGTCATTTTTCGATTTTTTGACCATAACTTTCCATAGAAACAAAAAATTAAAAAAGCGCTTCCGGACTCGTGATCCTGAGGCCAAAACCTGTCTTTTGAGCTATCTCCCATAATTTTAACTAATTTATTAGCGGTTGACCCCTAAAGGAAACAAATACCCAAAAATATGTTTTTCGTAAAAAAAAGTAGAGTTATGGTGATTTCGTTTCATCAAAAAATGCGTATTTTTTATACTCTTCAATTTTCCGTATTCGTTTGCAAAATGAAGGTATAACGTCAAACAGAATATGCTTTCATTTCCTAAAAAACTCACACTTTTTACCCTCTGAAGCTTTGACAGGGTAGTTGGTTGCACTGAAAATCAGCTGACGAAAATTTTATTTGACAGATAAATTTGGTGAAAAAAATTGGATTTTGCAATAACAATTGAATATGGTTGATAAGCGAAAACTAATTATTCATGCACATAGCATAGCAAACGGGCAATGTTTTTTGTTCGTTTTATCGATATAGCAGTTTCATGTAGAACGGGTACACTTTTATCACACTTTTACAGTATTCTGTGCAAGGGTATAAACATGTTCTACGAAATCAGCATTAGTGTCATGTAAAATTGTTCTTTAGTTAAAGTCCGTACGATATTTAAATTTCGATCTTAACATTGTGGAATTTTCTTACAAAATCATATCGTTAAAAAAATAAACTTTAACCAATAGGCAAAAAGTTAAATATATAAAGCCAGAAGTGAAGCTGGACTTCTTAGCTTACAAATGGTGTTTAGATGCCGAAGATGATATAATTTGGTACATTTTGTTGTTTTTTTTTGGCACAAAAATAAAAGCAAGTGGCAGCTGCTGGATCATTGCATAGATATGTACGTGTGTGTGTAAGGGAATGAGCGGTAGGTGTGTCTTTGGGAGTTTTATAAGAGTGCTGAATAGTGATGTATAGTTCGGGTATAACAGAATGTGGAGATAACAAAATAGATGGAGAGTTTGGAGACCTATTTTTTCTTTAATAACAAATAAACTAAAAATAAATTTCAAATTTTTTTTTGGTGAGACACCAGATTAGTCCATTCTAAGTTTCCACTATAAATTTTATAGAGATCTATCCATAAATACTATACGAAACTGGGTTGCGTCTGTTTGTATGGGGAGAGTGTTAGCCTATTAATATATAGATACTTGCCAGCGTCTAATTACAGTTTTGCTTTAAATGAGACGATTGGGGATATTTTTCTGGGCAAGCTTCAACTGCTTAGAAAATATACTTTTCCAATATTTGGTTGTTGTAATTTAAAAAATGCGTGCCGTGGGTCATTTTTCGATTTTTGACCACAACTTTCCATAGTTGCACTGAACTTTCCATAGAAACAAAAAACTAAAAAAGCGCTTCCGGACTCGTGATCCTGAGGCCAAAACCTGTCTTTTGAGCTATCTCCCATAATTTTAGCGAATTTATTAGCGGTTGACCCCTCAAGGAAACAAATACCCAAAAATGTGTTTTTCGTAAAAAAAGTAGAGTTATGGTGATTTCGTTTCATCAAAAAATGCGCATTTTTTACACTCTTTAATTTTCCGTTTTCGTTTGCAAAATGAAGGTAAAACGTCAAACAGAATATGTTTTCATTTCCTAAAAAACTCACACTTTTTACCCTCTGAAGCTTTGACAGGGTAGTTGGTTGCACTGAAAATCAGCTGACGAAAATTTTATTTGACAGATAAATTTGGTGAAATAAATTGGATTTTGCAATAACAATTGAATATGGTCGATAAGCGAAAACTAATTATTCATGCACATAGCATAGCAAACGGGCAATGTTTTTTGTTCGTTTTATCGATATAGCAGTTTCATGTAGAACGGGTACACTTTTATCACACTTTTACAGTATTCTGTGCAAGGGTATAAACATGTTCAACGAAATCAGCATTAGTGTCATGTAAAATTGTTCTTTAGTTAAAGTCCGTACGATATTTAAATTTCGATCTTAACATTGTGGAATTTTCTTACAAAATCATATCGTTAAAAAAATAAACTTTAACCAATAGGCAAAAAGTTAAATATATAAAGCCAGAAGTGAAGCTGGACTTCTTAGCTTACAAATGGTGTTTAGATGCCGAAGATGATATAATTTGGTACATTTTGTTGTTTTTTTTGGCACAAAAATAAAAGCAAGTGGCAGCTGCTGGATCATTGCATAGATATGTACGTGTGTGTGTAAGGGAATGAGCGGTAGGTGTGTCTTTGGGAGTTTTATAAGAGTGCTGAATAGTGATGTATAGTTCGGGTATAACAGAATGTGGAGATAACAAAATAGCTGGAGAGTTTGGAGACCTATTTTTTCTTTAATAACAAATAAACTAAAAATAATTTTCAAATTTTTTTTTGGTGAGACACCAGATTAGTCCATTCTAAGTTTCCACTATAAATTTTATAGAGATCTATCCATAAATACTATACGAAACTGGGTTGCGTCTGTTTGTATGGGGAGAGTGTTAGCCTATTAATATATAGATACTTGCCAGCGTCTAATTACAGTTTTGCTTTAAATGAGACGATTGGGAATATTTTTCTGGGCAAGCTTCAACTGCTTAGAAAATATACTTTTCCAATATTTGGTTGTTGTAATTTAAAAAATGCGTGCCGTGGGTCATTTTTCGATTTTTGACCATAACTTTCCATAGTTGCACTGAACTTTCCGTAGAAACAAAAAACTAAAAAAGCGCTTCCGGACTCGTGATCCTGAGGCCAAAACCTGTCTTTTGAGCTATCTCCCATAATTTTAGCGAATTTATTAGCGGTTGACCCCTAAAGGAAACAAATACCCAAAAATGTGTTTTTCGTAAAAAAAGTAGAGTTATGGTGATTTCGTTTCATCAAAAAATGCGCATTTTTTACACTCTTTAATTTTCCGTTTTCGTTTGCAAAATGAAGGTAAAACGTCAAACAGAATATGTTTTCATTTCCTAAAAAACTCACACTTTTTACCCTCTGAAGCTTTGACAGGGTAGTTGGTTGCACTGAAAATCAGCTGACGAAAATTTTATTTGACAGATAAATTTGGTGAAATAAATTGGATTTTGCAATAACAATTGAATATGGTTGATAAGCGAAAACTAATTATTCATGCACATAGCATAGCAAACGGGCAATGTTTTTTGTTCGTTTTATCGATATAGCAGTTTCATGTAGAACGGGTACACTTCTATCACACTTTAACAGTATTCTGTGCAAGGGTATAAACATGTTTAACGAAATCAGCATTAGTGTCATGTAAAATTGTTCTTTAGTTAAAGTCCGTACGATATTTAAATTTCGATCTTAACATTGTGGAATTTTCTTACAAAATCATATCGTTAAAAAAATAAACTTTAACCAATAGGCAAAAAGTTAAATATATAAAGCCAGAAGTGAAGCTGGACTTCCTAGTTTACAAATGGTGTTTAGATGCCGAAGATGATATAATTTGGTACATTTTGTTGTTTTTTTTTTTGCACAAAAATAAAAGCAAGTGACAGCTGCTGGATCATTGCATAGATATGTACGTGTGTGTGTAAGGGAATGAGCGGTAGGTGTGTCTTTGGGAGTTTTATAAGAGTGCTGAATAGTGATGTATAGTTCGGGTATAACAGAATGTGGAGATAACAAAATAGCTGGAGAGTTTGGAGACCTATTTTTTCTTTAATAACAAATAAACTAAAAATAATTTTCAAAATTTTTTTTGGTGAGACACCAGATTAGTCCATTCTAAGTTTCCACTATAAATTTTATAGAGATCTATCCATAAATACTATACGAAATTGGGTGGCGTCTGTTTGTATGGGGAGAGTGTTAGCCTATTAATATATAGATTATGGGAGATAGCTCAAAAGACGGGGTTTGGCCTCAGGATCACGAATCTGGAAACGCTTTTTAATATTTTGCTTCTCTGAAGAGATATTTGCAATCAAAGTGGCAAGTTTTCATGTGGTTGTTGTAATTTTATTAGGCTGTGCCTAAAAACGTGCGAAAAAATGCGTGCCGTGGGTCATTTTTCGATTTTTTGACCATAACTTTCCATAGAAACAAAAAATTAAAAAAGCGCTTCCGGACTCGTGATCCTGAGGCCAAAACCTGTCTTTTGAGCTATCTCCCATAATTTTAGCCAATTTATTAGCGGTTGACCCCTAAAGGAAACAAATACCCAAAAATATGTTTTTCGTAAAAAAAAGTAGAGTTATGGTGATTTCGTTTCATCAAAAAATGCGTATTTTTTATACCCTTCAATTTTCCGTATTCGTTTGCAAAATGAAGGTATAACGTCAAACAGAATATGCTTTCATTTCCTAAAAAACTCAAACTTGTTACCCTCTGAAGCTTTGACAGGGTAGTTGGTTGCACTGAAAATCAGCTGACGAAAATTTTATTTGACAGATAAATTTGGTGAAAAAAATTGGATTTTGCAATAACAATTGAATATGGTTGATAAGCGAAAACTAATTATTCATGCACATAGCATAGCAAACGGGCAATGTTTTTTGTTCGTTTTATCGATATAGCAGTTTCATGTAGAACGGGTACACTTTTATCACACTTTTACAGTATTCTGTGCAAGGTTATAAACATGTTCAACGAAATCAGCATTAGTGTCATGTAAAATTGTTCTTTACTTAAAGTCCGTACGATATTTAAATTTCGATCTTAACATTGTGGAATTTTCTTACAAAATCATATCGTTAAAAAAATAAACTTTAACCAATAGGCAAAAAGTTAAATATATAAAGCCAGAAGTGAAGCTGGACTTCTTAGCTTACAAATGGTGTTTAGATGCCGAAGATGATATAATTTGGTACATTTTGTTGTTTTTTTTTTGCACAAAAATAAAAGCAAGTGGCAGCTGCTGGATCATTGCATAGATATGTACGTGTGTGTGTAAGGGAATGAGCGGTAGGTGTGTCTTTGGGAGTTTTATAAGAGTGCTGAATAGTGATGTATAGTTCGGGTATAACAGAATGTGGAGATAACAAAATAGCTGGAGAGTTTGGAGACCTATTTTTTCTTTAATAACAAATAAACTAAAAATAATTTTCAAAATTTTTTTTGGTGAGACACCAGATTAGTCCATTCTAAGTTTCCACTATAAATTTTATAGAGATCTATCCATAAATACTATACGAAATTTGGTTGCGTCTGTTTGTATGGGGAGAGTGTTAGCCTATTAATATATAGATTATGGGAGATAGCTCAAAAGACGGGGTTTGGCCTCAGGATCACGAATCTGGAAACGCTTTTTAATATTTTGCTTCTCTGAAGAGATATTTGCAATCAAAGTGGCAAGTTTTCATGTGGTTGTTGTAATTTTATTAGGCTGTACCTAAAAACGTGCGAAAAAATGCGTGCCGTGGGTCATTTTTCGATTTTTTGACCATAACTTTCCATGGAAACAAAAAATTAAAAAAGCGCTTCCGGTCTCGTGATCCTGAGGCCAAAACCTGTCTTTTGAGCTATCTCCCATAATTTTAGCCAATTTATTAGCGGTTGACCCCTAAAGGAAACAAATACCCAAAAATATGTTTTTCGTAAAAAAAGTAGAGTTATGGTGATTTCGTTTCATCAAAAAATGCGTATTTTTTATACTCTTCAATTTTCCGTATTCGTTTGCAAAATGAAGGTATAACGTCAAACAGAATATGCTTTCATTTCCTAAAAAACTCACACTTTTTACCCTCTGAAGCTTTGACAGGGTAGTTGGTTGCACTGAAAATCAGCTGACGAAAATTTTATTTGACAGATAAATTTGGTGAAAAAAATTGGATTTTGCAATAACAATTGAATATGGTTGATAAGCGAAAACTAATTATTCATGCACATAGCATAGCAAACGGGCAATGTTTTTTGTTCGTTTTATCGATATAGCAGTTTCATGTAGAACGGGTACACTTTTATCACACTTTTACAGTATTCTGTGCAAGGTTATAAACATGTTCAACGAAATCAGCATTAGTGTCATGTAAAATTGTTCTTTAGTTAAAGTCCGTACGATATTTAAATTTCGATCTTAACATTGTGGAATTTTCTTACAAAATCATATCGTTAAAAAAAAAACTTTAACCAATAGGCAAAAAGTTAAATATATAAAGCCAGAAGTGAAGCTGGACTTCTTAGCTTACAAATGGTGTTTAGATGCCGAAGATGATATAATTTGGTACATTTTGTTGTTTTTTTTTTTGGCACAAAAATAAAAGCAAGTGGCAACTGCTGGATCATTGCATAGATATGTACGTTTGTGTGTAAGGGAATGAGCGGTAGGTGTGTCTTTGGGAGTTTTATAAGAGTGCTGAATAGTGATGTATAGTTCGGGTATAACAGAATGTGGAGATAACAAAATAGCTGGAGAGTTTGGAGACCTATTTTTTCTTTAATAACAAATAAACTAAAAATAATTTTCAAATTTTTTTTTGGTGAGACACCAGATTAGTCCATTCTAAGTTTCCACTATAAATTTTATAGAGATCTATCCATAAATACTATACGAAACTGGGTTGCGTCTGTTTGTATGGGGAGAGTGTTAGCCTATTAATATATAGATACTGCAATTTTTCCTAAGGTGATGAAAACATGCAACAACTGAAATTATTATGTTTCGGCTTGTAGTAATGCTATAGATTTTTTTAACAATATTTGAAAGCTAATAACTCCTGCTTTACATTCCTGTGCATGAATTTTAATATTTTTCTTTAAAAACAAATTTTTTTAAAGCTATTTTTTGAAAATTACAATTCTGATGTTGGGATAAAAATTTTTAATTCTATATAACTAACTTCACTTTTTTGTATGAAAAATACATTTTCTGCTTAGAAGATATACTTTTCCAATATTTTGTTTCTCTAAAAATTTCATAAGTAAAAAAACTATTTAAAAATCGAAAAAGCTTAGCACATTAAATTATCAATGTAAAAAATGTGGTTTCATACAAAAAAGTGGAATTAGTTATGTAAAAAGGTGCATTAGTAAAAGTTCGTATGGTATTTCCCTGCAAAAAATACGATTAGTCCGGGATCAATCCAAAGAAAAAGTAGACTACTACTTTTTTAGTCACTTTTAGATGGAATAAATTGGTCACATTTGTTCGAGCATGTCCTATAAAGAGACTAATTGTACCCTTTTTATACCAGAATGGGTATAAATGTTTACTACTTGCAGAACACCTATATTCGATTCTCGGTGGAAGCAAAAATTTAAAACTGTTTTTTTTTTTTTTAATTTTATTTTTTCAGCAAGGAAAATTGAATTTGCTTTAAATGAGATGATTGGGGATATCTTTCTGGGCAATCTTCAACTGTATGAAAAATATATTTTCTGCTTAGAAAATATACTTTTCCAATATTTAACCCCCCAAAAATTGCATAAGTGAATTAAACTTTAAAAAAATCGAGAAAAGCTTAGAACATCAAATAATCAAAGTAAAAATGGGTATTTGTTTCCTTTAGGTGTCAACTGCTAATAAATTAGCTAAAATTATGGGAGATAGCTCAAAAAGACGGGGTTTGGCCTCAGGATCACGAATCTGGAAGCGCTTTTTAATATTTTGCTTCTCTGAAGAGATATAATCCAAGTGGCAAGTTTTCATGTGGTTGTTGTGATTTTATTAGGCTGTACCTAAAAACGTGAAAAAAATGCGTGCCGTGGGTCATTTTTCGATTTTTCGGCACTCAAAAGTAGAGTTATGGTGATTTCGTTTCATCATAAAATGCGTATTTTTTACACTCTTCAATTTTCCGTTTTCGTTTGCAAAATGAAGGTATAACGTGAAACAGAATATGCTTTCATTTCCTAAAAAACTCACACTTTTTACCCTCTGAAGCTTTGTCAGGGTAGTTGGTTGCACTGAAAATCAGCTGACGAAAATTTTATTTGACAGATAAATTTGGTGAAAAAAATTGGATTTTGCAATAACAATTGAATGTGGCTGATAAGCGAAAACTAATTATTTATGCACATAGCATAGCAAACGGGCAATGTTTTTTGTTCGTTTTATGGATATAGCAGTTTCATGTAGAACGGGTATACTTTTATCACACTTTTACAGTATTCTGTGCAAGGGTATAAACATGTTCAACGATATCAGCATTAGTGTCATGTAAAATTGTTCTTTAGTTAAAGTCCGTACGATATTTAAATTTCGATCTTAACATTGTGGAATTTTCTTACAAAATCATATCGTTAAAAAAATAAACTTTAACCAATAGGCAAAAAGTTAAATATATAAAGCCAGAAGTGAAGCTGGACTTCTTAGCTTACATATGGTGTTTAGATGCCGAAGATGATATAATTTGGTACATTTTGTTGTTTTTTTTGGCACAAAAATAAAAGCAAGTGGCAGCTGCTGGATCATTGCATAGATATGTACGTGTGTGTGTAAGGGAATGAGCGGTAGGTGTGTCTTTGGGAGTTTTATAAGAGTGCTGAATAGTGATGTATAGTTCGGGTATAACAGAATGTGGAGATAACAAAATAGCTGGAGAGTTTGGAGACCTATTTTTTCTTTAATAACAAATAAACTAAAAATAATTTTCAAAATTTTTTTTGGTGAGACACCAGATTAGTCCATTCTAAGTTTCCACTATAAATTTTATAGAGATCTATCCATAAATGCTATACGAAATTGGGTTGCGTTTGTTTGTATGGGGAGAGTGTTAGCCTATTAATATATAGATACTTGCCAGCGTCTAATTAAGGTTTTGCTTTAAATGTGATGATTGGGGATATTTTTCTGGGCAATCTTCAACTGCTTAGAAATTATACTTTTCCAATATTTAACCCCCTAAAAATTTCATAAGTGAATTAAACTTTAAAAAAATCGAGAAAAGCTTAGAACATCAAATAATCAAAGTAAAAATGGGTATTTGTTTCCTTTAGGTGTCAACTGCTAATAAATTAGCTAAAATTATGGGAGATAGCTCAAAAGACGGGGTTTGGCCTCAGGATCACGAATCCGGAAGCGCTTTTTAATATTTTGCTTCTCTGAAGAGATAATTGCAATCAAAGTGGCAAGTTTTCATTTGGTTGTTGTAATTTAAAAAATGCGTGCCGTGGGTCATTTTTCGATTTTTGACCATAACTTTCCATAGTTGCACTGAACTTTCCATAGAAACAAAAAACTAAAAAAGCGCTTCCGGACTCGTGATCCTGAGGCCAAAACCTGTCTTTTGAGCTATCTCCCATAATTTTAGCGAATTTATTAGCGGTTGACCCCTAAAGGAAACAAATACCCAAAAATGTGTTTTTCGTAAAAAAAGTAGAGTTATGGTGATTTCGTTTCATCAAAAAATGCGTATTTTTTACACTCTTCAATTTTCCGTTTTCGTTTGCAAAATGAAGGTATAACGTCAAACAGAATATGTTTTCATTTCCTAAAAAACTCACACTTTTTACCCTCTGAAGCTTTGACAGGGTAGTTGGTTGCACTGAAAATCAGCTGACGAAAATTTTATTTGACAGATAAATTTGGTGAAATAAATTGGATTTTGCAATAACAATTGAATATGGTTGATAAGCGAAAACTAATTATTCATGCACATAGCATAGCAAACGGGCAATGTTTTTTGTTCGTTTTATCGATATAGCAGTTTCATGTAGAACGGGTTCAACGAAATCAGCATTGTGTTTGTAAAATTGTTCTTTAGTTAAAGTCCGTACGATATTTAAATTTCGATCTTAACATTGTGGAATTTTCTTACAAAATCATATCGTTAAAAAAATAAACTTTAACCAATAGGCAAAAAGTTAAATATATAAAGCCAGAAGTGAAGCTGGACTTCTTAGCTTACAAATGGTGTTTAGATGCCGAAGATGATATAATTTGGTACATTTTGTTGTTTTTTTTTGCACAAAAATAAAAGCAAGTGGCAGCTGCTGGATCATTGCATAGATATGTACGTGTGTGTGTAAGGGAATGAGCGGTAGGTGCGTCTTTGGGAGTTTTATAAGAGTGCTGAATAGTGATGTATAGTTCGGGTATAACAGAATGTGGAGATAACAAAATAGCTGGAGAGTTTGGAGACCTATTTTTTCTTTAATAACAAATAAACTAAAAATAATTTTCAAAATTTTTTTTGGTGAGACACCAGATTAGTCCATTCTAAGTTTCCACTATAAATTTTATAGAGATCTATCCATAAATACTATACAAAATTGGGTTGCGTCTGTTTGTATGGGGAGAGTGTTAGCCTATTAATATATAGATTATGGGAGATAGCTCAAAAGACGGGGTTTGGCCTCAGGATCACGAATCTGGAAACGCTTTTTAATATTTTGCTTCTCTGAAGAGATATTTGCAATCAAAGTGGCAAGTTTTCATGTGGTTGTTGTAATTTTATTAGGCTGTACCTAAAAACGTGCGAAAAAATGCGTGCCGTGGGTCATTTTTCGATTTTTTGACCATAACTTTCCATAGAAACAAAAAATTAAAAAAGCGCTTCCGGACTCGTGATCCTGAGGCCAAAACCTGTCTTTTGAGCTATCTCCCATAATTTTAACTAATTTATTAGCGGTTGACCCCTAAAGGAAACAAATACCCAAAAATATGTTTTTCGTAAAAAAAAGTAGAGTTATGGTGATTTCGTTTCATCAAAAAATGCGTATTTTTTATACTCTTCAATTTTCCGTATTCGTTTGCAAAATGAAGGTATAACGTCAAACAGAATATGCTTTCATTTCCTAAAAAACTCACACTTTTTACCCTCTGAAGCTTTGACAGGGTAGTTGGTTGCACTGAAAATCAGCTGACGAAAATTTTATTTGACAGATAAATTTGGTGAAAAAAATTGGATTTTGCAATAACAATTGAATATGGTTGATAAGCGAAAACTAATTATTCATGCACATAGCATAGCAAACGGGCAATGTTTTTTGTTCGTTTTATCGATATAGCAGTTTCATGTAGAACGGGTACACTTTTATCACACTTTTACAGTATTCTGTGCAAGGGTATAAACATGTTCAACGAAATCAGCATTAGTGTCATGTAAAATTGTTCTTTAGTTAAAGTCCGTACGATATTTAAATTTCGATCTTAACATTGTGGAATTTTCTTACAAAATCATATCGTTAAAAAAATAAACTTTAACCAATAGGCAAAAAGTTAAATATATAAAGCCAGAAGTGAAGCTGGACTTCTTAGCTTACAAATGGTGTTTAGATGCCGAAGATGATATAATTTGGTACATTTTGTTGTTTTTTTTTGGCACAAAAATAAAAGCAAGTGGCAGCTGCTGGATCATTGCATAGATATGTACGTGTGTGTGTAAGGGAATGAGCGGTAGGTGTGTCTTTGGGAGTTTTATAAGAGTGCTGAATAGTGATGTATAGTTCGGGTATAACAGAATGTGGAGATAACAAAATAGATGGAGAGTTTGGAGACCTATTTTTTCTTTAATAACAAATAAACTAAAAATAAATTTCAAATTTTTTTTTGGTGAGACACCAGATTAGTCCATTCTAAGTTTCCACTATAAATTTTATAGAGATCTATCCATAAATACTATACGAAACTGGGTTGCGTCTGTTTGTATGGGGAGAGTGTTAGCCTATTAATATATAGATACTTGCCAGCGTCTAATTACAGTTTTGCTTTAAATGAGACGATTGGGGATATTTTTCTGGGCAAGCTTCAACTGCTTAGAAAATATACTTTTCCAATATTTGGTTGTTGTAATTTAAAAAATGCGTGCCGTGGGTCATTTTTCGATTTTTGACCACAACTTTCCATAGTTGCACTGAACTTTCCATAGAAACAAAAAACTAAAAAAGCGCTTCCGGACTCGTGATCCTGAGGCCAAAACCTGTCTTTTGAGCTATCTCCCATAATTTTAGCGAATTTATTAGCGGTTGACCCCTCAAGGAAACAAATACCCAAAAATGTGTTTTTCGTAAAAAAAGTAGAGTTATGGTGATTTCGTTTCATCAAAAAGTGCGCATTTTTTACACTCTTTAATTTTCCGTTTTCGTTTGCAAAATGAAGGTAAAACGTCAAACAGAATATGTTTTCATTTCCTAAAAAACTCACACTTTTTACCCTCTGAAGCTTTGACAGGGTAGTTGGTTGCACTGAAAATCAGCTGACGAAAATTTTATTTGACAGATAAATTTGGTGAAATAAATTGGATTTTGCAATAACAATTGAATATGGTCGATAAGCGAAAACTAATTATTCATGCACATAGCATAGCAAACGGGCAATGTTTTTTGTTCGTTTTATCGATATAGCAGTTTCATGTAGAACGGGTACACTTTTATCACACTTTTACAGTATTCTGTGCAAGGGTATAAACATGTTCAACGAAATCAGCATTAGTGTCATGTAAAATTGTTCTTTAGTTAAAGTCCGTACGATATTTAAATTTCGATCTTAACATTGTGGAATTTTCTTACAAAATCATATCGTTAAAAAAATAAACTTTAACCAATAGGCAAAAAGTTAAATATATAAAGCCAGAAGTGAAGCTGGACTTCTTAGCTTACAAATGGTGTTTAGATGCCGAAGATGATATAATTTGGTACATTTTGTTGTTTTTTTTGGCACAAAAATAAAAGCAAGTGGCAGCTGCTGGATCATTGCATAGATATGTACGTGTGTGTGTAAGGGAATGAGCGGTAGGTGTGTCTTTGGGAGTTTTATAAGAGTGCTGAATAGTGATGTATAGTTCGGGTATAACAGAATGTGGAGATAACAAAATAGCTGGAGAGTTTGGAGACCTATTTTTTCTTTAATAACAAATAAACTAAAAATAATTTTCAAATTTTTTTTTGGTGAGACACCAGATTAGTCCATTCTAAGTTTCCACTATAAATTTTATAGAGATCTATCCATAAATACTATACGAAACTGGGTTGCGTCTGTTTGTATGGGGAGAGTGTTAGCCTATTAATATATAGATACTTGCCAGCGTCTAATTACAGTTTTGCTTTAAATGAGACGATTGGGAATATTTTTCTGGGCAAGCTTCAACTGCTTAGAAAATATACTTTTCCAATATTTGGTTGTTGTAATTTAAAAAATGCGTGCCGTGGGTCATTTTTCGATTTTTGACCATAACTTTCCATAGTTGCACTGAACTTTCCGTAGAAACAAAAAACTAAAAAAGCGCTTCCGGACTCGTGATCCTGAGGCCAAAACCTGTCTTTTGAGCTATCTCCCATAATTTTAGCGAATTTATTAGCGGTTGACCCCTAAAGGAAACAAATACCCAAAAATGTGTTTTTCGTAAAAAAAGTAGAGTTATGGTGATTTCGTTTCATCAAAAAATGCGCATTTTTTACACTCTTTAATTTTCCGTTTTCGTTTGCAAAATGAAGGTAAAACGTCAAACAGAATATGTTTTCATTTCCTAAAAAACTCACACTTTTTACCCTCTGAAGCTTTGACAGGGTAGTTGGTTGCACTGAAAATCAGCTGACGAAAATTTTATTTGACAGATAAATTTGGTGAAATAAATTGGATTTTGCAATAACAATTGAATATGGTTGATAAGCGAAAACTAATTATTCATGCACATAGCATAGCAAACGGGCAATGTTTTTTGTTCGTTTTATCGATATAGCAGTTTCATGTAGAACGGGTACACTTCTATCACACTTTAACAGTATTCTGTGCAAGGGTATAAACATGTTTAACGAAATCAGCATTAGTGTCATGTAAAATTGTTCTTTAGTTAAAGTCCGTACGATATTTAAATTTCGATCTTAACATTGTGGAATTTTCTTACAAAATCATATCGTTAAAAAAATAAACTTTAACCAATAGGCAAAAAGTTAAATATATAAAGCCAGAAGTGAAGCTGGACTTCCTAGTTTACAAATGGTGTTTAGATGCCGAAGATGATATAATTTGGTACATTTTGTTGTTTTTTTTTTTGCACAAAAATAAAAGCAAGTGACAGCTGCTGGATCATTGCATAGATATGTACGTGTGTGTGTAAGGGAATGAGCGGTAGGTGTGTCTTTGGGAGTTTTATAAGAGTGCTGAATAGTGATGTATAGTTCGGGTATAACAGAATGTGGAGATAACAAAATAGCTGGAGAGTTTGGAGACCTATTTTTTCTTTAATAACAAATAAACTAAAAATAATTTTCAAAATTTTTTTTGGTGAGACACCAGATTAGTCCATTCTAAGTTTCCACTATAAATTTTATAGAGATCTATCCATAAATACTATACGAAATTGGGTGGCGTCTGTTTGTATGGGGAGAGTGTTAGCCTATTAATATATAGATTATGGGAGATAGCTCAAAAGACGGGGTTTGGCCTCAGGATCACGAATCTGGAAACGCTTTTTAATATTTTGCTTCTCTGAAGAGATATTTGCAATCAAAGTGGCAAGTTTTCATGTGGTTGTTGTAATTTTATTAGGCTGTGCCTAAAAACGTGCGAAAAAATGCGTGCCGTGGGTCATTTTTCGATTTTTTGACCATAACTTTCCATAGAAACAAAAAATTAAAAAAGCGCTTCCGGACTCGTGATCCTGAGGCCAAAACCTGTCTTTTGAGCTATCTCCCATAATTTTAGCCAATTTATTAGCGGTTGACCCCTAAAGGAAACAAATACCCAAAAATATGTTTTTCGTAAAAAAAAGTAGAGTTATGGTGATTTCGTTTCATCAAAAAAATGCGTATTTTTTATACCCTTCAATTTTCCGTATTCGTTTGCAAAATGAAGGTATAACGTCAAACAGAATATGCTTTCATTTCCTAAAAAACTCAAACTTGTTACCCTCTGAAGCTTTGACAGGGTAGTTGGTTGCACTGAAAATCAGCTGACGAAAATTTTATTTGACAGATAAATTTGGTGAAAAAAATTGGATTTTGCAATAACAATTGAATATGGTTGATAAGCGAAAACTAATTATTCATGCACATAGCATAGCAAACGGGCAATGTTTTTTGTTCGTTTTATCGATATAGCAGTTTCATGTAGAACGGGTACACTTTTATCACACTTTTACAGTATTCTGTGCAAGGTTATAAACATGTTCAACGAAATCAGCATTAGTGTCATGTAAAATTGTTCTTTACTTAAAGTCCGTACGATATTTAAATTTCGATCTTAACATTGTGGAATTTTCTTACAAAATCATATCGTTAAAAAAATAAACTTTAACCAATAGGCAAAAAGTTAAATATATAAAGCCAGAAGTGAAGCTGGACTTCTTAGCTTACAAATGGTGTTTAGATGCCGAAGATGATATAATTTGGTACATTTTGTTGTTTTTTTTTTGCACAAAAATAAAAGCAAGTGGCAGCTGCTGGATCATTGCATAGATATGTACGTGTGTGTGTAAGGGAATGAGCGGTAGGTGTGTCTTTGGGAGTTTTATAAGAGTGCTGAATAGTGATGTATAGTTCGGGTATAACAGAATGTGGAGATAACAAAATAGCTGGAGAGTTTGGAGACCTATTTTTTCTTTAATAACAAATAAACTAAAAATAATTTTCAAAATTTTTTTTGGTGAGACACCAGATTAGTCCATTCTAAGTTTCCACTATAAATTTTATAGAGATCTATCCATAAATACTATACGAAATTTGGTTGCGTCTGTTTGTATGGGGAGAGTGTTAGCCTATTAATATATAGATTATGGGAGATAGCTCAAAAGACGGGGTTTGGCCTCAGGATCACGAATCTGGAAACGCTTTTTAATATTTTGCTTCTCTGAAGAGATATTTGCAATCAAAGTGGCAAGTTTTCATGTGGTTGTTGTAATTTTATTAGGCTGTACCTAAAAACGTGCGAAAAAATGCGTGCCGTGGGTCATTTTTCGATTTTTTGACCATAACTTTCCATGGAAACAAAAAATTAAAAAAGCGCTTCCGGTCTCGTGATCCTGAGGCCAAAACCTGTCTTTTGAGCTATCTCCCATAATTTTAGCCAATTTATTAGCGGTTGACCCCTAAAGGAAACAAATACCCAAAAATATGTTTTTCGTAAAAAAAGTAGAGTTATGGTGATTTCGTTTCATCAAAAAATGCGTATTTTTTATACTCTTCAATTTTCCGTATTCGTTTGCAAAATGAAGGTATAACGTCAAACAGAATATGCTTTCATTTCCTAAAAAACTCACACTTTTTACCCTCTGAAGCTTTGACAGGGTAGTTGGTTGCACTGAAAATCAGCTGACGAAAATTTTATTTGACAGATAAATTTGGTGAAAAAAATTGGATTTTGCAATAACAATTGAATATGGTTGATAAGCGAAAACTAATTATTCATGCACATAGCATAGCAAACGGGCAATGTTTTTTGTTCGTTTTATCGATATAGCAGTTTCATGTAGAACGGGTACACTTTTATCACACTTTTACAGTATTCTGTGCAAGGTTATAAACATGTTCAACGAAATCAGCATTAGTGTCATGTAAAATTGTTCTTTAGTTAAAGTCCGTACGATATTTAAATTTCGATCTTAACATTGTGGAATTTTCTTACAAAATCATATCGTTAAAAAAAAAACTTTAACCAATAGGCAAAAAGTTAAATATATAAAGCCAGAAGTGAAGCTGGACTTCTTAGCTTACAAATGGTGTTTAGATGCCGAAGATGATATAATTTGGTACATTTTGTTGTTTTTTTTTTTGGCACAAAAATAAAAGCAAGTGGCAACTGCTGGATCATTGCATAGATATGTACGTTTGTGTGTAAGGGAATGAGCGGTAGGTGTGTCTTTGGGAGTTTTATAAGAGTGCTGAATAGTGATGTATAGTTCGGGTATAACAGAATGTGGAGATAACAAAATAGCTGGAGAGTTTGGAGACCTATTTTTTCTTTAATAACAAATAAACTAAAAATAATTTTCAAATTTTTTTTTGGTGAGACACCAGATTAGTCCATTCTAAGTTTCCACTATAAATTTTATAGAGATCTATCCATAAATACTATACGAAACTGGGTTGCGTCTGTTTGTATGGGGAGAGTGTTAGCCTATTAATATATAGATATGCCTGCCTTAGTAAGTGAAGCAATTTCAATGGATTGGAATCTCTGCTGGTTTTTTCCAAGTGTCGATGAAAAAGTAAGTTATTTTACAACAATGGTTACGACCTTATTCGAAAAATATGTTCCCACTCGATGTATAAAAACTATCGATAGCAGAAAACCGTGGTTCACTAAGGTCATTTTAAATCTTATTAAGGACCGGAAAAAATCATATAAGTACTGGAAGCGTGATCCTACTCGGGAACGGTGGAGCGCATATAAGAATTTACGAAATAAGGTAACGATGAAAATTCGACAAGCTAAATCTTTTTATTTTAAAAACAAATTTAATGATGGTATTTCCTCCAAAAAGTTGTGGTAAAACCTTAAGACAATAGGAGTTGGCGTAAAAGAAAAAGTATTATGTACGATTGACGCAAATGACATGAACTGTTACTTTAGCGGGCTGAATATGCCGCAAGTACACGAGTCGTTGTTTGAAATAACTGAAGACTGAAACGATGTTGTTAGGTGCCTATACGCCATCAAATCAAACGCCGTTGGTGTGGATGGTATTAACCTACGCTTTTTAAAACTTATCCCGCCTTGTGTGCTATCTTCACTGACGCATATTTTTAATTTTATTCTGGCATCATCGACCTTTCCTAAACAGTGGAAAGTGTCAAATGTCTCCGACCGCAAAGGGAAATGCGTATGACGCCCCAGAAAATTACCGACCAATTAGTATTTTATCATCATTGTCGAAAGTCTTTGAAAAGTACATCAACAATAATAAACTTTTATCGAAGAATCAATCTGGCTTTAGATCTGGACACAGTTCCTCCACAGCCATGCTCAAAGTAACAGAGGATATACGACCTGCCTTTGAAAATAAGATGTTAACAATATTAGCTCTCTTAGAATTTTCGAAAGCTTTCGACATTGTCAACCATAATATTTTGTTGCTTAAACTGCAACATTATTTTGGGTTCGACACAACGTCCATAAAATTGATTAGGTGTTATCTTTCAGATAAGCTACAGCAGACCGTGTGTGGCGATAACATCTCGCAACCGAGCATAGTATCTTCTGGTGTGCCTCAGGGTTCTATCCTAGGCCCCATCTTTTTTACTATTTTTATAAACGACATTGTCAGATGTTGCCAAAATACATCTATTCACTTGTATGCCGACGATACCCAGATCTACCTTTCGCGTCCTATTGGTCTGCGCGAAGATTTAGTGTTCACAATGAATGAGGACCTAAAAGCAATATCAAATTGGGCCAAGGTGAATGGCCTTAGCTTAAATGCAGCAAAAACACAGGTCCTGGAAATATCCTCCAACTCTTATGACATTAATGAATTGCCATCTATAGTATTGAATGAAACCAAAATACCATTTCTTTCGGCTGTGACTACCCTTGGGTTTAAAATGAACTTCCGGCTCACTTGCATAAGCCACATTAATTTCGCTGTCTCGAAAAATTATTATATTCTTAGGAGTTTATAGCTTGGCTCTTATTTTCTTCCAACTAATACAAAAATGAAACTTGACTTGTAAAGGCCCTCGTTGTTCCGCAAATCACTTACTTCGAAGTAGTATATGGTGATCTCGACTTTGAATCCAAAAGGAAATTAAATCTAGCTCTGAACAATGCTGCGAGATTCATATTCTGGAAAAGAAAGTTTGACCACATCTCTATCTTCACAAAAATATCCTTGGAACGAGCTTGGAAAATTATCTTCAAATCAGGAACGTAATTTCTCTTTTTAAAATAATTAAATACCAGAAACCCGGCTACCTTTATGAAAAGCTTAG
This sequence comes from Campiglossa producta, assembly GCA_964058755.1. Lineage (NCBI taxonomy): Eukaryota > Metazoa > Arthropoda > Insecta > Diptera > Tephritidae > Campiglossa > Campiglossa producta. The sequence continues at coordinate 43,057,059 of CAXKVI010000004.1, forward strand.
CTTTCTTGCATCTTGTCGTACTAATAATATTATAGTACCCAGATTTGTATCCTTAACTGGATCTAGATTATTCTTTGCTAGTGCTGTCCGACTTTGGAACTCATTGCCAATGTCAATTAAACATATTAAATCGGATAGATGCTTTAAGGTGGCAGTTGAAAATCATTTTTCTTAGGGGCTTTTCTTACATTCGCCTCGTCCTTGAGGTTTCTTTCCTCTGTCTATTGCAATATTTTTACTATTTCCCTCTTTTTTCTCCTCTTTCTTTTCTTACCTTTTACAATAGTTTAAGCTATTTTAGAATCTAATATGAATAAACTATGTTTCGAATTTTAGATCATTAAACTCTGTAATTTATACGTTGAACGTACAAAAAACGACTCGAAGTCTTAATGTGCTATGGAAGTAAATAAATTTTATTATCATTGTTTAATAATATAAGGTTAAGCAGTCCGAGACGTTTTTGACACTTCTCGGCTTCATGCTTCCTTGTCTGAGTGACAGTGCTACTTCTTTTCAAAATCGTATGAAAATGGTAGTAAAAACCAATATTCTTGATACGAACAAAATTACAGCAACACTGAAAGCTTTTGAAGTTTGTTTTATTTTTATTTTGAAAAATTAATTGTCTATTTGGTAAGATTTTTATGAAAATTTATTATTTTAACTAAATAATAGCAATTTTTTCTTTTCCGCAGCCTTTTGTCAGCATACAAATACGTTACTTCATCGTTTGAAGCTGAATTTTAATCAAGGAAAAAGCTTGTAAGCATTCTTACAAGAATCTCCATTTCACCAAAATGCAGGTTTTGACCTTGCCCTCCTCGCTAGCTCGAATGAGCTTGAAGCCAATAGTGCCCAATCCGCAGATCCTCGAGCTGTTGACGCAGGGTTCTTGGATGAGGACCACATCCATGCCGCATTTAGAAAGCCGATTTAGATTTGTGCAGATTTATCTGAAGCACCACCAACATGAGAGCGCTCAGACTTCCCTGACGTACCCATATCGTCGAGGTCTGCCCCATTCCGGAGGTTGTCTCTCAACGACGAGTTGGCGTAACGGGAGCCCTGCTGACTGAAGCATCAGAGATAATGCGCTCAGGATTGATTGCTCCCCGTCCAGCAAGCTGTCTTCCATCTCCGAGCTGTTCACGCCACTTTGCGTAAGTGCTGTGGCAGATAATATGCTTTTCGCGTCGGACTCCTCCCTTTCCTCTTGAAGTTCTTCGATATCCGAGATCCACGTTGCAGCGGAGATGGCAGCGCGCTCTGCATAGACACGGTTTACGTGGATAACCATCTGACCTACACTCTAATGCACTAGTCCATTGTAACTTTTAAAGGGCTCGAGTGCCTCCTTATTCATGGTGAAGACCACTTGTCTATCAGGCGGAATGCTATTCCGGTCGACCAGCTCGATTTTTGCACATTTGTAGACTTCACCAAGTCTTGCAGCTGCTGCCTTGTACAGTGCAACAGTTCATGCGCGGTCACACGCGACTATTTTAATCTGTCCCTGGTGCCAACCCTCATCCGTGACCGCGGCTGTACCACGCGTTCCGGACGTGTCGCCACTGGTCTTTGGGGATTGCCAAACGGTCGTTCCCTCTGTCAAGAATGCCTAATCCTGTCCTTAGTTATTTTGGCAAAGCTTGGTTTGTCCACTCCGGGGCGAGGTTTTAACTCCACGTCCGATCTCTTGCGTTTGAAAGGGTTTCCGTTTACCCTCTTTGGCACATAAGTGGTTTGGAAATCCGGTATCAGAGATTGCACCAATTCCACCGACTTCTGGAACTCAGCGACAGCGTTTCCTGAGAGACTCCCTCATATTTCTTCAGGGTCCTTGCGGCCAATCGTTTTTCCAAGTACGCAGAGCGGAGGGAAGATATCTCCGGGGAGTCCGGACCCGTAGTTGCCATCGCGGTCGCTGAAAGCTCAGGTGCAGCTTTTTTCTCCTTTGGATCTCCGAGGCAAGCTCCTGAGATCGCTGCCACAGACGTTAAGAGATTAGTTTTCATACCTGCGATTGATGAAAGTTATTAAAAAAGGATCCAATTTTCACGTTTTTTAAGCTTATTTCGTACATGTTTACTGATACCCACAAAAAGGGCATGCTTTTTACAGTTATGTTTAAAATTAATTTAATTTTCCTAATAATTTTTAAAATTAATTTTAAAAGATTTCCGGTAAAAAAATCCTGAAATTTTGCGAACGGCGTTTATTCCTTTTCTACTACAATTTTCCTAAAGGGGGATTTTTTACCCTTTTTTGCATCCTTCGTAAATGCAACTCTATTAAGGAAGCTTTGCCTTGGCAAATGTCAAAATCTGCTTAACCTTATATAATTTAACAATGATTATTATTATAAATAGAAATCTCCATATTAGTAGGCGTATTAACTGGGCACTACCTTATTGGTAGGCACGCAGAAAGACTAGGTGTGCCCTACAAACGATGCTGTAGGAGTTGTAAGTATGATGAGGAGGAGGAAAAGGTGGAGCACCTCATCTGCAACTGCCCGGCTTTAAGTGCGCTTTTGGGGAGTTCCCTTCCTGGTTAGCCTACGCCAGGTCACGGAGCTGGACATAAAGGACTTGATGGCCTTCATCTAGTCATCTAAATGGTTCGAGGAGGAGTAACGGAATATTGGAACGCGTTAGGCGTTAAAAGTTGGGGCTTGCAATTTAAAAGCGATTATATTATTTGGCATTTTTCGAAAAAACTAGTATTATAACGCCCGCGTCCCATTTAAAAAAAAAAAAAAAATAAGAATTGATTAATTTTCAAAATAGTCCTTCATTTTTTGAGATATCTCGCTGAAATTTGGCATTCGGACGCCATTTTATAATATGTTAATCATTTGGCGGAACCAACAAGATAGGACCAATATAGCATTTAGCCCCCATAATATCGATTGTTTCGATAAACTGTTTTAGACTATAGTATCTTCTCCAATTTTATAGCAATTTTGCATATTTTGCACTTATTACGTATACAACATGGATGAGCGAACTAAGTAAGATTGGACATATATAACATATCTCACATATAGATCTAAAGGGAGCTAATTCAAAAATCTTAAATTTTGAACTATGCTTACTACCGCGCACAGTAAAAAATGAAAGACTACTTTTTTAAATTTAATACCAAATAGCATTATTTTAAGACCCTGAAAAGGTTTGGAAATTAAATTTGGACTAATGGTTTTAAAATAATACCAAAATAATACTAAATCGCTCTCTCACTCTCAATTTTGGCAATTAAATTAGTCCAAATGGTCTTAAAATAATACCAAAATAATACTCTTTCTCTCAATTAAACGGAAAATGGTATTAATTTAACACTTTTCGGCGTTGTTATATATAAACACCAAATTGGTATTAAATTTAGACTTTTCTTTTTACTGTGTACTTGATAAACTAATAGCTGCACCACTCGCCGAGAATATAACAGTTAAAAATTTAAAATGCCATTGGTATATGGGATGGGCAACCAGTTTTTCGAGTTTTTTGAACATTTTGATTTTTTGAGTTTATTGCTTTTTAGATCTAGGTGTGCGATATAAGCCCCATACAATCGATATTTCCGATAAACGGGTCTCGGGCTATAACACGCAGAATAATTTTCATGTTGAATCAACACTTTTTTAACACTTTTTCAGGTTATTATTTTTCAACACTATCGCTCATGTTGTTCTAACATGAACCTACTGTGAATTTAACATGATCACAAAGGTTTGAATCAACATGATTTCCTGTTGATACAACACCATTTTTCTTGTTAAATCAACACGATCAGACATGTTAAATTAACACTATACTATATTGAAATAACACTTTCGTCCTGTTAAATTTACACGATCTATCATGTGAAATTGACACGATATGTTATGTTTAATTAACACGATCTATCATGTTAATTTAACAGGTTTTTATTGTTAAATTAACCCCTACAATAAAACACCTTGTTTTTGATTTTTTTTAATAATTTTTATTTAGTTAATTCATTTATCGAAAACCTTTAACATACATATTTTCAGGTATGAAAGAATATAATGCTTGTATAATTTATTAACACGATCTGTCATGTTAATTCAACATGTTTTTATTGTTAACTCAACACGATCTATTATGTTAAATTAACACGATCATCATGTTAAATTAACACGATCATCATGTTAAATTAACACGATCATCATGTTAAATTAACACGATCATCATGTTAAATTAACACGATCTATCATGTTAAATTAACACGATCATCATGTTAAATTAACGCATCATCATGTTAAATTAACACGATCATCATGTTAAATTAACATGATGATCGTGTTAATTTAACATGATGATCGTGTTAATTTAACATGATGATCGTGTTAATTTAACATAATAGATCGTGTTGAGTTAACAATAAAAACATGTTGAATTAACATGACAGATCGTGTTAATAAATTATACAAGCATTATATTCTTTACACGATCATCATTTTAAATAATAAAAGTACACATATGTACATACATATACATATACTTATTTTAATCCAATCATTGGCAACTTCTGCATCGAAAACAGCAACAACAAGCCCCACTCTGAAAATTAAATAAAAATTGTTTCATTGAAAGCTCTTTAAATTATCCAAGCGATTGTAAAACTGGTAGCACACGTCCAATTAATGTAGGGATAAGTATCAAACGACGTCTTTTCTACCCGGTATCCATAATCCTAAAGCGCTTCCATGGTATTTTTGTATAGTGCGCGTTATTTTTAACCTGCCCCGATATTTTTGGACGTGTTTTAGCAGGAAGCGTTTCCAAAATATGAAAAACAACACAAATTACTTACCCAAAACTTTTTGCAAAACTTCACAACTTATTCGCAAGTTAAGAAATTATAAATTTCACAATATATTAATTATTTATAGTATATACAACTTTTTATCAAGTCGGTATCTACACACTGACTTAAATTCTGTTCTTTTGAGAATAATTCTGTTCACAAGCTTTGATGGGGAACAGATGATGCTCGAAAAAAACACTTGTTCATGTTAAAACAAACCGAATTTAGTGTAAGGGATACACACTAATGTAATTCTAATGCAGAAGTATTTTATGTTATTTTAACCATACGCTTCATGTTAAAATGTTCGTGTTGATTTTCCGAAATTGTTTTTGTTTTACGTACAAGAGGTGTTCATGTTGATTTAACATGAATCATGTTAACTAAAAATGTAAGAAATTTTTCTGTGTGCACTTTTTCCCTTTACATATATAATAAGAAAAAATATTGCAATATGTAAAGCTATTAGCTGTTTACAAAATGGAGTTATAGCCCGAAACCATTTCAACGTAACAGATACCAAAAATTGGGGTTTTTGCAAAAAAATGGTATTTTTAATTTTTTTTTTCAGAGTTTTACCAGTCCATTGAAGTTTTAGACAAAAAAATTTAATACACTAAAAATACTGTGCAATCGCGAAAACTCGATCACACCATAACTCAAACATTTGGAAACTTGACCTTTTTTTCCATTGACTACTTTAAAACTCGATCGATATGTTTATGTCTACTATCGACAACCAGCACATTTATCGCCAAGATGCAGTTATCAATAAGTAGACCTAAGTAAATATACAGACAAACTGTATATTTATCAATAAATAGGCCTAAACCAGTATAAAGACAAATTATATATTTATTAAGCGATTAAGTAGGCGACAATGCATCGATGATTGCAGTATTTTATATATTACTAAAATACTGATAAGCATTGCACTGTCTAGCTCGTGAGTAGCGCTTCTTGCAAACATGTGTTGTATGTTTAGGACGGCACATTAGTTTCAAGATTAGCGCTTCGCATTGTTTGTTTAGCTAAAAATATGTATATGTTTGTTTAGGTCTGTACTCGGCTGTGTAGCTACAGAGGATGTTTAGGATTAAGAACGTAGCATATTAGGTACTAGTTTAATAAGTAGATAAGTAGTTTTATATATGTATATTTAGTTTAGGATTTATTATAAATAAAGGCTCTGGGCCACCAGAGCGTTAGTCTTGTGCCGAAACTCTACGCTTAAATAACATTTGGTGAACCCCGACAGCCTGTTTGGAAATTAATTTTCGTAAGAATAAATTTTTTTTAGTGCATATAAAAAAAAAGTGTGTTAAAATTATACAGTGGCGTATAAAAACCCAGTTATTTTTCTCAAATTTTGAAAGTTTCTTCATACAAATTGAGGTCAAATTTAAACAAATCTGAAAAATAGCAATTATCCTTGTTTTATTGATACACCCCCTTTTATGAAAACGCGTTCCTTACTAAGAACTGTTGCGTTCAGTCAAGCCAAATTTAAAAAAATTTAACAAGCTATTGAAGCCAACCATAGTATTGGCAATAAAGCGACAGCGCTTAGTTGCACGGTTGTAGACAAAAAAGAGTTTACAACTGAGGGACAACTCCAAGAGTGGAGAGTGGCACAGACCGAGTTGTCCAACCAGTTTGAAAATAGTGAAAGTTTATTGAAAGACCCTTCACATTTATTTCAAAAAAGACCTCACTTCAATTTTTTAAAACTAAATGGACAAGAAAGACAAATTCAATTCCTTTTAAAAGAGTTTGACAAAAGTATGGACAGATATAGGGCAGGTAAAATTCCCAAATCTTATAGGCTCGATGACTATAGAGAACTTAAGCCGATGTACGATCAATATATAGGAAAAAGTGAAGAAAATAAGTTTGCCGACCTCTATGATCAAACGATGGCAAAACTCAATAAAGCTCTTGGAAGGGAAATCAACGGATTCGAAAAAATTATACCTATCAAGCTAACGAAGATAAATTTTGTAGAAGCACCAGTTGCTGTGGAGAATACTCAACCAAAAATAGATTCATTGATAAAATCCTTAGATCAGCAATTTAAAACCATTGATAAAATCCTTAGATCAGCAATTTAAAATCTTGCTTGCAAAGCTGCCATCAAAAAGTGATGGATCATCAATATGGTATGATGAAAACGAAACATTGATAAGACATAATAAAGCCAGATGCATCATGGGATGTAAAATAAGGCATGTCCTCTACCAATGTGGGGAATTTAAAGACCTTACTCTTAATGAAAGGTGGGAGAAGGTCAGTAAAAATAACTTATGTTTGAAGTGTCTCAAAAGTGGGCATTCTTACGAAAATTGCAATGGGTATAATTGCCGTACATGTAACGGAAAACATAATATTCTCTTACATAAAGTTAATGGCGCAAATACTGAAAATAATATAATAAACAAAAAATTGGAAATAGAAAAAGATTTCGAAAAACAAATGATACTAACAAATAAAGAAGAAGAATGTCAAGCTAGTTTCGGCAATACCACAATTCCAAAATTGTATGGAAAATTTGGTGTAAATCTTCCTTTTAAATTGAAAACTCAGCCAGAATATGGAAAAGTAGCAATGAGTATAATTCTAAAAAACTTACAAAACAAATATTTTAATAAAGATTTAAGTTTACTTTCAGGTAATAAAATCATGGACAAGAACTCTAAGCTCGTAATTATTTCACCTTTTCTAGATACAACTATAGGGGAAGGACGAATAACAAAATGCAGTGTAAAACAAGTAGCAAAGCGCCTGGCTGTGCTCTCATATAAAGATAGCCCTCTTAAATTACTGGTTAGGGAATTCACAAGAATCATCTGCACATTGGACCGCAAGGACTCCTGGCAATAGTAAGGCAACAATTCTGGCCCTTAAGAGGAAGGCAGTTAGTTAACTGCCCACCTTACCGTTTCCTCAGTGATGGGTATATTTACTGCCAGGTTTGTTGCAGCTGCTAGTGGTGCGTCATGCAGACTCTCCGGAAAATGTGTATTCAAGAGCCGCTCAAGGGTTTCCTCCTACGTGCTAGTCCAGGATCCGTCAGGTTTTCGCAAATAGCTGATGGCTGTTTGACTTTTCGAGAGGACTCGTCTAAGTCTCGCTGTGTCGTCGACCTTTTCGACGCCAGTGCAGAAATTTCTCCACGAGGTTCTCTTCGCCTGTCTCAGAGCTTTTTTGTAGGCCCTTAGTTTAGCTTTATATTCGTGCCAATGAGGCTCAGAGCCGAGGCTCTTGGCCTTGTTAAATTGTTTCCGGCATGATTTGCGGAGCGAGTCCAAATCGTAGGACCACCAATGTGGCCTGTGTTTACCGCGTGGTTTTGGCACTGGACAAGCCTGTCCTAGAGCATTTGAGACCGCCGATGTAAGTGTAGTAACAAGATCCTCCAGCTCCCGGGCAGTACTGTCTAATATTTCATTGTGTAACTGCCAATTAGTGTTACGTGGATTGCGCTTCATGATTGGTTGTTCTACAATAAAGTCTAAATCCATTTCTATGTAACGGTGGTCGGAGAATGAATATTCTTCCAGAACCCGCCATTTTCTGATACACTAATAAGCGCCTTCACTACAGATAGTGAGGTCTATGACCTCCCTGCGGGTCTTAGTGATAAAAGTAGGCTCATTACCCATGTTGCAAATTACCAGGTTGGTTGTTAGGAGGTAATCAAACAGATACTCGCCCCTGGCACTGATATCGGAGCTCCCCCATTGGACATGGTGAGCATTAGCGTCCGCTCCAATAATAAGATTACCCGTGCAGAAATTTGACACCAGGTCTTTCACCTCCGTTTGTGGTGGGGGTTCTTCGGCGTCGTAGGGCATATAGACCGACGCCACCGTCAGGCGGGTGCTGTCGACCGTTAGACTGATAGCGATAATATCACCATTGGTGTAGTTAGGCAGGAGGAAGGAGTTCAACTCAGACTTAACCAAAATGCACGTTCTGACTTTGCTCTCCTCGCTGGCTCGAATGAGCTTGAAGCCCTTAGTCCCCAATCTGCAGATTCTCGAGCTATTGACCCAGGGTTCTTTCTTTAGAAAGACGACTACTTAAAGCAGCCGAGGCCACTTTAGATTTGTGCAGATTAATCTGAAGCACCACCAACATGAGAGCGCACAGACTTCCCTGCCATCCCCATATCGTAGAGGCTTGCCCCATACCGGAGGTTGCCTATCAACGACGAGTTGTTCCGATTAACTGCCCGATATGGCGTTGCGGGATGTTAATCGCTCAGCGTTGGCTGCTACCACCGTGACGTCGAGGACTTCCTCGTCCTGTAGGCTGTCCTCCATCTCCGAGTTGTTCACAGCACTATCGCCAAGGGACGTGGCGGATAACATGCTTTCCGCATCGGCATCCTCCGCTTCCTCTTCTGGTAATTCGTTTTCCGGTTCCCCCGGAGCAGCCGAGAAGGCAGCGCGCTGAGCATCACCACGATATACGTGGATAACGATAAATAGTAATAAAAACCCTAAAACTAAAGATTCAACTATGTATACTGCACAGCAGAGGAGGAAAATGCTGGAGCAAGCGAGAACGCAACGTCGGAGGACAAACTCCATTTCCTTATCAGCCGAGAGATCGACAGCGATGGCAACTACGGGTCGATTAGCTCTGGATAACAAGGGGGCAATCCCCAAAGTAAGTACCGGTACAAACACAGTGAAGCCAACAACGGCTGATGGTAAAGTCCTAATAAGTGCCGGTACCGAAACTAAGTCTTTAACGTCTGTGGCAGTGGTCTCACGACCTGGCCCCAGAGAGCCAAATAATTGAACGACCGCGATGGCAACTACGGGTCGAAATTTACCCCAAAAGACATCTCCCAGTCGCTCTGAGTACTTGGACAAAAGAGCGGCCGCGAGGATCCTGAAGAAATACGAGGGTATTTCACAAGAGACGCTATCGCCGAATGCTAGAAAGACGGTGGAGATGGCTGAAGCTATCTTACCGAACTTCCAAAGCGATTACGCGCCAAAGAAGGTTAATGGAAATCCCTTCAAACGCCAGAGATCGGACGTGGATTTAAAACCTCACCCGAAGCGGCAGCAATACGCCCCCGTAGCGGGTAAACTCAGCTTTGCTGAAGTAACTAAGGATAGGATCCTCATAGGCGTCATTGACCGAGGTAACGAAAGCTGGGCCATCCCTAGGGACCAGTGGCGGTACGTCCGGAACGCTATCGGTAATGCCCTTCTCGACATTATGGATGAGTCTCCGGGTGCCACGCCGATGGTTTCTGATGCGGGATGGCACCAGGGCCGAATCAAGGTATTCGCTTGCGAGGATGCAAAAACTGTTGCACTGTACAAGGCAGCAGCTGCAAGACTGGGTGAGGCAAGAATCGAGGTTGTCGACTGGAAGGACATCCCGGCTCGGCCAAGGGCAAGAGCGTGGATTCCTGCTATCCCTGCTGAACCTGAGAGAATTCTCAGGATGCTGAGGATCATGAACCCGTCTCTCCCGACGCAGGACTGGGGTGTCAATCTGGTCGAGGATGCGGTAGGGCCTGACAGGCAAGTGGTCTTCACCTTGACTAAGGAAGCACTCGAGCCCCTTAAACGGTGCAATGGACGAGTGCACTACGGCATGGGTCAGATCGCGATCCACGTATACCGCGGCGATGCACAGCGCGCTGCTATTTCGGCTGCACCGGAGGGCTCGGACATCGCAGTGCCGGTAGAGGAGTTGGAGATGTCCGACTCGGAAAGTATGGTATCTGCCACGTCAAATGGCGAAGGAGCAGTGAACAGCTCGGAGATGGGAGACAGCCTGCTGGACGGGGAGGACCTCAACGTCACAGTGATAGCAGCTAGTCCTGAGCGCACCAATGTCAATACTGCCACAGTTAGTAAGATCTCGGCTACGCCAAATCGTGGTCTGAACAAATCGTCGTTGAAAGATAAGCCTCCAGACAAGGTGGAACTTGACGATACGGCGGTGGCAGGGAAGTCTGAGCGCTCTCATGTTGGTGGTGATTCAGATAAACCTGCACAAATCTAAAGCAGCCTCGGCTGCTTTAATCAGTCGTCTCTCTAAAGGCGACATAGATGTGGTCCTCATCCAAGAACCCTGGGTCAACAGCTCAAGGATTTGCGGTTTGGGGATTAAGGGTTTTAAGCTAATCCAAGCCAGCGAGGGGGCAGGGTTAGAGCCTGTATTCTGGTTAAGTCTGAGCTGAATGCTTTTCTCTTGCCCAACTATACCAATGGTGACGTTACAGCTGCCAGTTTAACAGTCGACAGTACCAGTCTGACGATGGCATCGGTCTATATGCCCTACGACGCCGAAGAACCTCCGCCACAGAGGGAGGTAAAAGACCTGGTGGCAAATTTTTCCATGGGTCATCTTATTATCGGAACTGACGCCAATGCTCATCACGTCCAGTGGGGAAGCTCCGATATCAATGCTAGAGGAGAGTTGTTGTTTGATTATTTGTTAACAACTAACCTGGTAATTTGCAACGTGGGTAACGAACCTACGTTTATTACTAAAACCCGTAGGGAGGTCATAGATCTCACTATTTGTAGCGAAGGCGCTTATGAGCGGGTCAGAAAATGGCGCGTTCTCGATGAACACTCATTCTCCGACCACCGGTATGTAGAATTAGTTCTAGACTTTTCTGTTGAGCAGCCGGTTATGAAACGCAACCCACGTAACACTAACTGGCAGCTACACAATGAAATACTATCTAGGGACTTGCCAGCAATGCCCCCACAAGTCCCCTCATCAGTAGGGGAGTTGGAGGATCTGGTAAAGACCTTTACAACGGCGCTATCGAATGCCCTAGAGCAGGCTTGTCCAGTGCCAAAACCACGCGGTAAACATAGGCCGCATTGGTGGTCCTACGACCTGGACTCGCTCCGTAAATCATGTAGGACACAATTCAATAAGGCCAAGAGTCTTGGCACGGAGAATCAATGGCTCGAATATAAAGTTAAGCTCAGGGCCTACAAAAAAGCTCTGAGGCAGGCGAAGAGAGTATCGTGGAGAAATTTCTGCACTGGGGTCGAAAACGTCGACGATACAGCGAGACTTAGACAAGTGCTCTCAAAAACTCAAACAGCCACAAACTACTTGCGCAAACCTGACGGATCCTGGACCAGCACGGAGGGGGAAACCCTAGAGCTGCTCTTGAATACGCACTTCCCAGGGAACTTGCATGAGGAACCCCTAGCACCTACAACAAACCTGGCTGTACACATACCCATCACAGAGGAAAAGGTTAGGTGGGCGGTTAAAAGCTTCGAACCGTTCAAGGCTGCCGGGCCAGACGGGATTATTCCCGCACAACTCATAAACACGGTGGACACATCAGCCAAATGGCTGGTATTTCTCTATACAGCCTGCCTGGCTGTTAGCTACACTCCGTGCTCCTGGAGAAGTGCCAGGGTAGTGTTTATTCCTAAGGCGGGGAAGGCGTCTCATTACGAGCCCAAGGACTATAGGCCGATCAGTCTCTCATCCTTTGTGCTCAAGACCTTCGAGAGTATAATAAATGACTACCTCTCCCTCTACTATTGATAGCAACCTGATCTGTAGCTATCAGCATGCATACACCAAAGGGAAATCTACAGAAACTGCATAGTTTCTGTTATTGAAAAATCGCTGTATGAAAAGGAGTACTGCCTTGTGGCCTTTTTAGATATTGAAGGAGCCTTCAACAACATAAGCCCTGATGCTATAAACACCGCTTTAACAAGTCTGGGCATAAGCAGGTCTCTTATTGGACTTATTGATCAACTGCTAAGGGGTAGACGAATAGTTTCATCACTGAGCTCGGTTGACTTATCACGCTATGTCACAAGGGGAACGCCTCAGGGTGGTGTTCTCTCCCCGCTTCTATGGAACCTCACTGTCAACTCGATGCTGCGAGACACAAGCTGGGGGGCGGGAAGGTAGTGGCATATGCAGATGACTTAGCTATAGCATACAGGGGCAAATTCCCACAAACCCTGTGCGACTTGATGCAAGTAGCACTGAGAGAGGTTTCCTCATGGTGCTCGCGCTGCGGACTGAGCATCAACCCGGGAAAAGTGGAACTGGTCCTTTTCACCAACCGCTATAAGATACCACCGCTAATACTACCAAAACTGAATAACGTGCACCTGAACTTGGCTGACAAAGCCAAGTTCTTGGGCACAGTTCTGGATAGGAAACTAACCTGGAAGGAGAATGTTCTTCAGCGCCAGAAGAAAGCGTGTATTGCACTCTACACGTGCAAAAGAGCCATTGGAAAGAAATGGGGGCTTAGCCCCAAAATATGCAAATGGATCTACACTGCAATCATTCGACCAATCATGCTCTATGGAGTTGTGGTATGGTGGCCTGCGCTGAGCAAGGCAACAAACCTTAATCTGCTAGGTAAAGTACACAGATCTTGCATGATCTGTATAAGCGGTGCGTGAAGAACAACGCCCAATGAAGCACTCCAGGCCATTCTTGGTATTTTGCCACTCGATCTGGAAGGGCACCGAGTAGCAGCAGCATCGGCTCTGCGTCTAAGGGAAACGTCCGGCTGGGGCGCAAGCACTACTGGACACGCCTGTATTTTGGGATCCTATAGCTTTCTTCCGCTGAGCACAGATCGCTGTGCGACCACAACAGTCGGAGATAGCGGTTTTAAAATCAACATTCCCAGCAGGGAAGAATGGGAGAGCACGGATCGGAGTCCCGTCACTCATGGCGGCGCTTCCATTTATACTGATGGCTCGAAGTTAGACGGCAGAGTTGGCTGAAGTATCAGCAATCATGGACGCCGCGGCTTGGATAGGCCAACACACTATCAGACAGGACATTTTTATATTCAGCGACAGCCAGGCGGCCATCAAATCCGTTGGCTCTTACTCGTTCAACTCTGAACTGACGCTCTACAAGAGATGACCCAACAGAATCGCGTTAACCTCACATGGGTCCCGGGGCATAGGGACATTGAGGGAAATTGTAGGGCAGACGAACTTGCGAGGCAGGGCACGACCAAGCAGGTTCTTCGCGATAAAGAGCGCTTAGGTATGCCGTTAGCCACATGCAAGCTTATGCTGAAGGAATACACACTCCACCAAGCCAACGAAAGATGGCTGCAATCTCCAGGATGCCGGATATCCAAACAAACCTGGCCGAAATGGGATCATAAAAGATCAAAACAAATTTATGCCCTAAGGAGAAGAGAAATCTCCATATTAATAGGCGTATTAACTGGGCACTGCCTCATTGGTAGGCACGCAGAAAGACTTGGTGTGCCCTACCGACGATGCTGTAGGAGTTGTAAGGATGATGAGGAGGAGGAAACGGTGGAGCACCTCATCTGCAACTGCCCGGCTTTAAGTGGCGCGAGAATGCGCTTTTTGGGAGTTCCCTTCCTGGTCAGCCTACGCCAGGTCACGGAGCTAGACATAAAGGACCTGATGGCCTTGTTGTTGTTGTAGCGAGGTGTAGCACTGCCTAAATGTCAGACAGGGTCACCCCGAGTGTATTGCTCTTGCCCGGGTCGATATAAGAAAACGGCCCGGGTCGTTTCGGCACGATGGGTACAGCACAAGTACTGGTACCGTTCTCGTAGAACCGGCAATACAAGAAACTAGCCGTGTAGGCTATGTAGGTCATTTAGCGTTACCCAGGGTGCACCAACTGGGAGGCGACCTACTTTTACACCCCGACCTGATGGCCTTCATCAAGTCATCTAAATGGTTCGAGGAGGAGTAACGGTGTCGGTATAGGAAAGTCAGTCCCGGGATTCTGCTATGTGGAGAATTCTGTTAATACCGGGATTTTCCATATGGCAGGGTCCCGGAACTGACTTTCCTAGTGTTGGTGGTATCACAACGGGCCTTTTAATACTGGCCTAGGTGTGCCTCTGCGGCAGCCACTTGAACCTAACCTATATCATAATCTCTCTAGACTTGATGAAATCTCTGAAAATGTTATTAATAAATCTTTGGAACACGGCAGGGGCATTCTTTAACCCAAAAGGCATTTTGGTGAACTCGTATTGGCCGCCAGGGGTAACAAAGGCTGTGTACACTGAAAATACAGTTTTACCTAGAGCTGGAAAACTATCGATATTGCCGCCTTGCAATATTTTCGATATTTTCAAAACTTACTATCGATAGTATCGATACTATCGACAAAATTTAAGTATATCTATATTTAAGTATATTTTATAATTTTCAAAATTTTTGTTCTACATAAAAATTTTAAGAACACAAAACTTGTTCATAGTCAAAATGGGTGCACCAACTGGGAGGCGACCTACTTTTACACCCCGACCTGATGGCCTTCATCAAGTCATCTAAATGGTTCGAGGAGGAGTAACGGTGTCGGTATAGGAAAGTCAGTCCCGGGATTCTGCTATGTGGAGAATTCTGTTAATACCGGGATTTTCCATATGGCAGGGTCCCGGAACTGACTTTCCTAGTGTTGGTGGTATCACAACGGGCCTTTTAATACTGGCCTAGGTGTGCCTCTGCGGCAGCCACTTGAACCTAACCTATATCATAATCTCTCTAGACTTGATGAAATCTCTGAAAATGTTATTAATAAATCTTTGGAACACGGCAGGGGCATTCTTTAACCCAAAAGGCATTTTGGTGAACTCGTATTGGCCGCCAGGGGTAACAAAGGCTGTGTACACTGAAAATACAGTTTTACCTAGAGCTGGAAAACTATCGATATTGCCGCCTTGCAATATTTTCGATATTTTCAAAACTTACTATCGATAGTATCGATACTATCGACAAAATTTAAGTATATCTATATTTAAGTATATTTTATAATTTTCAAAATTTTTGTTCTACATAAAAATTTTAAGAACACAAAACTTGTTCATAGTCAAAATTAAAGCTTTCAGCAGAATCAGTCCGTCAGTACGTTGATTGAGAACAGCAAAGTAGACTGAGGGTGTTTGTATGCGTAACGCCAGATACGACGGATACGTCAAAATCGAATTTGCTCTAAAATTTATGTACGTCACCCAACTGACGCATTGATGGACTGATTCTGTTTAAGCTATAAGTAGGTACTTAAAGTTCGCGGTGGCTTTTAGACACAATTACGAACGGTCTATCTGTCAAAAAAATTGCCTTTAACTTTAAGTACCTATATTATTTCGACTATGATTACGCCCCATTGATTTCAATAAGGTGTCGGATCAGCTGATATATATATATATCATATATCATACCATATATGGTTATGTTGCGGTGAACGTTACGGAAGATTAATAGCGTTTTCTTTTCTGCACGAAAATGTCGCCCTCGCCGCAGGCCGCTAAAAGCCATGTTCTGTTGTAAAATGGGCATTACCTTCATAGAGGGCATCACTATCTTTTCTCAACCACCCCCCCTTATAAAATTGCAAAAAGGCAACATTTCTTGCCCTCGCTGTCGTAGACGGTGTGGTTATTTGGCCTGAAAAATGGCAATAACAATCAAAAACAGTATACCATCCAGTGTTGCCATTTTAGCAGTTTTCCGGCTAGATCTAGCCGTTTTTTTGTCATTTGTTTTCAGCCGTTTTCTTATTTTTTTTTAGCTGTTTATAGCTTTTTTGCCAATGTAGTAAACAATTTTTTTGAAGTTAACTTCTTAGGCGACGATATGAAGTTTTGATTGAGAGTAAAATTTGAGAAAATGGATGACGATGAAACGGAAGTTATGGCACGGAATTAGAAGTAGGCCGACTTTCAGGCGTATGTTGCAGACTTTCGAGCGTAGGCGTTCTTCTTATATCTCGGGAGCCGCTCAACCGATTTGGATAAAATTTGGCATTATAGATAGTATGGTTCATTCTAACATTATATGCGTGGGTGTTGCCACTTAGGGCAGTTCACAGGGTTGCCACTTATCTAAATTTTTTTTAAATATTGAGCAAGATATGCTAATATTGGTATCAAATTAAAGGTATTTTCGATCGCATTCCAAATATGGAAATCTCAAGAAGGGTTGCGACCTAGGTTTTCCACCTAACCGCATTTTATTTATTTTTCTCTATATCTCGGGAACCGCTCGACCGATTTGGATAAAGTTTGACATTATAGATAGTATGATTATACGCGAGGGTGGTGCCACTTGGGGCGGTTCACAGGGTTGCTACCTATCTCAATTTTTCTTAAATATTGAGCAGAATATGCCAATATGTGAATCAAATGAAAGGTATTTTCGACCGTACTCCAAATATGTAAATCTCAAGAAGGTTCTCTATGCTTATCTCGGGAACCGCTCGACCGATTTGGATAAAATTTGGCATTATAGATAGTATGATTAATTCTAAGCTTATATGCGTGGGTGTTTCCATTTCAGGCTGTTCACACGGTTGCCACCTATCTCAATTTCTTTTAAATATTGAGCAATATATGCCATGGGTATCAAATGAAAGGTATTTTCGGTCGCATTTCAAATATGACAACTTCTAGCAGGGTAGTCAGCTAGGGTTGCCCCCAAACCGTATTTTATTTATTTTTCCTTATATCTCGGGAACAGCTTTGTCGTTTTGTATTAAATTTGGCATTATTATTCATTCTAAGACTATATACATGGCGGTTGCCACTTGAGGGGGTTCAAAGGGTTGCCACCTGGTCCACTTCCCGGAAGTAAGATATTGTGAATCTAAACCATTCTCGAATACATCTTATTCATATTTCGTTATTTCTGAACTTAAGAAGTTAACTTCTTTCAAATAGTCTGAACAAATTTATAAAACTCAGAGAATCAATTTGTTTCAACCACATGAATTTCCTATACACTTTTGTCGGGAATTCCCGCATTTCGTTGTATTGAAACTTCCCCTCAACAAACAACAAGTGACTGGCACGTTGACTTTGAATGGGGATTTCCAAATTATATTTGAAGTGCGGTTGGCCTGTCAGGGATGGTAGTTCAAGACTTTACCAACACTAAACATGTGCAGTGATAAGAAGTGAACCGTTTTTGACGGTTGAAGAGCCCTATTCAAATAGCGCGGGAATTCCCGCAATTGTTTTATTGAAGGAAACCTGAATGACGGGAATTCCCGCAATTCAGCCGAATGTGTTAAATATATTCGTTACCTGATGCCTTATTTTATTGCGACTTTTCATTAAGTCAATTATTTTTAAAGCAGTGAGCTCTGCTTAAAATTTTGCTCGTCGTACCTTTTATATAAGTCATATCTATGTAATAGATATAGCCGGGCGCGTATCCAGAAAATATTTTCAGGGTGGATCCAATTTTTTTTCATAATAACCATTTTGACTGGAACATGGAAAAGACTTAGCTAAAGAAGCCTAAGCCTAGAGAAAAAAAAAAACAAAAAATAAATAAATTGTCTTTTGAAAGAACATTAAAAAATTTTCGAGTCCCTTACAAAAAAAAAAAAATATTTTAAAGGAAAAAGATCAAGCTTTACGTAAAAATTAAAAATGCCCAAAATTTAAAAAAATTGATAAAATTCTTTTTTAATAAAATTTTTACAAAATTTTTTTTTAATACAATTTTTTTTTTAAGTTATATTCGGAAAGAACGGAAAAAATACTTTAGAAAACGGTTTCCATGTTCCTTTTTAGCATGTCAATTACATGTCTTATAATTTAAAGAAAAAAGGCTTACACACAAAAAATTGCGAATTCAAACCCGTATATCTCGGTAACCATCCAATATTTTTACGCGATGTTTGGTGATATTTTTTTCTTACATGCAGATCACTTTCACCAAATTTCATTCAAATCGACTTTTTAGGTGGTCCGCTTGAGGAATTTTACCCCATATGTAGACAGCGATAGGGATCGGGATGGAGATACAACGTCTGCCGGGACAGCTTAATTTAGAAAAATGCTAGGACGGTTTTTATAGTGAATTTTCAGGTGTACAGCTTAGTCGAAGGTAATTTTTCGAAAAAGCCTAAATGTTCACCTTTGCCCCCAAATAACTTTTTTACCACACATGATATTAATGGGGACTTTTGAAGTTTTCTTTCTTTACCTAAGTTTGGCTTTGTCGAAATTTTTTTTATTTCAAATGTCTAATTTGACCGGAAATCAAAAAATAATATCCCATGAGTTTGGGACTCATATTCCAAATTTTATTTTTTACAGTCACATACAAAAAAATTGCATAAACTTGCGCATTTCGGGGTGTCCCTGAATACGCGCCTGGATATAACATATATAAATGTAAGCTCTGTATATTCGGATGTAAAGCATCTGTTTACGGAACTTTCTTATTGTTATTAAATTGGAACCGTTTTCTGAAGTAAACTTTAAAATTTATCTTAATTTTTTCATACAAAATTTTTGTTTAGTGTGAACTTTAATATTTAAGGCTAGATGAGAAAACGCTCCTTTATATTATAAAATATTTATATTATACGTTTTAATGAAAAAAAGCGAATAAAACGAGTGAAAAGTTGATTACAAATTTTTTTGCCATTTTTCCGGCCAAAATTATATTTTTTTTCGCGGAAAAAATTTTGTTTGCCGTTTTTTTTCTCGATCTAGCCAGATTGCTGAAAAAATTGTGGCAACACTGATCTATCTGTCACTTTCTAACACATGTATATCAGCCACGATAAAGCAGCACCGAAAGGCATACACAATTTTGACATTTCATATGGCGGCGGTGTTTTCTTCTTCTGAAAACATGTGTGCAGCAATTTCACAGGCGAAGTTAAAATTATAAAAATGTTTGGTGGAGAAAAGAAAACGGTATAAGTTAGCCGTTATTCCTTGCATAAAACAACAAAACCTGAAAGGGTCGATATATCGCTATCGTAAAAAAACATCGATAGTGCGCCACAAAAAAATACTATGGATATTATCGATAGTGCCATCGATTATTTTCCAGCTCTAGTTTTACCCTCCAGGTACTCTACACAATCATCTATGAGTGGTAACAGATAGTTGTCACGGACGGTGATTTTATTTAAGCCGCGGTAATCTACACAAAGGCGGGCTTGCCCGTTCTTTTTATACCTCTCATGAACATGAAATGGTATTATAACTTTGGTCCGATGTTTGTAAGTATGAGAAGAAGAAGAGATAGACCCACTAATAAGTATACCGTTATGATCAGGACGATGAGTTGATTCGATTTAGCCATGTCCGTCTGTCCGTCCGTCCGTCTGTCCGTCTGTTTGTACGCAAACTAGTCCCTCAATTTTAGAGATATCTCGATGAAATTTGGTATGGAGGCGTTATTTTATATGAGAATAATCATTCGTCGGAACCAGCAAGATCGGACCAAAACTACTCATACCTCCCATACAATCGATTGTTCCGATAAACGGATTTCGGGCTATAACTTCTGTAATTAAAGAGCTAGTAACGTGAAATTTTGTAGGTATTGATGTTTTTATATGTGAAATAACGATGTTGAAAATCATCGAGATGGGATAAATATTTCACATAGCTCCCATACAATCGATTATTCCGATAAACGGATTTTAGGCTATAACTCCTGTAATTAAACACTTAGGAACGTGAAATTTTGTAAGTATTGCTATTTTTATATGGGAAATATCGATGTTTAAAATCATCGAGATGGGATAAATATTTCACATAGCCCCATATACAATCGATTTTCCGATAAACGGATTTTGGTAGATAACTCCTGTAATTATATAGGTAGGAACGTGAAATTTCGTAACTGCTGCTATTTTAGAATGTGGAATGTCGATGTTAAAAATCAATGAGATTGGACCAATATAACACATCGCCCCCATATAATCGATAGTTCCGATAATTTCGGTATGAGCTTAAGTTAAATTCACACAGGCTGTACTGGGATCAAACAGTGAAACTCGTGACGCTTATTCATGAAAGGTATTTAGCCTTCGGCACAGCCGAAGACAGCTTTCCTTACTTGTTTTGACTTTAGCGAAGGAAAGACGCCGAAGGGAACAGTTGAAATGCACATCCGAAGTAAGATAGATATTAATTTCGTACTCGTACGGCTCTATACTAAATCGGGAGTTAATATATGAATCCGATATTACGGCGTGTGCCTCTAACTTAAACTGGATAAGGCCGCAAGGGATATGCTGATTCCAAATAATGATTAAAGTTGTAGGTTATGTATACGTATATTATTCATCATTCATCATTTATTGGCGCTTAACCGCCTAAGCGATTTTGGCCGTTTCGTATCAAAGCACGCCAGTCATTCCTTTTTAGCGATAACGGACGCCAATTGGAAACCCCAAGGGAGTTCCAGTCATCCTCCACCTGTTGTTTCCATCTCAGTCGAGGCCTCCCCCTTCCTCTGCTGCCGAATTCAGGCGACGATAGGAAAACCTTCTGTGCTGGAGCTTCTTTGTCCATTCGCATAACATGGCCCAGCCAGCGGAGTCTTTGGGCTTTAATTCGCTGGACTATGGTCAGATCTGCGTAGAGCTCGTACAGCTCATCGTTAAATTTCCTTCTATACTCGCCGTTGGCATCACGGGAAGGACCATAAATCTTCCGGAGAACTTTTCTCTCAAATACTCCAAGGGCCATCTCATCTTCTCTTGACATTGTCCATGAATCTGAGCCATACATCAGGACAGGTATGATGAGAGACTTATAGAGCGTGATCTTTGTTCTTCGAGAGAGGACTTTACTTCTCAATTGCCTACTCAGTCCAAAGTAGCACTTGTTGGCAAGAGTGATTCTCCGCTGGATTTCTAGACTGATATTATTTTCGGTGTTGATACTGGTTCCCAAATAGACGAAGTCCCTCACAGTTTCAAATTTGTAACTATCAACAGTGACATGGCTGCCAAGGCGCAGGTGCGCCGATTCTTTCTTTGATGACAGCAAATACTTCGTCTTGTCCTCGTTCACGGCAAGACCCACTTTTTCGCTTCCTTATCCAGTCCAGAGAAGGCAGCGCTTACGGCGCGGTTGTTAAGGCCAATGATATCAATATCATCGGCATACGCCAGCAATTGCACGCTCTTGTAAAAGATTGTACCATTGCGGTTTAGCTCTGCTGCTCGAATTATCTTCTCCAGCATCACATTGAAGAAATCGCATGAAAGGGAGTCGCCCTGTCTGAAGCCTCGTTTGGTTTCAAATGGCTCAGAGAGGTCCTTCCCGATTCTGACGGAGCTGTTGGTATTGCTCAACGTCATTTGACAAAGCCGTATAAGCTTTGCAGGGAAGTCAAATTCAGACATGGCGGCATACAGGCAACTCCTTTTTACGCTGTCAAAAGCGGCTTTAAAATCGACAAAGAGATGGTGAGTGTCGATTCTCTTATCATGGGTCTTCTCCAGGATTTGGCGTATCGTGAAAATCTGGTCGATGGTAGACTTACCAGGTCTAAAGCCACACTGATAAGGTCCAATCAGTTTGTCTACGATGGGCTTCAGCCTTTCACACAACACGCTAGAAAGAACCTTATATGCGATATTAAGAAGACTAATTCCGCGGTAGTTGGTGCGGTTAGCGGGATCGCCTTTCTTGTGGATTGGGCAAAGCACACTTAAATTCCAATCCGGAGGCATGCATTCGTCTGACCATATTCTGCATAAGAGCTGATGCATGCTTTTTACCAGCTCTTCGCCTCCGCGTTTGAACAGCTCGGCGGGTAGTCCGTCTTTTCCAGGCGCTTTGTTGTTTTTGAGCCGGGATATAGCTATCCTCACTTCATCATAGTCAGGTGGTGGGACGACTTTTCCATCGTCAGGGATTGGGGTATCGGGTTCGACGTCTCCCTCGCAATTTAGCAGTGAGGAGAAGTGCTCCCTCCATAATTTAAGTACACTTTGTACGTCGGTTACCAGGTCGCCATTATTGTCCTTACAGGAGCTTGCCCCGGTCTTAAAACCTTCCGTCATCCGCCGGATCTTTTCATAGAATTTTCGGGCATCATTCCTGTCAGCCAGCATCTCAAGCTCCTCACACTCACGCCTTTCGGCCTCACTTTTCTTTTTTCTGAAAAGGCGTCTCTCTTCCTTCTTTGCCTCACGATATTGTTGCCATACACTGCGGGTTGCGCCCGTTCGCAACGTCTCCTTGTAGGCAGCGTCCTTTTTTTCGAGGCAGTTTTGCATTCCTCATCGTACCAGTTGTTCTTGCGGGCTCGCTGGAACCCTATAGTGGCCTCAGCGGCGGTACGCAATGAGTGAGAGATATGCTTCCATTGCTCGGTTACATCGTTAGGTCGAGGATTGCCCTCTGCTAGCAGGTGTGAGAGTCGAGTTGTGAAATTATCAGCTGTCTGTGTCAAGCGCAGCTTCTCGACGTCAAACTTTCCTTCCGTTACTGTGCGCACTTTCTTCGTTGCACAGAGGCGTGTGCGTATCTTGGCTGCGACAAGATAATGGTCAGAGTCAATATTGGGACCACGCAGTGTACGCACGTCCAGAACGGTGGAGCTATGTCTGCCGTCAATCAAGACATGATCAATCTGGTTTCTAGTTCTTTGATCAGGGGACAGCCATGTGGCTTGGTGTATTCGCTTATGCTGGAACCTGGTACTACTGATGACCATATTGCGAGCAGCGGCGAAGTCAATCAACCTAGTGCCGTTGGGGGATGTTATATCGTGGAGACTGAATTTTCCAACTGTGGGACCAAAGACTCCTTCCTTGCCCACCTTGGCATTAAAGTCGCCGAGCACGATTTTGATATCATGCTGTGGGCAGCGATCATAAGTCTGTTCAAGTTTATCGTAGAAGGAGTCCTTCTCTGCGTCGTCCGTCTCCTCAGTCGGCGCATAGGCGCAGATAAATGTTATGTTGAAAAACCTCGCCTTGATGCGGATCGCGGCGAGACGCTCGTTCACAGGAGTGAACGCCAATACTTGGCGGCGAAGTCTCTTTCCCACCACGAATCCTACACCACGCGCTTTGCCGCGTGTCTGGCCACTGTAGTATACGTCACAAGGACCGATGGTCGTCTTTCCTTGCCCCGTCCATCGCATTTCCTGCAGGGCGGTGATGTCGGCCTTTGCGCCTACGAGGACATCAACCAGTCGGGCAGCGGTACCGTCCCTTGAAAGGGTCCGGACATTCCCGGTACATGCCCTAATATCCAAATCGTTATGCCTTATTCGTTTTGCCGGGTCGTCAACATTAAAGGGGGTTCTCATCCGAGGCTTTGTATATTTTTTCATTGGAATTCAGTTTTTTACGTGGCGGGTCCCAAACCCAGCGCACAACCTGTTTCGGGGTTTTCGAAAATATTTACACATTTATATAGCGAGCCGCTTGCTTCAAGACAGACGCCCGCTTGCAGCCGCACCTCATGGTGAACAGACGCTACGCAAAAAACCTCGGTGAGCCCTTAAACCAAGTATGTCAGAGTGGCCCCACCGGGGCTCCCTCTCTTTCTGCCGCGAGCCTAGGTAGCTCCCGTTGCCCAGAGTGCACGAACGAGGACGCAAGAGTCGGGATTGAGCAAGGTCACTTAGCAACCACACTCCATTACACTCCTGGTCCTTCGAGCCGGATCTGAACCAGCGACCTATGGATATTATTGTTGAAATTAATAATAAAAATAATAAAAAAACGCAACATATGTAAGCCCAGAAAAAAGTTTTTTTTTTTATTTTTTAAATTTGTTACACAGTGTAGGTTTTTTGAAAAATATTTAACAAAAAACTCTTTGACAAACTCGTGAATCTATTTTAGCTAACAAAATCAAGATGAAACTATTAGAAAATCTTGAGTTTTGTGCCATCTGGGTGATTATGCACCTGCATCCTACGAAAAACGGCGATTTTGCCCCCAACTCAAAGTTATGGGGGAATTAAAAATTTTGAGTATGCAGGCCTACAACTCACGGACGCCACAAACAAAAAACTTTCTAAAATTTTAAAAATTTGTTACACAGTGTAATTTTTTTAACAAAAATTAAAAAAACGCGCTTGCTCAAATCCCTTAATTTCATTTTGTTAACCGAACACCGTTTAAATTTTTTAAATCGATTTAGTTTTGTGCCCTCTAGGTGATTTTAACAAAAAAGGGGTTTTGCCCCTAACTCAAATTAGGGGGGTACAAAAAATTCGAATATGCAGTTTTTATACATTTGAAAGGACATAAAACTCATGGGAGCAACGAAAAATAAAATTTAAATTTTGTAAAATTTGTTACACAGTGTAATTTGTGTAAAACAAGAATTAAAAAAAACGCTTCGACAAATCCTTGCTTTTCATTTCATTAACAAAACCCCGTTTAAATTTTTAACATCGGTTGAGTTTTGTGACCTCTAGGTGATTTTGAACACTCTTGGACTACTGTGCGGCGTTGCTGCAACAGGTTTAGGCATGACACTATTGTTGGTTCGTCTATTAATTCCGGTTGGCAGAAGATACTTGTCCTGATACCGGGCGCCCATAAGGGGGTGGGTATTTGTCAGCTGATTATTGACACCATCAAGAATGAAGTCAATAGTTTCCCTTTCTTCAACCTTGCTTCTTTTTGCCAGCGACTGCATAGTAAGAATGTAAAAGTACAGAGTCTCATTCTTGCTGTGCCACCTCCTATCACCGAGTTTGCGATAAATGTCGTAATTAGTGGTAGACGTGGCAAATTCCACCATCAAAGCTGATTTTAATTCGTCGTATTTCAATGCCACAGTGGTTGAAAGGAAAAGCTTTGCTGTGCCGTCCTGTTATCGGCGTAGGCTTATAACCTTAAAGCGGTCGTCGGCGTCAATGGATTTCATTATAGCTATCTTCAAAATCGCAAAACCAAAGTTATGTATAGTCTGTGCCCCATCTTCACCAATAAATTTAGGCAATGCGTGTTTGATATCGCAAAAATCTACAATCCCAAGGGCGGTGGAAAAGAGTCCATATTCTAACTCCCGCATTGGCCGTTGTAGCTCCAGAAGCTCTTTTTTATTACGTCAATTTTCCAGCTCTTGGTAGTTTCAGTCGGAGGCGCTTATGTTACTTGTATAGGCGGCGTTGCTTTTAGCGGTAGCGCTTATGGCGGCAGTGTATGTAGCGGCAAAGCTTGTGACTGCAGTGCTTATGGCGGCAGAGCTAGTGGCAGCGTCGGCGGTGGCGGAAATATTATTACTACCAGTGCTTATAGCGGCAGCTCCTATGGCGGCACTGTTCGTAGCGACAGGGATTGGGGATACCGTTCCCATGGCGGCAGAGCTAGTGTCAGCAGTGCTATAGGCGGCGTTGTCGTTTTCCATCTTTTCGGCAGCGGAATCGTCATTGTTACCAATTATGGTGTTTTCAGTGCTGTTCTCGTTGGCTGTGCCACCAAAGCCATGAAAATCCTCGGACGTTACCACGTGGTTGGCATCCTCGCCGGCAGAGTCATATGATCCCGACGTGTTACTTTCCTTGTCAGGCATTTTACGGGATTTCTTCGAGCGTGTATTCATCGTTGTTTAAATGATAAAAATTGTTCTATAGCGCAGGTTTTTACACACCTGACGTTGAAAACAATAAAGCTTGGGTATGAAATCTTTATTTCAAAGTAAATTTCTTTTTCGCGACCGTCTCAGTCAATGGATTGACAAAAATGGCCGAGTCTTTATCTCTTTTATCTTTTGCCACTATTCGTTTGTAGAGAAAAGGGTATGTTCAACAATGAGTATGAACCGGGCAGTGGGGTTGCCACCAGATATAACTTCACACAGGAAAGGAATTGCCGGCCTATGGCCTACATACATGGGCATTAGAGCGTATCGGGCTTACAGGCAAAAAAAAAACGGCCGTACCTCCCCTTTTTGAAAAACATTAAAAAAAAACCTTTTTTTTTGTGGCCACCCTAGATGTCGCTCAATTACATTTTTCTTCAAATCTTTGGCATTTGTTGTCGGTTTTTAAAGTTTGACACATCAATTCTTTCGTCTCAAAGAGGAGGTTTTTTCTCAAGAAAGTTCATTGAGCTCATGCGTTTCTTTGTGGTACCACACTTTAAATGGTGATACGCTCTAATGGGCATACATGGATGTTGCCTTTAAGAAAGAAATCTTACAATGAAGCATACACAATGTCATCCAAAATGGTCAATATACGAAGAAAAAACAAAATGCAGTTAAGTGGCAGCCCTAGGTGTAAACTCATCTTAAAGACACATGATTGACATATCTACATACCTGATTCACTACATACAGTACAGTAGAAATACTGTGAAGCGATTTTTTTCTCTTATGCCTTCACATGGCTGTCTTTTAATTTAGTTGTAACACTTATCAATTCACATATTTCTTACAAAGCAAAAGTATCTTTGATTTGTTTCAGGAATCAAATCAGAAATAAAAATTATCTTTGAATTTGTTGAAAGTTCAAATCACAAATAAAAATTATCTTTGAATTTGTAAAAATTACTATTGAGCGCTAAACGACTTTAACTATTAGACATACAAAATAAAACACCTTATTAGTCGCTTAAAATAGTTATTGGTTTGTTGTTTTTATTTATGCAAAACAATTGTTTCGACACAAGCGACGTGTCATCATCAGTTGCTAGTTTTCAGTAGTTGAAAACAAACAAATAAATATTTTAAGCGACTAATAAGGTGTTTTATTTTGTATGTCTAATATCTTTGAATTGGTTGAAAGTTCAAATCACAAATAAAAATTAACTTTGAATTGGTTGAAAGTTCAAATCACAAATAAAAATGATCTTTGAATTGGTTGAGATTCAAATCACAAATAAAAAGTATCTTTGAATTGGTTGAAAGTTCAAATCACAAATAAAAACAAGTAAGGAAAGCTGTCTTCGGCTATGCCGAAGGCCATATACCTTTCATGAATAAGCGTCACAATTTTCACTGTTCGATCCCCAGTACAGCCTGTGTCAATTTAACTTTAGCTCATACCGAAATTATCGGAACTATCGATTTTAAGAACGGTCCTAATGGTCCGGGTACTGCAAATTAACCTGCATCACTCTAAGGTAGCCTCCGCTGCCCTAATCTTACGCCTCTGCAAAACATCGGAGGCGGTCGTTCTAGTCCAAGAGCCATGGGTCGTCGGTACCAGGGTCTGTGGGCTGAATACCGATGAGTAGCAGCTGGTGACGCCACCTGCAAAAGGTAGACTCAGATCATGTATTCTTATCAGAAAAACTCTTTCTTATTTTCTACTATCTCCTTTCAGCGATGATGACTTCACCTGTATCAGCCTCGAGCTGCAGGACTATACCCTCTGGCTGATGTCCGCATACTTTGCGCACGATCGCCCCATCTCTGCACAGGATAGGCTCAGCAAGGCGGTAAAGGAGGCCCAACTTAGGCCCAATTTCACAGTGCCAGGTTAACTTATGTTCCACAGATTTTCAATTTTCATTTTGAGTTAACCAAAGGTTAACTGCCCAATGTTGGTGGTTTAACCTCTGGTCAGATATCAGAAGGCCGTCTACCAACAATTTATATAGAATAAATTCAGTTAAATAACTTAAATAAAATTGCGAATCCATAGTTAACTGTGGAACTTAAGTTAACCTGCCACTGTGAAATTGGGCCTTAAGGGGCTTCCGATACTCATTGGAGCCGACGCCAACGCGCACCACCTCGCATGGGGCTCAACCGACACAAATACAAGAGGTTAGTCTCTTTTTGATTTTATCATAAATAACAACCTCTGTATCTGCAACTCTGGGGACAAGCCAACTTTTGTCACCTCGAATAGAAGGGGAAGTTCTAAACATTACTCTGGTTTCAGGAACTTTCTCTGACTTAGTTAAGGAATGGAAAGTTTCCGATGTTAACTCCTACTCTGACCATATGTACGTAACTTTTAATCTGCTTTTGCGACCTCCGCCTATGCCGGTTTACAGGAACAGGAGACGTACGGACTGGGACCTTTACAGAGTGGTCCTGTCCTCTACCCTCCAAGAAAACGCTTCTCATGGTAGGTCTTGCCTACCGATAAGATCTGATGAAGCGCCTCTCTCAGACATAACGTTTGCTTCTCTCGGTGAGCTAGACTCACCGTCTAAGATAGACGAAGCAGTTGATCTTGTCACAAATTCTTGTAACGCTGCCTTCATAGCAGCCTGCCCTGAGATTAAAAAAAGGGGTAGAAATAAACCGTACTGGTGGACGCCTGAAATCTCCGAGCAAAGGAAGAACAGCAGAAAGCTCCTTAATCAGGCAAAACAGACAGGAATCTGGTCCTCCTATAGGGACGCCTTAAAATCTTTTAAGAAGTTAACCAGGAGAGCTAAAAGGGAATCCTGGAAAAACTTCACAAGCAATATTGAGGAAGTCTCGGAGGCAAATCGCCTACGTAAGGTCCTCTCCAAAAACCCTACTCCTCTCAGCTGTATTCGTGCAGCAGATGGAAAATGGGCCTCATCTAGTGCCGAAATTCTGGATACCTTGGTCACAAACCACTTTCCGGGCTGCACCTCTCAACCATACCTACACTCGAACTCGCAATCTGACCCAAGGCCGTCGCGGCCCTTGGACCACATAGTAAACAAAAAAGGAGTTAACTGGGGAATCAGGTCCTTCAAACCCTTCAAATATCCGGGACTAGATGGTATATTCCCCGCCGAACTACAAGCAGCGAGCGATCTTATAAGTCCGCTGCTAACTCAAATCTACAAGGCATGCCTCAACCTGGCCTATATCCCCACGGAATGAACCAAGGCAAAGGTAGTCTTTATACCGAAAGGAGGCAGGATATCCTGCAATAACCCAAGGGATCTCAGACCTATAAGTCTGACCACTTTCCTCCTAAAAATTCTAGAAAGATTGCTAGATGCCTACATTAGGCGAACGGCAAATCCAGGACTAATATCCAACAGCCAGCATGCCTACTCCAAAGGCAAGTACGTAGAGACGGCTCTACACGCTATCACCTCTGGGATAGAGAAGGGACTTGCTTTCAAGGAGTTTACGCTCGGCATTTTTCTTGACATAGAAGGGCCTTTTAACAACGTTCTCCCATCAGCGGTAACGAACTCCCTGCGTTTGCTTATGCAGACGCCATAGCCCTGACGGCTACTGGCAAGCATCCGTCGGTGCTTAGCGAACTCTTGCAAAATGCGCTGAATCTAACAAAAACCTGGTCTGAGGAATGTGGACTAAGCATCAGCAGTGAAAAAACTGAGATGGTGCTCTTCACCCGCAGACGCAATATACCAGTTTTCACCGCCCCATCGCTGAATGGGAGGGTGATCAAACTCTCTACCGAGGTTAAATACCTTGGCGTAATTCTTGACAAAAGGCTGGACTGGAGGCGTAATATGGAGGAACGCTCCAGGAAAGCCACAATGGCGCTCTACGCCTGTAGGTCGGCAATCGGACAAAAGTGGGGTCTTCAGCCCCACATTGTCCGCTGGATCTACCTACACGGCAGTGGTACGACCTATACTTTTCTACGCTGTCACCATATGGTGGCCGGCTCTCGAGATCGAATCTAACAAAACCAAGGCCACAAAGGTGCAACGGATGGCAGCAATGCTTATTAGCGGTGCCCTCCCCTCCACTCCCACCAAGGCTCTTGAAACCATACTGTTTCTTCTTCCCACTGACCTGTATGGGAAATTTACTGCCAGTTGCAACGCAGCTAGGCTCAACGCACTAGAACCCTGGAGATACTGCAGGTTTGGGCATACCCAAATCCTAAAGCAACTCCCCAACTCTTACTTAAAGCTGGACCACGCAATACCACTACCTGGGATAACAAGTTCGAAACGTGGATCCCAGAGAGGAGCGAGTGGAAAAATTTCGTGGAACCGGGAAGTCAAGAAATCCCCGTTTTCACGGACGGCTCTAAACTAGACAACAAATTTGGCAGTGGAATCTTCTCAAGTAAGCTGGACATTAATATGAGCTTACGCCTTCCAGACCACTGCAGTGTCTTTCAGGCTGAGCTTATAGCTATCTGGGAAGCTGCTCGCTATCTGACTAACCTGCCAGTGACTAACTCTATCTCCATCTTTTCCGACAGCCAAGCTGCCATAAAATCCCTGCAAATTAGTAAGACGTCGTCACTAGTGGCGATTAAGTGCAGGAAAGCTCTAAATAAGCTAGCTGATAAGTGCAGTCCCAGGCCATAGTTTGGTATCGGGAAACTGCGCTGCCGATGAGCTAGCAAGGAAGGGCACCTGTCTACATACAATCACCTCCGGCAGCTGGGTGAGCCCCCCTCTAAATACATGCAAGCACTGGCTGCGTTCCCGGTTCATAGAACAAGCCGACGGAAGATGGGCCATGGAGCCTACTTGCAGAACGTCCAGGCAAATTTGGCCCAAACTTAACGAAAAAAGGTCGCAATCGGTAATTCATCTGAATCGCCTATTCATTAGCCCACTTGTGGGCCTTCTTACAGGACACTGTCTTACGGTAACCCATGGCGCTCTCATGGGCCTGTATACAAATGACTTCTGCCGCAGCTGCAGGGACGAGGAGGAGATAGAAAGTGTAGAACACTATCTATGCCACTGTCCCGCTCTGTCGAAAACCAGGTACCGATGTCTCCGCAAACACTCCTTTGGATGCCTCGCGGAACTAGAATCTGCAAATATAGATGATATTCTGCGCTACATTAGACAAACGCGCTGGTTTAGCTTCATGGGTGTATGAACTCCGGCCCTAAACACATGGAATCTTGGGGAATCCGTCTGTCTGTCATCTCCATATATAGTTGAAACGTATACGTTGTACTTTGTATGGGGGTGACGGGCGGACGGATCCTTTCAATTTTTTTATGTGTTTTGGGGCCTCCTGCCTCGACCCGTCCCAGCGGAGTGGTCGTATCTCGGAAGGTTTTTTTTTACAAAACTTTCTGGGGGATGCGACCGTTCTGCTGGGTTAGGTCGATCTACAGAAAGGGAATTTTCAGGGCTCTTTTCGTGGTATCACAACGGACCAAACTAAGGCCCACGTCAGCCTCCGCCTGGACTGCGGAGGCAGCCACTTTAACATAACATAACATAACATCGATTATATGGGGACGATGTGTTATATTGGTCAAATCTCATTGAATTTGGCCATCGACATTCCACATTCTAAAAGAGAAATAGTTACAAAATATCACTTTCCTACCTATCTAATAACAGGAGTTATCTACCAAAATCCGTTTATCGGAACAATCGATTGTATGGGGGCTATGTGAAATATTTACCCCATCTCAATGATTTTTAACACCGATATTTCACATACAAAAATATCAATACTTAAAAAATTGCAGTTTCCTACCTGTTTAATTACAGGAGTTATAGCCCAAAATGCGTTTATCAGAACAATCGATTGTTATATTGGTCAAATCTCATTGAATTTGGCCATCGACATTCCACATTCTAAAAGAGAAATAGTTACAAAATATCACTTTCCTTTCCTACCTATCTAATTACAGGAGTTATCTACCAAAATCCGTTTATCGGAACAATCGATTGTATGGGGGCTATGTGAAATATTTGCCCCATCTCAATGATTTTTAACACCGATATTTCACATACAAAAATATCAATACTTAAAAAATTGCAGTTGCCTACCTGTTTAATTACAGGAGTTATAGCCCAAAATCCGTTTATCGGAACAATCGATTGTATGGGGGCTATATGTAATATCGGTCCGATCTTGCTGGTTCCGACAAATGATTTCTATATTGGAAAATGGTGGCCGCATACCACATTTTAGCCAAATATACCAAAAACTGAGGGACTAGTTTGCGTTCAAACAGACAGACAGACGGACATGGCTAAATCAACTTATCTCCTCATCCTGATCTTTTCGGTATACTTATTGATGGGTTCATCTCTTCTTCTTCTCATACTTACAAACATCGGACCAAAGTTATAATACCATTTCATCTTCATGAAAGGTATAATTATCTTTGAATTGGTTGAGATTCAAAAAATAAATGAAAATTATCTTTGAATTGGTTCACATTCAAATCACAAATAAAAAGTATCTTGAGAGTAGATTTGAAATCCAAAATTATTTGAAATCACACAACCCTGATTGAAGACCAATACCGTTTCTAAATGCGATAGTGTTGAGCTTGTGGGATTTTCTGCAGGGATTCGTATATAATCAATGGTTTGTAGGTACATGTGTTTGTATATTAGCGTGGCCGCCTTCTTTTATTTCTGATCGGATCTTTGTAAATATCCTTACAACTTAAATGTAATGCGTGTCAAAGTTGAACTTAGCCCCTCTCCCATTTTTACAAGCATTAATTTACTTTCACCTGTATGCCTAAAATCAAACCTTGCAAGTTCAATTTGATCAACTTCCAGTTTCCGATTAAGCCGAAACTAAACATGCATGTATAAATCGGATGACAATGCAAAATCATTACTACGCAGAACTGATCCGATTACGAACCTGAAAGAAGCCATATAAATACGGTGACCATAAATTTTTTTTTGAAAAAACAGAACTCTTTTTACTTAAGGCTTGGTATTGCCTTCACGTGAAAATTTCGTTACCCGGCTATAAACTATTTGGGGTAACACTCTCAATATTTGGAATAAAAAAGTGTTTTTCATGGCTGCCAAGGTCTGTGAAACATTGAAATTGCAATCTAAAATAATTTGAACCAATGTGCATCAATTGAAGTATATTTTTCCGTTTTGTGAATAGTAATTCTTGATGGTGAAAGACATTTCCTTGTTAATTTAAAACCTACCATAACCACGGTTGCCGTTTTGGCCGAAATGTACCATTTTGGTTACGAACTTTTTTCCGGGTACGGAACTTCCAAATTTGATACGTTTTTGCCATTTTAA
The DNA here is from genome assembly GCA_964058755.1 of Campiglossa producta. Lineage (NCBI taxonomy): Eukaryota > Metazoa > Arthropoda > Insecta > Diptera > Tephritidae > Campiglossa > Campiglossa producta. Next base: position 43,090,542 of record CAXKVI010000004.1, read on the forward strand.
CGTACTCGTTTTTTGATTTCGTTGAAGCACTTGACCGCGCTAAACATAAACTAAATTATTTTTAAAATATTTTTAGTTAAATTTATTAGCACATAATAAAATCTTGTCATTATAAAACTTTTTTTTTTCGAATTGTATCCTGTTAAGGTATCGATTTAGTCAGCTGCCAGTGGCAGCAGAGGATAACAACGCCCCTGGATGGGATCCACCGAAATTGAACGCACAGCGTAAATACCTAAAGCCTAAATTACATAAAACTTTATTTTGAATTTACCTCGGACTTTGACTTCGACAGATAAGTTCAACATACGTGTTTCAACGAAACATGGAAAATAGAAAACCTCAAAGTTGAAGCAAGGTTGAAATTTGGCAAACTCTCAAGTTTTGCTTGCTTTGGCAATCAGATGTTGATAACTTTGCTTTAATTTAAGAATACAAATTTGGAGGAAATAATAATTATTCCTTTTATCTCTATTAAATTAATATATTAACCAAAACACTTTGAATGCCAAGAAATAAGTAACGAAAACAATTGTATAAAAGAGAAGCGTCAAAGCGTTCATTGCGGCATACCTCTGAAGTTGAGCGCAAAGTTTTGAGCTTGCAAATGTCAGGCGAGGTTAACAAAGCTTTTTGTAATTGACCATTAACTTAATTTCCAATTTTGGGTCTGCGTGACATTTAGATTTGACAATACACACGCACGCACATTTATTTCGGTTAGAGGCAAAAAAAATTGCCATGTTCTGGCGGCAAAGGAACGCTGTCCTGTTTATACCTTGTGCTTTTTTATTAGGTTGAGCTGTTAATGTTTGTTTTAGTTTGAATGAGCTCTAGGCCAAGAATAACAAATTTTCGTTTTCTTTGAATTGATTATTGTTGTTGGTTGCCTTGTCAAATCAGACACATTAGATTGGATTTATTTCGATGTAAGTAGATAACAGTTTGGCGAACAATTGACAACTAGCATAGTGGCTTACTGGATAGCAAAATGACACAAAATCATACCGACGAAGGCACCAGCATTCTCCGAAATTTTATGATGCTTGGAATCAGGTTCATTCAAATGTATGAACATTTCAAATACACATGCCTTAACAAAACAACTGGGTTCCAATTAATAGCAAACTTTTGCATGTAATTGCAACAACGTTGTGATCTTGCTATTTTTCTGGGTCGCTTTCAGGCCCGCAAGCAGTTCTGTTCGTTTTTGTTTTTTGTAGTAGATTTTTTGACAGCCAGCCCTTATTTGCTTGGTAGCACATATGTACATGAAAAGGTTAGGTATTGATGAGAAAATAAGCCTTGCAAGAAATTAGCGCTCTAACTTCTGTAACCCTTAGGGGTGGCTATTTTTTCGCCCTTTGCCTTACTTTTTTATGGGGAAAAATCGCATTTTTTTTTTCAAAGTGAATTTCTTTTAATTTTTGAAACTTTTTACTAGATTTTATACGTGTTACTATGTATGTGTGTGCAATAGACATACAAATTGTATGGGAAAGGACGAAAAGAAATAGCCACCCCTATGCAGTGCTGCCAAGCCTTTGGATATTTTGTCAAAAATCTGACTTTAACTTCAGTGCCTACTTTAACTAAGAATATGCCACATAGTTTTGGGATTTCTTTAAAGAAATTTATTTTTCTTCTAAATAATACGGGACCTAACTAAACTAATATGCACACAGAGATATGAGTTATAGGGGTCTATCAGCTATTCTGTCGGAACAGGAACTCGAGATCACGAAACTTATTAAAATTGTCCCGTTTTGTTCGCGACATTATCGTTTTTTACGACGTGAGATTGAGTGTATTACTGTATGAATAAATCTCAAAATCTACATATCCCTCCGAAAAAACAATTTTTACCGTAGTAAAGATCTTCTATCGCCTTGACAATACATATATTCTATGCTGCAGCTGTCATACCTCTTCGAATCAAAAGCTGCATTCACAGTAGCCAGAATCAATTATTAGGAATGTTTATGAAAATTTTAATTTAAATATTCGAAGTTGTGTGTGAGGAAAACCGCCAGAAACCCTCTAAACTTTTTTTAAAAACGCTAGATTTCCCGCTAACCACAATTTGGAATTTCCTCCCGCTAAATGGATTTCAAAAACGCCAGATCTGGCGGTAAAACCGCTAAATTGGCAGCACTGCCCCTAAGGGTTAAGTTAGAGCGCTAATTTTTTACAAGGCTTATTTTTTAATTTTTTTATTTGAATCACCCTAATGTACATACATATGTATACACACGTATATACCCGTGACCCGTATCGTTCCGGTTAGATTATGGTCGTGATCAGGGCCGGATTAACACCATCGGGGGCCGTAGGCTAAAATCCTGTCGGGGCCCCTACCATATGAATGAAAATGGTATATTTGACAGCATAGTAACATTTTGGCATTTATTATAATCTACGCCGACTTATTGGTCGTTATTTATGTCATGGTTACTTTCGTAAACTGACATCCTCTTATCGAAGTGGTCGAAATTATATGAAAATACATATGTATATGCCACGTATGGACTTCTCAGGATCTTTCTCGAAAACTTTAGTAAGCGTAGAAAAATTTTATTTTACCGTTTAATTGTCAAAAAGTTCCCCATCGACAATGAAAATAGTTATTTTGTAAGGCCTATAGTTATCGAGCTAGAGCCACCTTTTCTCCATCCATAATATCCAAAAATACTAGTTTGGGAAAATGGAGTTATCTTGTATAACAAAAATTTTTTTTATACAAGATAAACTAAATTTACCAGACTAGTATTTTTTTATATTATTCATGGAGAAAAGGTGGGTCTAGCTCGAAAAGGGAGCGTGTCATTATTCTGTATCACAAAATTCTGGGTGACAACATTCTGTAAATTGCAAAAAAATTCTGCTTGAACGAAATTCTGCTTTTTTAAAATTCTTCTTTTTTAAAATTCTGCTCTTAGCTTTTTCAAAATTCTGCATGTTTAATGCGAAAAGTTCTGCTTTATTCAAGTTTTGTGATTTTCGTCATACATGAATCTGTATCTATCTTTAAGAATCTGTATCTATCTTTTTTGTACATGGATATTTGCAATTTTGACAATTTTTGAAAGAAAAAAAGGGAAATCGATAAAACATGCTAATTTTTGAGGATAGAATACTAGAAAACGGCTAGTCTGAGAAAATGTTTGTCTATGCAACTTTTGTAGGGAATTCGATTTCATTCAAAAATATGTTCAGGTAAATGGTGTTTCACAACAATGTCGTTTTAATACCAAATATGAGGTAAAGTCTGTAAAATCTAAACTAGCGATGATAGACCTCTAACCTTTAGTTTAAAAATCAGAAAAATTACAGTATTTTTTTTCACCTTTCTTAAAAAGAAAATCAATATCATTTTTGAAAAAAAGGAATTTTTCCTTTTGCCCAGTCTAATGTACATATGTACGAACATGTTAAAAACAATGGGACTCATATACTCAAATTGTGTAAAAAGTTTTACTAACTAATAACCATACCTAACTTTGACAGTGTTCTATATTACAAAATTCTGTATTAAAATGTGTTAACAATGTTAAAGGGGTCATGTAATTATTTTGAAAAAGTGCGCACCTCTTTAACATTGTTAACATTATATTTTAATACAGAATTTTGTAATACACAATTTTGAAAGCAGAATTTCGACACAAGCCCGCTCGAAAACTAGGGGCTTCACAAAAATAACTATTTTCATTGTCGATGAGAAACTTCGTGACAAATAAACCGTAAGTGAAAATTTTTCTAGGCATACTAAAGTTTTCGGGAGAAATACTGAAAAGTCTGTACGTGGCATATATTTTCATATATTTTCCAGAGCAAACATTACAGTCGCGATATCTCAGAACTGGTTGCTCTTAGAGAAAAAATTTCAGGACCATATTTGTAGAGAGTTTTATAACTTGGTCTCAGAAAATTTTTAGAAAAAACTTATCGTTTTCGAGAAAAATCTTTAGAACCTCAAATTTTGACTTTGACCCCGAATCACTTTTTTAACACACATGGGATCGATGGGAACTTTTGAAGTTTTCTTTCTGACGTAGTAGGTGTTCCTCTCTCGCTACGCTTTCTACTCCAACTTGGGTAGTATAGTTGAACCTTTTTTGGAAAATACTCTTATATGGGTGTTCCTTGGAGTACGGGATGGAGTACTCCTAGTAGGATTAGGTGGTCCAATCCTAGGACATTGCCATGTTAATTGGAGCACCTTTTTTATATGGAATTGAACTCTTCTTGGAGTAGTATGGGTAATCTAACGTTTTCACAGGGTATTAGCAATTCGACGAACGGGAAACTCGATAAATTTAACTAAATTATCTAATGAATTCCGATAATTTTAGTGATTTCTATCAAGTTTCGCGTTCCGTTAACCTAAAAATAATCAGCCAAAGGAAAAACGATCTCGACAAAAAGGGCTTTTTTTGCCTTCCTGAAAAGTTTTGATTTTGTCACTTAGAATTATCAACAATCTCAGAAGATATTTATACAGAAGTGGGTCACTCTAATGCACATTATATATCTGTATATACCTATGAACAGCTATCTGCTTGTTTGACGTTCCCTCTTACTCTGATTACCAAGGAATAATCTGTAGTCAGTTGACGTCTGTATTTACTTATCAAATGCCAAATTCGAAATAAACCATGCAAGTTAAAAAAAAAATTAAAACGTGCTTAGTACAGCCCTAAGCTTTTAAAATCCGATAATAATATCTATAAACTTACATATGTGTATTACTTAATGATAAAAACAGTTAATTATCTAATGAAAAACAGATTTAAATATTTAGTGACGTTTCTTTAAATTTAAATATGTAAGTACGATTGCGAAAATGTTATGTATAATAACGTAAATATATAATATACATATATATTACACACGAGGTTAACTTCTTTATCCACCAAAATTAATATTTAAAAATCAACAGACTGTGATAAACGTGAATCAAAAACTTGTGAATTTTTTTCAGTTTTCTTAAAATGCAAAGACAAACAGACACAAACTAAGTCTTGAGTACTTCTACTTTTGTGATTTGTTTTGCCTCAAACGCCGTATTTTTTCTTTACCCCACGCAAATTTTATTTCGAATCCAAACATGTGCATTTATTTATGCAAAAAGCACTAACAAAGTACATAATTAAAATTTAATTTTGGTACATAACCTTACTAAACACTGACGCAATTTAGCACCAACTTGAGGTTGCGTCTACTGAAATGGACGCACGTTGGTCCGGTGATCATTTAACTTAGCAGACAAAATTTATAACTTGTTCGAGAACGTGTTGGCACAGGCACAAACACACTTCGAAAAGTACGCATCAATACGCACGGGGGAAAAATCACTAAAACACGACACGCACGAAAAAAAAATAAAACTTTATAACTAGTTTCTTTATGAAAGTTTATCATATTGATCCATAGAACATTTTCCACACTGGATGTTTTTTGAATATTTCCTTCCCCCACAAATCAACCCACCTATCTTAACTAAATATGTATTGAGTTTTCTTTCGTGTTCTTTTTTTTGGATTGCGGACTCAGAACGAACGCCCACTAGCACGGCACAAAATCGCACTTTCGAACACGGACATAGGTACGCACGGGACCTACATCGCACAATGGGTTAAAATGTAAAAAAAAAGCGGCCAAAATTGGCGAAATCGGGAAATAACCACGCTCACTTTTTATACATAGAAATTTTTGTAAATTAATCTATATATCTATATACTTTTTTTAAATTAATTTGTATATATTTTGAAAGCCGTTTTTTACTGGACCGCAAAGCTTTAAAACGGCTGGAGCGAATTAAATGAAATTTTCCATGTAGTTTTTGCTGGAGCCCGACATGGTTATAGGCCACAAAAAAATATTAGAAGGCAGGAAGGTTTTGGAGATATCCCGCCAAATATGGCACAGAGTATCGTTATAACGTGTTCATACAATATGGGTAACAAATTAAAGGTGTTGGCGAGTGCTTTAACATGGTGTAGTTATTAGTCCCATACGAGACCCCGCTTTCGAGGTACTGCTCAAAATATGGACACGGTGTGGTAGTGAAGCAATAACGTCAGTGAGTTGAGTGATAACATTGGGATCGAGTGCGCCAAAACAGTAGCTGTCTTTTGTTTGTCGGTTGTAATTCCGGAAGCAGAAACCAGAAGTCCATAGTCGTGAACCTGGTTCTACTATATTGGTATTGCTCATTGGAGGAACACGTAATCTGGCATAAACTACGGCAACTGTGCCGCTGTCCTCAGTTGGATTCACCATAATTCTAACCTCAACTTCTTAAACGCGTGTTTGCCGATGGATGGAAAATGGCGACGTGCTTAACAAAGTGATTGTGCAAATAAACGAAGAACCGAACGTCGGGAACTGAGTCGGCATGAATTGGCATCTCTGAATAAATATTTCAAAGAGAGCATAAGGACTCCGTTTCGATTCAGTCCGCTCAGTTTGAGAAACGTTTGAAAAATTCTGCCGTTCTCAATATGAAAATCAGGGCAAAATCCCATATTAAAAATGAGCCGTTTTGTTTGAGAACGCTATCAACGGTTATTTTACCTCAAATTCAAAACGAACGTTCGAGATTTGAGAAGATGCTTGGTTCTCAAATGAATTGAGATGAGCCAAAAATGTTTGCTCTTATGCAACCTTAGAAATTGCCTACACATTGTCATGGTAGCAAATACATTTCTACGTATCCGAAATTGGACGAGGTAGATCATTTTATTCATCGCACTTTACTGAGTTTAGTTATTATCCATTACACATCTCTACAAAAAAAAATTGTTGCCTGGGGTATTTTTGCAAATTCTTATACCTTGGGGTACCTAAATAAAGACTGCATTCAAGGAATTCCTGGAAGTGTTCTAGTTTGCAAAATAGGGGTCCATAGGTTAGGCCATATATTGCATCATAATTTTTTTCTGTTTGCCCTATTATCTTAGTGTTGGCGCCGTTGGAAAGGTGGGATTCCATTACATTCCATACAAGTTGTTAACATATCTCGATAAATTTCAGAGATATTGGCGCCGTTGGAAAGGTGGGATTCTATTACATTCCATACAAGTTGTTAACATATCTCGATAAATGTCAGAGATATTGCCAAAATAATGTCAAAATTTTTATTAAAAAATCTAACTTTCAGTTACGTTTTTCTCTAATAATTTGTTGACAAGTGAAAATATAAACTATTTTGAAACGATTTTTAGTTATTTCTTTTTTCAACGACATTTAACTTTTTTAAATCCAAGTAGGCGTTCCTAGCATATTCTAGTATAGAGCCTGCATTAAAAGTTCAAATTTGTACTCCAAATTTGCAGATTTTGGACGATTTGTGGGGAAAAGCTGTAAACATTGATTTGAATGGTATTCGGTTTGAGTATATAGTTACTTTAAATAAAGTTAGAACATGTGTTACATACAAAAAATTTATGGTATGGAAAATCAACCACTTTTTCGATCCAAAATATTTTTATTTTTATTTTATTTATTTAATTAAACTTATAATCAATTATAAAATTTAATTTTGAAGAAAAAACAGCACTAGCTTCCAGGGCTATCGATCCAAAATATTTTCCTCCCACTGTATGAAAAAGTCATACAAAAAAGAGCATATCCAGTACTTTCGTGAATGCAGTCTTTATTTGGACACTCGAAAACATTAGAGTTTGCAAAAATATTCAGAGCAACAAAAACAATTCAATTTTTTAATGCTGTGTAATGTATGGTCGAAAATCAAAATTTAACTCGCTCTAAAATTTTTTGCTCGACACCATATAAAAAAATCTTAAAAACCAGAGCACCTCCAGTACTTTCTTGAGCAAAAAATTTGCAAAAATACTTTTTTTGTAGAGGTGTGTTATTGGCTGATTTTGAATAAAACTTTTCGATTTTTCGCAGCCCCGTATTTTACTAATTTTTTGCTTGTTTTTGTGACTTAGGTTTTTCAATAGCAAACACAAAAAAAAAAAAATACAAGAAATATACAAAGAAAAAATGTAGTGTCATATGGACATTACATAACAAAGTAATTTTGGAAATCATATTTCCCATTTTTTGCGTAAAGTGGAATATCTTAGGAACACGTACTTGGATATTAACAAATTATGTTTCGTTAAAACGAGAAATAAAAACAGATCGTTTCAAAATAGTTTATATATATACTAGTTAACAAATTATAAGAGAAAACGTTACTGAAAATGAGATATTTTTATAAAAGAAATAATTTTTGACATTATTTTGACAATTTCTCTGACATTTAACAAGATACGTTAATAGCTAATATACGTAATTAAAGCGATGGAATCTCACCTTTCCAACGACACCAACATCAAGATGATAGGACAAACAGAAAAAAGTTATGATGCAGTATGTGGCCTAACCTATGGAAAAGGGGTTTTGACCCCTATTTTGGAAGCCAGAGGACTTCCAGGAATTTCTTGAATGCAGTCTTTATTTGGGCACCCCAAGGCATAAGAATTTGCAAAAATACCCAAGGCAACAAATTTTTTTACTTTTTTGTAGAGCTGTATTCGCGGGGTTTTTTGGGGGTACCACGAAATAAATCCCAAATGAAATAAGTCCCAAAAAAAAAAATGAAATAAGTCCCAAATATTTTCCATACAAAATGAAATAACTCCCAATGCGTTGGGACTTATTTCATAAAATTTTGTTGGGAATTATTTCATAATGAAATAACTCCCAACGAAATCCCGTTCCAGCATTGGGAGTTATTTCATATTTGTTGGGACTTATTTCATTTCTCTTAAAACTACAATTTATTATTTTTTACCATTGGGATTTATTTCATTTTCATTGGGACTTATTTCATTTCTTTTAAAATTGCAATTTAGCAAGCTTTCAAGTTTTTGTAACTGTTGTAAGGTAAGATTTTAGCAAAACAACCAACAGTAAGAAAGTTTTTGCGGCATCTCCGAAGACTGCAACTGATATTGTTGTGTTAATATGTTCCAAAAAGAACATATTTTCAATAACTTTGGACAACAACAATAAAAAGATTTTGATCGATGACAGATTTTCAATTGTACCGCTGGGGTGTTTTAAACAGTTGATTTTGATCGCCGAAAGGTCCTTTTGGTTCAAATATTGGCCGATAACTTAGATATCGACCGATAACCTTGAAATCGGTTGAGTTGTCGGAATAATCGATATCTTAATTTAAATTTAAAGTTTCATTGAATTCCAATCAGCGGTTTTCGAGTGATACGTCTACAAACATACTTACTAGAGTGGTTCAAAATTTTTTTTTTTGGAAAATCTAAAACGCTACCCAGAAATATGGTTCCTTGTGACAAAAAACGAGGCTGCTATTTTTTTGTTTTTTTTTAAGGTGCTTTAGAGGTCGCGCTACTCTTTTTTATAAAAAAAATGAGATGCTTGCAAATTTAATTTAATTTTAACATGTTTAAGTGCAGTAAAATTTTTTGTGTGTTGTTATTCTGTTTTCATTGACGAATATTCCTGCAATTAAATAGCCATCTTGGATGAGTAGAAAGGGTACAACTCCTGAAAGTATGTTTCGAAATTGAAAACGGTGCAACTAAAACCCCATTGCGCATTGGTTTTTTGGATAAATTTCGCATCTAGAAGGTTTACGACATCGCTGATTATGAATCCGATGTCAGTTTTTTTAAATTCAAAATGGCGGGTCCAATATGGCAGTGATTTTTTTGAAAACTAATTGGATTTTATTGAAACTTGGTATTCGGGGGTTTATGCGTTGTCTGATTACGAATCCGATATCGGGTTTTTTAAATTCAAAATGGTGGATCCAATATGGCGGTGCATTTTTGAAAACTTATTCGACTGTGTGAAACTCGTCACTGATGGATTTATGACATCGATTTATATGAACTAGTATTGCTTGTGATCGAAAATTCGACCAATAAAGACTTTAGAGGGTCGAGGAGTCGCTAGCCCCGTACCCCCATCCTTAAATTTCGGGGACGCCCCTGAAAATATACCGTCAGTTTTTTCAATTTCCTTTCCATAGGTGCATATTTCATTTGTATATACTAGAGTTCGCCCAGTGGTTGAAATTCACCTTGAAACAAAACCTTTTTTTATTTTCCTACCTTTTTGCTATTTCTTAAATTTTCCTTTCTTTTCCATATTTTGTATATTTTTGGTTTCTATACATTCCTATTCATTTTGCCTTTTCCTCCCTCTTTACATCATTGAGTAATATAGTTTCAATGTTGATAATTATTTATTCTTCATAGGTCGTCTTCATACGTATTTCGTTTCCGTTGCTTTAGTTTCCTTTCATTTTATAAATTTTTTTTTTTTAGCTTTTCATTACCTTTCTTTCCTTTATTTTTCTTTCTTTTTATTTTCATTTATTTTCCATACCTTCTTCCTCGCTACATTTTCTTTCCCTTCTTTTTTTTCTTCTTTCCTTTCTTTCTCCTTTTGCTTCTCTTTTCACTGCTTTACCTACATTACATTTCCTTTCTTCCCTTCATTTTTTCTTTTCCATTCCTTTCCTTTCCCTTTGATTTTTCTGTCATATTTTCGGTTCCTTACTTTAACTTACCTTTATTTTCCTTTTATCCATCCCTTTCCTTTCCTATTATTTTCTTAATTTAAAAATTTTATTTATTTCATTTTGTTTCATTTTTATTTATTTTATATTATTCCCTTTCCTTTCATTTCCAACAAATTTTGTTTTTTTACTTTCAACCACTTTTCTATTTCTGATTTTTTTATTTTTTTTTATTTTATCAATTTTCCATTTTATTTTATTTCACTAAGTGTAGCCACGAAGGGCCTTGTGCATGATCTAGCTTATTTGTGCTTTTTTTCAAAAGCATTTGCTTCTCCGAATCCCCACGCACGGATTTTGTTTTTGTAAACACTGTTTGTACCTAAGCTCAATAAAGTTGACGCGCTGCCAACAAAACAACTCACCCTACTGCAATGAATGCAAACACAACAATGCAAGTGGTCATACCTACATACACCCATAACAGCGGCTCTATAAAGCGTAGTGGTGTGATTTTCAAATCATATTATAATTAATTTTTTTAAATTTTTGGTTTGTTGTCGCACACCCTGCTCGGCGAGACATATCGATGCATACCAAATTTTATATACCTTAGAATTATGGTTATTGCAAAAATTATGGTTATGTTTGCGCATTTATATATAATAGATTATTTTATCTTCTATTTTTATACCTTTCATGAACATGAAATGGTATTATAACTTTGGTCCGATGTTTGTAAGTATGAGAAGAAGAAGAGATAGACCCATCAATAAGTATACCGAAATGATCAGGATGACGAGATGAGTTGATTTAGCCATGTCCGTCTGTCCGTCTGTCTGTCTGTCTGTCTGTCTGTCTGTTTGAACGCAAACTAGTCCCTCAGTTTTTGAGATATTTGGCTGAAATTTTGTATGCGGCCACCATTTTCCAATATAGGAATCATTTGTCGGAACCAGCAAGATCGGACCGATATTACATATAGCTCCCATACAACCGATTATTCCGATAAACGGATTTTGGGCTATAACTCCTGTAATTAAACACGTAGGAACGTGAAATTTTGGAGGTATCGCTATTTTTATATGTGAAATATCAATGTTGAAAATCATTGAGATGGGATAAATATTTCACATAACCCCCATACAATCGATTGTTCCGATAAACGGATTTTGGGCTATAACTCCTGTAATTAAACACGTAGGAACGTGAAATTTTGTAAGTATTGCTATTTTTATATGTGAAATATCGATGTTGAAACTCATAGAGATGGGATAAATATTTCACATAGCTCCCATTCAATCGATTATTCCGATAAACGGATTTTGGGCTATAACTCCCGTAATTAAACACGTAGGAACGTGAAATTTTGGACGTATTGTTATTTTTATATCTGAAATATCAATGTTGAAAATCATCGAGATGGGATAAATATTTCACATAGCCCCAATACAATCGATTGTTCCAATAAACGGATTTTGGTAGATAACTCCTGTAGCTATATAGGTAGGAACGTGAAATTTCGTAACTATTGCTCTTTTAGAATTTGGAATGTCGGTGTTAAAAAATCAATGAGATTGGACCAATATAACACATCGCCCCCATATAATCGATAGTTCCGATAATTTCGGTGTGAGCTTAAGTTAAATTTACACAGGCTGTCCTGGGATCAAACAGTGAAAATCGTGACGCTTATTCATGAAAGGTATTTAGCCTTCGGCACAGCCGAAGACAGCTTTCCTTACTTGTTTTTCTTTGTGTTTAATTTAATTTTATTTTATTTTATTTTATTTCATTTCATTTCACTTCATTCCGTTTCATTTCATTTCATTTCATGTCATTTCATTTCATTTCATTTCATTTCATTTTATTTAAGTTTATTTTATTTTATTTTATTTTATTTTATTTTATTTTATTTTATTTTATTTTATTTTATTTTATCTTATTTTATTTTATTTTATTTTATTTTATTTTATTTTATTTTATGTTACTTTATTTTATTTTATTTTATTTTATCATATTTTATTTTATTTTATCTTTTATTATTTTATTTTATTTTTATTTATTTTATTTTATTTTATTTTATTTTTTTATTTTTGCTTCTCTGACTACCTACCCACAGATTTTGTTTTTGTAAACACTTTGTGTAAGCGCCATGAAGTTGACGGGATCGTGCTTATTACCACGCTTTTTTATAGTAAACAAAACAACTCTCGTTTTCAGCAACAGCAATCAATGCAATTTTTCATGACTACACACACAATTGCAATGAATGCAAACGCAACAATGCAAGTGGTCATACCTAAATACATTCACACTTAACAGCGGCTCTATAAGGTGAATGCGTGTTTAGCATTTCACAATATAATTAATTTTTTTTAATTTTTGGTTTATTGTCGGACACCCTGCTCGGCGAGACATATCGATACATACCAAATTTTATATACCTTAGAATTGTGGTTATTGCAAAAAAGGGAGGAACCTGTTATGTTTGCGCATTTATATATAATAGATTAATATATAATATATAAGATGCTAGTTTTGCCAAACTTGCACCTATTCTTAAATCCGATGTCAATAAATACGCCACATGAAAACTTTTAGGAACCTCGTGTGAGCGAACCGTTTGACCGATTGGAATGAAATATGCAACGATGGAAAGAAAATTGAAAAAACTGAGGTATAGGCGGTATATTTTCAGGGGCGTCTCCGAAATTTAAGGATGGGGGTACGGGGCTAACAACCCCTCGACCCTCTAAAGGTTTTATTGGTCGAATTTTCGATCACAAGAGATACTAGTTCATATAAATCGATGTCATAAATCAGTGACGAGTTTCACACAGTCGAATTAGTTTTCAAAAATACACCGCCATATTGGATCCACCATTTTGAATTAAAAAAAAACCGATATCGGATTCGTAATCAGACAACTCATAAACCCCCAGTACCAAGTTTCAATAAAATCCAATTTGTTTTCAAAAAAATCACCGCCATATTGGACCCGCCATTTTGAATTAAAAAAAAATGACATCGGATTCATAATCAGCGATGTCATAAACTTTCTAGATGCGAAATATATCCAAGAAACCAATGCGCAATGAGATCAGTGTAGGCGTTTTAGTTGCACCGTTTTCTATTTCGAAACATATTTTCAGGAGTTAAACCCTTGCTACTCAGGAATATTCGCCAATGAAAACAGAAAAACAACACACAAAAACCAAAATTTTTACTGCACTTAAACATGTTAAAATGAAATAAAAATTGCAAGTAGCGCGACCTCTAAACCACCTTAAAAAAACAAAAAAAAAATCGCAGCCTCTTTTTTTGTCATAAGGAACAATAATTGGGAGTAGCGTTTTAGAATTTCCAAAAAGTCCATATATGTGAACCACTCTAATACATATTATGTGTAGAGATTATGAAAAGGTAAGATATAACCCGCAGGAAGGAAAAAAAAACCCTCTCGGGGTCATTTGGGGGTCATTCCGGGATGGTTTTAGGGACTCCTTCGGGGTCCTCCCTGGTTCATTTGGGAGTTGACCTGGGATCTCTTTGGAGACTTCCTCAGGGTCATTTGGAGTTCGTTGCGGGATCTTTTAGGGGTCTCCCTAGTGGTCCTCCCGGGGTCATTTGGAGGTCGTTCCGGTATCTTTTTGGGGACTCCCTCCGGGTCGTGTGAAGCCCATTTGGGTATGGTTTTGGTAACTCCTTCGGGGTTCTCCCGTAGTCATTTGAGGATTTTTTCGGGGACTCACTCGGGGTCGTTTGGGGTCATTTCGGGATGGTTTTCGGGACTCCCTCGGGGTCCTCCCGAGGTCTTTTTGAGGTCGTTCTGGGATCTTTTTGGGAACTAGCTCGGGGCCTTTTGGGGGTCATTTCGAGATTTTTGAGGACTCTCTTGGGATCATTCCGGGATGGTTTTAGGGCCTCCTTCGTAGTCCTCCCGGGATCATTTGGGCGTGTTTCCGGGATATTTTTGGGGACTTCCTCGGGGTTACTTGAGGTTCGTTGCGGGATCTTTTAGGTGACTCCCTAGGGGTCTTCCCGGCGTCATTTAGGGGTCGTCCCGCTATCTTTTTGGGGACTCCCTCGGGGTCGTTTGGAGCCCATTTGGGTATGGTATTGGTTATAGAGTTATTCCATATAAATATTTAAATAACTTTTATTTAATGTAATTTTGAGATGTTTATTTTTCTATTCAAAAATTTATAATAATTTCTAATTTTTCAATTTTCAAAATATTGATTTAAATGCTAACGCAAATAAGAATATTTTTTAAATATCAAAGTATTATATGGGTAAGAATATCTGAAACGGATCACTTAAAATTATAAAAATTCAATTTTAATCAATACTGGTATTTTCGAGTAGCTACTGGCAATACAAACACATGTCTATCCTTACTTTTTTTTTTTTAATGTTTATCCTGTTTAATCGCCAACTGAAATTTTTTGTCCTTTTTGTTTCAAAATTGAATAACTCGGGATATACTGAACCGATTTTGATAATTGAAAGACCAATTTCTTCGTCTTTAAAAACCCTACCAGACTACATTTTTTATTTAAAAAAATTTTATTTTGATTGTATATATTTTTAAACTTTTTGCGAAAACCGTGCAAAAAAAAATGAGGCAATGAATCTTTTTGCACACAAAAGAAGCAACATATGTAAAAATATGTTCGCTAAGATATTCCGTTGAGAAAAAAAATGGCCCGGCCCTATGAACACCAGATATTTTAATTTGAACACCTCTTCCTCTAAATAAAAAAAAAATATATCATTTTTTGAATTCATTTATTGAACAAGATTTAGAGTAGTGAAACACTTAACAGTGAACTCAACCCCTAGGAATGTGTTTTGGGGTATTTTAATCAACTTGTGTGGTATTTTATAAAAAGCTTATGAACTAGTGTGGATATTAGCGACAATCACAATTATTTCTCGATCCTGCATAATATACTGTTTTCCGAGCTAGAAATGAGTTTGCATGTAATATATTTAACGTCATCTGCTGGTTCGAACGAGTGATATTTTCTTGTTTTTGGAATCGAAAGAGCATTCGAAAATCTAGCTTTCAACCGATCAGCTTCAATTTCGTATTCAGCTAGCGTGCAAAAGTCGAAACTTACATTTTTAAAAAATTGCTGGGCCCATTCGAATAAATCGAGTGCCGTGGTTATTTGCGAATTGTCTGGTCGTTGCAAACTTGCACGGTAAGCATTTCTTTTCACCGTCCCTCCTATTCCGTCGCAAGCTCCCTTACCATGTGCTGTCGCGAAGAAATTCCAATGCATGCGTATAGCGGTATCTCTCTGCACACATACCATATTTATGAAATTTGATTTGTTTTTGTATTGAGCTGCTGACCCATCCGAGAAAAAAATAAGCTTTTTTATATGCTCTATGCTGTGTATGTCTGCTAAAAAACGAATCATTTTTTGATTAAAAATGCTAACAGCCACAGAATCGTGCTTATTGCATTCAGATATTATAACAAAACTATGATGCTGGGTTTTGCCATTCTCCCTATAATATATCACATATGGATGCAGTGTTGCCTGTTTATTTAACCAATGGTTTGCCTGAACCGAGTCTTGAATTACAAAACTATAATTTTCGGCAAAGTCAAGACAAACAACGAACTCTCCCTCTTTTAGCGATTCCTTTGTTTTTTGAAAGAACGCGGCCTGTGACTTTGCGATATAGTCGTGCTCTTCAAGTACTGGGAGCTACTTTTTTATATCGTTTATAAATTGGATTGGAGATTGAATGCACTTTGATAAATCACCCCTGTAAGTAAATCAAAGTGAGATACAAATTAATGTCTTCCTTGGCATAGTGAATTTAATAATAGTGTAATCACTATATCTAGTATAAGTGTAAGGTGATATTTGTTGTGATATGCTTACCGGTCCGTTTTTGTCCACGAGTTAAAAGTTATTTCTTCAATTTTGTGTTCCATAAAAATATTATTTAATTTATTTGTAATTTCTTTGACACCAGGACATTCTGGGCATTCCAATAAAAAGCAAAAGGACGATGGGTTATCACAAACCATGAGCTTACAAATATCTCTAATTCTAAGTTCCGTATTGACACCTTTTTTGTTTAGTGTGTTAAGTAAACCAAACAATCTTAATTTCATATTCTGATGAATATGACAAACGCATACGTTGTGTGTGCCTTTCGATCCTACCGGGATACAACAGCGGGGTCGAAGTTTAGTAAAAGCAGAGGGACTTATTTTAACTGTTGGGTATTTTAATATGAACTTCTTGTGCAGTTCCTTTATGTTAAATAATAGTAGCCACTTCTGCACCTGCTCACGAGTATTGTTATATTTTACACTTATGTAGTCTTTCCGTCTCGGCATAACGCGGCTATGTTGGTCATTTGTATAAAATTCTTTAACTTTTTCGACAGTGTCCCTAGACAACGGTCGTCCACCCCTTTTTTTACGCGTTTCTCCATATCCACACGAAATTTTGAAACATTAAACACTTTTTGAATTTTGCGTACACTCCAATCTAACGGTAGGGTTGTTAAAACTTTATATTTGTCCGCTTTTGTCGCAGCTTTACACAGAGCCACTTTTACTTCGTCCACGAAATAAGTTTGTTCCACCTCATACGCTTTTTTTCTACAACGTCTTTGCTTATTTTTTAAACACGGCTTTTGCACTTCGGTTTGATTTGGGGTTTCACTGTTTACTGTAGATTCACTTGTTGCACAATCGTTATTTCGGTAAGTTTTTAAAATTGATCGCCGGCACGAGTCGCACAAATATTTACCGGTTAAACTATGGTATACACTACTCCAATTTTCATTCACTAACTTAAGGTTTTTGTACACGTAATGACTGATTTTTTTTAACGGATTGCAGCACACCCTCGAGAACGGCATTTTTTATATCACGACTGAATAGATTGAGAAACCTTAATAATATTAAATTTATAACATCAATGGTACAACCAAATACCAAGCTACTTTTCATTTAAAAAACAAGTGTGTATGAGGTAAGTAAGTTTCAGTGAGAGATTAAATCTAACTTAACCTCAAATACCCCAAAACACATTCCTAGGTGTTGAGTTCACTGTTAAGTGTTTCACTACTCTAAATCTTGTTCAATAAATTAATTCAAAAAATGATATATTTTTTTTTTATTTAGAGGAAGAGGTGTTCAAATTAAAATATCTGGTGTTCATAGGGCCGGGCCATTTTTTTTCTCAACGGAATATCTTAGCGAACATATTTTTACATATGTTGCTTCTTTTGTGTGCAAAAAGATTCATTGCCTCATTTTTTTTTGCACGGTTTCCGCAAAAAGTTTAAAAATATATACAATCAAAATAAAATTTTTTTAAAATAAAAAATGTAGTCTGGTAGGGTTTTTAAAGACGAAGAAATTGGTCTTTCAATTATCAAAATCGGTTCAGTATATCCCGAGTTATTCAATTTTGAAACAAAAAGACAAAAAATTTCAGTTGGCGATTAAACAGGATAAACATTAAAAAAAAAAAAGTAAGGATAGACATGTGTTTGTATTGCCAGTAGCTACTCGAAAATACCAGTATTGATTAAAATTGAATTTTTATAATTTTAAGTGATCCGTTTCAGATATTCTTACCCATATACAAAGTATAAATAACCCCTACATATACTCCCCCTCCATTTGAAGAAAAATGTGAAATGAAAATGTGTTGAAATGATTTACATAAATATAAGTAAATAGTCAATAGTAGCATAGTCGAACTTTTTTTTTTATAAAAGTGGACTAAAGTTGCATTTGAAATAATAAATTGAAAGAAAGCTATATATTGAGCTTTGTGTTGTTGTGATTGAAACTGAAGTGAC
Organism: Campiglossa producta; assembly: GCA_964058755.1. Classification (NCBI taxonomy): domain Eukaryota; kingdom Metazoa; phylum Arthropoda; class Insecta; order Diptera; family Tephritidae; genus Campiglossa; species Campiglossa producta. The sequence continues at coordinate 43,108,918 of CAXKVI010000004.1, forward strand.
GGGGGTGTTGCAGCTGCAATACCTCGAGCCGTCGACAGTTGTTGCGTTGTAATTAATCATTCAACATATTTCACATTTTAATACTTATATCTATGAGGGAGAGAAAAGCTAGAAGCTATATATGCATAATTGATAGGTAATAAATTAGTATGTATGTAAAAATAAATTCAAAAACAAACTTTAACAAAAGTTTTGAAAATTTGGTTGTTGTGGAAGTAGTGATTTTTCAAATGATATATTGCTATTTTTTTGGTATAAAATTTAAACAATTGGTTTCTGCGCAGCTATTCCAATCTTTTTCGGCCGTTGATTGTTGAAAATTTGCGTATTGGTTTAGAATTTCGTATAATGGTTGATATAACAGTTATTAGTCTTGATATTTTGATAAGTTCTTTAGTCAGGATCGCCAATTATATAGAGTTATTCCATATAAATATTTAAATAACTTTTATTTAATGTAATTTTGAGATGTTTATTTTTCTATTCAAAAATTTATAATAATTTCTAATTTTTCAATTTTCAAAATATTGATTTAAATGCTAAGGCAAATAAGAATATTTTTTAAATATCAAAGTATTATATACAAAGTATAAATAACCCCACATTGGTTACTCCTTCGGAGTTCTCTAGGAGTCATTTGGGGACTACCTCGGAGTCGTTTAGGGGTCATTTTGAGATGATTCTCCGGACTCCTTCGGGGGGAAAAAGTAAATTGTATTGAGAAAATAGAACTTGTATTGAGACAACATAAGTTGTAATGAGAATACATAAACTTGTAATGGTAAAGCGTAAATTCATCATCATCATTTATTGGCGCTTAACCGCCTATGCGATTTTGGCCGTTGCCTATCAAAGCACGCCGTCATACTTTTTTAGCGATAACAGACGCCAATTGGGAACCCCAAGGGCAGGCGCGTATCCAGAAAATATTTTCGGGGGGTGTCCACATTTTTTTCATAATAATCATTTTGTCTGAAAAATGGAAACGTCTTATGTCGTGTTCATGCTGAGTTTTAAATGCTGCGTTTACCATTTTCGGACATACATTTCGAAGATGCGTTCATGCAGCCGCATTTACCTAATGCATTTAGCTCACGCCTGCAATTAGTTTAGGCTATGAGCATGTGTACAAAATGTCTAACTTTTTTTATACATTTGGGCGATTTATATTGTTTCGCAAGCATCACTTTAATTGTAGTTTCACTTTTTTAATTTTATTTGAACACACGCTCGCGAATTTGATAGTTTTTCAATTTTTCAATTGTTTGCGAATGGAAGAATGTCAAGAAAAAGCAACTAGTGATGGAACTTTTTCAAGTTCGAATCGATTATTTTTTTTGCAGAATACAGGGTGTACAGAAGATTAATAATGCTAATGCAAAAATAACTTAGCATTTAGTTGCTTTTCGTGTCAGAATTTCTATGGTCAATTACAAAATAAATCCTGCATTTTGGGCTTAATGATAAAATGGAAAATGCTGGCATGAACAGGCTATTAGCTAAAGTTTAATTTTCTTACTATTGCAAACGCAAACCAAATTTATCAAAAACTAAAGAAAAAACAACCCAAAATAAATAAAGTTTCTTTTAAAGAACAATAACAACCACGGTTGCCGCTTTGGTCTATTTTGTACCAAAATTGGTCCCTTTTTAATGTTTGATCCACTGGTCCTCTTTTTTCAGATTTGGTCCTTTTAGAAGGATTGCAAACAGATTTAAGAGCACATCAGTGAATCAGCCAATACTGACAACAGTAAAATATAATACATAATACATAAATACCATTGTGAATTCCTACAAGTGAAAAATCAAAAACTGTTACAGGCTGTCTGAATGTCACGAATAAAAAGGGATAGGAAGAAAAGGTTTGTTTTTCAACTCTTTCACATTGCCTGAATTACCCAACTGTGTTCCTTTATTTAATTTTATTTACTCAGGCCATTGAAAAGCTGCTCACCTCTAATATAACTTCATAGAAGCTAGTAAATAATTAAGATATATGCAGTCGTTTATTTAAACATGAATAGATAACTTGAAAATAATGCACTAAACGCGAAGTTAAACAAATTTTTGATTAATGAATTATCAACAATCACTCAGAAGATATTTATTATTTTCCATACAGAAATGGGTCACTCTAATGCACATTATAAGGGCAGTTCTAAATAAAATTCCGCACGGATTTTGTTACCTCTCCCAAAAATTATCTACCAATTCAAGAATGTAAACACAATTTAAAACTCCCAGTATCATGTCAATTGCCAAAACAGATGATTTCCAATACTAGAAATCGTTCCTAGAGAAAGGAATTGAAGGAATTTTTCCAAAAGAATACAAAATTTCTAGGGAGAAAAATTCCGGGAGAATATTTAGAATTGTCCTGTATATATTTGTATATACTCATGACGTAACCACAAAGGTGATATACATCTTGACAGATGTCAAATGAACGGTCTTAACTTGAACGGTTGTATTTAGGAAGTACAAGAGAAAGGGGCATAAAAGAAGGTCCGTTTGTAAAATGGTATTGAATTTCATACTATTTTTTTCAAGGGATTCAGTGCAAGAAAATGTAATTTTAGCATTTTTAAGGTCTCTTCAGCCATTAAATCAAAGTTTGAAATTTTCTTTAGCTCTTTTTTATTAGAACCATTTGAAGTAGTGTATGAAACAAAGTTTTAAACGAAAAGGGAAAGTTCCAATAATATGAGGGAGACCTATTTTGTAATTTTGACAAGAATTCATTGGAAAGCTCAAAGAAAAACGCAAACCTAACCAACAATTGCTGGTTTCATAATAGTTTATTTGTGCTTTCTCAAACATTTGAACTATGTACAATATAAAAAATTAAATCACTTCGTACTTACTATTTCTAATTAATTATTTAATATTTATTTTGCCTTTATACATATTTATTTTATTAATTGTTACTTTATTTTATTTATTATTTTTTTTTCTCTATAATTTTTTTTATTTTATTTAATTTTATTTTTTTTTTATTTTTTTTAACGATTTTTTAAATGTTATTTTTATTTGATTTAAATTTTTTATTTTATTTTATTTGATTTTATTTTTTTATTTTGTATTTTTATATTATTTTTTAAATTTACTTTTTTATTTTATTTGGTTTTAATTTTTTTATTATTATTTCTTATATTTTCTTTAATTCTATTTTATTTATTTATTTTTTTCTGTTAATTTTTTTTCTTGTTAGTGTATTTAAATTTTTTTAAATTCTATTTTTTAATGTTCATGGAAAATACTTTTTGTTTTTATTATCTTGTTTTTATTTTCTAATTTAATTTAATTTTTTATTTTTTTATTTATTTTTATTTACCTTTATTTTGTTTTATGGTTTTATTTCATTTCTATTTTATTTTTTTTTTATTTCTTTATATTTTTTTAAATGTTTTTTCTGCAACATATGCAGAAAATACTTTTAGTTTTTTATTATCTAGTTTTTATTTTATTTTTTAATTATATTTTATTTTTACTTTATATTTTATTTATTTTTTTATTTAATTTAATTTTTTTATTTCGTTTTTTATTATTTTCTTTATTTTTTTTAATTTTATTTTATTTGATTTTTTTATTAATTTTTTCTATTGTACTTTTTATTATATTTTTGCATTTTACTTTACTTGATTTTTTTATTATTTTATTTTTCAATTTTTTTTTTTTTGTTTTTTTTTTTTGTAAATAATAACTCTTAATTTTTTTTAATTATATTTTTTTATTCTATTTTAAATATTTTTTTTTTTTAATTTTTTTTATTTTTATTTTTTTAATTTTTTTTTTAATTTTTTTTTTATTTCTTTACTTTTAGTTTTTTTTATTTTATTTAATTGAAACGTTCTTAAATGCATTCGTGAATTATTCACGCAACATATGCATACGTATATGAAGATAAACGACAAGAAGGAAGGAAAAATTAAAATTAAAATAAAATGACATAAGGGCCTTCCTGGGGTTGGCTTAAGTTTCTTCCAGGAAACCGTTGCGGAAACGGCGACGTACGACTTTCAAATAACGCATGCGACCCGTGTCAGTGGTATTCCTCCTCTTGGCATTCACGGACCAGTTGTATGAGCGCAGCTTAACAGCGGGGTAACCACATTGGGAGCATGTTTGCTTTTGTACGATGAACATCCACAGCGACAGTAAAAGGTGCGTCTTATTGTGACGTTTGCCAAAACTTGATGTACTTTGGTCATCTTGAATGGCGAAGAGCCGTGCTCCTGGAAAAGCGCCAAGGTAGTGTTTCTAAAGCTTGGAAGGCCTCCTACTACAAGCCTAAGGACACACGGGGTAAATCGACGGAAACTGCGCTCCTCCACAAACCTTTCGCAACTTAACAGCAGTAGCCAGTTTTCTGCATCTGGAAATATATTTAATACATGAAATCAATAATATTTAAAATGTTTTTTAGCAAATCTTACCCTTAATTGTCTACAAAACACAAAATTCCAGCAATTTTCCAAAAAAAAATTGTGATTTGTTAGTTTTGAATATTTAATTTGAAAGATATAAGTGTCAGAACAAAAGGAAATTGGTAACAAAGGTGTTGCCAACACAAGCGTTTTTAACTAATTATGAATCGTATGGTTTTCGTTCCACAATTTGCTCTTTAATAAAAAGTAGTTTTCTGAAGAGACAACATTGCAAACACCGGTGGCGTTCAAAACCTCAAGAAAAAATGTATATATCTCATTTGGCATGTGACTTTGTTTACCCCTGAACTATGTTGTTGACGAAAATTAGCGAAATCGGGAAATAACCACGCTCACTTTTTATACATAGAAATTTTTGTAAATTAATCTATATATCTATATACTTTTTTTAAATTAATATGTATATATTTTGAAATGTGTTTTTTACTGGACTGCAAAGCTTTAAAACGGCTGGAGCGAATTAAATGAAATTTTTCATGTAGTTTTTGCTGGAGCCCGACATGGTTATAGGTCACAAAAAAATATTAGAATCCAGGAAGGTTTTGGAGATATCCCGCCAAATATGGCACAGGGCAACCTTATACCGTGTTCATACAATATGGGCAACAAATGAAAGGTGTTGGCGGGTGCTTTAACATGGTGTAGTTATTAGTCCCATACGAGACCCCGCTTTCGAGGTGAAGCAATAACGTCAGTGAGTTGAGCGATAACATTGGGATCTAGTGCTGTCAAGACAGTAGCTGTCTCTTGTGTGTCGGTTGTAATTTCGGAAGCAGTAAACCACTCTGTATTGCGATGCGGAAGAAAATTTTTGCGCGTTTACAGTCATGGCACTCTGTAACTCGGCATTTGCTACTGAAATTGGCATTTTCGCATTTGCTTTTTTCCTTTGGCCTTATTTTTTCCCCTCTCGAATTCACGGTACTTTGTATCGCGAAAGCGGATGTCAATTGCTCTACAAAGCCAAAAAATATAAGTTTTTAAACCAAATTTTGAGAAAAAATGTATTATTTTAATTACGGCTTCTGTTTATTTATACGCCTAATAACAAATCTACATAAAAAATCACGAAAACACATCAAGACAGTTCCAAATTTATTCAAGCGCTATTTGATCCAAATACGCACAGTCATATGTAAAAGATTAAGTAAAAAATTGGAAAAATTAATTTAGGGACTAGAACTTTGTTTATATTTTAAAAAGTTAGATTGAATTAAAAAAATAATAATTACAAAAAAATAATAATAACAAAAAAATTAAAAAAATGATTTTGAAAACCTTAAATTCACTAAAGAAAAAGAAAAAGATAAAAATTTGGCCTTCCTAGACATTGAAATAATACGAGAAAGTAAGAATTTAAAAACGAATTGGTACTCGAAATCGATTGCATCCTCTAGAATGATTAACTACCACTCAAATAACAAATGGTCCCAGAAAAAGAATACGGCAGTGAACCTAATAAGAAAAATCTCACACTTAGTGAACAGGAGTTCAGAAATGTCAACATGCAGAAAATCAAAAATATACTCTATAAAAATGGGTACCCTAATGCTGTTGCGGAGATGCTGATAACACCAACAATAAACAAAATATATCATCCGAATGTTAATACACAAACAAATAATGAACCAGAAAAAAAATATACACGGGAGTCACATACATGCCAGGTTTAACGGACAACAAAACTTTAAACTAATCATAAACAACAGCAATGTCAACTTTGCACACCGGCCACACTGTACGCTCAACCAAATATTTACAAAAACGAAAGACAGAGTGGACAAAGAACAACAACACAACGTAATATACGAAATAAAATGCAATGGAAAGTTTGGAGACGACTGTAATAAGGTGTACGTGGGTACCACTAAGCGTCAATTGGGCATAAGAATAAATGAGCACAAAGCGGACGCGCGAAAAAACAAAGGTACCACTGCACTTGCCCAACACCTCAGCGACAACAACCATACAGCTGATTTCACGAATGTCAGAATATTGGATATAGAAAAACGAACGAGAATAAGATGGACACTCGAAAGCTTGAGCATACAAGAACGAATAAGAGACGCAATAAACTATAAAGAAGATGTGGAAAATATAAACAGCGCTTACCTGACAGCCATAACAAAACAAACAAGTAGACCGAAGGGATGCTAATATTTGTCATATTTTGACAAAATATGTTTGGTTTTGTAAAATGTTTAAAATGTTTATGTAATGTTTTAATCTAATTGTCATATGTAAAGTAAGTGCAATATTTGTTCAAATGCGTTAATTCACTTATTGTTATATGTTTTTTGTAAAATAAAGGCAGTCTCCCTGGAGAAGATGCAAAATGCATCGAAACTGGTAGGAGGAAAAGGAAAATAACATAGATTTTTCGCTTCTAATCAACGGCCAAATAAGCTCCATAGGAATACCCCAGGATAATTTGAACAATGGCCCTAACAACAATTATCATAAAATTTTTAAAATTAAGTGAGGGCGATTCAAAGGATGTGAACCTTGAGCTCTTCTTCAGACCACCTGATCGCTGCTGTGTCTTCCAGGCTGAAGTCTCAGCCATCATGGACGCCGCGGCTTGGATAGGGCAACACACTATCGGACAGAATATTGTTATTCTCAGCGACAGCCAAACGACAATCAAATCCCTTGGCTCTTACTCGTTCAACTCTGACGCTCAGATGTCGTCGATCTCTACAAGAGATGACCCAACAGAACCGCGTGAACCTCACCTTGGTCCCGGGACATAGGGGATTGAGATAAATTGTAGGGCGGACGAGCTTGCGAGGCAAGGCACGAACAAGCAGGTTCTTCGGGATAAAGAGCGCTTAGGTATGCTGTTTGCCACATGCAAGCTAATGTTGAAAGAGTACACACTCCGCCAAGCTTACGAAAGGTGGATGCAATCTCCTGGTTGCTGGATATCCAAACAAACCTGGCCAAAATTGGTTCATAAAAGATGTAGACAGATCTATGCCCTAAAGCGGGCTACTCACCTACAAATGTCAAACTCCATATAAAAAAAACGCATACAGCACTTTTCGATAGTTGGCAACGCCGGTTTACCTCAAGAAATAAATATGTTGGTATATATTTCTTGAGGTAAGCGTGCAGATTTACGGCAAAGGTGAGTACATATTTCGCTACACATGTTTAATACATTTTTAAAATAGTAATTTGCGAAAAAATGGAAAGTGTGGTAAACGTCAAAATTTCTTGACCAAGCACAAGAAATATATGCTCGTTTTTTTCTTGAGGTATTTCTTGGCAGGTGAGTAGCCCGCTTAAGGAGGAGAGAAATGAGAAATCTCCATATTAATAAGAGTACTAACCGGGACTGCATTATTGGTAGGCACGCAAAAAGGCAAGGTGTGCGTTAGCCACGATGCTGTAGGAGTTGAAAAGATGATGAGGAGGAGGAAACGGGGGAGCACCTCATCTGCAACTGCCCGGCTTTAGGCGGAGCTGGATATAAAGGACTTGGTGGCCTTCATCAAGTCATCTAAGTGGTTCGAGGAGGAGTAACGGTGTCGGTTTAGAAGTTTCAGTCACGGGATTCTGCTATGTAGAGGGTCCCGAAAAGACAGAATTTTCCATATGGCCGGATCCCGGAACTGACTTTCCTAGTATTGGTGGTATCACAACGGGCTTTTAATCCTGTCTTATTTTAATCAACTAAATCAAAAAGCACAGAAGGGACTAAGTAGTAGATCCATTAATATATACATATATATATTTTATTATTCTGTATTAATGAATGAATGTTATGTATAGAAATAATAAAACCAAAAATACTAAATTAAATTAAATTACTTTAACTTAGCAAAAAACAAGTAGAGAAAGCTGTTTGTTGGCTATGCCGAAGGCTTAATACCTTTCATGAACAAGCGTCACGATTTTCACTGTTTGATCCCAGTAAAGCCTGTGTGAATTTAACTTAAGCTCATACCGAAATTATCGGAACTATCGATTATATATATACAACAAAGCGCCTGGAACTGGACTACCCGCCGAGCTGTTCAAACGCGGAGGCGAAGAGCTGGTAAAATGCATCAGCTATTATGCAGAATATGGTCAGACGAATGCATGCCTCCGGATTGGAATTTAAGTGTGCTTTGCCCAATCCACAAGAAAAGCGATCCCGCTAACCGCACCCACTACCGCGGAATTAGTCTTCTTAATATCGCATATAAGGTTCTTTCTAGCGTGTTGTGTGAAAGGCTTACCTGGTTGCTAAGTGACCTTGCTCAATCCCGACTCTTGCGTCCTCGTTCGTGCACTCTGGGCAACGGGAGATACCTAGGCTCGCGGCAGAAAGAGAGGGAGCCCCGGTGGGGCCACTCTGACATACTTGGTTTAAGGGCTCACCGAGGTTTTTGCGCAGCGTCTGTTCACCATGAGGTGCGGCTGCAAGCGGGCGTCTGTCTTGAAGCAAGCAGCTCGCTATATAAATGTGTAAATATTTTCCAAAAACCCCGAAACGGGTTGTGCGCTGGGTTTGGGACCCGCCACGTAAAAAATTTAGTCCAATGAAAAATGTATTAAAGCCTCGGATGAGAACCCCCTTTAATGTTGACGACCCGGCAAAACGAATAAGGCATAATGATTTGGATATTAGGGCATGTACCGGGAATGTCCGGACCCTTTCAAGGGACGGTACCGCTGCCCGACTGGTTGATGTCCTCGTTAACGCAAAGGCTGACATCACCGCCCTGCAGGAAATGCGATGGACGGGACAAGGAAAGACGACCATCGGACCTTGTGACGTATACTACAGTGGCCAGACACGCGGCAAAGCGCGTGGTGTAGGATTCGTGGTGGGAAAGAGACTTCGCCGCCAAGTACTAGCGTTCACCCCCGTGGACGAGCGTCTCGCTGCGATCCGCATCAAAGCGAAATTTTTAAACATAACATTTATCTGCCCCTATGCGCCGACTGAGGAGACGGACGACGCAGAGAAGGACTCCTTCTACGATAAACTTGAACAGACTTATGATCGCTGCCCCCAACATGATATCAAAATCGTGCTCGGCGACTTTAATGCGAAGGTGGGCAAGGAAGGAGTCTTTGGTCCAACAGTTGGAAAATTTAGTCTCCATGATATAACATCCCCCAACGGCACTAGGTTGATTGATTTCGCCGCTGCTCGCAAAATGGTCATCAGTAGTACCAGGTTCCAGCATAAACGAATACACCAAGCCACATGGCTGTCTCCTGATCAAAGAACAAGAAATCAGATTGATCATGTCATGATCGACGGCAGACATAGCTCCACCGTTCTGGACGTGCGTACCCTTCGTGGTCCCAATATCGCCTCGGACCATTATCTTGTTGCAGCCAAGATACGCACACGCCTCTGTGTAGCAAAGAAAGTGCGCACAGTAACGGAAGGAAAGTTTGACGTCGAGAAGCTGCGCACGACACAGACAGCTGACAATTTCTCCACTCGACTCTCACACCTGCTATCGGAGAGCAATCCTCGACCTAACGATGCAACCGAGCAATGGAAGCATATCTCTCACTCATTACGTACCGCCGCTGAGGCCACTATAGGGTTCCAGCGAGCCCGCAAAAACAACTGGTACGATGAGGAATGCAGCACTGCCTCGGACAAAAAGGACGCTGCCTACAGGGAGACGTTGCGAACGGGCGCAACCCGCAGTGTATGGCAACGCTATCGTGAGGCAAAGAAGGAAGAGAGACGCCTTTTCAGAAAAAAGAAACGTGAGGCCGAAAGGCGTGAGTGTGAGGAGCTTGAGATGCTGGCTGACAGGAATGATGCCCGAAAATTCTATGAAAAGATCCGGCGGATGACGGAAGGTTTTAAGACCGGGGCAAGTTCCTGTAAGGACAATGATGGCGACCTGGTAACCGACGTACAGAGTGTACTTAAATTATGGAGGGAGCACTTCTCCTCACTGCTAAATTGCGAGGGAGACGTCGAACCCGATACCCCAATCCCTGACGATGGAAAAGTCGTCCCACCACCTGACTATGATGAAGTGAGGATAGCTATATCCCGGCTCAAAAACAACAAAGCGCCTGAAAAAGACGGACTACCCGCCGAGCTGTTCAAACACGGAGGCGAAGAGCTAGTAAAAAGCATGCATCAGCTCTTATCAGATTGGAATTTAAGTGTGCTCTGCCCAATCCACAAGAAAGGCGATCCCGCTAACCGCACCAACTACCGCGGAATCAGCCTTCTTAATATCGCATATAAGGTTCTTTCTAGCGTATTGTGTGAAAGACTGAAGCCCATCGTAGACAAGCTGATTGGACCTTATCAGTGTGGCTTTAGACCTGGTAAGTCTACCATCGACCAGATTTTCACGATACGCCAAATCCTGGAGAAGACCCATGATAAAAGAATCGACACACACCATCTCTTTGTCGATTTCAAAGCCGCTTTTGACAGCGCAAAAAGGAGTTGCCTGTATGCCGCCATGTCTGAATTTGACTTCCCTGCAAAGCTTATACGGCTTTGCCAAATGACGTTGAGCAATAGTAACAGCTCCGTCAGAGTCGGGAAGGACCTCTCTGAGCCATTTGAAACCAAACGAGGCTTCAGACAGGGCGACTCCCTTTCGTGCGATTTCTTCAACCTGATGCTGGAGAAGATAATTCGAGCAGCAGAGCTAAACCGCAATGGTACAATCTTTTACAAGAGCGTGCAATTGCTGGCGTATGCCGATGATATTGATATCATTGGCCTTAACAACCGTGCCGTAAGCGCTGCCTTCTCTGGACTGGATAAAGAAGCGAAAAAAGTGGGTCTTGCGGTCAACGAGGACAAGACGAAGTATTTGCTGTCATCAAAGAAAGAATCGGCGCACCTGCGCCTTGGCAGCCACGTCACTGTTGATAGTTACAAATTTGAAACTGTGAGGGACTTCGTCTATTTGGGAACCAGCATTAACCCCGAAAATAATATCAGTCTAGAAATCCAACGGAGAATCACTCTTGCGAACAAGTGCTACTTTGGACTGAGTAGGCAATTGAGAAGTAAAGTCCTCTCTCGAAGAACAAAGATCGCGCTCTATAAGTCTCTCATCATACCTGTCCTGATGTATGGCTCAGATTCATGGACAATGTCAAGAGAAGATGAGATGGCCCTTGGAGTATTTGAGAGAAAAGTTCTCCGGAAGATTTATGGTCCTTCCCGTGATGCCGACGGCGAGTATCGAAGGAGATTTAACGATGAGCTGAACGAGCTTTACGCAGATCTGACCATAGTCCAGCGAATTAAAGCCCAAAGGCTCCGCTGGCTGGGTCACGTCATGCGAATGGACAAAGAAGCTCCAGCCCAGAAGGTTTTCCAATCGTCACCCGAATTCGGCAGCAGAGGAAGGGGGAGGCCTCGACTGAGATGGAAACAACAGGTGGAGGATGACTTGAACTCCCTTGGGGTTTCCAATTGGCTTCAGTTATCGCTAAAAAGGAATGACTGGCGTGCTTTGATAGGCGACGGCCAAAATCGCTTAGGCGGTTAAGCGCCAATAAATGAATGAATGAATACCAACAGCTCCGTCAGAATCGGGAAGGACCTCTCTGAGCCATTTGAAACGAAACGAGGCTTCAGACAGGGCGACTCCCTTTCGTGCGATTTCTTCAATCTGATGATGGAGAAGATAATTCGAGCAGCAGAGCTAAACTGCAATGGTACAATCTTTTACAAGAGCGTGCAATAGCTGGCGTATGCCGATGATATTGATATCATTGGCCTTAACAACCGCGCCGTAAGCGCTGCCTTCTCTGGATTGGATAAGGAAGCGAAAAAAGTGGGTCTTGCCGTGACCGAGGACAAGACGAAGTATTTGCTGTCATCAAAGAAAGAATCGGCGCACCTGCGCCTTGGCAGCCATGTCACTGTTGATAGTTACAAATTTGAAACTATTCTATTTGGGAACCAGTATCAACACCGAAAATAATATCAGTCTAGAAATCCAGCGGAGAATCACTCTTGCCAACAAGTGCTACTTTGGACTGAGTAGGCAATTGAGAAGTAAAGTCCTCTCTCGAAGAACAAAGATCACGCTCTATAAGTCTCTCATCATACCTGTCCTGATGTATGGCTCAGATTCATGGACAATGTCAAGAGAAGATGAGATGGCCCTTGGAGTATTTGAGAGAAAAGTTCCCCGGAAGATTTATGGTCCTTCCCGTGATGCGGCGAGTATAGAAGGAAATTTAACGATGAGCTGTACGAGCTCTACGCAGATCTGACCATAGTCCAGCGAATTAAAGCCCAAAGACTCCGCTGGCTGGGCCATGTTATGCGAATGGACAAAGAAGCTCCAGCACAGAAGGTTTTCCTATCGTCGCCTGAATTCGGCAGCAGAGGAAGGGGGAGGCCTCGACTGAGATGGAAACAACAGGTGGAGGATGACTTGAACTCCCTTGGGGTTTCGAATTGGCGTCGGTTATCGCTAAAAAGGAATGACTGGCGTGCTTTGATACGAAACGGCCAAAATCGCTTAGGCGGTTAAGCGCCAATAAATGATGATGATGATCGATTATATAAGGGCGATGTGTTATATTGGTCCAATCTCATTGAATTTTAACATCGACATTCCACATTCTAAAACAGCAATAGTTACGAAATTTCACGTTCCTACCTATATAATTACAGGGCTTATCTACCAAAATCCGTTTATCGGAACAATCGATTGTATGGGGGCTATGTGAAATATTGTGACGAATTCGATGATTCCTTGATTATTTTCCCTGAGTTCGATCACTGTACGTTAAATAAAACACTCCGATTCTGCTTAATAAGTAGTACGCTTTATTCAGTACTAAAAACCGTAGTACAATATCGCGGGTTAATTCACTGTTCAGTACTTCACTGTACAACACTTCAAAATAAACTGATTGAATTGCGTTGTCTTTGCGCGGTTTATATACCCTAGCAAACAGCAGCTTCACAACCTAGAAATGTCTACACATTTCTGGTTTATTCGTGCAACAGTGTTCTCGAAGCGTTTATCTATCGTCATCTCCTCTTTGTGCCACATTCTCAAACACGCGAGCTGCCTCTCCCTCTCTCGCTCTCACGTCATGTATCTAAACAGCCGTAGTTGTGGTAGTGACGCTAGTGATGGAAATACGCTAGAGTTGGGAGATGAGCGATTCTTGAGAACATTCGCCACACTGCCCTCCACCTAAGTCTGATCGTTCCGATCAGACACATTTTCCGATCCAAACGTTGCTAGTCTCTCCAGGGGAACCACTTTCATTTTGTTCCTTGGCATTCCAACAGCCTGTATGCGGTAAACAACGTCGTTGATCCGTTTCACAACTCTGTACGGTCCTTCCCAGTTGCACTGAACTTTGGGAGACACACTTTTCCTCCGTTGTGGCCTGTTAAGGAATGTATGTATGTATGTATGTTAAAGTGGCTGCCTCCGCAGTCCACGCGGAGGCTCACGTGGGCCTTAGTTTGGTCCGTTGTGATACCACGAAAGGAGCCCTAATTTCCCTTTCTGTAGATCGACCTGACCCAGCAGAAAGGTCGCATCCCCCAAAAAGTTTTGTAAGAAACCTTCTGACGTACGACCTCTCCGCTGGGACGGGTCGAGGCAGGAGGCCCCAAAAACACATAAAAACCTTGAAGGGATCCGTCCGCCCGTCACCCCCATACAAAGTGCAACGTAAACGTTGCAACTCTATATGGTGATGACAGACAGACGGATCCCCCAAGATTCGATGTGTTTAGGGCCGGAGTTCATACACCCATGAAGCTAAACCAGCGCGTTTGTCTGATGTAGCGCAGAATATCATCTATATTTGCAGATTCAAGCTCCGCGAGGCATCCAAAGGAGTGTTTGCGGAGACATCGGTACCTGGTTTTCGACAGAGCGGGACAGTGGCATAGATAGTGTTCTACACTTTATATCTCCTTCTCGTCCCTGCAGCTGCGGCAGAAGTCATTTGTATAGAGGCCCATGAGAGCGCCATGGGTTCCCATAAGACAGTGTCCTGTAAGAAGGCCCACTAGTGGGCTAATGAATAGGCGATTCAGATGAATTACCGATTGCGACCTTTTTACGTTGAGTTTGGGCCAAATTTGCCTGGACGTTCTGCAAGTCGGCTCCATGGCCCATCTTGCGTCGACTTGTTCTATGAACCGGGAACGCAGCCAGTGCTTGCATGTATTTAGAGGGGGGCTCACCCAGCTGCCGGAGGTGATTGTATGTAGACAGGTGCCCTTCCTTGCTAGCTCATCGGCAGCGCAGTTACCCGATACAAAACTATGGCCTGGGACCCATATTATACTCAGGCTGCACTTATCGGATAGCTTATTTAGAGCTTCCCTGCACTTAATCGCCACTAGTGACGACGTCTTACTACTTTGCTGGGATTTTATGGCAGCTTGGCTGTCGGAAAAAATGGAGATAGAGTTAGTCACTGGCAGGTTAGTCAGATAGCGAGCAGCTTCCCAGATAGCTATAAGCTCAGCCTGAAAGACACTGCAGTGGTCTGGAAGGCGTAAGCTCGTATTAATGTCGAGCTTACTTGAGAAGATTCCACTGCCGAGTTTGTTGTCTAGTTTAGAGCCGTCCGTGAAAACGGAGATTTTCCCGGTTCCACGCAATTTTTCCACTCGCTTCTCTCTGGGATCCACGTTTCGAACTTGTTATCCCAGCAAGGCCGTGGTATTGCGTAGTCCAGCTTTAAGTAAGAGTTGGGGAGTTCCTTAGGGATTTTGGTTATGCCCAAACCTGCAGTCCCTCCAGGGTTCTAGTGCGTTGAGCCTAGCTGCGTTGCAACTGGCAGTAAATTTCCGATACAGGTCAGTGGGAAGAAGAAAGAGTATGGTTTCAAGATCCTTGGTGGGAGTGGAGGGGAGGGCACCGCTAATAAGCATTGCTGCCATCCGTTGCACCTTTGTGGCTTTGGCTTTGTTAGATTCGATCTCGAGAGCCGGCCACCATATGGTGACGGCGTAGAATAGTATAGGTCGCACCACTGCCGTGTAGATCCAGTGGACAATGTGGGGCTGAAGACCCCACTTTTTTCCGATTGCCGACCTACAGGCGTAGAGCGCCATTGTGGCTTTCCTGGAGCGTTCCTCCATATTACGCATCCAGTCCAGCCTTTTGGCAAGAATTACGCCAAGGTATTTAACCTCGGTAGAGAGTTTGATCACTCTCCCATTCAGCGATGGGGCGGTGAAAACTGGTATATTGCGTCTGCGGGTGAAGAGCACCAACTCAGTTTTTTCACTGCTGATGCTTAGTCCACATTCCTCAGACCAGGTTTTTGTTAGATTCAGCGCATTTTGCAAGAGTTCGCTAAGCACCGAAGGATGCTTGCCAGTAGCCGTCAGGGCTATGTCGTCTGCATAGGCAATGACCTGGCAGCCGGTGTGCTTTAGTCTAGATAAAAGAGTGTTCACCGTCAGGTTCCAAAGTAGAGGAGAGAGAACACCCCCTTGGGGGGTTCCTCTGTTGGCATACCTTGTAAGTGAAGAAGCGGGAGACGGCGACATCCCGCCTGCGAACGTGGCAAAATTGGTGGACTATTGCAGGAGGGCGCGACTTCCGCTAGTCATGGGTTGCGATGCTAACGCCCACAATGAGATATGGGGGAGCACAGATACGAACGTAAGGGGTGAGTACCTTCTCGAATTTATAATAAGTAACGACCTAAGTATTTTTAACGTGGGGAATACACCCACCTTCGTAACTAGGGTCAGAGCTGAGGTACTAGATATAACTCTAGGTAACAATCTGTCTGATGACCTGATCTCGAGATGGAGAGTTTCTACTGAACCCTCCCTCTCGGATCATCGCATCATACAATTTAACATAGGGGCAAACATAGTACCAAAGGAACCGACTAGGAACCCCAGGAGAACTAACTGGGAATCTTTTAAACAGAGAATTGAGGAAAACCTTCCAGGTCTGGGAGGGAACGACAGGGGAACAAGCAGTTTGGAGTTAGAAGTTAGAGTAAATGGGCTAAACAGCATTGTGATCGAGGCCTTTAACTCTAGTTGTCGGGAATCCAGGGGGACAAAATACAAGACCCCTTGGTGGTCAAAAAAGCTCTCTGATTTGCGGAGCAAGGTGCGAAAGATGTTCAATAGAGCAAGGCGCACTGGCCACTGGGAGGAGTACTCGACGCTTCTAACTGAGTACAATAAAGAAATAAGAAGATCCAAACGAAGTAGCTTCAGGAACTTCTGTGAGAAAATAGAATCCACTCCAGAGGCCGCTAGGCTCCACAAAGCCATGGCCAAGGAACAAGTGGACACAAAGATGGCGCTGAAACTCCCCACCGGGGAGTTTACATGCACAGAGGAAGAAAGAGCAAGAGCTCTTCTGGACGCTCACTTTCCGGAAGCATCCACGGACCTAGAGGAGGCGGAGCCTCACTGGAGGAGACCCACACGACAAGACTGGCACCTGTCAAGAACTCTGTTCTCTCAGGGTGCAGTTAAGTGGGCTATATCCTCCTTTGATAGCTACAAATCCCCTGGGGTGGATGGCATATATCCGGCATTCCTGCAGCAAGGGGAAGCTCTGATCCCATATCTGTCGGGCATCATGAGGGACAGCTTAGCACTAGCCTACATACCGACAATATGGAGACGAGCAAAAGTGGTATTTCTACCAAAAGTAGGAAAAAAGGATTACTCGATAGCGAAATCCTTCAGACCCATCAGTCTAACCTCCTTCGTCCTTAAGACAATGGAGAAAATAGTTGATCACGAGATCAGATCGAACGCTCTAAGGCACGTGCCTTTACATGCGGGTCAGCACGCATACAGAGCGGGGAGATCGACGGACACAGCCCTATACCAGCTGTCCGAGGAAATCAACAACGCGTTCGACTGCGGAGAGGTGGTATTATGCGCCTTCTTAGACATAGAGGGGGCCTTCGACAACACGTCTCACGACAGTGTGGGTCGGGCATTGGAGAGAAAGGGAGTTCAGGGACCCATAATACGATGGATAAGGGCCCTGCTGAAAACAAGACTAGCGGAAACTCAGGTCGGTGACCGCACGGTTCAAATTCGAACCACGAGGGGTTGTCCGCAAGGGGGGGTCCTATCACCCCTCCTGTGGAGCATAGTGGTAGATGAACTGCTGGATGTACTAACCCAAAACGGCATCAGATGCCAAGGTTATGCGGACGACATAGTAATCATAGCAAGAGGCAAATTCGAGAGCACTCTATGTGACATAGTACAGAGGGGACTAAACCTCACCAAGGAATGGAGTGCGGGGGTGGGCCTCAACATAAACACCAGTAAAACGGCCATAATCCCCTTCACAAGAAGAAGATCCCTTCCGGGACTGAGAACTATCGCACTAGGCGGGGAACACCTGGTGGCCGTTTCCGAAGTAAAGTACCTAGGGGTCACCTTTGACTCCAAGTTACTATGGAGGAAACACATTGATAACACGACAGCGAAAGCCACCAGGGCAATAATGGTGTGCAGAAGAATTGCAGGAAAATCCTGGGGTTGCAGCCCCAAGATGCTGACCTGGATGTACGCCGCCATAGTCAAACCCGCAATAACATACGGAGCGGTGGCATGGGCACCCAGATCGGCCTTAGGCACAGTGAGGAAATCACTCACGAAAATCCAGCGTCTGGCCTGCGTATGTATAACGGGAGCCATGCGTACATGCCCGACGGCGGCAATGGAGGTGCTGCTTGATCTGAGTCCCCTGCACACAGTGATCGAACAGGTAGCCAAACGTACCTTGCTAAACATAGCAAGGGAAGGAACTGGCAGAGGAAAAGTCATCTCGTCTACTGGAGCGGACAAACTGAGGAAACAACTCCCGATATGTCAGCTCCCTAGGGATGACATCGCTAAAACAACGAGATTCGAAAAAAGATTTAGGATAGAACTAGGTGACAAGACCACCTGGGACGCCTCCAAAGTGGAAAGATTCCACCAAGACAAACATCTGGTATGGTACACTGACGGGTCAAAGACACCCGAAGGGATCGGAGCGGGAATAACAGGTCCCCGCGTAAACGAGTCAATACCCCTTGGAGAGTACCCAAGTATATTTCAGGCAGAAGTAGCTGCGATAAGCATATGTGCCCACATAAACCTGCAGCGCGGCTACTTTAACACATAACGATACTAAGCGACAGCCAGGCGGCAATTAAAGCCATCTGGGCCAGTGAGATAAGATCAAAACTGGTACTTGAGTGCGTCGACAGGCTGAACGAGTTGGCGTCTCGAAACAGGGTATGGCTGGTGTGGGTCCTGGGTCATGCCGGCGTGGAGGGAAATGAGCGAGCTGACCAACTTGCTCGTGTAGCGGCGGCAACGAAGCCCATAGGCCCGGAACCTTTCCTGGGCATCGGCCCTCACACCATAAGCGATATACTGAGAAAGGAAGAGCTAGTTTTGAGAGAGGAGAACTGGCGGCAGACCACTGGGCTGCGTCAGGCGAAGGTAATGATGGGTGGGTACAACGCTAAGCGATTCGAAGCTGTAATCGGCCTATCCAAGAATAATCTTAGAATCATCACAGGAATTCTTACAGGGCACTGTAGGTTAAAGGCCCATATGCACAGACTGGGCATCGCGTCCAGCAGCCTGTGCCGTTTCTGTGATTATGAGGACGAAACCGCGGAGCACATAGTGTGCAAATGTGACGCTATCTCTAGGAGCAGGCTAAGGATCCTTGGGTCCACAACCCTAGAGGGCAGGCACATACATCAACTAGGGCCGACCCCGATTCTGGATTTCCTGACGGCGATCGGCCTGCTAGATGTGCTTTGAGTACATGAGGGCACAATAGATCACAAGGTCGCAGTGCGCTACCTCTATAACTATTATTATTATTATTAAGTGAAGAATTGCCCATTTCGGAAATAACGGTTCTTCTTTGGAGAAGGAGTTCAACGAACTCCACTAGAGGCTCTTCCACTCCCAGCAAACGCAGGGAGCTCGTTACCGCTGTTGGAAGAACGTTGTTAAAAGCCCCTTCTATGTCAAGAAAAATGCCGAGCGTAAATTCCTTGAAAGCAAGCCCCTTCTCTATCCCAGAGGTGATAGCGTGTAGAGCCGTCTCTACGGACTTGCCCTTGGAGTAGGCATGCTGGCTGTTGGAGATTAGTCCTGGATTTGCCGTTCGCCTAATGTAGGCATCTAGCTATCTTTCTAGAATTTTTAGGAGGAAAGAGGTCAGACTTATAGGTCTGAGATCCTTTGGGTTATTGCAGGATGTCCTGCCTCCTTTCGGTATAAAGACTACCTTTGCCTTGGTCCATTCCGTGGGGATATAGGCCAGGTTGAGGCATGCCTTATATATTTGAGTTAGCAGCGGACTAATAAGATCGCTCGCTGCTTGTAGTTCGGCGGGAAATATACCATCTAGTCCCGGAGATTTGAAGGATTTGAAGGACCTGATTGCCCAGTTAACTCCTTTTCTGCTGACTATGTGGTCCAAGGGCCTCGACGGCCTTGGGTTAGATTGCGAGTTCGAGGGTAGGTATGGTTGAGAGGTGCTGCCCGGAAAGTGGGCCGTGACCAGGGTATCCAGGATTTCTGCACTAGATGAGGCCCATTCTCCATCAGTTGTACGAATACAGCTGAGAGGAGTAGGGTTTTTGGAGAGGACCTTACGTAGGCGATTTGCCTCCGAGACTTCCTCAATATTGCTTGTGAAGTTTTTCCAGGATTCCCTTTTGGCTCTCCTGGTTAACTTCTTAAAAGATTTTAAGGCGTCCCTGTAGGGGGACCAGATCCCTGTCTGTTTTGTCTGATTAAAGAGTTTTCTGCTGTTCTTCCTTTGCTCGGAGATTTCTGGGGTCCACCAGTACGGTTTCTTTCTACCCCTTTTTTTAATCTCCGGGCAGGCTGCTATGAAAGCAGCGTTACAAGAATTGGTGACAAGATCTACTGCTTCGTCTATCTTAGACGGTGAGTCTAGCTCACCGAGAGAAGCAAACGATATGTCTGAGAGAGGCGCTTCATCAGATCTTATCGGTAGGCAAGACCTACCGTGAGAAGCGTTTTCTTGGAGGGTAGAGGACAGGACCACTTTGTAAAGGTCCCAGTCCGTACGTCTCCTGTTCCTGTAAACCGCCATAGGCGGAGGTCGCAGAAGCAGATTAAAAGTTACGTACATATGGTCAGAGTAGGAGTTATCATCGGAAACTTTCCATTCCTTAACTAAGTCAGAGAAAGGTCCTGAAACCAGAGTAATGTCTAGAACTTCCCTCCTATTCGAGGTGACAAAAGTTGGTTTGTCCCCAGAGTTACAGATACAGAGGTTGTATTTGTGTCGGTTGAGCCCCATGCGAGGTGGTGCGCGTTGGCGTCGGCTCCAATGAGTATCGGAAGCCCCTTGAGTTGGGCCTCCTTTACCGCCTTGCTGAGCCTATCCTGTGCAGAAATGGGGCGATCGTGCGCAAAGTATGCGGACATCAGCCAGGGGGTATAGTCCTGCAGCTCGAGGCTGATACAGGTGAAGTCATCATCGCTAAAAGGAGATAGTAGAAAATAAGAAAGAGTTTTTCTGATAAGAATACCGGATCTGAGTCTACCTTTTGCAGGTGGCGTCACCAGCAGGTACTCATCGGTATTCAGCCCACAGACCCTGGTACCGACGACCCATGGCTCTTGGACTAGAACGACCGCCTCCGATGTTTTGCAGAGGCGTAAGATTAGCGCAGCGGAGGCTGCCTTAGAGTGATGCAGGTTAATTTGCAGTATCCGGACCATTAGGACCGTTCTGAAAACTCAGCATCGACGTTCATCTCCCCCTGCTCCGTCCCGCCCGATGCCACCTCAACGATTGTATCGTCGAAGCCAACATTTGACTGGTCGGATTCCAGGAGGAGGTGTTCGTCCATGCTGGTAGAGAACTGCCCTGCCAGCTCAGATACCGAGAGTGTATCACTCTCGGACTCTGGAGCACTACGTGCTAGTTCGATATCGACCTCATGTACACTCGAGGTGTTGCATGGGGTCGTGAGATTTGCTGCGGTGGAGGTGGGTACACTCGAGGCCCTGCCCACCTCCTCCAAATTCATCGGAGCCGACTCGATGGAGGTAGCTGCTGCCTCAGAGTCCAGCGTAACAAGTGCACTCAAGGTGTTTCCTGCCATCACATCACTCTGAAGCTCGGGCTTCGTCTCCATCTCCTCCGGCTCCTCTCTCTGGGTACCATCCCGCTTGACTTTCAACGTGATGGAGTAGAAGACGTAGCTTAACACTCCACCACATTTAGCAAGCCAAGGGAGAGACGCCTCGCTAATGACGAAACCGACATAGCTTTGCTTCTCCCTTGTCTCGCCCACGCGGACTATCCTCCAATCACTTGAAGGTAGTCCCGGGTTGCTTTGCGCGATGGTGCCCAGAATCTCGCCAGGCTCCGCCAGCTCGTCTGGGACCCAGGCCCAAGCTCTCGGTCTGTTTGGAATTTCTTACAAACTGACGGCATCCAGCTTAGCCCCGGGCCACAGCTCCCCCACCGAAGCTATGGCGAGTGTGTACAGACGGCAAGAGCGCTCGTCTGCGCAGGAAACTAGTTTAATCCTGCCCTGATACCAGCCGGCATCGCGGTTACGGGAGCAGCACCCGGGTTCTGGTCCATAATGTCCTTGAACTGCCTGAGAAGGCCGTTCAGGACATCCGTCCAATTGTCCGGGGTAATGTTTCCATCCGGATGGCCGCGGTTCAAAACCGCCAGCGTGATGTTGCCCTTGGCAACCTCGTTGAACGGTTTTGTTAGGGCAGGTGGAGAAGGGGCAGAGGTTACGGGCCTATGCCTTTTAGGAACGCTCGAGGCGTTTACTATCAACCGCTGCCTTTTAAGGGCTGGCCCATCCGACCCGGTTGGCGCCGTATTGGCAGGATTGGTTGCGGTGTTTGCGGTGTTACGCGATGATTTTTCCGCAATGATTTTCCTGGCCCAGGCCAGAGAGCTTTTTTGCTCTGCCGTCAGCTTATCGCTGGGAGCCCAGTCTCTCTACAACTTTGGCGGCATTGCGTAGATTCCGCTGATTGCGGACTGAGAGGGGGACTCGTTTGCTTGCCTTAGAACCCTCTAGGGGGTCAGCCGGCTTGCCACGAGTTTGTTTTGCATGGGCGGGGGCATTCACTCTGTCCGTGGTGGACCCGGTGTTGGTTTCCGCCACATGCTGAGCAGAGGTGCCCGTAAGACGGGCCACCTGCGTTTGCTCAGCCGGGAGTTGCTTTCCCTCAGTGGGGCTAGCTTTGCCGGCTGTTACAGGTTCGGACTTGCCCTCAGGGGGTTTGGTCCTACTGCTGCTAGCTTGCGCAGGTGGCCGAAAAGTGGTGGAGGCCGTGCAGGCCTGATCGGTGCCACCTTAGCGGTTCCCGATTGTGGCAGGGTTTTATAAGTATTGGCCTTTTTAACGCCTGTGCCAGAGGCAGCATCTTTACCCGTGCAGGGCTCCGAGGCTTGGTTTTTATTCATGTAGAAAATTTATATAACGAGTTCGTAGGCTGCCTACTGAGATGAGACCGTTCGGCAGCCTGAAAGTATGTGAAAGGGGGATATGAAACGGTCGACTACGACAGAGCCCCATGCCGCAGCAAGTCACCGCTACTCCCGGAGGTGGACCGATATCCGGGAGGCTCCGTAAGAATACAGTCGGATACCCCTGACTGCAAACCATCCAATGGGCACGGAATCGCATAACACGTTCAAGAATCATTTCCATATGCCAGAGCTATTAAAGAGCTAAGGCACCAATGGCACTGATTTCTGAACTTAGCTAGCACTCCCCTGCGTAGGGGTTTCTGTAGTGTCTATTACCAGCCGGCACCCTCTGGGAGGGTTCAGCCCAAGGATTTCTGCCAGCCCCTGTTCAGGAATACTAAATCTCCTTCCAGAAACCCTTCTGTTTCCATTGCTTCGTCGTACCTGGTTTTCATGTTTTTGCTTATAGTTCTGGGGAATGGACCAGCTTCATCCAGGGTAATCCTCGCAACCGGTGCATCTGAGTTGCACTGCCTCCTTCGACCATGACTCGTGGACCTCAGCACCTTTTCTCTGATGCACTCATCGCATTTGGCAATCCACTCCTTTATCGACTGACCGTAACCAACCCAATAAAATGTATGCTTAATCCTCTCCAAGGTCTTCTTGACTCCTAGATGACCTCCACTTGGATTGTTATGCATTTCGCTAAGAACATCAGACACCCGCTTCCTTGGAACAACTATAAGCTTCCGAGCGCATTGACCATCCTCACTCTCCCATATTCGATGCAAACAACCGGATACCATTGGTAAACTGTTCCAATGTGCCCAATATGACTTGGCAACTGGACTCGCCGCTGACATTTCTTTTCTTGCTGGTCGTTTGTTTCGCTCAAGCCCTCGGATCACACATGCCAGATCTGAATCTTCCTGTTGACTCCTCCGAATATTCTCAAGCAGGCATTTGTCTATCAAAACCATTGGTTGAGGAGGAACCTTTGCCTTTCGAGTGTCTCTGTGCTTCACCTCTAATGAAACTCCTTTGGAGCAATACCCAATATTGTGTCCAAAAATCAGAGGTACTTCTTGGCCATTGTATGTCATAACTCTATTTCTCTGTCTCTCACAGCCAAGAAGTCGACGCCAATGATGACTTCGTCCACAATATCTGCCACTAAGAAGTTGTGGTATGTAGTCACATTCCCAATCAAAACTTTGTACCGCACTTCTCCATGAACCAGCTTACTTTCGCCAGTTACCGTCCGCAACTTTGCATCCTGCAATGGTCTTACTCTCTTATGGACCAATCGCTTCTAATGATGGAATGAGATGCGCCAGTATCCACAGTGAGTAACCGCTCTTTTCCGTCCAAGAAACCTCTAACAGTAATTTTACATGCTTTCCCTCCGAACTGCGAGACAGAAACTACGGGGCATTCATCTTGCTCATCTCCTCCAGCGTTACCCTTACGTCCACCTGCATTGCCGAAGTCTCTAGAGCCGATGTTGCAATAACGCGCAAAATGGCCAGACTTTCCACACTTGAAACATTTAATGACACCATCGCTTTTCTTTTGTGCTCCATTCAAGGCTACCAGAACTTTGTTGATTTTTTCGACCAAGTCTGATGTCTCCTTTTCCACATGGTGAACCTTGCTATCTGGTTTACATAAAATCGAGGCTGTCTCTTGTAATAAAGCGTGAGATACCGTCTCTGCGAATGTCCTTTTGGGGTTTGCATATGCGGCTCGCTTCGTGTCTACATCCATTATTCCATTTATGAATCTTTGGATCTTTACCCTCTCGATGTATTCCACGGGTGCATCTGCGTTCCTGCAATGTCTCATTAGCCTTCTGTAAGCGATTCTGTAGCTCCATTTGAAATATCTGCCTCCTATGCTCGCTACCGTAACGTCTTTCAAGGGCTCCCATCAACGCTTCATAGTCGTTTCTTTCAGCATCCGGATTAGTCTGTAAGATTTCGGCTGCAGGTCCTTTCAATGACACAAATAAAGCAGCGACTTTGTCCTCAGCGCCCCAGTTGTTCACAGCTGCTGTCTTCTCAAATTATAGCTTAAAGACCTGGAAAGGAACAGAACCGTCAAATGATGGGGTTTTTACCTTGGGTGCGCCTGTTGAAACACTTGGACGACTCAGCTGCAACTCCTGGATACGACTTCTTAACGCATCCACCTCGGCTTCGACTTTCTCCTCAAGCTGCATTAGTTTCTCGTCCATGCGCGCCTCTAGTTTTGAGGACATACGTGCTTCCTGTTCCTCCAGCTGTGTAGACAACTGCAATATTTGAGATGTGCGTCTTTGTTTTTTCCCACTGAGATGCCAAGCGTGTCTCTTGTTGTTCCAACTTTGATGCCATGCGTGTCTCTTGTTGTTCCAACTGAGATGCCATACAAGTTTTCTGTTGTTCCAACTGAGATGCCATGCAAGTTTTCTGTTGTTCCAACTGAGATGCCATGCAAGTTTTCTGTTCTTCAAACTTTGATGTTATATTCGTCGACATCTGAGCCAATACAGCCAACAGCGAGTTTGTGTCCACATTTGCCACTGAATCCGGAGTATCCTTTTGCTCTTCTATTTTCGTCGCTCCCTCTTCCGAAAGCTGAAAAACATAATCGTCAACGTTGATTCCTTTCGCTTCCATAGCCTCGCGTAGACGTGATTGTAGCTCTGGCTTATTGCCTGTTGTTACCATTCCACGTTTCTCCAACTCGTTTTTGAGTTGTTGGATCTTCAAGTCATTAAACTTTGCCATATCCTTGCAATGTCCTTATTACCTTTACAATGTCCTAGTTATCCTTTTCAATGTCCGTGTTATCCTTTTCAATGTCCTTGTTATCCTTTGCAATGTCCTTGTATTTATTTAACAATACCGCTTCTGACACCAATTGTGACGAATTCGATGATTCCTTGATTATTTTCCCTGAGTTAGATCACTGTACGTTAAATAAAACACTCCGATTCTGCTTAATAAGTAGTACGCTAAAAACCGTAGTACAATATCGCGGGTTAATTCACTGTTCAGCACTTCACTGTACAACACTTCAAAATAAACTGATTGAATTGCGTTGTCTTTGCGCGGTTTATATACCCTAGCAAACAGCAGCTTCACAACCTAGAAATGTCTACACATTTCTGGTTTATTCGTGCAACAGTGTTCTCGAAGCGTTTATCTATCGCCATCTCCTCTTTGTGCCACATTCTCAAACACGCGAGCTCCCTCTCCCTCTCTCGCTCTCACGTCATGTATCTAAACAGCCGTAGTTGTGGTAGTGACGCTAGTGATGGAAATACGCTAGAGTTGGGAGATGAGCGATTCTTGAGAACATTCGCCACAATATTTATCCCATCTCGATGATTTTCAACATCGATATTTCACATATAAAAATAGCGATACCTCCAAAACTTCACGTTGCTACCTATATATTTACAGGAGTTATCTATCAAAATCCGTTTATAGGAATAATCGATTGTATGGGAGCTATGTGAAATATTTATCCCATCTCGATGATTTTCAACATCGATATTTCAGATATAAAAATAGCCTATACCTCAGTTTTTTAAATTTTCTTTCCATCGTTGCATATTTCATTCCAATCGGTCAAACGTTTCGCTCACACGAGGTTCCTAAAGGTTTTCATGTGGCGTATTTATTGACATCGGGTTCCTATGCAAGTTTGGCAAAACTAGCATCTTATATATTATATATTAATCAGGGTTGTTGCAGATTCTGATTCCGATAGCAATCAGAATTAAAATCGAGCAAAAATGCATATTGGTGTCATGAAATCTGATTTTATCGATTTCATATTCGAATCAGAATTTCAATCGGTTTTAGGTGTCACAGAATCCGATTTTATCGATTTTAGTGTCGGAAAGAAATCGATTACAAAATTGCTAACAGAATTAAACCGTTTTTTATTCAATTGCTTTTGTAATAGCCAACAACTGTTTATTTGCTGCTTTATATTGAAATGTAAGTGAATTTTCAATTAAATAGATTTAAAAATGTGATATGCATGAAATCATCTTTACACAAATCTTCTTTTAGGGGAAAACACAAAAATAGAACTCAATCTCAAATACTTTTAGAGTTTATGGAAGAAAATGACGATATCGCAAAAGGATTTACAAAAAAGGATAAAGCCTTGGTGGAATCATTGTGGCAGCAGTTAGCTGCCTCTTTAAATAGTGCAGGTCCACCACAAAAAGATGTTAACGGTTGGCGAAAGGTAGGTTAAAGTAGCAGTTTGATCTCAAATTCGTCAAATCGTTAAATCCCGCCAAATCTGCTTTCAGATATGGACCGAATGGAAGATTGAAGTCAAGAAGAAGTTGTCGCACAACAACACTGAGTCTCGAGCCACTGGCGGCGGACCCTTTTCCAAATCGCAACTCACACCAGCAGAGGAAACAATTGCACGTATTTGTAGTATGGATAAGCAAGTTGAAGGAGTGCAGGGTATGTCAGTTGGGACTGGTCAAGGGGCTGGAAGAAGTGCTCAGGAAGTTCGCGACAATACACCATCGACATCAAAACGACCTTCGGACTGTGCATCTGTACCAAATACGGAAATTCTTGACAATGCACCATCGACATCAAAACGTCCTTCGGACTGTGCATTTGTACCAAATACGGCAAAAAAACCTCGGCAAGAAAGCACATCAGACCACTTAAAACGGTTTCTTGATACGGACACAGACACAAAAAAATTATTAAATCAGAAGTTAGACAATTTAATTGAAATTGGGAGAGAAAATGCTATCAGTATGCATGGTATCCATGAGTCCATTGAGAACGGCTACAAAACGATTGCAAAAGCTGTAACTGACCTAAAAGAAGAACTGTCAAGTGTCAGTGCTCGCTTTTTAGATATGTTGCAAGAAAAAAACGATTTGGAAAAACAGCGGTTGGAACGTAAAGCCAAGAAAGAAAGTGGAAAAAAACATTGATACAAATTTTACACATATATATATACATTAGGGTTATAAATGAAGTTTGTTTATTTTTGTTTACATTGCGAAAGAAAATATCTATAAATGCATAAATACATATTTGTTTTTGGTAAAAATATTAGTTAAATTTTATTTCCAAGCTCAATGAAGTTTTCCTTCAAATTCAAAAGAAAATAAGTCGCTAAGCTAAGCACCTTACATTATACACTACCCTGCATATGAAAGCAAGACTGCACAACAAAATAAACAAAAAAAATTGTCGACAACGAAATCAAAACTAATTAGACTAAAATTGTAATCTCTTTGTACGATATCAATTGGTCAACCTCGAAACATTCTAAAATTCAAAATCATGTATGTTGTTTATGTATGTATTGGTTGTACATGATTTGTTCATAGTCCAACACGTCCATTCATGCGTCCTTTGCGCCAACCTTGTTCATCTTCATCTTCAACTTTCGCAAAGACAAAGACTGAAATAAGAAAAGGAGAATTAAATTTCATAAAAATGTACGTATGTACATATGTATTCATACCTTTCGTTGCAAGGTTTCTACATATGAATATGTACATTTGTCTATATATTGTTGTTTACAGTGAAGAAGCTATTTCTGCTCTTATCCTACGACCTTCGTTCTGCATAGTTGTGCTGGATGGAGATGAAGAATTGTCATCCAAACTTTCGTTTATTTCTGTGATACCTTCATCTTCATTGTAATGAATGTTGTAACTTCTGCAAATGTTATGCAATGCACAACAAACATTTACCATTTGTACAACTTTTTCTGGTTCGTAATGCAACGTGCTCATTAAGCACCTAAACCGGCTTTTGAACACTCCAATTGTCCTTTCCAAGATATTCCGACCTGAACAATGTGCTAAATTAAACTTGTATTCTGGGGAATTATATCGTGGGTGTCTAAATGGTGTTATTAAAAACGGTTCAATACCATATCCGGAATCACCCAATAATCTAGATACGTCCTCTCCGGATTCATATTCCAGCATCATTTTTTCACGAGCAACACTTACACTCCAAATAAAGGAGTCATGGTTGGAGCCGGGATATCTGGCATCAGCTGCTCGTATTTTCATGTCGCCGTCACAAATCTATAAAAAAAAAGATTCTAATTGTTAAGAAGTAACTTTTTCAAATGTAAAGAAATGTACTTACTATCATTACGTTCATGCTGAAATAACCTTTTCTATTAAAAAAAAGATGGTCATCTACTTTCGGCTTTATAATTTTTATATGCGTTCCGTCTATACACCCAGTAATGCCGGGAATTCTACATTTGTTAAAAAAATAATTGCGGCTTCTCCGTTTTTCGTTTGCGATCATGGAAAGTGAACCCATCGGCTGCATAAGCAACTCTCCAAAACGGTTAACACTTTCTTTAAAACTAGTGATACCGTACTTCTTGCCAAACTCACACTGAGAAAAAAAACAAACCATATCGTGTTTGGTTCAAACAGAAACAATAATGATTTGGCGCCAAATGATATTTTGTTTACTTTGAACAAATTATTGTTTGAAAATTTTACAAATGAGTTTGTTCAAATTTACCATAATTATATTCAAAGAGAACAAAAATATGTTCAACAATATTAAACATTAACATGTTTATTCTGACAGCATTCCGTGCACTTTTGATCACATTTATGTTTAAAAAAATTAAACAAAAATTGTTTGATGCTACCATAAAAATGTTCAAAATAAATGATAACCTATTCAAAACATTCAAACTTATAGCTGTTTAAAACAACTATAATATTTGTTTCAAATATTTAAACCGAAAACCCGTTGAATCAAACAAAATTTAATTCGATTTAAAGGTTGCTTTATTTCCATTTTCTCTAGCTAATAAAAACACAAGAATTTGTTTATATGCATTAACGTACTTTTTTTATTGAATATATTAATTTAGTTAATATGTAATTATAAAAGAGTTCATTGGGATGTACATATAAAAGAGTTATCAATTAAAGGAACTTATTTCGTAAATATGATTTGCCGTTGTTGATTGTAAAAATATGTAGTGGAGGGCTTGTAAAGTATGATATTTTTTTAATATATATTTCTTTCCTCTTTTTACCAATCTCAAAGGCTTGAAAATGTTCATCAAATAATTTTATTTCAATAGAACAGCACAAAACATAAATTTGTTCAGAACTTATAAGAAAAGAAAAAGCTTTGAATAATTGCATAGAAGAGCCTTGAAAAGAGCATAGATAAGAATAATTTTTATACAACTTTCCCCTATATTTAATTTCCTTTGATTCCTTAAAATTTCCTTCATTCACATCCGATTCAATGATAGAATTATAGCAAGGCAAGGAATGTAAATCAACCATTTTGAATGATTCTATTTCATAATCTAAGGGTAGGCCTTCAGAATATTTTATCAAGAACTCGGAAAATTTTAGAGATGCCTTTGTGGCAAGAGTAAGGGGAGCATTAAGCCTAGAAGTAATGCACTTTGCATATATTTTTGATGGTCTGTGTTTTGATTCAAACCTAAAGCACCATATTTTTTTCAACGGGCCGCAATTTCTAATTGCCGTAGCATAATGTGTCATGAAATGATGTTTTGGCTTTAAGGTTTCGCCAAGCAGTGATATATATAGTAAGTGGTGATCTCTCACAAGCCTCTCTACACATTCAATGTCTTCTGTTTGAAAGCTGGGCTTAAGTATTAAATCGACAAATTCTATTAGTAAACGTAGCAGCTTCCAATGCTCACTATTTCTTGGGACCTTATCTCCTATTATTAATGGTAAAAAATGCAAAAAGTTCCAGCATTCCCTAGCCGTCATTTTAAGTTTCAAAGCTTTAAGCTTTGTTTCCTCTATAGGTGGCGATATGTTGGAAATTTCAGATTCTCCATATGGAAATAAAGTTTTTCTTGAATTCAAGTCTTCAAGCGTAAAATATTTAGAATTAATTAAACTACGCAGAATATTACATAAGTCATAAACACAAACGCCTTCAAAAAGGTCATGCATAATATCGAATGCATAGTTTTCCGTAACACTGAATGTTCTTATTTTGTTGAAAATACAATCCTCACGAACACCTGTCATTTGAGGGCAATTTTGTTGTAAGTCTTCAAAATAATTCGAGGTATCTCGAAGTTCCATACTTTCTTCACAAATAGATTGCGATTCACTACCTACTGCTCGTTGGTAGCAGCCGTGTGCCAAAAAGCGCAATGCTGTTGCCAGTTGAGTCACCGGAGGAATGCTTGATGAGCCCAATTTGCTTTCTATTAAGTCAAGAACCATGACGAAAGCGTCTTTATTCAGGCGGTATTGGCCTATGAATCTGGAAATTTTCCGTAACATTAAATAGTAGAAAATAAACAGACTTACGATGACTCTGGCAGCTCCAAGGGATTATTGTGATCCCTTAAGATTTTACGTTTCACTTTTTCATTTGTATTCTCCTCCATTAAGAAATAAACCGCTATTGCAGCACTCATCCTACTTTTTTGGCGTATGTTAAATAAATTTCACAAACTTTTGTGGTAAAACTAAAAAAATTGTCAAAATATGCAAGCGCTCTTTTTTAGTTATGAGCAAAACAGCTGTTTCGACAATCGATTTTGTTTATGTTCGAAAAGAGCTGAAATCGATCAGAATCTGCAACACCAAATAAAATCAGAATCGATTTTCAATTCTGATAATAACCAATTCTGACTTGGATTTCACAACACCCCTGAATATATATAAATGAAATATGCACCTATGGAAAGGAAATTGAAAAAACTGACGGTATATTTTCGGGGGCGTCCCCGAAATTTAAGGATGGGGGTACGGGGCTAGCGACCCCTCGACCTTCTAAAGTCTTTATTGGTCGAATTTTCGATCACAAGCAATACTAGTTCATATAAATCGATGTCATAAATCCATCAGTGACGAGTTTCACACAGTCGAATAAGTTTTCAAAAATGCACCGCCATATTGGATCCACCGTTTGAATTTAAAAAACCGATATCGGATTCGTAATCAGACAACGCATAAACCCCCGAATACCAAGTTTCAATAAATCCAATTAGTTTTCAAAAAAATCACCGCCATATTGGACCGGCCATTTTGAATTTAAAAAAACTGACATCGGATTCATAATCAGCGATGTCATAAACCTTCTAGATGCGAAATATATCCAAAAAACCAATGCGCAATGGGGTCAGTGTAGGCGTTTTAGTTGCACCGTTTTCAATTACGAAACATACTTTCAGGAGTTAAACCCTTTCTACTCATCCAAGAAGGCTATTGAATTGCAGGAATATTCGTCAATGAAAACAGAATAACAACACACAAAAAAGCAAATTTTTACTGCACTTAAACATGTTAAAATTAAATTAAATTTGTAAGCATCTCATTTTTTTTTATAAAAACGAGTAGCGCGACCTCTAAAGCACCTTAAAAAAAAAAACAAAAAAAAATAGCAGCCTCGTTTTTTGTCACAAGGAACCATATTTCAAGGTAGCTTTTTAGATTTTCCAAAAAAAAAAAAAATTTGAACCACTCTAGTAAATATCAATGTGCAATATTTGACCTGGGAATTGTGGAATGGGGGTTGCTCCTAGTTTGGGTGTGGTGGGGTTTCGGTCATATTTATTTTCTTTACAAATTGAGCACTGTTGGATAATTCTATTTATTTTTTTGGTCATGGAAGGAAAGTAAAAATTTTCCAGGATTTGGGTTTTATTTTCTCGACAGTTTCGATGTGCTCTTTTGTGGGTTTTCACAATGATTTCTTCCTGTTCTTGTTCATTTGTGACATCCTGCACCTGTGTTTGTGTAAACCGGATTTTGTAGTTGTTAAAGTTTCTAGAACAACCAATCATTAAGCGCAATCCACGTAACACAAATTGGCAGTTACACAATGAAATATTAGACAGAGACCTCCCAGTACTGCCCTCACAAGCCCCCTCATCAGTAGAGGAGCTGGAGGATCTTGTTACTACATTTACATCGGCGCTATGAAATGCTCTAGGACAGGCTTGTCCAGTGCCAAAACCACGCGGTAAACACAGGCCACATTGGTGGTCCTACGATTTGGACTCGTTCCGCAAATCATGCCGGAAACAATTTAACAAGGCCAAGAGCCTCGGCTCTGAGCCTCATTGGCACGAATATAAAGCTAAACTTAGGGCCTACAAAAAAGCTCTGAGACAGGCGAAGAGAACTTCGTGGAGCAATTTCTGTACTGGCGTCGAAAAGGACGACGACACAGCGAGACTTAGACGAGTCCTCTCGAAAAGTCAAACAGCCATCAGCTATTTGCAAAAAACTGACGGATCCTGGACCAGCACGGAAGAGGAAACCCTTGAGCTGCTCTTGAATACACATTTTCCGGGGAATCTGCATGACGCGCCACTAGTACCTGCAACAAACCTGGCAGTAAAAATACCCATCACTGAGGAAAGGGTAAGGTGGGCAGTTAAGAGCTTTGAACCGTATAAGGCTGCCGGGCCGGACGGGATTATCCCCGCGCAACTTATAAACACGTTGGAGACATCAGCTAAATGGCTGGTATTTCTCTTCACAGCCTGCCTGGCTCTCAACCACATTCCGGGCTCCTGGAGAAGCGCCACGGTAGTGTTTATCCCTAAGGCTGGGAAGGCATCCCACTACGAGCCAAAGGACTACATACCGATCAGTCTCTCGTCCTTTGTACTCAAAATATTTGAGGGGATACTAAGCGACTACCTCTCAACGACTATTGATAGCACCTAATCTCTAGCTATCAGCATGCATACACCAAGGGTAAATCAACAGAAACCGCTCTGCACAGCCTAGTATCTGTCATTGAGAAATCGCTGTGTGAAAAGGACTACTGTCTCGTGGCCTTCCTAGACATTGAGGGGGCTTTCAACAATATAAGCCCGGAGGCTATCAACTCCGCTCTAACTAATCTGGGCGTAGATAGACCTCTAACTGGTTTAATTGACCAACTTTAAGGGGAAGGAAAATAGCTTCTTCACTTGGTACGGTTGAGTTATCACGCTATGTCACAAGGGGAACACCCCAGGGTGGTGTTCTTTCCCCGCTTTTATGGAACCTCACAGTCAACTCGTTGCTACGTGACACAAGCTGGAGGGGCGGGAAGATAGTGGCATACGCAGACGATTTAGCTATTGCATTCAGAGGCAAGTTCCCACAAACTCTGTGTGACCTGATGCAAGTAGCACTGCGAGAAGTTTCGACGTGGTCCTCTCGCTGCGGACTTAGTATCAACCCGGGGAAAGTGGAACTTCTCCTCTTCACCAACCGGTACAAAATACCGCCACTAAGCCTACCAGAACTAGATGGCACGCGCCTGGGCTTGTCGGATAAGGCCAAGTTTCTAGGCATAGTTCTGGACAGGAGACTGAATTGGAAGGAGAATGTTCTTCAGCGCCAGAAGAAAGCTTGCATCGCTCTTTACACATGCAAAAGAGCCATTGGCAAAAAATGGGGGCTCAGCCCTAGAGTATGCAGTTGGATCTACACGGCCATCATTCGTCGAATCATGCTATATGGAGTCGTCGTATGGTGGCCTGCGCTGAGCAAGGCAACATACCTGAATCTGTTGCGGAAAGTCCATAGATCCAATATGATCTGTATAAGCGGTGCGCTAAGGACAACGCCCAACGAAGCCCTCCAGGTCATTCTGGGCATTTTGCCACTTGATCTGGAAGGGTTTCGGTCAGCAGCGGCATCAGCTCTGCGCCTAAGAGAAACCTCCAGTTGGGGTGCGGGTACTATTAGACACTCCAGTATTCTGGAATCTTACAGCTTTCTCCCTCTAAGCACAGATCGTTGTGCGACCACTACAGTCGGTGATAGCTGTTTCAAAATAAACATTCCCAGCAGAGAAGACTGGGAGAGGACGGATTGGTGTCCCGAAACAAATAGTGGCACTTCCATATACACCGACGGCTCGAAGTTGGACGGCATAGTTGGAGGAGGGGTTTATTCAAGGGATTTGGACCTTGAGCTCTCCTTCAGGTTACCTGATCATTGTAGCGTCTTCCAGGCGGAAGTCTCGGCAATCCTAGACGCCGTGGCCTGGTTAAGCAAACGTGTTATCGGAGAAGATATCGCTATTTTCAGCGATAGCCAAGCGGCCATCAAATCCCTTGGCTCATACACGTTCAACTCTGAACTGACGCTCAGCTGTCGTCGATCTCTTCAGGAGATGGCCCAACAGAACCGCGTAAACCTCATATGGGTCCCGGGACATAGGGACATTGAGGGAAACTGTAAGGCAGACGAGCTTGCCAGGCAGGGCACGACCAAGCAGGTTCTTCTAATGCTGAAGGAGCACACACTCCGTCAAGCCAACGAAAGATGGCTGCAATTCCCAGGGTGTCGGATATCGAAACAAACCTGGCCAAAATGGGATCTCAAAAGGTCTAGACGCATTTATGCCCTAACTAGGAGGGAAATCTGCATATTGATAGGGGCACTAACCGGTCACTGA
Organism: Campiglossa producta; assembly: GCA_964058755.1. NCBI lineage: Eukaryota > Metazoa > Arthropoda > Insecta > Diptera > Tephritidae > Campiglossa > Campiglossa producta. The sequence goes on from CAXKVI010000004.1 coordinate 43,144,252, forward strand.
CTCATTGGTAGGCATGCAGAAAGGCTAAGTGTGCCCTACCGACGATGCTGCAGGAGTTGCAAAGATGATGAGGAGGAGGAAACAGTGGAACACCTCATCTGCAACTGTCCGGCTTTAAGCGGCGCGAGAACGTGCTTTTTGGGAGTTCCATTCCTGGATAGCCTAAGCCAGATCGCGGAACTGGACATAAAGGACTTGATGGCCTTCATAAAGTCATCTAAGTGGTTCGAAGAGGAGTAACGGTGTCGGTTTAGGAGTGTCAGTCCCGGGATTCTGCTATGTGGAAAATCCCAACAACTCAGGGATTTTCCATTTGGCTGGGTCCCGGGACTGACTTTCCTTGTGTTGGTGGTATCACAACGGGCCTTTCAAAACTGGCCTAAGTGTGCCTCTGCGGCAGCCACTTAAACCTAACCTAAGTTGTTAAAGTGTATTGGATAAATTTTTTGGAGTTTTTCCATAATCCTTTCCTCTGTTTTAATACAGTTGACAACGGAAGGATTAAGGTATCTTTTCAGAAGGTTCTTTAAAATTTCGGCGGTATAATCCGCTTCTTCCAGAATGTGTCTGTGGTAAGTAGGGAACAATATTTTAAATCGACATGTTGAGGTTTCGGCTATATTGAAAAAAATTTGGTTTTTGAATACATTTATTGGGTTTTCAATGGATGGGATTAGGTTATGCGACGAGCTTTCATCGCTGTGTTGGGATACTGATAGGAAATTTAAGGCATCCTTGATAGAGCATCGGCTACGACATTAGTTGTGCCAGGTTTATACAGTAGTTCGTGATTATATTCTGCAAGGATGGCTTTCCAGCGCTTCATTTTGGAATTGTTGTTTTTATTGCTTAGGGCCTGCGTTAGCGGCTGGTGATCCGTGAATATTTTGACTCTTGCTGAGCCGTACAGATAGTTTCTAAAATTGTTCAGGGCCCATATTGTAGCTAGGAACTCTCTCTCGTTCGTAGCGTTGGCTCCTTCGGTCTTGGTAAGTGTTCGCGAAATGAAGGCGATTGGTTTTTGATCTTGGGAAAGGACTGCACCGATGGCATAATTTGAGGCATCGGTGGTTAAAAAGAACTCTTTACTGAAATCAGGGTATGACAGTATAACATCGTCAGATATAAGGGATTTTTTAATTTTGTTGAAGGCATCTTTTGCCTCATCGCTCAAGTCTATATTTATTTTAGCTGACTCGTTTTAAGATATACGGCCTTCTTCCCCCCTTAAAAGTAAGGTTAGAGGTTTTCCCAACTTAGCATAATCTTTTATGAAGCGGCGTAATATCCTGAGAGACCTAGAAATGAGCGGAGTTGTTTTATATTTTGTGGGTAAGGTATTTGTGCAACTGCTTCTACCTTTGCGGGATTTTTTGTTATGCCTTTTGAGGATATAATAAATCCTAGGAACTCTACGGAGTCCCTGAAAAAATGTCCAGCTGAATTTTCATGTCGCATCTTCGAGCGTTTTGAAAATTTCTTGCAGTTGTAGGGTGTGCTCTTCTTCAGAGTTACTGAAGACAACTATATCGTCGATATAGACGTAGCAAATTTTGCCAATTTGATGGCGAAGAATGTCATCTAGGGCCGTTGGAATACTGAGGGGGTATTCTTTAATCCGAATGGCAGTCTTGTGAACTCGTATTTGCCATTATTTATTGAGAAAGCTGTTTTCTCAATATCTGATTCCTTGAGAGGGATTTGGTGAAATCCGCTCTTTAAATCCAAGACGGAAAAATATTTATTTTTCCCAAGCTGGGACAGTACTTCGTTAATTTGTGGTATTGGATAGCGATCTGCTATAGTGATCGCGTTAAGCTTGCGATAATCGATTACTATTCTGTAGTGTTTGTTACCCTGAGAGTCGGGTTTTTTCACAACGACCCAAATGGGTGAATTATACGGTGACCTTGATGGTCGAATAATACCGTCGTCTAACATTTTTTTAATCTGGGATTCAACTTCATTTTTTAGCGACATTGGGTAGGGATAATATCTTTTGTAGACGGGGGTGTTTTTATTGGTACGGATTTCGCCTACGACTTTGGTAGTGTATGTGAGTTTATCATTAGGTTCGGAAATTAGATTTGGAAAATGATTTACTAAATTATCGACTTTATTTCGTTGATTTGTTGACAAATGGTCGTCATTGAGTTCAATTTTATTAACAGATTTTGACTGAAATTATTTTAGTTTTATTTTGGTATTCCCTTGTATTTCCATAAAGTTATCTTTGACGTGAATAACGCCTCTAGCTGTTTGAGGCTATCATTCCCGATTCCATGAAATTATCAAACGGTTGGGAGAAGGTAAAATTTTAATTTTTTATTTATGTGGAACAGATTTAAGGAAGTGTGCTCTTTAATTTCGATGTCTCCCGCTATAGATTTTGCAAAAAAAATTTCTTCATTTTTTATGGGTTTTGGTACGATGGATGGTTGTATACAATTTTTTGTTGATCCTGTATCTATGAGAAATTTTACGATGTTTCCACTCTTCAGCCTGCACTCGATATATGGCAGCGAAGAGTGATTCATTCTAAAAAATGTAGATCAGTTGTATCTATGAACTCATCGGTTAATTCACTATTATTATGGTTATAGGTATTATCATTATTATAGGTATCATTAGTATAGGTGTTATTAGTATTAGTTTCATATTGTTGGTTAGTGGGATTATAATCGTCTAGATTGTACTGGTCTTGTTCCGTCGTTTGGTCTTTTGTAAGTAGGATCATTGGGACGTGGCCTGTTCATGTAATTAAGGTTTCTTGTTCGTAGGGATGGATCGATATCCATTGGTTCTGGTCGTGGTTGAGGTTTTTGGGCTGGACGAGGTGGTGGGTTATTAGGACGTGGGATGTACTGGTTTTGTTGGTAAGCATGTTGGTATTGGTAGGTTGGTTGGGGATGGTGGAATTGGTAATTTGTTTGGGGAAATTGATATTGATAATTCGGTTGGGGAGGCCTCTAGGGAGGAGTTGTGTTCGACCTGGGTTGAGGCATGAATGCCAATTCGGGGTAAAACTCATTATTAATTCTTTTGGGAGGAAGGGGTGGACGGATGTCCAAAGTTCTCCTGGGTTGACCATTATTTACTAAGGCATAGTGGGACCTGAAGTTTTGGTTTTCGAGTTTTAGACACAAGTGGAGGGCTTGAGGGAGATCAGCGGGTTTCCTCATTCCTAGGAGTCTTGGCAAGTCTCCCTTAAGCCCACGAATGAACGTGTCCAGCGCTTTGTCCTTGTATGTGCGGGTAAGCAGATGCATTGCTTCTGTGTCGACATCCATGCAGCCGAGCTTATTAAGAATAAGTGACATGTGCGAGTATACTCGCTGGTAAAATTCCTGAATTGTCAGGTTACCCTGCACAAGCGACGTCATCTGGTACTCGAGAGTACCTAAGTCGAGCTTATCCGCATAGTGCAGCGTTAAGCATCTGGAAATTGCTTTCCAGTCTAGTGGAGTATTGTATGACTCCAAGGCAATGTCGGCGTTTCCGACAATTTTATTGCGGATAACGTTGAGGGTCCCATAGTATTTGGGAGATCCCCTTTGTAGCTCATAGATCTGAAGGATCCTGTCCACGCTTTTCTTCCATGAGTGGAATTCTCCAGGTTCCCCTGAGAATTTGCGTAGACACCTTACCACATCGGGTATCTTGTCTAATTCCGAGATGTTGGGAGAAGCTGTGTCTATAGTTATATCCCTAACATCGGAAAAACTCGCGTTGGGGTTGAGGGCGGCTTGAACCATGTTTCGCCCTTGTTGTTGGAACATATTGGTTACGATGCCAGATATGACCTCCGTCAGCTGGTCCATCGTTAAGGGATTGCTAGTAGGGGCAGCGGATGCAGGGGGTGCGTTTAGCACAGGTGGTCGAATAAGATTTTGAGGGTTTGACATTTTGAGTTTACTTATTTAAGTATATTTATTTATGTTAATTTTTGATGTTTTGTGGAACTTCAACAATCTCTGGAGGGTCCCTTTGGTGGTGAATCGCAGAGTTGTTTTTATTTTATTTATTAGAGATTTCTTTTAAATTATGAGCTGTACAAGCTCTTCAGTTAAAAATTTTTTCCTTTGTGTTATTCAAGGACAAAGGTTTTAATATATTCACTTGATTTTATCTTAAAAGGAATTAATTAAAAAAAATATCTTTTCTAAATAGGAAATTACTTTTTACTTAATTAATTTTAAATCTTTTGTTTATTATTTCTTAAAATTTTTCACTCACGTTTAGCTTTAATCTAAATTCTATTCTAAGGAAATTTTGTTTCACTTAATTAATTTAAAATCTTTTCCCTTTATTATTTCTTAAAATTTTTCACTAACTTTTCACTTATGTTTTTTTATTAATTTTCCCTCAATAGGACTAGGACAATTAAAAATTTATTTTCAATCGGAAATTTGGATTCACTTAATTTACTTTTTAGTTTGTCTTAAATCTATGCTTACATTAATGACAGCATCCGGCGGCTAACGTCTCGCGTTTCCCGTTTGCACATTGGTGAGCTACTAGGACACCTTTTCTCCTTCGCTGACTTTGAGTTAACTTAGTTGCTTTGGTTTAATTTAAATTCTGTTCTTAAGAGATTTATTTTCACTTAATTACCTAATTTAAAATATTTTCCTTTATTATTTCTTAAAATTTTTCACTAACTTTTCACTTATGTTTTTTTATTAATTTTCCCTCAATAGGACTAGGACAATTAAAAATTTATTTTCAATCGGAAATTTGGATTCACTTAATTTACTTTTTAGTTTGTCTTAAATCTATGCTTACATTAATGACAGCATCCGGCGGCTAACGTCTCGCGTTTCCCGTTTGCACATTGGTGAGCTACTAGGACACCTTTTCTCCTTCGCTGACTTTGAGTTAACTTAGTTGCTTAGCTGGTTAAAGGACCTACGTCGTCTTTGGCGTGCTATTCTACCCTTTATGCGCAGGAGTTGTTCTACCCTTTATACGCTGGAGTTATTGCGAAATCGGCGATCTTTCTGCTTCCAATATTACGAAATTTTCTGCTTCAAGTGTTGGCAAATTTTTCGCGAAACCGTTTGTTAAATTAATTTTTATTAACGCGCACAACTTTATTTAGTTACGGGTTTAAAAGAAACACGGCTGGCGTAGGCCCCACGTTGGGCGCCAGTTACGGGATTTTAAGTGAAAATACTCAAAATATATTTTTTAAAGTTGGGTTGTCGTCAACCTTTATTTATAAGCAGCAAGACTAAGACTAAATTTTACAATTGGAATTACTTAAAAGCTAACCTACTAGCACCCGCCAAACGTTGACGCTGATTCTCTGAATTTGACAAACTGGGCTGCGCGTATTGACGGTGGCTTCCTGTTGCTGACGGTGCGTCTGGCTTTTGCTGTGGGAAACATTGTGCAACCCAAGCTGCACTTCCGCTCTTATTGTTGTGCTTTTGCTGATAACTCAAAGTGTCGATCAGCAAATGTTAACGTGTTCCATGTTAACATATATAATGGTAGTTTACTTACCAATTCATCAAGTATTGGATTCGATAGGTGTGGTGATGCTCCGGCATTTTCCAAAAATGCGACTAAGTTTGCGACCATTGAGCTGAAATTAATGATTTCGTGGATCTTTTCACTTGTGATTTGCAAGTTGGCTACGATTTAGTACTTCAGGTCGTCCAAAGTGAAACTCCAACGAAGAAAGAATTGCATTCACGCTTGAAGGGTGTATCAGGAGCGATTCGACTTTTGCGCGGGCATCGCCTCGAAGGGCTTTTTGTAATCGAAGTAGATTCTCCACGTTGGTATAGGAGAAAAGATTCGTAGTTTCCTTGTACGATACAATAAACATAGGCCACTCCTCTCGAGCGCCTGAAAAATGTGGCAAATCCTGGAGCTTCTTAACGTACGGTTGAATATACGGTTGCATTTGGACTTGTGCGTTGTTGAGTGATGGCATTGAATGTGTAGAATTACAAACGGCAGCTACACCGGGGGCAGACTGGGCGTATGCATAGTTGGTATTAGGCAAGCAGCCCATAGAGAGGCTTCCTGTAACACAATAGCTTTGCGGCGCAATATTTTGCATGTTTATAGGCGGCTGTTGGGCATGAACGGCATCGGCGTAACCCGGGTACGTATAGGAGCAAGATGGGAAAACGTCTGAAGTGGAGCCTGCTGCAATTTGATAATGACGAGCGCTGGAGTTGGCAAAGGTCGTATATAGCTGGTTAGCTGAACCCGATGATGCGACAAATGCATATGCATCTAATGATGTAATATGCGATATATGCTTGGACTGGAGGTCCGCACGTGGCCCACTTATTGGTACGTCGACGAGTTTAGTAACTGTTGGCGATACACATTTTTCCTGGAGACATAACCTCGCTTTTTCTGACGCTTTCAGAGACAGTTGCAAATCGAGAATTTTTTGCTGAAGACTTTCGATCTCTACATCTCTTTGAATAATCGTGCGATCACCTTCATCTTCGCTGGAAGAGGCGTTATCAGATTTCGGCATACTTAATTTACGAGTTTTTGCCAACTCTCTGTTTCTCAAATTATAGCGGAGCATGCGTGCATTCAAAAAAAAAAATGGCGGCTTTCACGAGCGTTCCGAGAATAAATATTCACCCCTATTATGGTTGTCAATATCAATTGCCACTTCGTATCAATATCAACATCAAGTCGTATCAATATCAACGTCGCATGAATGCAGTTCTGGTATTTACTTCATCAATGTGTTGACGTTGACGTGTTATCGATAATTTTATAGCAAAACTACGATCACGGTCTTGTGGGTCTTGCGGTCAACGAGGACAAGACGAAGTATTTGCTGTCATCAAAGAAAGAATCGGCGCACCTGCGCCTTGGCAGCCACGTCACTGTTGATAGTTACAAATTTGAAACTGTGAGGGACTTCGTCTATTTGGGAACCAGCATTAACACCGAAAATAATATCAGTCTAGAAATCCAACGGAGAATCACTCTTGCGAACAAGTGCTACTTTGGACTGAGTAGGCAATTGAGAAGTAAAGTCCTCTCTCGAAGAACAAAGATCGCGCTCTATAAGTCTCTCATCATACCTGTCCTGATGGCCCTTGGAGTATTTGAGAGAAAAGTTCTCCGGAAGATTTATGGTCCTTCCCGTGATGCCGACGGCGAGTATCGAAGGAGATTTAACGATGAGCTGTACGAGCTTTACGCAGATCTGATCATAGTCCAGCGAATTAAAGCCCAAAGGCTCCGCTGGCTGGGTCACGTCATGCGAATGGACAAAGAAGCTCCAGCCCAGAAGGTTTTCCAATCGTCACCCGAATTCGGCAGCAGAGGAAGGGGGAGGCCTCGACTGAGATGGAAACAACAGGTGGAGGATGACTTGAACTCCCTTGGGGTTTCCAATTGGCGTCAGTTATCGCTAAAAAGGAATGACTGGCGTGCTTTGATAGGCGACGGCCAAAATCGCTTAGGCGGTTAAGCGCCAATAAATGATGATGATGAAAACTACGATCATTTATTTTGACAATTGTTTATTGGCTCTCAACAGCTGAATTTTTTCATAAAAACTGTCCCTTTAGGGGTCAACTGCTAATAAACTAGCTAAAATTATGGGAGATAGCTACAGGTACAGCCTAATAAAATTACAACAACCACATGAAAACTTGCAACTTTGATTGCAAATATCTCTTGAAAGAAGCAAAATATTAAAAAACGCTTGGGGATTCGTGATCCTGAGGCCAACCCCGTCTTTTGAGCTATCTCCCATAATTTTAGCTAATTTATTAGCAGTTGGCCCCTAAGGTAAACAAATACCAAACTGTCAAAAGTCACAACCTTCGAGCATCCAAAGGTTCAAACCCCCCCTATAGAAAATTTCTACGCCCTGTTGCGACTTAAAATTATTGGGAACTGCTCCTTTGGAAAAGCCTTTTGTAAGCGCAGGATTTTGTTTTAGTTCTAAAACAAGCTGCGCAAATTGGTTGTTGCTTGTTATTTTCATTTTTTTTTTTCATTTTCCTAAATTAAATAAAAACTAAACAAATAAAGTATGTAAAAAGGTATAATTCTGAATTATTTTACCAAATTTTTACAGCAGAATATTTAATTGCGCGCTTGTCGTCACCAAAAACTGTGTTGACAATTTTTATGTTGACAACCGTCAATAGAATATCACTATTGTTGTCGTCAATACCAAAATAGTATCAAGAGCTGCCAAAAGTTATCGACTTTGACGACGGCAATACCAATTCGGACGCATCGACACTATTTTTGACAATGTTGACAACCGTAATAGGGGTGATTAAAATGTAATGGCGGCGTTTCTCGCAAAGAAACGCAAAGTAACGAAAATTAAAAAATTAACAGACGAATATATTGAGAACTCTTTCTGAGTCCAAAGTATCGATGTAAAGCGAAAAATGAGTTTTAATATCTGTACATTAAAGGAAAATACATACGTTAATTATCAGAAAAGAATTTTTAAATTTTAGTTCATACTTATTCGTGCTGTCTTCTTGGTTCTTCGAAAATAGTGAAGCAAAAGAAGCTATTATCGATACATACATACATTTTCTTTCTTGACAAGTTGACGAGCTTTCAGAGTTGCATTATAATGAAAAGGTATAAGGCTGGTTCACATGTCAGCAACAGGGGAGTTATCAGAAAAGGGGGCGTGGCACCTCCCAAACAAACTAAATTTTTCTCCTCCCATACAAACAAAATTTTTCAAGCAGAATATTTGTGAAAGGGTTCAAGGTAGGTACCTGAAAATTGGTATAGGCCTTTATGATATCAAAAGCATTCTCACACATAAAAAGGGGGGTTATCAGAAAAGGGGGCGTGGCACCTCCCATACAAACTAAATTTTTCAAGCAGAATATCTGTGAAAGGGTTTAAGGTAGGGACCTGAAAATTGGTATAGACCTATATGATATCAAAAGCATTCTCAGACATTAAAAGGGGGGTTATCAGAAAAGGGGGCGTGGCACCTCCTTTACAAGCTAAATTTTTCAAGCAGAATATCTGTGAAAGGGTTCAAGGTATGAAATAAAAACCAGAAATGTTGTGTATCAGAAGGCTTTAGAGTAACAATAATAATAATTAGAATTACAATAATTTGAGTAAGTCACTAAAATAAATAAAACATTGTTATTAGAATAAGTACAAAATAATGGCCGAACATGAATTAAATGATAAAATAAGAAAAAAAAACATTCGTTTCTACTTTTCTTTCACCCAGCGAAACGCGGGTGAGGGTCCGCTAGTTTATATATATAAAAACTTAGCCGTTTTTCGCGTTGTAATGAACTTTACGGAGAATGGCTGAACCGATTTTAGTTTTTTGTTTCGATCAGTTTTTGTAATGTTAAAAATGTTTTTTGGCTTGTCTGATCTAATGTTTTTGTGGTGCAAATAAAAGATATATTTCACCTTTCTGCTCTACGTTTCGCTGAATATTTCAGCATCTTCAGGAGCAACTCTGTTTATTTTTGTTAATTTTTTGTGATTTTAACCAAACTTTGCCACATTGAAGAGAATGTTTATAACTAAAAAAGGGGGTTATCAGAAGAGGGGGCGAGGCATCTCCCATACAAACTAAGTTTTTCAAGCAGAATATCAGCAGAGGGGACAATGCTGGAGCAAGCGAGAACGCAACGTCGGAGGACAAACTCCATTTCAATAACAGCCGAGAGATCGACAGCGATGGCACTACGTGTCGATTAGCTCTGGATAATAAGGGGGCAATCCCCAAATCAAGTACCGGTACAAACACAGTGAAGCCAACAGCTTAACCTCCAGTAAGTGCCGGTACCGAAACCAAGTCCTCAACGTCTGTGGCAGTGTTCTCACGACCTGGCCCCAGAGATTCAAATAAGGGAACGACCGCGATCGCAACTACGGGTCGAAATTCACCCCAAAAGACATCTCCCAGTCGCTCTGAGTACTTGGACAAAAGAGCGGCCGCAAGGCTCCTATCGCCGAATGCCAGAAAGACGGTGGAGATGGCTGATGCTCTCTTACCGAACTTCCAAAGCAATTATGCGCCAAAGAAGGTTAATGGAAATCCCTTCAAACGCCAGAGATCGGAAGTGGATTTAAAACCTCATCCGAAGCGGCGGCAGAACACTCCCGTTGCTGAAGTGACCAAGGACAGGATCCTCATAGGCGTCATTGACCGAGCTAACGAAAGCTGGGCCATCCCTAGGGACCAGTGGCGGTACGTCCGGAAAGCGATCGGTAACACTCTTCTTGACATTATGGATGAGTCTCCGGGTGCCACGCCGATGGGTTCTGATGCGGGATGGCACCAGGGCCGAATCAAGTTATTCGTTTGCGATGCAAAAACTGTTGCACTGTACAAGGCAGCAGCTGCAAGACTGGGTGAGATCTACCAAGGGGCAAGAATCGAGGTTGTCGACTGGAAGGACATCCCGGCTCGGCCAAGGGCAAGAGCATGGATTCCTGCAATCCCTGCTGAACCTGAGAGAATTCTCAGGATGCTGCGGATCATGAACCCGTCTCTCCCGACGCAGGACTGGAGTGTCAATCTGGTTGAGGATGCGGTAGGGCCTGATAGGCAAGTGGTCTTCACCTTGAATAAGAAGGCACTCGAGCCCCTTAAACGGTGCAATGGACGAGTGCACTACGGCATGGGTCATATCGTGGTCCACGCATACCGCGGCGATGCACAGCGCGCTGCTATTTCGGCTGCACCGGAGGACTCGGACATCGCAGTGCCGGAAGAGGAGTCGGAGATGTCCGACTCGGAAAGTATGGTATCTGCCACTTCAAATGGCGAAGGAGCAGTGAACAGCTCGGAAATGGGAGACAGCCTGCTGGACGGGGAAGACCTCAACGGCACGGTGATAGCAGCCAGTCCTGAGCGCACCAATGTTGATACTGCCACAGTTAGTAGGGTTTCCGCCACGCCAAATCGTGGTCTGAACAACTCGTCGTTGAAAGATAAGCCTCCAGACGAGGTGGAACTCGACGATACGGCGGTGGCAGAGAAATCTGAGCGCTCTCATTATGGTGGTGCTTCAGATAAACCTGCACAAATCTAAAGCAACCTCAGCTGCTTTAATCAGTCGTCTTCCTAAAGGCGACGTAGATGTGGTCCTCATCCAAGAACCCTGGGTCAACAGCTCAAGGATTTGCAGTGTGGGGACTAAGGGTTTTAAGCTTTTCCGAGCCAGCGAGGGGGCAGGGTTAAAGCCTGTATTTTGGTTAAGTCTGAGCTGAACGCCTTTCTCTAACCCAACTGTACCAATGGTGACGTTACAGCTGCCAGTTTAACAGTCGACAGTACCAGCCTGACGATGGCGTCGGCCTATGTGGCCTACGAGGCCGAAGAACCTCCTCCACAGAGGGAGATAAAAGACCTGGTGGTAATTTTTCCAAGGGTCATCTTATTATCGGAACTGACGCTAATGCTCATCACGTCCAGTGGGGAAGCTTCGATATCAATGCTAGAGAAGATTCATTGTTTGACTATTTGTTAACAACTAACCTGGTAGTTTGCAACGTGGGTAACGAACCTACGTTTATTAATGAAACCCGCAGGGAGGACATAGATCTCACTATTTGCAGCGAAGGCGATTATGATTGGGTCAGAAAATGGCGTGTTCTCGATGAACATTCATTCTCCGACCACCGGTACATAGAACCAGTTCTAGACTTTTCTGTTGAGCAGCCGGTTATGAAACGCAACCCACTTAACACTAACTGGCAGCTACACAATGAAATATAATCTAGGGACCTACTAGCACTGCCCCCACAAGTCCCCTCATCAGTAGGGGAGTTAGAGGATCTGGTAAAGACCTTTACAACGGCGCTCTCGAATGCCCTAGAGCAGGCTTGCCCAATGCCAAAACCACGCGGTAAACATAGGCCACATTGGTGGTCCTACGACCTGGACTCGCTCCGTAAATCATGTGGGACACAATTTAATAAGGCCAAGAGCCTTGGCACGGAGACTCAATGGCTCCAATATAAAGTTAAACTTACGGCCTACAAAAAAGCTCTGAGGCAGGCGAAGAGAGTATCGTGGAGAAATTTCTGCACTGGGGTCGAAAATGTCGACGATACAGCGAGACTTAGACGAGTGCTCTCAAAAACTCAAACAGCCACAAGCTATTTGCGCAAACCTGCCGGATCGTGGACCAGCACGGAGAGGGAAACCCTAGAGCTGCTCTTGAATACGCACTTCCCAGGGAACTTGCATGAGGAACCCCTAGCACCTACAACAAACCTGGCTGTACAGATACCCATCACGGAGGAAAAGGTTAGGTGGGCGGTTAAAAGCTTCGAACCGTTCAAGGCTGCCTGGCCAGACGGGATTATTCCCGCACAACTCATAAACACGCTGGAGACATCAGCCAAATGGCTGGTATTTATCTATACAGCCTGCCTGGCTCTTAGCTACATTCCGCGCTCCTGGAGAAGTGCCACGGTAGTGTTTATTCCTAAGGCGGGGAAGGCGTCTCATTACGAGTCCAAGGACTATAGGCCGATCAGTCTCTCATCCTTTGTGCTCAAGACCTTCGAGAGGATAATAAATGATTACCTCTCCTCTACTATTGATAGCAACTTGATCTGTAGCTATCAGCATGCATACACCAAAGGCAAATCTACAGAAACTGCGCTTCACAGCCTAGTTTCTGTTATTGAAAAATCGCTGTATGAAAAGGAGTACTGTCTTGTGGCCTTTTTAGATATTGAAGGAGCCTTCAACAACATAAGCCCTGATGCTATAAACACCGCTTTAACAAGTCTGGGCATAAGCAGGTCTCTTATTGGACTTATTGATCAACTGCTAAGGGGTAGACGAATAGTTTCATCACTGGGCTCGGTTGACTTATCACGCTATGTCACAAGGGGAACGCCGCAGGGTGGTGTTCTCTTCCAGCTTCTATGGAACCTCACTGTCAACTCGATGCTGCGAGACACAAGCTGGGGGCGGGAAGGTAGTGGCATATGCAGATGACTTAGCTATAGTATACAGGGGCAAATTCCCACAAACCCTGTGCGACTTGATGCAAGTAGCACTGAGAGAGGTTTCCTCATGGTGCTCGCGCTGCGGACTAACCATCAACCCGGGAAAAGTAGAACTGGTCCTTTTCACCAACCGCTATAATATACCACCGCTAATACTACCAAAACTGAATAACGTGCACCTGAACTTGGCTGACAAAGCCAAGTTCTTGGGCACAGTTCTGGATAGGAAACTAACCTGGAAGGAGAATGTTCTTCAGCGCCAGAAGAAAGCGTGTATTGCACTCTACACGTGCAAAAGAGCCATTGGAAAGAAATGGGGGTCAGCCCCAAAATATATGCTCTATGGAGTTGTGGTATGGTGCGCTGAGCAAGGCAACAAACCTTAATCTGCTAGGTAAAGAACACAGATCTTGCATGATCTGTATAAGCGGTGCGTTAAGAACAACGCCCAATGAAGCACTCCAGGCCATTCTTGGCATTTTGCCACTCGATCTGGAAGGGCACCGAGTAGCAGCTCTGCGTCTAAGGGAAACGTCCGGCTGGGGCGTAAGCACTACTGGACACGCCTGTATTTTGGGATCCTATAGCTTTCTTCCGCAGAGCACAGATCGCTGTGTGACCACAACAGTCGGAGATAGCGGTTTTAAAATCAACATTCCCAGCAGGGAAGAATGGGAGAGCACGGATCGGAGTCCCGTCACTCATGGCGGCACTTCCATTTATACTGATGGCTCGAAGTTAGACGGCAGAGTTGGGGGAGGGGTTTATTCAAAGGATCTGAACCTTGAGCTCTCCTTCAGACTACCTGATCACTGCAGTGTCTTCCAGGCTGAAGTTTCAGCAATCATGGACGCCGCGGCTTGGATAGGCCAACACACTATCAGACAGGACATTTTTATATTCAGCGACAGCCAGGCGGCCATCAAATCCCTTGGCTCTTACTCGTTCAACTCTGAACTGACGCTCAGCTGTCGGCGATCTCTACAAGAGATGGCCTAACAGAATCGCGTTAACCTCACATGGGTCCCGGGGTATAGGGACATTGAGGGAAATTGTAGGGCAGACGAACTTGCGAGGCAGGGCACGACCAAGCAGGTTCTTCGCGATAAAGAGCGCTTAGGTATGCCGTTTGCCACATGCAAGCTTATGCTGAAGGAGTACACACTCCGCCAAGCCAACGAAAGATGGCTGCAATCTCCAGGATGCCGGATATCCAAAGAAACCTGGCCGAAATGGGATCATAAAAGATCAAGACAAATTTATGCCCTAAGGAGAAGAGAAATCTCCATATTAATAGGCGTATTAACTGGGCACTGCCTCATTGGTAGGAACGCAGAAAGACTTGGTGTGCCCTACCGACGATGCTGTAGGAGTTGTAAGGATGATGAGGAGGAGGAAACGGTGGAGCACCTCATCTGCAACTGCCCGGCTTTAAGTGGCGCGAGAATGCGCTTTTTGGGAGTTCCCTTCCTGGTCAGCCTACGCCAGGTCACGGAGCTGGACATAAAGGACCTGATGGCCTTCATCAAGTCATCTAAATGGTTCGAGGAGGAGTAACGGTGTCGGTATAGGAAAGTCAGTCCCGGTATTCTGCTATGTGGAGAATTCCGTTAATACCGGGATTTTCCATATGGCAGGTTCCCGGAACTGACTTTCCTAGTGTTGGTGGTATCACAACGGGCCTTTTAATACTGGCCTAGGTGTGCCTCTGCGGCAGCCACTTGAACCTAACCTATATGATATCAAAAGCATTCTCACACATAAAAAGGGGGGTTATCAGAAAAGGGGGCGTGGCACCTCTAATACCAACTAAATTTTCAAGCAGAATAGCTGTAAAAGGGTTCAAGGTAGGGACCTGAAAATTGGTATAGACCTATATGATATCAAAAGCATTCTCAGACATAAAAAGGGGGTTTATCAGAAATAGGGGCGTGGCATCTTCCATACAAACTCAAATTTTTAAGCAGAATATCTGTGAAAGGGTCTAAGGTAAGGACCTGGAAACGGCTATAGAGCTATAGGATATAAAACCCCTAAGTAGGGGTTATGTGAAAATGGGGCGTGGCCCCTCCAACATAAGCTTAATTTCTTGAGGTTGAATGTCTCTAAATGGAGTTAAGGTAGGGAGCTGAAAATTAGGATAGAGATATAAGTAGGGAAACCATCGCTACTGAACATTTATACATCGCATGAAAATAAAACCAAAAATGTTGTGTATCACAAGGATTTAGAAAAAGTTATTAGTTTACAATAATAAGAGTAAGACACTAAAATAAATAAAACATTGTTATTAGAATAAGTCAACAAATAATAACCGAACATGAATTAAATGGTGAAAAACAAAAACAAAGAACAACTTTCATTTCTCTTTTTCTTTCACCCAGCGAAGCGGGTGAGGGTCCGCTTTTTATATATATATATTTTTATTTATACTAGAGTTTGCCCAGTGGTTGAAATTCAACCACAAAAACCTTATTTTATTTCTCTACCTTTTTGAAGTTCAGTTTCTTTAACTTACATACTTTTCCTTATTTTATATATTTTCCGTTTCTATACATTCCTCTTCTTTTTGCCTTTTCCTCCCTATTTACACAATTCAGTTTCAATGTTTATAATTATTTATTTTAGGTCGTTTTTATACGTCTTTCTTTCCTTTCCTTTTCTCTCCTTTCCTTTCCTTTCCTTTACTTTCATTTGCTTTCCTTTCCTTTCATCTCCTTTCCTTTTCTTCACTCGCTTTTCTTTCCTTTGCGTTCCTTTCCTTTCCTTAACTTTCTTTACTTCCCTTTCCTTCCTTTCTTTTCCTTTCCTTTCTTTTCCTTTCCTTTCTTTTCCTTTCCTTTTCTATTAGTTCATTTCTTTTTGTTTTATTTCATTTTATTTTATTTCTTTCTTTTCTTTTGTTCTTTTCTTTTCTTTTCTTTGCTTTTCTTTTCTATTCTATTCTTTTCTTTTCATTTCCTTTCTTTTCTTCTCTCATCCTTTTTTTTTACCTTTCCTTTCCTGTCCATTACATTCCTTTATTCCTTTTATTTTCTTTTTCTTGCCTTTCCTTTCGTTTCTTTTCAACATACCTGAACACAACGTTGAGTGCGGACGTGTTTTTTGATCGCTCTTTAAAATTCGTTCTTTTGCCTTTTTGTCGGCCTCAATATCCTAAATATTACAATTAATAGTGTCTGCCGTGCTAAACGTATAGGTCCTACATAATAAATAGTTACAAAGTTGTGCAATTTTTGATAATAAAGTGCATTAATTATCACATATTGACATTTTCCGACCTTATACATATTTGTTTGTGTGTTACTATTTGCTAATTCACTTTGCTTTTTTTACTGCTTTGCGTGGTCATTCTGTCTGTGTTCACAGCTTGCTGACCGCGCAATTAGTTGTCTTAGCAGTGCTGAGTTCCAGCATAACTCTTTTTATTTTTTTGATTGCCTGCTTGTTGTACAATACTTATAAATTCTTCATAAGAAATAAGTGACAAGTAGTGCAGTTCTTAATAATAAAGTGCTTTCCTTTTTATAAATTACTCTGCTTGTGTTTACTGCTTTCCGCGCCGTTTCTGCCTGTGTTCACTGTTTGTCGACCGTGCAATCGTTGGCTTAGGTGTGCAGAGTTCCAGAATAACACATTTCCACTAAATATTTTGATTGCCTGCTGTTTATTAATTTTTATCATGGATGACTACTGTGGAAAGTGTGATAAAGATTTTGGAAGATCTGAATCTCTAATGGTGCCATGTAGTGGTCTTTGCAAAAAACGGTACCATCGATCCTGTTGTGAAGGCCCAATGGCGGAAATGGATATTAAATTTTTGAAATTAAATACCAATGTTCGTTATTTCTGCCCTGACTGTGTTAATGGTCTGGATAAAGTTTCGAGGGTGCTAGACTCGGTCGTCGACTCTCAAAAGCTTGGTCTCGAGGCAATCATGACTGCTTTTGAGATTAGATTCAAAGATTTAGCCTCTCAAATCAGCGATCTCAAGAACATCATTGTAAAATCTGATGGAAGTGAATCCACAAACACTAGCAAAGTTGGTGTAAAAGAGAAAGCAAAAGAAAAAGTCAAGGTAAAGAACAAAGGCAGTGCCAAAGAGAATAAGAAAATAATTAATAACTTGGCAGCGGAAATTAATGCCCTAAAAACTGCTCTTGTTAGCTCCGGTCCTTCACCCACTACCAACAAAGGTTCCTCTACCGAAACCGATCTCTTTTCTTTTTCGCCGCTACCTAGTGGTTCGGGTTCCCTCTTTTCTGTCCCTCCTCCCCGTAAGTCTACTGATGGTGCTGTTACACCCATTATACCTTCGCTTGTGCTTTCTCCAGCCGATTGCACTCGTTCATCTACGGCGGATAACTCTGCTATTTCTGCTGTTGATAACAACATTTTGCCGCAACCTCAATCCGATAATACAGCTGAAGTCAACAACATTGTGCCGACCACTCAATCCGCTATTACTGCAAATGGTGAGTGGCAAACTGTACCGTTAAGAAACGGACGCAGTCGTGATAGAAACAACTCCAACAATCCCGGTGAATTGAATTCGGCCGCAAATCTTGAGTCTACGTCTGGTCGTTCGCCAAACCCGGCCCCGCAAACTGATGTTATCAGGATGGTCACTGGAGTTCCACCGCGTAGGGCCATTTTCGTTTCAAGACTGCTTGCGTCGTTGACTCACGCAGATATTAGGACGTATGTTTGTTCCAAACTTGGCGTTGCCCCTACTAGCAACATTAGTGTGTATAAATTTAATTTTAAATATGAAAGAGACATTTCGTCTTTCAGGGTCTCAGTGCCGGACTCATTTATCGAATTACTCCGCTATCTATTCCTGAAAACACACTACACCCTACGCTTGAGATAGCTTTGGACATTGTGCACCTTGGGGGGCTTGGTGCTACGAATGGAAGACAACGGTCCCGCACACGATGGTTCTATAAAACTAACTTTGTCAAGCTCAATGAGTTGTTTGCCACCCACGACTGGTCAGATCTCTATGCTTGTAATGACATCGAGTCTGCAACCTCAATATTTTATACTTCCCTTAACGGTTTTTTCGACAGTTGTGTCCCGTTTCGCTATATTAGTGCTGGTACGGCTAAGCCGCCTTGGTGGTCTAAACAGCTTGTGAGACTTGGCAATATTAAATCCAGGCTATACAAGCGTTTTAAGAGAACAGGTGTATCTGCTGAATATTCTAAATATTTAGTAGCGCGCTCCAATCTCCAGTTGCTGAATCAACAGTGCTATAAAGGTTATCTAGCGCGGTGTAAAACTCAATTTTTTAATAACCCGAAAAGGTTCTACAATTTTGTTAATTCAAAAAGGAAAACTACCGGATTTCCTTCTTCCTTTTCCTTTGGAGATAAGAGTTCTAACTCAGATCATGATATTTCTGAACTATTTGCAGAATTCTTTAAGTCGACCTATACGTCTAATAGGTTTCTGTCAAGTCCCTATCCTTATAAATTAGATAGCTCTAATAGCATTCACATACCTGCTTTGGATAAAAATACTGTTCTACAAAGTCTTCTGGCATTGAAACCTACATTTTCCCCTGGCCCTGATGGTGTTCCCAGCTGTGTGCTGAACTTCTGTGCCATACATTTATCTGACCCGATTTTTAAAACTATCTCTTGAATCTGCGGAATTCCCTACAATTTGGAAGAAATCTTTTATTATACCCTTACATAAAAAAGGTAGTAGGTCAAATATTGAGAACTATAGGGGCATAGCTAAGCTCTCAGCTATTCCTAAAACTTTTGAACATATAATAACACGCCAACTGCAATATCGGTGTAGTTCTTTATTATCACCGTGTCAGCATGGTTTTGTGCCCCGACGATCAACCTCAACTAACTTGCTTGAGTTCACCTCGTTTGTTATGGATGGTTTCCTGAAAGGTAACCAAACAGATGTAGTCTACACTGATTTTAGCAAAGCATTCGACTCTGTCAACCATGAGCTTTTAATTCATAAACTTGACTTATTGGGTTTTCCGAATCAGTTGTTAATATGGCTTACTAACTATCTTAAAGGCAGAACTCAGCAGGTTTTGTTTAAAAATACTTTGTCTACGTCCATTGACGTAACTTCCGGTGTCCCTCAAGGTAGTCATTTAGGTCCCTTGCTCTTTACCCTCTTTATAAATGACCTACCACAAGTAATTTCTCATTCCCGAACCCTTATGTATGCGGATGATGTGAAACTTTGGTTCACATATTTGCCTACTGTTCCTTCCCGTGCAGATCTCTTCCAGGCTGATTTGGAGTCATTTCACTGCTGGTGTACAGTTAATTTATTAATATTGAATAGCTCGAAATGCAAGCTAATGACTTTTCATCGAGTAAAGCCAGTTTTGATATCCTATTTACTAAATGACACTCTATTGGAACGTATACCTGATGTAACTGGTCTAGGTATTCTTTTTGACCCTAAACTAAGTTTTAATATGCATATTTCATCTATAGCGAACAAAGCCATGGGTGTGCTTGGTTTTGTTAAAAGATGGGCTAAAGAATTTGATGATCCGTACCTCACGAAAGTCCTTTACACATCGCTAGTTCGCCCAATACTTGAGTATTGCTCGTGTGTCTGGTGCCCCTTATATCAAGTTCATATACAGCGGATTGAGTCAGTACAAAAGCAATTCTTGATTTTTGCTCTACGTGGTCTTAATTGGAATCCAAATATCCATCTGCCCCCTTATAGAAATAGGCTTCTTCTCTTACATTTGCCTTCTCTGGAAAATCGTAGGATTTTACTAGGTGTAATGTTCCTCCATAAGCTAATTATTGGTGAAGTCGACTCAACTGACCTTGTTAGTCGACTGTGTTTTGCTGTTCCTGCTAGGACATCCAGGCACTATGTGCCTTTTCAATTACCCATTTGTCGTCTAAACTTTGCAAAAAACAATCCTCTGAATGTTTGGTGTTCATACTACAACGTCTTATATAGCTGCATCAGCTTTGAATGCTCGTCTGCCGCACTACAAAATGCAATACTTTCATATTTGCTAACTGCTGACTAATTACACGACAGTCTTGCACCCAACCAGGTAGATTGATGTACACAACTACAAAAAGCCGGCAGACACCTCTAACTTTAAACTTACGCTGCGTGGAATCACGTCCATTCCACCGGCTCCATAATTAATATCCTAAAATATCTCCGCAACCAATTTGGAATATTTCAATTACCTAATAAACAGTCAACTGGAAACAAAGTTCGCGTCCATTCCGCCAGCAAATCTCATATCGCTCCCAGGACTGCGGAAGTATGTTGCTCGGAATCGCGTCCATTCCGACAATATATACGACTATCAAGTTCGGTTCCTAACGATTTCTACCCACAACTTTAAAGCACGGCCTCTACAACTTTCCTGCTTGCTGCACATAATACTATAAATAAATGAATTTACGCTTTGCTTAATTTCTGTTAATTATATTTTTATTATATTCTATATACTCTTATTGTACATATATATGTTTTTGTTTTGTAACAATACTTGAGATATTAACAGTCGACCGCTTTGTGTTGTGTCGACTTTAAATAAATAAATAAATAAAAATATTCTTTGCCTTAGTTACGTTTCGTTTGCCTTCATTTTATATCTTTTCTTTTCATTTCTTTTCTTTTTTTCTTACCTTTATTTTTCATTACATTCCTTTTTCCTTAGCTTTCTTTTTCTGTCATTTCCTTTCCTTACTTTTCCTTCACAGTAAAAAGAAAAGTCTAACTTTAATACCATTTTGGTGTTTATATATAACAACGCCGAAAAGTATTAAATTAATACCATATTCGGCTTATATTTTCGATTAGTCTTTTTTTTTGGAACTAGATGTTTTAAAAAATTAATTTTTAGTATAAAAACTAAACGTCCCTTTTTTTAAATATTTTTTTCAAAATAGATTTTTTTAATTTGCGCAAAAACGTAGCAAATGTAAAAATGCAGCAGTAAAATATAGTCCTTTGTGACAAAGAATCGGAGTTTAGAACCAAAATCAAAGTGCGCATTAAAAAAAAAACGAGTTTAAAAATTGTATTCTAATTTTAGTTAAAAAAAAATACCTATATCTGGTTGAGTTTGATCCTGTGCTATCTTAAATTTAGTTGATCCATTATTTACTGGTTACTTTAATTGCAAATTGAGGTTAAGGTTACTTGTCAAGCCAAGTTTCTTTAATTTAGACTTTAAGTTGTATTATAATATGAGTTCTTTGAAGCACAAGTTGTGTTACTCCAATTTTGTTTTTTTTTATGTTAGGCATGAAAATGTGTGGGGAAATACGTGTTCTGCTTAAACATACTAGTGACAACAGAAAACTTTTAATATCTCGAAACAAGAAAATTGGATAAAACCATTTTTGTATACATATGTACATACGTACCTGCACCTGCATATTTCCTTTTTATGAAACGTAGAAGGAATTACGAAAGCCTATGTTTTAGAAAGTAAGCCCTTATCCGTTAATTTAAAACTGAATATATGTATGGATAATTTAATGTTATTTATATTCACTCATTTTTCACAAAAATTCCGACTCGATTTGCTTAGAATTATGTAAGGATCGCTATCCATAAGTGGGCAAATTAGATTAGGTTGGATGGCATGCTACACCAAAGAGAATATATCAACAAGAGCCACCACTCGTTATGAAAGCAACGAAAAAGATGGATGCCGTTTTCTTTCAGGGTTTCGGGAATTTCGATATAAATATGTTATTGTTTAATCAAAACAAAATGTGTAAAAGAAAATAGACGAGAAATGAAATAACACAAGAGTCGAAACAAAAATTTACCAGCTGTCGAATTTACAAAACTGAGGAAAACAAAATTACCGAAACCCTGAAAGAAAACGGCATCCATCTTTTTCCTTGCATTTATAACGAGTGACGGCTCTTGTTGATATATTCTCTTTGGCTACACGTTCGGTATGAATATAACAGCCATGGATGGCGTCAATACGGATGTAGCGTGTGACACCCCTCTTACGCAAACGGCTCAAAAGCTTAGGCCCCTGTTATGGAATGGACGTTTTTTGATTTTCATGCAAAAGAAATTTTTGCAAACATGTCATGAAAACTAGTTTTCATATATACAGTTTTATATCTAAGGGTGGTTTAAACCCCTAAAACCAAACCCCGGTTGCGTCCCTGCAAAAAGGAGAGGAACAGTTTAAATATATACAAATTAAAATTATTGTAAGGGCATGCCAAATGCATAATAGATCAATAACTCGTCAAAATTAAAAGAAAAAAAAACATTTAAAACTAATGTATGTCCCTAAAATAAAAAATAAAAAAAAATAAAAACGTTTTCTGGAAAAGTAGTGTTGTGTTGTGAACCATAATAAAAATTTTACAACACAGCTTTCAATTCATTTGTGAATCCCAATAGTTTTCTTAAAGTGCTGAATACATACATACAATAAAGATAATTAAGTTTTTGATACTGAAAAATACACGTATGAACAATTAACAGTTGCATATAATAAAAAGTTGCAATAAAAGGGCATCCGAGGACTAATAAATGATATTTTAATCGACCCCCCACTTTAGAATGTATTTTCCAAACTTTTACTTTGGCATTTTTTGCAACGAATTTTCGGGTGTAGAAATGGCAACTTTCAACCAGGAAACCAAAAATTTTCATAAAGCGCTTTGGAGTTGCTTTCTTACAGATTTTGAATTAAAAATATTAATAAATGAACTTTGAAAATTTTGTGGACTTTTGTGGACTTTTGACCAGTCGAATAATTTTTATCAAATTATTCTTTGAGTTTTTCGCGAAAACAAGTTGAAAAATGCTACATACGATACCTACTACGATGATTGCAATTTCGATCTGGTTGAAGGATCTTACCAAACCGCATCCTATTGTTGCTTAGAAATTTCTCATCACCAAGGAGAGGATACTAGGAATTTCTAAACCGCAGTGTGTAACCATTACACCAAACACTGCTTAGTGTGCCTGCGGGCAAATTGCTACTATATCTTCGCCTATTTTTGTTGTTATGTAATAAAGCCGGGATACGGGCAAAAATGACTTGCCGAACGTCGTCGTGTGCAGACGTGTTTTCTTTTGCTCCGTGCTATTTAGTATCTCGAATTTCTTTTTTGCAAAGTTATCTTTTTTATAAGACATGCATTCGCAACAATCAATATTTTGTTCTGAGTGTAATGGCCACATTAATCACGGCAGTGCTATAAAGTGCAAAATATGTGAAAGTTTTTATCATTATTCATGTGCAGAAGTGGATATAAATAGAATTTCGCATGTTCTATCTGATTATTTAAACATTGTTTTTGTTTGCAATAACTGTCTGAGTGCATCGTCTAACTTGAAAAATACCAATAACACGGGTTCTAAAGCTTGTAAACAGGAATGCAGTGTTGGCTAAGGTGTACAACAAAAATCCTAGCCATACGTAAGTAGCAACAGAATGTCGCTTTGGGTATGCGCACTTAGGTAAGAATAACATTGTTAAATAAAAATAACAACAAAAATAGGCGAAGATATAGTTGCAATTTGCCCACAGGCACACTAAGCAGCAGTGTTTGGTGTAATGGTTACACACTGCGGTTTAGAAATTCCTAATCTCCTCTACTTGGTTCGATGACCAGTGAAGGTGATGAAAAATTTCTAAGCAACAATACAAAGCGGTTTGACAAGATCTTTAAACAAGATCGAAATTGCAATCATCGTAGTTGGTATTGTATGTAGCATTTTTCAACTTGTTTTCGCCAAAAACTCAAAAGAAAAATTTGACAAAAGTCCACAAAATTTTCAAAGTTCGTAAATATAATGACCAATAATAAGAATAACTAAATTATAATAAAGCCGGGACACGGGCAAAAATGTACCATGAATAAAGCTACGGCTTGGCTAATGTGTACAACAAATATCCTAGCCATACGTAAGTAGCAACAGAATGTCGCTTTGGGTATGTGCACTTAGGTAAGAATAACATTGTTAAATAAAAATAACAACAAAAAAATTCGAAGATATAGTTGCAATTTGCCCGCAGGTACACTAAGCAGTGTTTGGTGTAATGGTTACACACTGCGGTTTAGAAATTCCTAATCCCCTCTCCTTGGTGCGATGACCAGTGAAGGTGATGAAAAATTTCTAAGCAACAATACAAAGCGGTTTGACAAGATCCTTCAACAAGATCGAAATTGCAATCATCGTAGTTGGTATTGTTTCAACTTGTTTTCGCCAAAAACTCAAAAGAATAATTTGATAAAAATTATTCGACTGCTCAAAAGTCCACAAAATTTTCAAAGTTCGTAAATATAATGACCAATAATAACAATAACTAAATAACAATATTAATAAATTGTATGTTTGACAGTTGATAAAAAAAGATAAGAATAATAAAATTAAAGAAAAAAAACTTTTTTAAAAATAAGCTTTTATTATTGGTTTATAAAATTAACTTAAAAGTAAAAAATAAATTCACTGTAAAGAAATATAACACTTTATAACTTCATTGTAACCTTTAAAGATAATTTGGCTTCTTCGTCTGCCACAAAATAATTCCATATTGTACATAATTATGTATTTCTAACATTAAAACTTTACACCTAAATTATTAAATCTTCCAGTATATATCACATTCCCAATTTTATTAATAATAAAAGCGTGTTAAATTTCGATAGCAAGAAAAGAAGGTCCTGAATGTTCTTAATTATACCATCAAATAGAAAAGAAGGTCCTAAATGTTCTTAATTATACAATCAAAATTTAACACCTGAATGTTCTTAATTATACCATCAAATAGAAAACAAGGTCCTAAATGTTCTTAATTTTACCATCAAAATTTAACACGCTTTTATTATTAATAAAATTAGGAATGTGATATATACTGGAAGATTTAATAATTTAGGTGTAAAGTTTTAATGTTAGAAATATATAATTATGTACAATATGGAATTATTTTGTGGCAGACGAAGAAGCCAAATTATCTTTAAAGGTTACAATGAACTTATAAAGTGTTATATTTCTTTACAGTGAATTTATTTTTTACTTTTTAGTTAATTTTATAAACCAATAATAAAAGCTTATTTTTAAAAAAGTTTTTTTTTCTTTAATTTTATTTTTTACTTTTTAGTTCGGTTTATCAACAAGAGGCAATAATGTCGCAGTGACATCAATCTGCTACTAGCAGCAACAGAAACCATAGAATCTTTTACAATAAAGCCGCGTGGTTAATAAAGATACTTTCGGTTTATCAACAAGAGGCAATAATGTCGCAGCGACATCAATCGGCAGCTAGCAGCAACAGAAACCATAGAATCTTTTACAATAAAGCCGCGTGGTTAATAAAGTTTCTTTTGGGATATTGGAATAAAGACTAAACTAAACGATAAATGGGATTTTTGAAATTAAGCTAATTTTTTTATTTACTGTTAGCGAAGCCTGAACGATGATGAAAATTTGCAAAATCCCATCTTAACTGCAAGTTAGTACAATATCAAAAGCACTATTTCCTGGAATGAAAACTTTCGAATATCTCTACTCGTGCGCCACCTATCGGAATTATTTTTTTGTTATTTTGCGTGGAGGCAGAAAACTAAACGACGATGAAAATTTCAAGATCCTACCTCAACGGGAAGTTCGTTGAAAAACGAATTAATCGACACTGAAAACAGACCTTCGTAATTCTCAAATAAAGCGACTCACGCGCCACCTAGCGGGTCCAATTTTTTTTTAACATTTAGAAAGTAATTAAGTAACACACACGTAAAATATCAGCCAAATCGGTCCATAATTACGATTTTGAGTTTTTATTACTGCTATCTCAGCCCCACCTAGCGGATTTTTTTTTTACAAAAATATTTCTTTTCATGGTAGTAATACATGTTACGAATTTCAGCTAAATAATAATAAAAATAATATTGCATTGTCATCAGGGTTATACACGGGTGTAGAATTTCAGATCAATCGGACACCGGGAAGTGTATCAAATTTAGCTTGCAAGATTTGATTACAGACAGCCGTCAGGTGAAACCATGGCAAAATCATTACTGGTAACCGCACCCCAAAACAGAATACGAAATTACCGTTTTGGCCCAAATTTTTGTGTCAAAAGCAGTGGCAAAACAACAAACGCATAAAACACGTGCACAAACGATATACTTATTTTTCCTAACTTTTTACTTGTTTTTCCACATTTTCTAAAGAGATTATCACAAAGCACTCACTAAATTTCTTTTCACAACTATTTTTTTCAAAAAAAATTAACTAAAACTCATTAAAACACGCAAACGAATTCCGTAGCTTTTCCACGAACTTTGCAAAGAATGTAAACAAGAAAAGAAAAAGGGTGATAGTTTGAGTGATAAAAAACACTGGTTTACAGCCAAAATGCACCAGAGACGCCATAGTGAAATTCCTATGTAAAATCACCTCCTAATTCCGAAAATCAAGGTTATTTTTACTTGAATGGTACCGTTTTTGAGATATTTACGATTTACCGTTATTTCAAAAAACAAAAAAGATGGCTCCACTTAATCGTGTATTTCTCAAGAACAAACTGAGCTCTTCCAAAACGGTTTGAAAAATTTGAAAGCTAATAAAATTTACTATAATCAGTACATACAACACTTTTTGCTAGGTCCTGCAGATTCAAACATATTGAACAATCATTACGGATTTTTTAAATTTTTTTTGTAAAAATATAAAAAAATGTTTAATTTGCGAGGAAGCATCTCGAAAACTTTTTGTCTTTTAGCAGATATTTCCCCCCCCCTCTCTAAGCCCTGTTTCATTACAAAAAAAAACAAGCTATCAGTGAACAAAATCGATGAACTAATACAAAAGCATTGTTTATCCCTCTATAGTTTGGCAACTTCTTTTCTTCTTCTTACGAATGTGAGTGGAAGGCACTGGCTGAGTGACTCCAAATGAAATGGAATGAAGGAATAGTATGAAGCCCAATAAGCCATTTTGTTTGATATCAATCTAAGACGCATTTGAGATGAAACCTTCAACGTCAATTCTCACTTTTTGAAAACTTAATATCAATTAATCAATCAATTAATTTTCGATTTAGTGATAAACTACCAGTAGCAGGTAAACTTTTTTGCTAAATGAGTATTAACTTGAGGTATAATTAAATATAAAAATT
The DNA here is from genome assembly GCA_964058755.1 of Campiglossa producta. Classification (NCBI taxonomy): domain Eukaryota; kingdom Metazoa; phylum Arthropoda; class Insecta; order Diptera; family Tephritidae; genus Campiglossa; species Campiglossa producta. The sequence goes on from CAXKVI010000004.1 coordinate 43,171,376, forward strand.
ATACTATAAATGTCCGGCAGTTTCTACCTTCACAGTTTTTATACATACGACCCCCTATACCATTCCCTAAAATAAATTTTGGCCAAATCGTGGTACATTATTGACCCTCATTATTTACCAAACGTTTGAGAAAATATTATTCTGTGCTTATGGGGAATATGCTGTGCGTGTGTATTAGTGTGTTTTTTGCGAGTTGCGCTACTATATAAGGTATACAATGTACAAAAGTTATAAGCATTCAAGTAAATATATCCATTTAATGCTTAAGTACCCTACTGGTACATATGTGTTAGTATTCGTATATCAGTTAGTTAGCAGGTAGATTTTCGAAAAGTTATTAGATACAAAAAGCTGTTAGTGTCGTTTTCTCAAACCTAGGTACATTTTAAACAAGAGCATATTTTTGAGGCAGGTAGTGTTTTCTTTGTAGAACTAGGGAACCTTTTTGTTTAGGTAGGCTTGAATTTTTACTGGATCTAAGTATTAATAAGAGTACATGCGCCTTGTTCCTTCATAATATCTGCAAGGCTAGCCGGATACTGTTCAGTTTATAATTGCAGTTTATAACCCGTCATTTACTTAAAAATAAAAAATGAATAAAAGGGCGCGAGAGTTTGAGTGTACAAATGATCCAGATATGTTCTGTTTCATCTGCGGTCAATTTATTGTTAAAAGTATGAGACGTGTGTTTTCAAATCCTTTGAAAGTTACATACTATAAGTGTTTTGGAATTGAGCCTAAAAACAATGAAAAACCATGGACACCGAACACTGTGTGCACCACATGCCGAGTCGAATTGATTTCTTGGGAAACCGGAACAAAAAGGTACGTTGTAAAAATTAGGAATTTGTTCCCTTTTAATGCATAGCTGACTAATTTCTGAAACTATCTATTTAGGCGACGTGTGAAATTTATTACACCAATGAAGTGGAGGGAACCAACTTGCCATTCAACGGACTGCTATATTTGTACTACAAAAGTACTTGGGGTTGGAAAGTCCAGAAAAGTAACCTATGCGAGCGTATCTACAGTGTCATTTCCAGAACTAATTTCAACAGAAGCGACATTGCCAGAATCAAATTTAACTTTAGTTCCGGCTCCAGTTTCATTGTCAACAGTAGTATCTGATTACGCGGCATCATGTTGTACTGAATTTCAAACGGAAAACGAAAGAAATTCTTTGTCACAAGCACAACTCAATGATTGGATAAGGGATTTGGAATTGTCAAAGGAAAAGGCCGAACTACACGCCTCTCGAATGCAACAATTTAAATTTCATCCGATGTTAAGGTAACATATTATAGAACTCGTCACGAAGAATTTTCCAAGTACTATACGAAGGAGGACAGTGTTTGTTACTGCAAAGACATTGCTGGTCTATTCAAACAATTTGGTGAACCATATGATTCAAAAGAGTGGCGATTGTTCATAGACGGCAATAAATTAAGTTTAAAGGCCGTATTATTGCATATTGGCAACCAAAAGCCATCTATCCCGATCGCGCATGCAGTAAATACGAAGGAAACATATGAGATAATGCAAAAATTGCTCAAGTTAATCGAATACGAAGAACATGATTGGAAAATATGTGCCGATCTTAAAGTCGTTGGAATGCTATGTGGTCTACAAAGTGGATATACAAAATACTGTTGCTTTCTATGCCAATGGGATAGCCGAGCTCGTCAAGACCACTACATCATAAAGGATTGGCCAGAACGAATCGAGTTTCAAGTTGGGGTAGATAACATAAAATACTCTCCACTTATAAAGAAGAAAAAAATAATTCTACCTCCGCTCCACATCAAGCTCGGCCTTATCAAAAACTTTGTGAAGGCTTTGGACAAAGAAGGCGAAGCTTTTCATCATTTGAAGACAATCTTCCCAGAGATTTCAGAAGCAAAAATAAAGGAAGGGATTTTTGTGGGACCGCAAATAAGGAAAATGATGACCAATAACCATTTCAAAGAACTATTGTCACCAGTGGAGGCAGCAGCGTGGGATTCTTTTGAAAAGGTCGTTACTTCTTTTTTAGGCAAACACAAAAGTCCTAACTACGAGATGATAGTGAACGACTTAATCAAAAACTATGCGGAAATGGGTAAATAAAAAACATATTATAATAAATTATATATTACATAAATTTACATGAGAATATATAGCCATAAATCTGAATTCATCGTCCAGTTCCGAACAAACAAGAACGGGAAAAATATAAACAAAAAATTTGTTCTGAATTGAAAGATAAATCCAGCCTAAGAAAATTATATACTAATGTGTCACTTATGTATTTATCTAATTTACTTTTTTATTTTCTTTCAGGAGTAAATATGTCTTTAAAAATTCATTTCTTACACTCCCACTTAAATTTTTTCCCGCAAAATCTTGGCGACGAAAGTGACGAGCATGGCGAAAGGTTTCACCAGCAAATGAAAGTGATTGAAAGTCGGTATCAAGGATTCTGGGATGTCGCTATGATGGGCGACTACTGTTGGTTTCTCATAAGAGAAACCGATCCTAATCTAAATAAGCGTCAAAACAAGACACATAACTTTTTCAATTATAAAATAAGAAAGAAAAGAAGGTCCTGAATGATCTTAATTATACCATCAAATAGAAAAGAAGGTCCTAAATGTTCTTAATTATACCATCAAAATTTAACACCTGAATGTTCTTAATTATACCATCAAATAGAAAAGAAGGTCCTAAATGTTCTTAATTATACCATCAAAATTTAACACGCTTTTATTATTAATAAAATTAGGAATGTGATATATACTGGAAGATTTAATAGTTTAGGTGTAAAGTTTTAATGTTAGAAATATATAATTATGTACAATATGGAATTATTTTGTGGCAGACGAAGAAGCCAAATTATCTTAAAAGGTTACAATGAACTTATAAAGTGTTATATTCCTTTACAGTCAATTTATTTTTATAAGCTTTTATTTAGTTTCACCTGACGGCTGTCTGTTATCAAATCTTGCAAGCTAAATTTGATACACTTTACAGTCAATTTATTTTTTACTTTTTAGTTAATTTTATAAACCAATAATAAAAGCTTATTTTTAAAAAAGTTTTTTTTTCTTTAATTTTATTTTTTACTTTTTAGTTCGGTTTATCAACAAGAGGCAATAATGTCGCAGCGACATCAATCGGCAGCTAGCAGCAACAGAAACCATAGAATCTTTTACAATAAAGCCGCGTGGTTAATAAAGTTTCTTTTGGGATATTGGAATAAAGACTAAACTAAACGATAAATGGGATTTTTGAAATTAAGCTAATTTTTTTATTTACTGTTAGCGAAGCCTGAACGATGATGAAAATTTGCAAAATCCCATCTTAACTGCAAGTTAGTACAATATCAAAAGCAATATTTCCTGGAATGAAAACTTTCGAATATCTCTACTCGTGCGCCACCTATCGGAATTATTTTTTTGTTATTTTGCGTGGAGGCAGAAAACTAAACGATGATGAAAATTTCAAGATCCTACCTCAACGGGAAGTTCGTTGAAAAACGAATTAATCGACACTGAAAACAGACCTTCGTAATTCTCAAATAAAGCGCTCACGCGCCACCTAGCGGGTCCAATTTTTTTTTTAACATTTAGAAAGTAATTAAGTAACACACACGTAAAATATCAGCCAAATCGGTCCATAATTACGATTTTGAGTTTTTATTACCGCTATCTCAGCCCCACCTAGCGGAATTTTTTTTTACAAAAATATTTCTTTTCATGGTAGTAATACATGTTACGAATTTCAGCTAAATCGGACCATAAATGCGAATTTTGAAAATATAGCGACCCACGCGCCACCTATCGAAATTTATAATATTGCATTGTCATCAGGGTTATACACGGGTGTAGAATTTCAGATCAATCGGACACCGGGAAGTGTATCAAATTTAGCTTGCAAGATTTGATTACAGACAGCCGTCAGGTGAAACCATGGCAAAATCATTACTGGTAACCGCGCCCCAAAACAGAATACGAAATTACCGTTTTGGCCCAAATTTTTGTGTCAAAAGCAGTGGCAAAACAACAAACGCATAAAACACGTGCACAAACGATATACTTATTTTTCCTAACTTTTTACTTGTTTTTTCCACATATTCTAAAGAGATTATCACAAAGCACTCACTAAATTTCTTTTCACAACTATTTTTTTCAAAAAAAATTAACTAAAACTCATTAAAACACGCAAACGAATTCCGTAGCTTTTCCACGAACTTTTCATAAAGCGCTTTGGAGTGGCTTTCTTACAGATTTTGAATTAAAAATATTAATAAATGAACTTTGAAAATTTTGTGGACTTTTGACCAGTCGAATAATTTTTATCAAATTATTCTTTGAGTTTTTCGCGAAAACAAGTTGAAAAATGCTACATACGATACCTACTACGATGATTGCAATTTCGATCTGGTTGAAGGATCTTATCAAACCGCTTTCTATTGTTGCTTAGAAATTTGTCATCACCAAGGAGAGGATATTAGGAATTTCTAAACCGCAGTGTGTAACCATTACACCAAACACTGCTTAGTGTGCCTGCGGGCAAATTGCTACTATATCTTCGCCTATTTTTATTGTTATGTAATAAAGCCGGGATACGGGCAAAAATGACTTGCCGAACGTCGTCGTGTGCAGACGTGTTTTCTTTTGCTCCGTGCTATTTAGTATCTCGAATTTCTTTTTTGCAAAGTTATATTTTTTATAAGACATGCATTCGCAACAATCAATATTTTGTTCTGACTGTAATGGCCACATTAATCACGGCAGTGCTATAAAGTGCAAAATATGTGAAAGTTTTTATCATTATTCATGTGCAGAAGTGGATATAAATAGAATTTCGCATGTTCTATCTGATTATTTAAACATTGTTTTTGTTTGCAATAACTGTCTAGAGTGCATCGTCTAACTTGAAAAATACCAATAACACGGGTTCTAAAGCTTGTAAACAGCAATGCAGTGTTGGCTAAGGTGTACAACAAAAATCCTAGCCATACGTAAATAGCAACAGAATGTCGCTTTGGGTATGTGCACTTAGGTAAGAATAACATTGTTAAATAAAAATAACAACAAAAATAGGCGAAGATATAGTTGCAATTTGCCCGCAGGCACACTAAGCAGCAGTGTTTGGTGTAATGGTTACACACTGCGGTTTAGAAATTCCTAATCTCCTCTACTTGGTTCGATGACCAGTGAAGGTGATGAAAAATTTCTAAGCAACAATACAAAGCGGTTTGACAAGATCTTTAAACAAGATCGAAATTGCAATCATCGTAGTTGGTATTGTATGTAGCATTTTTCAACTTGTTTTCGCCAAAAACTCAAAAGAATAATTTGATAAAAATTATTCGACTGGTCAAAAGTCCACAAAATTTTCAAAGTTCGTAAATATAATGACCAATAATAAGAATAACTAAATTATAATAAAGCCGGGACACGGGCAAAAATGTACCATGAATAAAGCTACGGCTTGGCTTCGTAATTCTCAAATAAAGCGACTCACGCGCCACCTAGCGGGTCCAATTTTTTTTTTAACATTTAGAAAGTAATTAAGTAACACACAGGTAAAATATCAGCCAAATTGAGTTTTTATTACCGCTATCTCAGCCCCACCTAGCGGATTTTTTTTTTTACAAAAATATTTCTTTTCATGGTAGTAATACATGTTACGAATTTCAGCTAAATCGGACCATAAATGCGAATTTTGAATATATAGCGACCCACGCGCCACCTATCGAAATTTTTTTTTTATAATATTGCATTGTCATCAGGGTTATACACGGGTGTAGAATTTCAGATCAATCGGACACCGGGAAGTGTATCAAATTTAGCTTGCAAGATTTGATTACAGACAGCCGTCAGGTGAAACCATGGCAAAATCATTACTGGTAACCGCACCCCAAAACAGAATACGAAATTACCGTTTTGGCCCAAATTTTTGTGTCAAAAGCAGTGGCAAAACAACAAACGCATAAAACACGTGCACAAACGATATACTTATTTTTCCTAACTTTTTACTTGTTTTTCCACATTTTCTAAAGAGATTATCACAAAGCACTCACTAAATTTCTTTTCACAACAATTTTTTTCAAAAAAAATTAACTAAAACTCATTAAAACACGCAAACGAATTCCGTAGCTTTTCCACGAACTTTGCAAAGAATGTAAACAAGAAAAGAAAAAGGGTGATAGTTTGAGTGATAAAAAATCAACAAAGCATGATAGAACCGTTAGCCACAGCTGTCAATACAACCAGTAATTATTGAATCATGGGTGAAACTAAATAAAAGCTTATAATTATAATAATGAAACTAAATAAAAGCTTATAATAATAAATTAATTAGAACTGCTTTTCAATAATAGTTAGCTGTTTCCTTTTTTCTTCAATTTAATAATTCAAAATCAGCAGAGCCAACTTTTTATGCATAATTGCTCAAAAGAGTGAAGGAATTAGCCGAATGTTGCATTCTTCAGCGCCATCTGCATATCAATAGACAATGCTCATAAGAGTAAAGGAATTCGCCGCGTGGTAAGTAAAGGTACTTTTGGAATACACCACGCGGCGAATTCCAATCTTCTTTCTATGGCAATAGGGAAAAACGACTAAACTTGGGTGATGTTTGGATTTTTGCAAATAAAGCAATATTTTTGATTTTTTTTTTGTATAATGCATTGTTAGTAAAACCTGATCGATGGTGAAAATTTCAAAACCCCAGCTCAACGGGGAGTTAGTTCAAAATCGAAAGCAAAATCTCTGTAAATTAAATTTTTCAAATATCTCTACCCATGCGCCACCTATCGGAATTATTTTTTTATTATTGTGCATTGGGGTATAAAACTAAGCGATGATGAAAATTTCAATATCCTACCTCAACGGGAAGTTCGTTGAAAAACGAATTAATCGACACTGAAAACAGACCTTCGTAAATCTCAAATAAAGCGACTCACGCGCCACCTAGCGGGTCCAATTTTTTTGTAACATTTAGAAATTAATTAAGTAACACACACGTAAAATATCAACCAAATCGGTCCATAATTACGATTTTGAGTTTTTATTACCGCTATCTCAGCCCCACCTAGCGGAATTTTTTTTTACAAAAATATTTCTTTTCATGGTAGTAATACATGTTACGAATTTCAGCTAAATCGGACCATAAATGCGAATTTTGAAAATATAGCGACCCACGCGCCACCTATCGAAATTTTTTTTTTATAATATTGCATTGTCATCGGGGTTATACATGGGTGCAGAATTTCAGATCAATCGAACTCCGGGAAGTGTATCAAATTTAGCTTGCAAGATTTGATAACAGACAGCCGTCAGGTGAAACTAAATAAAAGCTTATAAAAAAATAAAAATAATAAAAGAGGAGTTGATTAAGGCATGTCCGTCCGTCAGTCCGTCCGTGTACACGATAACTTGAGTAAAAATTTAGATATTTGCATGAAATTTTGTATTCAGGTTACTTTCTGGCCAAGGTAGGTTGCTATTGAAAATGGGCGAAATCGGATGATAACCACGCCCCCTTTTTCGATATCGAAAATTTCGAAAATCACACAAATTGGCATATCTCGGCAGCTGATATGGCTAAAATGATATAATTTTATAGATGAACCCTAATGGTCATTCTTTTATGATTTTTCCAAAAAAATGTTATAGTGGGGGGCATTTTTGAAAATTCGACTGGGCGTAACTTTTAAACTGATTACGATAGAACGATGGAATTTTGCACAAAGCATACTAGTATCGTTGGGAGTATACCTGATGAAATTGGATAAAATCGCCCTCCAACCACGCCCACTTTCGATATCGAAAATTTCTAAAATCACCTAAATTGATATAATTCGGTAAAGGAAATGGCTAAAATGATATAATTTTATTGGTGAATCCCCCTGGTCATTCTTTTATGATTTTTTCAAAAAAATTTTATAGTGAGCGTGGCACCGCCCACTTTTAAGGGGGGCATTTTCGAAAATTCGACTGGGCGTAACTTTTAAACTGATTACGATAGAGCGATGGAATTTGGCACAAAGCATAATAGTATCGTTGGGAGTATACCTGATGAAATTGGATAAAATCGCTTTCCAACCACGCCCACTTTGGTTATCGAAAATTTCTAAAATCACCTAAATTGACATAATTCGGTAAAGGAAATGGCTAAAATGATATAATTTTATTGGTGAATCCCCCTGGTCATTCTTTTATGATTATTTCAAAAAATTTTTATAGTGGTCGTGGCACCGCCCACTTTTAAGGGAGGCATTTTTGAAAATTCGACTGGTCGTAATTTTTTAACTGATTAGGGTAGAACGATGATATTTGGCACAAAGCATAAAAGTATCGTTGGGAGTATACCTGATGAAACTGGAAAAAATCGCTCTCCAATCACGCCCACTTTCGATATCGAAAATTTCGAAAATCAAATAAATTGATATACTTCGGTAACGGAAATGGCTAAAATGATATAGTTTGGTAGGATGAACCTCCTAGTCATGATTTTTTGATAAATTTTTTTAAGTAGGCGTGGCATCGCCCACTTTTCAGGGAGGCATATTTGAAAATTTCACGGGTCATAACTTTTAAAATGATTACGGTAGAACGATGAAATTGGTACAAGGTATACTAGCATAATAGGGAGCATACCTGATGTAATTGGACGAAATCGATTTCCGACCACGCCCACTTTCGACATGGAACATTTCGAAAATCTAATAAATTTACACAATTCGGTAACGAAAATGGCATTTGGAATATTCGACTGGTCAAAACTTTTAAACTTATAACTTCAGACTCATGAAATTTGACACAACATATACTAGCAATATAGGTGATTTGGTGATCGATATGGAAAATTTCGAAAATCACATAAATAAACATAATTCGGTAAGGTAAATAGCTAAGATAGTAAACACTTTAGGTAAATCCTCCTAGGGCCTATATCTTTGTTATCCCGTTCCGAAAATTACCGCTGGGTATATAATGTTCGGTTCACTCGAACATAGACTTCCTTACTTGTTTTACATTGAAATTTAGTTTGGTTTTTGTGATTTATTTCATGTGAAAAATATTATTAGCAAGTAGTAAAAATATAATAAAAAAATTTGAAACAAGAAGAAAACTAAAAGAAACTAACAGGCCCAATGTTAGGCAACACGCGACATACTCAAATGAAAGCGCAAAATTGCTCCAACTTCTCTCTTCTTTCATTCCCCCATTTCTCACTTCACCATGTAACGCGCTGTCAAAATTGAAAATTCCAATTGCTCAGCGTTGACGCCGCGCTGTTTGTGTTGGGCTCATACAAATTGTATGGGCATGAGGATATTTGACAGCTTTTTGACGCTGATTGCGCTTATTTAAGGCGGGCTGTAAGAGGCATGATACAATGAACGCCTTGACGCTACTCTTTTATACATTTGTTTTCGTTATTTATTTCTTTGCGTTCAGAGTGTTTTGGTAAATTTATTAATTTAATAGAGAAAAAATAAATTAGTAATTATTTCCTCCAAATTTTAGTTCTTAAATTAAAGCAAAGCCATCAACATCTGATTGTCAAAGCAAGCAAAATGTGAGAGTTTGCCAAATTTCAACCTTGCTTCAACTTTGAGGTTTTTTATTTGCCATGTTTCGTTGAAACACGTACATATATTGAATTTATCTGTCAAAGTCAAAGTCCGAGGTAAAGTTGAAATAAAGTTTTATGTAGCTGAGGCTTAAGGGATACCCAATTTTTGATTCCGCATTGTCAAAGCCATTATTTTGACATTTGCTTCAACGCGGTTTTTGTTAAGCCCGAGTTACATAAAACTTTGACAAATGCGCGCCTCGGCTTTGAGCATTTGCCAAAATCTCGCTTCGCTTTACGTTCCACAAACTTTGTATGAAAGTGGAACCTGCAAAGTTTTATGTAATTGGGGCTTTAAAGTTGAAGTCAATCGCAAAGCTGCATGTGTCCCCTTGCTAAACGCTTCCATTTCGTTTTTCTTTATGACTCCGATGTTTTGCAGGGTAAAAATAAACAGAGCTGGGTAAAATCAAATCCATTACAATTACAATTACATTCCTCAGTAATTGAAAAATGTAATCAATTCCTTTCATGAAAAGAAAAGGAATTGATTACATTTTAATTCCAAAAAAAAATTACAAAAGTACTTAATCGTTTTAATGTACTTGAGAATCTCCCATTCCTTTCCTTGAAGGAATTGAAAAGTAATTGAAATGCTAAATGTTAATTGGTGTATAAAACGTATTGCGATTTATGTAGATGGAATTTGCAGGCCATGCTCACTATTGAGATCATTTTGTAGTAATATTGGGTTCGTTTTGGGTTCAACTTGGGGTCAATTTGGATCATTTTGGGGCCATTTTCGGGTCAATTTGGGATCATTTTAGGGTCTTTTGAGATCGTTTTGGGTTATTTTGGGATAATTTTGCTACTGCATTGCGATCATTTGACCGTAAAATGACTTCAAACCGACCTCAAAATTATCCCAAAATGACCCCAATATGATTCCTATATGACCCCAAAATGAATTGCAAAAGTAATTGAAAAAGTAATGAAGTTCAATTAATTTTGTAATTCCTTTGAGGAATTGAAAAAATTCAATTACATTTTCAATTCCTTTCAAAAGTAATGGCGCGACAATTACATTTTGTACTTGAGCCTCAAAACGATGAAATACTTTTGGTATTTTTTTCCCAATTACATGTAATGGGGAATTGGGAGTAATTTAATTCCTAAAGTAATGATTACTACGCAGCTCTGGTAATAAATTATTACAGTCCACACTACTAATCATTTTTTTATTGCAGGGAAAATAAAAACCTACAACAAAGCCCGACTGGAATCATAGCAAACGAGGCAACAAATCAAGAATTTTCCGTACATCGTAGTGACAGTATAATTATTGCCCGGAAAAGTTCTATATCTATAAAAAGAAGCTGTAGCAATGGAAATAAGGATTTCTTTGGAGGTGTTTTTGAGTTAACAGGTCTTAAAGAAAATGATGGAGCTAAAGAAATTGGAACATTAATACGTAAGTATAAACACATCTATATATATAAAAATGAAATGGTGTTTAGTCGTCACGTTAAAACTCGAAAACGGCTGAACCAAACATATACTTCCTTTTCTTCAAGGTGAATATCTCTAAAAGGGTTTAATGTAAGGACCAGGAAATTCGTACAGAGCTATAGGATAACAACACCATTCTCACCCATAAAACTGGGGGTTACTCAAAAAGGGGGCGTGGCATCTCCCATACGAATGAAATACTTCATAGTGCATATCTCTGGAAGTATTTAGGTTAGACCACTGATATTTGGCAAGGAGTTTTATAAGATCGATTCCCACCACCTCCAAAAAAACTGTGGATAACGAAAAGGGAGCGAGGCACCTCCCATACAAATGAAATACTTCACAGTCGATATCTCTGGAAGTATTCATGTTAAACCACTGAAATTTGGTAAGGGGTTATATGAGATCGACCTCTACCATCTCCAAAAAATGGGATAACGAAAAAGGGAGCGTGGCTCCTCCCGTACGAATGAAATACTCCATAGTCCATATCTCTGCAAGTACTTATGTTAGACCACTCAAACGTGGTAAGAGCTTAGATGAGATCGATCCCTACCACCTCCAAAAAAACTGGGGATAACTAAAAAGGGGGCGTGGCTGCTCCCATACGAATGAAATACTTCATAGTCCATATCTCTGGAAGTATTTAGGTTAGACCACTGAAATTTGGTAAGGGGTTTTATGAGATCGATTCCCACCACTTCCAAAAAAACTGGGGTTAACGAAAAAGGGAGTGTGGCACCTCCCATACGAATGAAATACTTCCTAGTCCATATCTCTGGAAGTACTTATGTTAGACCACCCAAACGTGGTAAGAGGTTAGATGAGATCGATACCTACCACCTCCAAGAAAACTGGGGTAACAAAAAAGAGGGCGTGGCACCTCCCATACTAATGAAATACTTCATAGTCCATATCTCTGGAAGTATTTAGGTTAGACCACTGAAATTTTGTGAGGAGTTATATAATTTCAATCCCTGGCACCTCCAAAAAAACTGGGGATAACGAAAAAGGGGGCGTGGTTCCTCCTATACGAAGAAGATAGGGATATGGATTAAAATAGATATAGGGATCGGGTTAGAGAAACATGCAGGGAAATAAATTTTGTGGCAGGACATCGTCTGCCGGGTCAGCTAGTACATTTATATTATACAAGCTAGGGACTGGCTTTGAAATAATTTTGAAGAACGGAATACAAGCACTTTCTTTACCTTACGCGTATAGGAAAATAGCAAAATCGCGTTTGATGAATTTCGATTTAGCCATGTCCGTCTGTCCGTCCGTCTGTTTGTACGCAAACTAGTCCCTCAATTTTAGAGATATATCGATGAAATTTGGTATGGAGGCGTTAGACTATATAAGAATAATCATTCGTCGGCACCAGCAAGATCGGACCAAAACTACTCATAGCTCCCATACAATCGATTGTTCCGATAAACGGAATTCGGGCTATAACTTCTGTAATTAAAGAGCTAGTAACGTGAAATATTGTAGGTATTGATGTTTTTATATGTGACATATCGATGTTGAAAATCATTGATATGGGATAAATATTTCATATAGCTCCCATACAATCGATTGTTCCGATAGACGGATTTTGGGCTATAACTTCCGTAATTAAAGAGCTAGTAACGTGAAATTTTGTAGGTATTGATATTTTTATATGTGAAATATCGATGTTGAATATCATTGAGATGGGATAAATATTTCATATAGCTCCCATACAATCGATTGTTCCGATTAACGGATTTTGGGCTATAACTTCTGTAATTAAAGAGCTAGTAGCGTGAAATTTTGTAGGTATTGATGTTTTTATATGTAAAATATTGATGTTGAAAATCATTGAGATGGGATAAATATTTCATATAGCTCCCATACAATCGATTGTTCCGATAAACGGATTTCGGGCTATAACTTTTGTAATTAAAGAGCTATTAACGTGAAATTTTGTAGATATTGATGTTTTTATATGTGAAATATTGATGTTGAAAATCATTGAGATGAGATAAATATTTCACATAGCCCCCATACAATAGATTGTTCCGATAAACGGATGTTGGGCTATAACTCCTATAATTATAAAGGTAGGGTCGTGAAATTTCGTAACTATAGCTCTGTTAGAAAGTGCAATGTCGATGTTAAAAATCAATGAGATTGGACCAACAAAACACATCGTCCCCATATAATCGATAGATCCGATAATTTCGGTATGAGCTAAAGTTAAATTCACACAGGCTGTACTGGGGATCGAACAGTGAAAATCGTGACGCTTATTCATGAAAGGTAAATAGCCTTCGGCACAGCCGAAGACAGCTTTCCTTACTTGTTTTTTTTTTTTAATTTTGGGCTGGGCAAGATATCGAATTATTTGAAAAATGACGGAATATGTAGGTACTTTTAAGCTGTGATTACTGCGGAATGGATCAACCGGTTTCAAGGATCTTTGTATCTAATATTAGAAAAGTGTTAAAATACGGTTACAGTACAGTTTTTATATTACACTGGACGGCCAAAATCGTCTAGGCGGTTAAAGGCTGTTTTAAGTAAGTAAGTAAGAAAATACAACTTTGAACTGGGAAAACACTTAAGGGAAGGTTTATTTATGCCACCTAATAACACTGGTTTACAGCCAAAATGCACCAGAGACGCCCTAGTGAAATTCCTATGTAAAATCACCTCCTAATTCCGAAAATCAAGGTTATTTTTACTTGAATGGTACCGTTTTTGAGATATTTACGATTTACCGTTATTTCAAAAAACAAAAAAGATGGCTCCACTTAATCGTGTATATCTCAAGAACAAACTGAGCTCTTCCAAAACGGTTTGCAAAATTTGAAAGCTAATAAAATTTACTATAATCAGTACATACAACACTTTTTGCTACGTCCTGCAGATTCAAACATATTGAACAATCATTACGGATTTTTTAAATTTTTTTTGTAAAAATATAAAAAAATTTGTACTTTGCGAGGAAGCATCTCGAAAACTTTTTGTTTTTTAGCAGATTTTTGCCCCCCCCTCTAAGCTCTGTTTTATTACAAAAAAAACAAGCTATCAGTGAACAAAATCGATGAACTAATACAAAAGCAAAGCCTGCGCCTTTCGTATACTGGCCGTGTGTAAGAAGCGTGTCAAACATTATTATATGAATCAGTGCAAACGTGAGTTCTGCGCATGCGCAAGTTTTGTTTGTGTTAGTGAATTGTAGTAGCGCGTTTAAAAAAAAATATCAAAGGGCTCAAAAAGGGTCACTATCCCCATTACACAAATTGTGCATAGTTTTAGTTATAAAATCTTTGATTAGTCGATTAAATAATGAAAATACCAAAATAGTAAATCACAAAATAAATAAATAAAAATGTTCGTATTTGTTGTTTAAAAAATAATAATAAGCTACAGAGAATTTTTTCATTTGGTAAAATAATGTCATATCCGCTACCTTGGGTATTTTTGGCATGGTTTAATGTTAATTAGTGAAAGGAGTGATAAGAAAAACGAAGTGAATTTATTTACATTTTGTTCAAGTATGCATTTATTTATGCCCCTTTGTTTACAAAAGTTTAACGACATCCTTGAGATTTTGTCTCCTTCTCTCATGGTATATCTGTACTGTAATGTTTGACACGCTTCACTGTTCGGTATTATCTATATAGAAGTATTACATATATGTACAAAAGTTATAAGCATTCAAGTAAATATATCCATTTAATTCTTAAGTACCCTACTGGTACATATGTGTTAGTATTCGTATATCAGTTAGTTAGCAGGTAGATTTTCGAAAAGTTATTAGATACAAAAAGCTGTTAGTGTCGTGTTTTCTTTGTAGAACTAGGTAGGCTTGAATTTTTACTGGATCTAAGTATAATATAATCGGCGGCCACCGTGGTGTAGCGGTTAAGTGTTCGGCCTTCTACACCAAGTCGTGGCGGTTCGATGCCCGGCAAAAGTAACATCAAAAATTATTTAGAAAAATAATTTTTCTAAACGGGGCCGCCCCCCGGCAGTGGTTTGGCAAACTCTCCGGGTGTATTTCTGCCATGAGAAGCTTCTCAGCAAAAAATTCATTTGCTTTGCAAGTGCCGTTCGGAGTCGGCAAAAAACTGTAGGTCCCGCCAACTTGTAGAAAACTCAAAAAGCAACACGCCACAAGTTGGAAAGAGAAGCTCGGCTAAAAATCTCGTTAGAGGTTATGATAACCTGTTGGTATATCGCCGCCATTAGTTTTTTTTTTTAAGTATAAATAAGAGTACATGCGCCTTGTTCCTTCATAATATCTGCAAGGCTCGCCGGATACTGTTCAGTTTATAATTGCAGTTTATAACCCGTCATTTACTTAAAAATAAAAAATGAATAAAAGGGCGCGAGAGTTTGAGTGTACAAATGATCCAGATATGTTCTGTTTCATCTTCGGTCAATTTATTGTTAAAAGTATGAGACGTGTGTTTTCAAATCCTTTGAAAGTTACATACTATAAGTGTTTTGGAATTGAGCCTAAAAACAATGAAAAACCATGGACACCGAACACTGTGTGCACCACATGCCGAGCCGAATTGATTTCTTCGGAAACCGGAACAAAAAGGTACGTTGTAAAAATTAGGAATTTGTTCCCTTTTAATGCATAGCTGACTAATTTTTGAAACTATCTATTTAGGCGAGACCACTACATCATAAAGGATTGGCCAGAACGAATCGAGTTTCAAGTTGGGGTAGATAACATAAAATAATCTATACTTATAAAGAAGGAAAAAATAATTCTACCTCCGCTCCACATCAAGCTCGGCCTTATCAAAAACTTTGTGAAGGCTTTGGACAAAGAAGGCGAAGCTTTTCATCATTTGAAGACAATCTTCCCAGAGATTTCAGAAGCAAAAATAAAGGAAGGGATTTTTGTGGGACCGCAAATAAGGAAAATGATGACCAATAACCATTTCAAAGAACTATTGTCACCAGTGGAGGCAGCAGCGTGGGATTCTTTTTGTCTAGCTCCGCGACCTAGCTTAAGCTAACCAGGAAGGGAACTCCCAGAGAGCGCCTTCTCGCTCCGCTTAATGTCGGGCAGTTGCAGATGAGGTGCTCCACCGTTTCCTCTTCCTCATCATCTTTGCAACTCCTGCAGCATCGTCGGTAGGGAACGCCTAGCCTTGCTGCGTGCCTCCAATAAGGCAGTGCCCGGTTAAAACACCTATTAATATGGAGATTTCCTTCCTTTTTAGGGCGTATATGTGTCTAGATCTTTTAAGATCGCATTTTGGCCAGGTTTGCTTGAAGAAAATTATATACTAATGTGTCACTTATGTATTTATCTAATTTACTTTTTTATTTTCTTTCAGGAGTAAATATGTCTTTAAAAATTCATTTCTTACACTCCCACTTAAATTTTTTCCCGCAAAATCTTGGCGACGAAAGTGACGAGCATGGCGAAAGGTTTCACCAGCAAATGAAAGTGATTGAAAGTCGGTATCACGGATTCTGGGATGTCGCTATGATGGGCGACTACTGTTGGTTCATAAGAGAAACCGATCCTAATCTAAATAAGCGTCAAAACCAGACACATAACTTTTTCAATTATAAAATAAGATCATAGAGTTAAGACAGAACCATATGTACATATGCTATTATTTGTAGGGTACTTAAGTATTAAATGGATATATTTACTTGAATGCTTATAACTTTTGTATTAGTTCATCGATTTTGTTCACTGATAGCTTGTTTTTTTTGTAATAAAACAGAGCTTAGAGTGGGGGGGAAATATCTGCTAAAAAACAAAAAGTTTTCGAGATGCTTCCTCGCAAAGTACAAATTTTTTTATATTTTTACAAAAAAAATTTAAAAAATCCGTAATGATTGTTCACTATGTTTGAATCTGCAGGACCTAGCAAAAAGTGTTGTATGTACTGATTATAGTAAATTTTATAAGCTTTCAAATTTTTCAAACCTTTTTCGAATAGCTCAATTTGTTCTTGAGATATACACGATTAAGTGGAGCCATTTTTTTTGTTTTTTGAAATAACGGTAAATCGTAAATATCTCAAAAACGGTACCATTCAAGTAAAAATAACTTTGATTTTCGGAATTAGGAGGTGATTTTACATAGGAATTTCACTATGGCGTCTCTGGTGCAGAAAAAAAGTTGGAATTTGTGATCCAGTGTAATTAAATCGCATCCATTCCATGTGGGAACTGTAATGTTAAATGTGTTGAGTTTGGTCTGGTGAAATTGTACCCATCAAGGAACTAGATTTTATTTGTATAATTTAGAAATGGTTCAGAACTATAGAACCATTAGTACCAATAAACGAATAAATATAGTACCATTCAATTTTCTACCAGTTCGGAACTGTCGAAAAGGTAATGCAGCGGGGGACAATGTGATGTAAACAAGGGTGTAATTAGACGCTGTCAAGCATAAGTATTTATCTGCGTGCACGCATCGACCGAGGACAAGGACGAAGTGGAAAAAGATGCACTCGCGAAATTAGAGGAAGCTTATGAGCGCTGCCCCCGTCATGATATCAAAGTCGTGCTAGGCGACTTCAACGCCAGGGAGGGGAAAAGAGGGTGTATTTGGCCCCACTGCCGGAAAGTTCAGCCTCCATGATGAGACTTCCCCAAATGGATTCAGACTGATTGACTTCGGCGGTGCACGAAAAATGGTCGTCTCCAGACCCAGCTTCAAGCATAAAAAGAAAAGAACGCTTCCAGAGTTATGGACGTACGTACAAGGCGGGGTCCGAACATCGACTCCGATCATTACTTGGTAGCAGTCAAGACTAGTACCCTCCCAAGTACAACAAAAGAGGCGATACAAAAAACGTAAGGAAAGCTGGACGTCGAAAAACTGCAGTCACAACAGGCAGCCAATGATTTCGAAGAATGACTCGCACGCCTGCTCTCAGAGAGCACAATTCAACCCAGTGGAGTGCACGAGCAGTGGGTACGCGCAAAAAACAATAAAGCGGCGGACGCTGATGGCCTGCCCGCTGAGCTATTCAAAGGCGGCGGCGTGAAGCTGGTAAGGTGCATGCACCAGCTCTTGTGCAGAATATGGTCGGATGAATGCATGCCTGAAGATTGGAATCTAAGTGTTCTCTGCCCAATCCACAAGAAGAGCGATCCCACAAACTGCGCCAACAATCGTGGAATCAGCCTTTTGAGTATGTATCGCATATAAGGTCCTATCAAGCGTATTGTATGAAAGACTGATGCCTGACGTAAACCGACTGATTGCACCTTATCAGACCTGGTTAATCTACCATCGACCAGATTTTTACAATACGCCAAATCTTGGAAAAAAAACCCAAGAGAAAGGATCGACACACACCACCTCTTTGTTGATTTTAAAGCCACCAGCACGAAAAGGAGTTGCCTATATGCCGCTATTTCTGATTTTGGTTTCCCCGCAAAACCTATACGGCTGCACAGTAAAAATAAAAGTCTAACTTTAATACCTTTTTGGTGTTTATATATAACAACGCCGAAAAAGTATTAAATTAATACCATGTTCGGTCTGATTTCTCGTGAGAGAGGAATTCAGTCGAAGATTCTCTCAGGCAAAAAAAAAAAAAAATTAAGTTTTATTATATTGCCGAGAGTCGAACTCACAATTTATTGAATGCTCAACGGAGATGTCTACTATCGAGTACTTATGTTTGTCAGCGTCTAATTGCACTGTTGTTCTTAATGTAGTATCGCAATAGCGACGAACCGCGTGCTCTGAGCAAACAAACCACCGGACTTAATTTAATGCTAAAAAGTAATTAATTTAATACTTTTCCGGCTTTGTTTTAAAACAAATAGTACCTAAAACATTATAATGAGAGAAAGCGCTAGGGAGAGAGCGCTTTAGTATTATCTATATTATTATTCTAAAACACGGCGCTTAGCTAGACTAAACTACAATACGTATATAAACGAAATGTATATCAGATGAAAGCTTATCATGAGCATGTTTGCAAAAAATTATAACAATTCCAATAGGTTAATTTGTTCATGAGAAATTAGCGTTTAAAGTTTGTACCCAAGCTCTTTATATGGCACTATTAGCATGCTTTGTAAATGTACATATGTATATACATACATACAATGCTCGCATGGATTTCAGTCGAAATAGACAAACATTGAAAAAAATGTAAATATGTATGTATGTATGTATGTAAGTACATATGATTTTGCGCTACTTTGACTACAAAAGCAATGCAGGGGTAATAAGCAAACACACCCGATTATCGGGGGTTACATACTAGTCTTGGTATTATTTTAAAACTATTTGGAATTAAAAAAAATTCAGAGTCTTAAATTAATACTATTTAGTATTAAAACTCAAATTTAATTCCAAAAAGGCTTAATTTCAATACCGACTGGTATTAAAAGTAAACTTTCATTTTTTACTGTGTGTGCAAAATGACGTCGAGCAACACCACCACCTTGGTCAGAATCGGGAAGGACCTCTCCGAGCCGTTCGAAACTAAACGAAGTTTCAGGCAGGTTGACCCCTATCGTGCGAAAGCTTTAATTTACGACATCGACATCATTGGACGAGTTAGACGAAAAAAATGGGTTTGGTGGTGAACGAAGGTAAAACGAATTAAATGCTGGCATCAAACAAAGAGTCAGCGCATTCGCGTCTTGGCAACCACGCCACTGTTGGCAGCCATAATTTCGAGATAGTAAGGGACTTTGTACATCTGAGAAGCAGCATTAATACCAACAACAATGTAAGCCTGGAAATCCATCGAAGAAAAACTCTTGCAAACAAATGCTACTTGGGCTGAGTAGGCAATTGAGAAGCCCTCTCTCGACGAACAAAACTACACTCTATGAGTCACTTTTTTTCATAATAATTATTTGGACTGAAAAATAGAAATGACTTAGCTAAAGTTAAATTTTCTTACTATTGCAAACGCAAACCAAATTTATCAAAGCCTAAAGAAAACAAGTAAGGAAGTCTAAGTTCGGGTGAACCGAACATTATATACCCAGCGGTAATTTTTGGAACGGGATAACAAAGATATAGGCAGTAGGAGGAATTACCTAAAGTTTTTACTGTCTTAGCTATTTACCTTACCGAATTATGTCAATTTATGTGATTTTCGAAATTTTCCATATGGAAAGTGGGCGTGGTCGGGAAGAGATCTCGTCCAATTTCATCACCTATATTGCTAGTATATGTTGTGCCAAATTTCATGAGTCTGAAGTAATAAGTGTAAAAGTATTGGCCAGTCGAATATTCCAAATGCCTTCCTTAAAGGTGGGCGTTGCCACGCCCACATCTAAACATTTATCAAAAATCATAATAGATTGATTGAGGTGTTCGTCCTACCAGCCTATATCATTTTAGCCATTTTCCTTACCGAATTATGCCAATTTATTAGATTTTCGAAATGTTCCATATCGAAAGTGGGCGTGGTCGGAAAGCGATTTCGTCCAATTACATCAGGTATGCTCCCTATTATGCTAGTATACCTTGTACCAATTTCATCGTTCTACCGTAATCAGTTTAAAAGTTATGACCCGTGAAATTTTCAAATATGCCTCCCTGAAAAGTGGGCGATGCCACGCCTACTTAAAAAAATTTATCAAAAAATCATAATAGAATGACTAGGAGGTTCATCCTTCCAAACTATATCATTTTAGCCATTTCCGTTACCGAAGTATGTCAATTTATGTGATTTTCGAAATTTTCGATATCGAAAGTGAGCGTGATTGGAGAGCGATTTTTTCCAGTTTCATCAGGTATACTCCCAACGATACTAGTATGCTTTGTGCCAAATTCCATCATTCTATCGTAATCAGTTTAAAAGTTACGCCCAGTCGAATTTTCGAAAATGCCCCCCTTAAAAGTGGGCGGTGCCACGCCCACTATAAAATTTTTTTGGAAAAATCATAAAAGAATGACCAGGGGGGTTCATCTATAAAATTATATCATTTTAGCCATTTCAGCTGCCGAGATATGCCAATTTGTGTGATTTTCGAAATTTTCGATATCGAAAAAGGGGGCGTGGTTATCATCCGATTTCGCCCATTTTCAATAGCAACCTACCTTGGCCAGAAAGTAACCTGAATACAAAATTTCATGCAAATATCTCAATTTTTACTCAAGTTTACGGGTACACGGACGGACAGACGGACGGACATGCCTAAATCAACTCCTCTTTTAATCCTAAGAACTTTCATATATGGAACTCTATATCTATCTCGATTATTTTGTGCCGTTACAAACAGCCGTTATGTGAACAAAATTAATATACCCTTGTACTAGTACTAGTACGCTGGGTATAAAAAACAACCAAAAATAAATAAATTTTTTTTTTGAAGAACAATAACAACCACGGTTGCCGCTTTGGTCTATTGTGGACCAAAATTGGTCCTCCTTTCATGTTTGGTCCGCTGGTCCTCTTTTTTTAGATTTGGTAATTTTATAGGAAAATTGCCCAGGTCGAAGTTTCTGTTGCGATTATATCCCTAAAAAAAGATAAAACAAGTAGGGAAGTCAAATTTTCGGTGAAATTAAGGAGGGGGTGAAATAACCCAATCGGCAATAACACCAACTTTGTGTTAATGCCCACCCAAATGAGAAATAACACAAAATTTAGCAAAACTTTGAGATTCGCTTTATTACCAGTTGGAAAGAAGCCAAATTTTGTATTATTGCTCAAATATAGTATTTCCCGACCGGCTACGCCATACACAGTACTTCTGCGTAGTACATCCTTCTGCGTAAGCGGCCTTCGGCCGCGCTTCAAAACAATAACCCTGGGCTACACCATGCCAAGTCCGGGTGGGTAGTAAACCCTGGGCTACGCCATGCGAAGTTCTTCTGTGTAGTAATAGTAGTTTTATATAGAAAAATGAAATTAGTCGTAAGAGCCGCTAAATTCTACAAATATATATAGTGACGCTTTCATTATTGCTGATGATGCCATATCGATAGTTATTGATAGAGGTGGTGTTCCCACATACTCCCTCTCCAGGGACCTTGTCACGATTGTTCGAAATGTACGCCAGATCGTCTATTCGATCGTTTTTGATAGATTGATTTTTACTTTTTATACCCTATCATTTTCTCTTTGGACCACTTGAAAAGGCCCACTGTACGGTGGTTCGTGTGGCTGTCTGACCGCGTCAGATCGGATGAAAACGTGTGAGCACTGTTCGATGTTATTTAGCAGAAAATGTTTTTCTTTTGCATGATGTCCAACAGTTGGTCGCAACTCTCGCATTTGCTTTCGAAGGAATTTGAGGAAGGTCTCGGATCCTACATCCGAATTTACGTCATCAAAAAATTCGTTGGGCACTCTGAGTGGAGCTCATCACGGCGGTCGACGATTGTTCACAGTTGTGAACGGATTCCAACATATGTGGATGCGCACATGTATGAGTGCATACATAACGAGTCAATATACATTAGGCGAGACCGCTACCTCACTGTTGTGTTGGTCGTCTAGGACGATAACGATGGGACTCAAGTATGGTTATCTGTTAGATAAGACACACTTGAGTACACAACATATTTTCGTATAGTGACAGATTTCACATACATGTGCCATCTACGTTGTTGGGTTTACTTATGGTTTGATTTTATAAAACGAAACGCGACGCGAAGAGTCACGTTCACCCAAGTGAAACCCAATTCGTAGTTTATAAATCACTTCGTGACTGTCAGTGACTATGGGTGAATATGAGTACGTTTCATACGTTTTTTCGTAACATATAAGAATGCGAACTGACGCGAACAGTCATTTTAGCTGTCAAACTAAACACTTGCTTTTGGGCCGCGTTTGCTGGAATCACTTTATTTATTTCTTATATTTTTTTAGCAATTTAAAAAAAAATTAACAAACCAAAAAATAATAATTTGAGGCATGGGTAATTTGATGATAACAAAGCGTATATTTGTGAAAAACACCAAAATTACGACATAATCGAATTTTTTTTTTTTCGAAAAATGTCCTGAGACAAAGTTGTGGGTCAGAAAATTCTCTACAAAAATTATCGTTTTAACACATTCTAGGTGTTCGGGGAAAATCCTGAAACGTCTATACATGGCATGTATGGTATGCGCATAAAATAAGTAGAGCTAATGTCACAATCGCGTTATTTCATTATTGGAGACTCATAGGGAAATTCAAGGTCTTCAACTTTGTTTTAGGTAATTTTTAGAAAAAACTTACCGTTTTCGAGAAAAATCAAAAAACTTAAAATTTGGACTTTTGACTTTTTTAGAACACATGGATCGATTGGTCCAAAGCGGAGATTTCATTTAACCGCGGGCCTACACCATCTATCACATAACACCCTTATATTACATACAACAATTTGCAAATTGGTTTGCAAATATATATGTACATATTTCACATAAAATAATTATGTCTCCTGACATGCTTCAGCGCGCTTTGGCACTCGGTAGCTGCTGAGATGCTGAAGTTTTCCAATTTCATCGAAAATGAAGCGAACAAACAGTCACAAATGCAAATAAAACACTCAAACACAAACAAACCATCACTATAACACTATTTTCACAAAATTTTATAATTTCTTGCTTTATTATGACTATTCAACAATATAAATAAGGCAAGAGCACTAACACATTTTATTTTATTTTGTGGCTTGTTTACATTTTTGTTTGTGTTCGCTTCGGAATTGCCAACTACTGCGAACGCAGCCCTGTCAAACGCAGTGACTGCGCCGTGATAACGTAACTGGATGAACGCGAAAACTTACGTGCTTATAAATTACGAACTTGCGGGTGATGGTGAACGTGAGTGATCGCGTCGCGTCTAGTCACCGTGATTTAGAAAATCAGGACATTAGGATTAAGATATATGTATGTATACACATGTACACATGTATATGCGTACTACGTACAATAGTTAGATTAAGTTGAATGTTAGATTAAGAAAAATTATAAATAAAGGCACTCCAGGAAACTTGAGTTGAGTTTTGTTTCTACCATCCACCGGCGCCGTTGTTTTAATTAAACAACGATTTCAACGACTCCTTATAACACGTCCGTAATCCAAGCAAAACTGTTGGTAAAATGTCAGGCCAAGTTAACCTCTCATTGCACATAAGCGCCGCCTTGAATGTTCTGTGCCACCGTTCGACCATTCTATTGGACTGCGGGTGATAGGCGGTAGAGTGAATATGTTTACATCCGATTATGTTGGCTAACTTTTAGAAAATCGCTGAATCGAACTGCGTACCCTGATCCCTTATATTCGGTTTTGGAGTTCCGAAACGTGCCACCCAATGTGCCCAAAAAGCTGTTGCGACGCTCTCTGCCGTTATGTTTACTAGAGGTACGGCTTCCTGCCAACGAGAAAAGCGATATATCATCGCCAGGCAGTATCGGAAGTTGTGTTGCAGTGGTATAAACTACGATGTCTTTATGGACATGGTCGAACCTGGAGTCCGGCACGATGATCTTTTCAGGCGTGGGCTGATTATGTCTGCTGATTTTTGCACGTTGGGATAGTACACAGTTTCTGCACCATTCAATGACATCTTTATTAATTGACGGCCAGACGTATGTTTGCTTTAGTTGATGTAGCGTTACTTGGATGGGCAAGACCATGAACAGATGCGAATGCTTCATGTCGCAGACCCTTGGGAATGTATGGACGATGTATCAACGTAACCAGTTGATGTGTCGCAGTACAGTGTTACGTGCTCATCGTATTTTATTGATTTTAGTTTTAGAGAGGTGGTTCCGTTGAGTAACGGTGACAGTTCCAGATCATTAGCTTGAGCTTCAACGATATGGGCTAAATTCATGCCTGTTGGCATAGTGATAGCGCATAATCTTGACAATGCGTGGGCGACTACGTTGTCTGTTAATTTTACATGCACGCTTACGGTTGAAAACTGTGATATGTAGCTCAGTTGCCTTTGTTGACGAGGAGATGCTTTCTCTAGTCGTTGCAAAGCATATACCAAAGGGTTGTGATCTGTTTTTATAACGAAAATACGTGCCTCGATCAAATGCTTGAAATACTTGATAGCCTCGTAAAAAACCAAGTGGACGAAAATCGTCGTGTACCTGCTGCTCTAGCACTACCCCGATAGCAACGTCAGATGCATCACATACCAAAGCCAATTATCTTCGGATGCTGGGTTTGTTAGTTGTGTAGCCTTGGCCATACTTTCTTTGCATTCGCCCAAGGCACGAACGAGGTCCGCCGCCCACTTTACCTCTCGTTTATCATTCTGTTTAACATCTCTCAACCATTTAGTTAGTGTTGCTTGAATATGAGAGGAACGAGGTAAACATCTGGGGTAATAATTTACGACGCCAAGAAAACGACCCAACTCTCTGATCGTCTTAGGACGTTCGTAGTTCATAATTGCTGTACTTCGATCCAATGGAGGTTTAATGCCATCGTCGTTGATAACGTAGCTGAGAAACCGTACCTCTGTTTGTGCAATTTGACATTTACTAATGTTGATGCATAACCCATATTTTTGGAGAATTTGCAAAACTGCTCAGCCATCGTTTCTGACAATACGAGTATATCGTCTATATATTTACCCTGCGGGTTGGGGTTCTAGAATATGCCCGCGGTAGGTATGCCTGTCGTAAAAGGCGACTAAAGTCCAACGAGAGGACAACTCAATAAAACCCGTAATCCCGAGTATGATCCGTACAGTGCTCATGGGATGAATGGCACTACGTTAGTGTGTCTTATAACGGTGGCCTCCAGATACCTGGTGCCCTCTGGTTGTAATCAGTCTTACTGGGATATCGGGGGCTATTATTATTATCTATTATATATAAATGCGCAAACATAACAGCTTTCTCCCTTTTTTGCAATAACCACAATTCTAAGGTATATAAAATTTGGTATGTATCGATATGTCTCGCCGAGCAGGGTGTGCGACAACAAACCAAAAATTTAAAAAAATTAATTATAATATGATTTGAAAATCACACCACTACAAGTGCTATACACGCATTCGCTTTATAGAGCCGCTGTTATGGGTGTATGTAGGTAAGACCACTTGCATTGTTGTGTTTGCATTCATTGCAGTAGGGTGAGTTGTTTTGTTGGGAGCAATAAGATAACATGAGCCAGCGCGTCAACTTTATTGAGCTTAGGTACAAACAGTGTTTACAAAAACAAAATCTGTGCGTGGGGATTCAGAGAAGCAAATGCTTTTGAAAAAAAGCACTAATAAGCTAGATCATGCACAAGGCCCTTCGTGGCTAGACTTAGTGAAATAACATAAAATGGAAAATTGATAAAATAAAAAAAAAAGTAAAATCAGAAATAGAAAAGTGATTGAAAGTAAAAAAAATAAAATTTGTTGGAAATGAAGGGAAAGGGAATAATATAAAATAAATAAAAATGAAACAAACTGAAATAAATAAAAGTATTAAACTAAGAAAATAATAGGAAAGGAAAGGGATGGATAAAAGGAAAATAAAGGTAAGTTAAGGTAAGGAACGGAAAATATGACAGAAAAATCAAAGGGAAAGGAAAGGAATGGAATAGAAAAAAGGAAGGGAAGAAAGGAAATGTAATGTAGGTAAAGCAGTGGAAAAGAGAAGCAAAAGGAGAAAGACAAAGAAAGGAAAGAAGAAAAAAAAGAAGGGAAAGAAAAGGTAGCAAGGAAGAAGGTATGGAAAATAAATGAAAATAAAAATAATGAAAATTAAAGGAAAGAAAGGTAATGAAAAGCTAAAAAAAATAAGTTAGGGAAATGAATGAAAGAAAAAGAAAAGCAAAGGAGTTGCGGAAAGGAACAAAAGAAAATAAGGAAACGGTAGGAAAGGAAAGGTAAGAAAAGGAAAGGTAAGGAAACGAAATGACAGGAAAGGAGATTTAATAAAAAAAGTGAAAGAAAATAAAGGTAAGAAAAAATATAAAAGAAAAGAAATGAAATGAAAAAAAAAATGAATAAAATGAAAGGAAACTAAAGCAACGGAAACGAAAGGAAAGGAAAGAAAAAGAAAATAAAAGGAAGGAAGGAATGTAATGGAAATGGAAAGAAGGATCAGGTAAGAATATAAAAGAAACAAAAAGTAAGAAAAATAAAAGAAAAGAACAGAGAAGAACAGAAAAGAAAGAAAGAAAGAAGGGAAATAAAACGAAATGAAAGAAAAGGAAAGAAAAGGAAAATAACGGAGAAGATAAGGAAAGGAAATAAAAGGGAAGAGAAGGAAAGAAAAGCAAAAGAAATAAATTGAGATGAAAGGAGAGGAAAAGAAAGGAAATAAAAGCAAATGAATGCTAAGGAAAGGAAAGGAAAGAAATACGTATGAAGACGACCTAAGAAGAATAAATAATTATCAACATTGAAACTATATTACTGAATGGTGTAAAGAGGGAGGAAAAGGCAAAATGAATAGGAATGTATAGAAACCAAAAATATACAAAATATGGAAAAGAAGGAAAATTTAAGAAATAGCAAAAAGGTAGAAAAATAAAATAAGGTTTTGTGGTTGAATTTCAACAACTGGGCGAACTCTAGTTATTATTATAAGGCCTTATTACACCGCGACCATTTATACGATCTATTGTGTGAGCTTTCAGCTTATTGTTGTTTGCGGAGGCTCTTTATAAATTTGAGCACCTCCTCAGGTTTTTTATTCCATATCACGAACGGATTGAGAGTGACCCCACCTAGGTAGCAGACTCTCTTTCTTGCTAACGCAATGCATTCGCAGAGTATATGAACCGGCGTTTCATCGTCCTGATCGCAAAACCGACAAATTCTTGTATCTGACAGATTCAGCTTACTCAGGTGATAACGCAGACCGCACTGTCCCGTAAAATACCCAGTAACGGTTCTTAGATCCACCCTCCTTAGATTAATGAGCCAGGCTGATGCTCTTTGTGAGGGTTCTATAAAGAGTTTGGCCTGCCTCTGTCCTAGGCTGCTAAGCCAATGCTGCATAAACTGTTTATTTTCAAAGTTGCTTATGATCTCCTTTACGTGGGCCTTCGTGAGTCCACAAAAGGGTTCCGGGCCATAAAATGCTACTAGTGTACCATGTTTTGCCATCATGCCCTTCATGCCCTGGGACCCAACCTAACAAAACTTTGTTTTTGGCTCCCAGATCACTAAGGACTGCGACGCACTCATCGACCAGCTTCGAGGTTAAAGTGTAAGACTGCAAGGCACGTAGGGCGGCCAGATCGTCCGACATAATGTAGATTCGCCTAGAGGATAGTCTTCTTCGCAGGCATTCCCTGCCACATAATTCTATTGCATGGATTTCTGCTTGGAATATAGTGGGTAGTTACCCATCGGTACCGATTTTTTGTAATTTGGTCCATAGATACCAGCTCCCGTTTTACCATCTTCCAGCTTCGATCCATCCGTATACCAAATCTCCGAATCGGATTCAGCATAAGGATTCCCTATGTCCCACTCGATCTACGATAGAAACTTCAAAGTTTCGCATGATACCGAGCGTAGGAGTTATTTCATCACTTACTTGCAATATAGTACTATTTATGAAATTCTTGACTATCTTCATATGTCCTGTCATATTTCCGATTTTTAGATCGGAAATGTTTTGAAGTCTTAATGTAGCAAGTGTGGCCTCCTTCTCTATCAGAATAGGGAAAGGAGGTATTCCCACAAGGGCACTTAAAGCATCAGCAGGGCACGTTCTCATTGCAGCTGTTATACCGACACAGACTAGCCGATGCAGCTTACTTAACGTAGTTGCCGCTGTTCTTTGAGCAGTCTTAGGACACCAGACTAGAGAAGCGTAAGTGACTATTGGCTTCACAACCGTATTAAATGACCAGTACGTCATTTTTGGAGACAGTCCCCATGTTTTGCCATAAAGTCTAGTGCATGCGAAAAAGGCCCTCGTTGCTTTATTTATGGTGGCCTCCAAATGAGCATTCCATGTGAGGGTTTGTCCAATGTTACCCCTAGGTATTTCGCTTTCGTCGAAAAACATATGCGGCTGCCTCCTAGGGACGCCTCTAATATAGAAAGCTTACTTCGCCTCGTGCAAGGAACCAAGACTGTTTTATTTGGGTTGATAGATAACTCTTTGTTAGCGCACCATCTTTCAATGATGCGCAGGGCTTGTTGCATGCGATCGGATATTGTTTCTTCATGCGTTCCTGTTACGCAGACTACTAAGTCATTCGCATATCCCTGTACGTCAAAGCCATTGCCCTTCAAAAGATGAAGAAGTTCGTCTATGACTAGGGTCCACAGCAAAGGAGAAAGTACACCTCCCTGAGAGCATCCTATTGTGGCCACGATTGAGCCAGCACTCCCTCATAGCTAAAAGCTGATTTTCTTTGCTTTAGCATGGCCAGGATCAGGCGAGTGATCAATGGGCTTACGTCCTGGGTAATCATGGCTTCCTCAATGGCCTGGTACGTCGTATTATCGAATGCGCCTGATATATCGATGAATGCGCACAGGGCTATGTTTTTAGATTATGTGGCCTGTGTTGATAGCCTTTTATACAAACAAAAATTTGCATGTGTCTTCCGGCTGCTTCGTGTAGCTCCCATCTGAGTTCTTCAGAGTAACAATGACGTTGCTATGGCCTCTCGCAAGGGCTTTTTGGAGCCGCACTGCCGTAGGGAGATCTTTAATATTTTCGAAATGAAATGAAATGAGACCCAGTCTCCAGTGTCTTTAGCTGCATTAAACAGCCTTCTCGCTTGACATCTTAATTGTGCAAGCTTTTCCACCAAGGAACATCACGTTGTATACGTTGTTTGGCTTGAGGACAACTCTCGCAAAAAGCTGTTGTGATATCTGAGTGAAGTTGTTCAGCCCCGCACTCGAGCTCCCGCCCCGTAGTTATGGTTTAGTGCAAGCAATTGCCGCGTTCAGAAAAGTGACCCATGTCGAATACAATATGTTTGTGGTCCGACATTGATTCCTCCCCCGAGACGTGCCAATTTGTGACAGCGAAGGCCATGTTTTGACTGCATAGAGTAAGGTCCAGAAACTCACCTCTAATAGCGTTAACAAAAGTGGGTTCATTACAACGGTTCATTACACTGATATTGTGACTACTAATAAACTCCAGGAGATGCCCCCTGTTATTTATGTTCGTACTACCTCAAGCTGTATGGTGGGAGTTTGCGTCACAGCAGAGGACCCATGGGATACTCTTCTGTTGGCAATACTCAATGAGAGATTTGGATTCACCCGGAAAGTAAGCTGATGCCAAAATGGCCTCTTTTTCGCCTCTTGAGCTGGAATTTTTGCCCAAACTGCAACCAAATCAAACCAAATCATAGATTAATTTGCCGTCAGTACAGAACTATGTAAAATCCATGGTTCTTTAATGAAGGCCACTCCCAGACCTTCTCTGCTGAATCTTCTGCTAAGAACATCCGAAGCACCTGGAGGCATTTTAGACGCCTCGAACTGCGAGAGTTTGCTGGGAGGGCTGACATAATAAAGATTTTTTTGAGGTCCCTATCCGCCACCGGTGACTTTAGGTTGCCGCTGAGCAAAGCATCCCCAATAGATGCCTCACTTTGGCCCGTTTTTTTTCGACTCCGGGTCTAAAGTTCTCACTACGTAATGGGACGGGGTACTTCCGCATCCGATACTACCTTCAGTTTCGCCCCCTCCCAAAGAGTTAGTTTTGGAACGATGTCTTTTAACCACTCTGCAGTATTAGAATCATCGCAGACAATTGAAAGCCATCCTTGGCGAATCGAGCAGCCCGTGAAGCGGGGACTAATAGTGCCAACTTGAAATTTAAACACTTCATTCAAAATGGCCCTCCTTATGATCTTCAGTTGTTCAGAAGACCAGATGGTACTAGGATAATCCTGTGGGATTATGCCCAGTTAATAGTGGTCAGGTTATCTCCAAAAGATCCCGATGACACACCGTCAGGATGAGCCGCGGTTAGGTTAGGTTAGATTCAAGTGGCTGCCGCAGAGGCACACTTAAGCTAGTTTTAAAAGGCCCGTTGTGATACCACCAACACAAGAAAAGTCAGTCCCGGGACCCGGCCATATGGAAATCCCTGAGTTGTTGGGATTTTCCACATAGCAGAATCCCGGGACTGACACTCCTAAACCGACACCGTTACTCCTCCTCGAACCATTTAGATGACTTTATAAAGGCCATCAAGTCCTTTATGTCCAGTTCCGTGATCTAGCTAAGGCTATCCAGGAAGGGAAAAGCGCATTCTCGCGCCGCTTAAAGCCGGGCAGTTGCAGATGAGGTGCTTCACCATTTCCTCTTCCTCATCATCTTTGCAGCTCCTACAGCATCGTCGATAGGGCACACCTAGCCTTTCTGCGTGCCTACCAATAAGGCAGTGCCCAGTTAGAACACCTATTGATATGGAGATTTCTCTCCTTCTTAGGGCGTGAATGCCTCTAGATCTTTGACGATCCCATGAGCAGAGGTTACTAAGGCACTGGCTGCCTCTCCATCAAGAGGAGGCATATGCCTTGTCCTCTTTTGGAAATTTGGTGAGGTCGTTCTATTGGATCGCCGCCTTTTATTGGTCGCCTCCCTTTGTGCTGGCCCTTGTGGCTGTTTGGCAATTGCTAAGGCGGTTTCGTATCTGACACCCTTAGCCAGGAGTTTCTTAAGACGCTTACGAGCGGCACCATTCAAGTGCTTACGTTTTCCAGCATTTTCAGTATCATGGGGGGCCTATTCAGCCCCACCATGCCTGCGGTTTCAGCTTTTGATTCGGTATCAACCGAAAGGCCAGATCTGGCCTGATCACTTGAAAGCAGTTCAACTTTATCATGACCTAAAGTATAGTTTTTCTCATTTAATCGGTACATATAATTCCCACGAGTGTAGGGGAAGGAAGGGCAGCTGGGACATAGCCCCCGATATCCCAGTAAGACTGATTACAACCAGAGGGCGCCTTTACGCATGTATCGTAGAATACTACCCCAAACAGTATCAACCATTTTCAACCTTTAACTTTAGCCAGACACCCCAAAGCTCGGGAAATTTTCTTTAATTCCAACTGCGATTTCATTTATTTTAGTGGGTTTGCCCAACTTTCGCTGTTTTCAAATGGCAGATCTTTACACATGTGTCGTAGAAAACTACCCCTAAGTAGCATCAGATATTTTTAGACTTCGTCCCATATCAAAAACTTCTGCCAGACACCTCAAACGTCGGCAATTTTCTTGAATTCTCACTGCGATTTCATTTGTTTTAGTGGGTTTGTCCTACTTGCACTGTTTTTAAGATCTTTACACATGTGTCATAGAACACTTTTCTTAAGTAGTATAAGGCATTTTTAGACTTCGCCCATGACAAAAATTTCAGCCAGACACCTCAAAGCTCGGGGACTTTTCTGTCTTACTTGCTTGCCAAAGTTGGAAAAACACGCTTTGAGTTTTTGTCGTGGGATGAAGGCTGAAAATGACGGATACTATTTGGGGGTTGTGTTCTACGATACATATGTAAAGATCCGCCATTGTACAGGTTCCCTATGTACAGTCACTGCTCAGAGTAGAAAAACCAGGACATCGTCATGGATCTCTGCGCAGTGGAACCACCCGGGGTTTTACCTCGGCCAAGGACTGTCGCTTTCAATGTAACCCTGTTTAGTATGTTTTGTCCCATTCCGAAACTATCATCCTCCCCCCTTGCAGCAGGGCTGCAAGATATTCTATTGTTACGGGCGGGAGTTTAGCCGAACCCCGGACCAAAAGAATGGATATGCAGTGTCTGTTGCAAAAAGATATATATTAAACGGTCGCATTCTGTGCAATGCTTCTCGTGTAAGAGATGGCTCCATAAATCTGGATGTTCAGGGCTTAACCTTAACATCCACAGACCCCGTACTTTCTTTAGTACTTTCGTGGCCCCTTGTTGTTTGCACCCTCGGGCGTCCCGCGGTAAGCGCCGTTCAAGCGCACCCCTACCGCCACTTTCTAGTAGCAATACTAATAGTAATAATAATAATGTCTTAACGAGTAGCAGCACTTCTGCTATACCCGCCACACAAACTCCAGACTTTTGCTCGTGCCTTATGGCGTCAACATCACGCGCAGCAGCTCAACACTCTCGCTCCCACAGGAGCAGTTTAGACATGAGCAACTCCGAGCACCAGTCTCTCTCTGCTTCTATATCACACCCCCCCTCCCGTTTAAATTCTCACGTGAGTCAGGATCAACATCTTCTCGCACCTGTCTCTACGTGTACTGTTTGTCGGCAAAGATTATACACGCTCGCGTCGTCGTTCAAATGCAATAACTGCTTAGGCCAATGCCACGTACATCTATGCTCTGGGCTCGTTAACAGGAACCTCTGGACGGATGCGTTCATCGCACCATGCTGTAACACACCTCAACCTACGACGCCAGCCAACCCGGTTACACCGGGTCCACAGCTAACTAGGCTGAGGCACAGCCTTGGTCTTAGCCTACCAACACCTGGGCGAACACATCCGTCTCTCACGCCTATGGTTAACTCGACATCGACCCCACCGGCGCACTTCCAAATCTTACAGCACAACTGTAACGGATTAACTGCTAAGATCGCAGAGATAACTAATTTGATGACGCAATATGACATAAAACTTGCCGCAGTCCAAGAAACCAAGCTCAGTTCCAGGTCGGACCTCATTACCTATGGCGGATATAACATCCACCGGAAAGACCATCATAGAGTAACAGGAGGTTTGGGAGGTGGTCTAGCGTTCATAACGCACAACTCTGTACAGTATCATCTATTTGATACCGACATCGAAGGAACGGATGATATCTTAGAAAGCCAAGGTATTACCATCCGTACAGGAGATGTCGATCTAATCTTGGCTTGCGTCATAATGACGCTTAACCGCCTAGGCGATTTTGGCCGTTTCGTATCAAAGCACGCCAGTCATTCCTTTTTAGCGATAACTGACGCCAATTGGAAACCCCAAGGGAGTACAAGTCATCCTCCACCTGTTGTTTCCATCTCAGTCGAGGCCTCCCCCTTCCTCTGCTGCCGACTTCGGGTGTCGATAGTAAAACTTTCTGTGCTGGAGCTTCTTTTTCCATTCGCATAACATGACCCAGCCAGCGGAGCCTTTGGGCTTTAATCCGCTGAACTATGGTCAGGTCTGCGTAAAGCTCGTACAGCTCATCGTTGAATTTCCTTCGATACTCGCCGTTGGCATCACGGGAAGGACCATAAATCTTCCGGAGAACTTTTCTCTCAAATACTCCAAGGGCCATCTCATCTTCTATGGATACTGTCCATGATTCCGAGCCGTACATCAGGACTGGTATGATGAGAGACTTATAGAGCGTGATCTTTGTTCTTCGAGAGAGGACTTTACTTCTCAATTGCCTACTCAGTCCAAAGTAGCACTTGTTGGCAAGAGTGATTCTCCGTTGGATTTTTAGACTGATATTATTTTCGGTGTTAATGCTGGTTCCCAAATAGACGAAATCTCTCACCGTTTCAAACTTGTAGCCATCAACGGTGACTTGGCTGCCAAGGTGCAGGTGCGCCGATTCTTTCTTTGTTGACAGTAGGTACTTCGTCTTATCCTCGTTCACCGCAAGATATCAATATCATCGGCATACGCCAGCAATTATACGCTCTTGTAGAAGATTGTGCCATTGCGGTTTAGCTCTGCTGCTCGAATTATCTTCTCCAGCATCAGGTTGAAGAAATCGCACGAAAGGGAGTCGCCCTGTCTGAAGCCTCGTTTGGTTTCAAATGGCTCAGAGAGGTCCTTCCCGATTCTGACGAAGCTGTTGGTATTGCTCAGCGTCATTTGGCAAAGCCGTATAAGCTTTGCAGGGAAGTCAAACTCAGACATGGCGGTATACAGGCAACTCCTTTTTGCGCTGTCAAAAGCGGATTTAAAATCGACAAAGAGGTGGTGTGTATCGGTTCTTTTATCATGAATGTTCTCCAGGATTTGGCGTATCGTGAAAATCTGGTCGATCTAAAGCCACACTGATAAGGTCCAATCAGTTTGTCCACGATGGGCTTCAGTCTTTCACACAATACGCTAGAAAGAACCTTATATGCGATATTAAGAAGACTGATTCCGCGATAGTTGGTGGGGTTAGCGGGATCGCCTTTCTTGTGGATTGGGCAGAGCACACTTAAATTCCAATCTGGAGGCATGCACTCGTCTGACCATATTCTGCATAAGAGCTAATACATGCTTTTTACCAGCTCTTCGCCTCCGTGTTTGAACAGCTCGGCGGGTAGTCCGTCTTTTCCAGGCGCTTTGTTGTTTTTGAGCCGGGATATAGCTATCCTCACTTCTTCATAGTCAGGTGGTGGGACGACCTTTCCATCGTCAGGGATTGGGGTATCGGGTTCAACGTCTCCCTCGCAGTTTAGCAGTGAGGAGAAGTGCTCCCTCCATAATTTAAGTACACTCTGGACGTCGGTTACCAGGTCGCCATTATTGTCCTTACAGGAACTTGCCCCGGTCTTTAAACCTTCCGTCATCCGCCGGATCTTTTCATAGAATTTTCGGGCATCGTTCCGGTCAGCCAGCGTCTCAAGCTCCTCACACTCACGCCTTACGGCCTCACGTTTCTTTTTTCTGAAAAGGCGTCTCTCTTCCTTCTTCGCCCCACAATAGCGTTGCCATACACTGCGGGTTGCGCCCGTTCGCAACGTCTCCCTGTATGCAGCGTCCTTTTTGTCCGAGGCTGTGGTGCAGTCCCCATCGTACCAGTTGTTCTTGCGGGCTCGCCGAAACCCTATAGTGGCTTCAGCGGCGGTACGTAATGAGTGAGAGATATGCTTCCATTGCTCGGTTACATCGTTAGGTCGAGGATTGCTCTCCGATAGCAGGTGTGAGAGTCGAGTGGAGAAATTATCAGCTGTCTGTGTCACGCGCAGCTTCTCGACGTCAAACTTTCCTTCCAATACTGTGCGTACTTTCTTCGCTGCACAGAGGCGTGTGCGTATCTTGGCTGCAACAAGATATGTCGATCTGCAAATCATTAATATCTGTCTCAAGTTGCCCCACCGGTTATCACCCCGACATTAGCTTGCTATTACGAGGAGATAACCGCGTGATCCTGGGCGACTTCAATGTGCACCACGACATGTGGCACTCAAACTTGCCAGCAGACAATAGGGGGCATGTACTTGCAGAACAAATAGATGATACGGCTTTCTGTACATTGAACGGAGACGCCCCAACGAGAGTATCGGGTAACTGCTATAGTTCGCCAGATATTTCTATCGTAAGTGCAGGACTATTGAACAACACCAATTGGTGACCCATACTCACGTTGGCGTCTGACCATCTCCCAATAGTCATTACCATCGAACGACCGACGGACTTTATTACACCTGAGCATGGTACATATATCAACTTTACCAAGGCGGACTGGGACAGTTTTCAGACATATACGGACGAATCCTTGGCTGCTCTATCCATTCCTACGGACGTACGTAAAGGCGAACGAGACTTCCGCAACATCATTGACTTGGCCTCTAAACGCTTCATTCCTGCGGGTCGAATATCTCAAATAAGACCAAATTTCGCCGCGGAGGCAGCGGCCATGGCTAGAGAAAGAGAACGCAACACAAGGATAAAGTAGATATTACTTTCGGTGAAAGGGTGAAGAAGGACCCTAGGGGATGTGCGAACTCCTTCTGTAGACAATTTGTACTAAACGTAGAACCATGCGACAGGCGCGTAAATATAAAAACCAAAATACGCCCATTGTAATCACTGCCTCAGAGGTCAAGGAAGCCATCAGACAGGCTAAGCCCTCAAAATCCATCGGCCCCGACGGCATTGCCATGAAGATGCTGAAACATCTAGGCCAGGAGGGACACAAATACTTAGCGGCTCTATTCAGTCTTTCACTGAACACTTTCGTCATTCCTGAAATATGGAAAAAGGCGAGAGTGGTTCCATTACTAAAACCTAGAAAACCGGCAAACATAGGCGATTCATATCGTCCTATATCACTTTTGTCACCGGTAGTGAAGACGCTAAAGTCCATTTTGCTCCCGTATTATACTGCAAATCTGCACCTGGCTAGTCATCAACATGGCTTCCGTAAGCTGCACAGCACCACCACCGCACTCAATGCCATTACAACGCAAATAAATAGCGGCCTAAATCAAAACCAACCAAATCACAGGACTGTGTTAGTGGCACTTGACCTGTCGAAAGCTTTTGACACAGTCAACCATGCCACTCTCATACAAGATCTGTTTGAGACACAGATACCTGATGGTTTAAAGAGATGGACCGCTAATTATTTGAATGGACGGCAGGCGTCGGTTAACTTTAGAAACGCAACATCAAAACCACCAGAGGGCGTCTCCGTCGTTTCATATGCCGACGACTGTACAATAATGGCTACGGGGAAGGGCCCCTATACTGATGAACTCTGTACGAGAATCAATGGTTACCTCTGCGACCTTTCCAGGTTTTTTACTGAGCGAGATCTGACAATATCTCCGACAAAATCAACGGCGACGCTTTTTACGACATGGACGCACCAGGTGAGAAATGAATTAGACATTTTCGTTGATGGCACTAAGCTACCAACTGTCAGCCACCCAAAGTTATTAGGGATGACACTGGATAATACTTTCTCATTTGCTGGTCATGTGTCTGCAATGGTCTCAAAGGTACGTGGTCGCAACAAGATCCTCAAGTCACTTGCCGGCAGTACTTGGGGAAAAGACAAAGAAACGTTGCTGACTACATATAAGGCCATTGGCCGACCAGTCTTTGACTATGCTGCACCCATATGGTCGCCTAATGTACATAACACCAACAGGACGAAGTTACAAGTCTGCCAAAATACTGCCATCAGAACTGCTACGGGATGTCTCCTCATGTCTTCCGAGTACTTAGAAACAGCCAAAGTTGGCCAAATTCCTTAAAATGTTAAGACGGATAATTTTCATAGGAAAATCCGCCAGCTTGGGGCGTCTGGTTGGAGCCCGGACATTCTTACGGGTCTAACAACGCTAGATACTAACTCAGGGTGGTATTCTACGACAAATATGTGAAAATAAGTGAAATCGATTTCCAATTTTGGCGACTTTGACACCTGATTCCTAGTCCCCGGAAGCTCTGTGAATTTGGCACCTCTATGTCGGAATTTTTAAAAAAAACCATATTGCATTCGTTTGTCCATCGTTTTTCCACGTTTGTCCAGGAAAAATTTTCGTTTGTCCACCCCTAGTAAAACAGTTATTTCGAAAAAAAAAAAAAATCCGGTGTGAAGTTGGCACCTCCATGTCGGAATTTAAAAAAAAAAACAAATGTCATTGGTTCGTCCATCGTTTGTCCATGTTTGTTCAGGAAAAATTTTCGTTTGTCCACCCCTAGTAAAAAAGTTATTTAAAAAAAAAAATTTATATTAAAAACCCATAAAATTTGATTTTTAAAGTTTTTTTTTGGCTTAATCGTTTGTCCACCGTTTGACCATGATTGTCCAACAAAAATTTTCGATTGTCCACCTTTTGTTCAAAAGTTATTAAAAAAAATAAAAAATTTTGTGAAGTTGGCACCTCCATCTCTGAATAATTAAAAAAACTAAATGTCATTCGTTTGTCCATCGTTTGTCCACGTTTGTCCAGGAAAAATTTTGGTTTGTCCACCCTTAGTAAAAAAGTTATTACAAAAAATAGTTTTTATTGAAAAAACAAAAATGTTGATTTTTGAAGTTTTTTTTTTGCTTAATCGTTTGTCCACCGTTTGTCCAGGATTGTCCAACAAAAATTTTCGTTTGTCCACCCTTTGTTTAAAAGTTATTTAAAAAAAAATAAAAAATTTTGTGAAGTTGGCACCTCCATCTTTGAATAATTAAAAAAACTAAATGTCATTCGTTAGTCCATCGTTTGTCCACCGTTGTCCAGGAAAAATTTTCGTTTGTCCACCCTTAGTAAAAAAGTTATTACAAAAAAAAGTTTTTATTGAAAAAACAAAAATGTTGATTTTTGAAGTTTTTTTTTTGCTTAATCGTTTGTCCACCGTTTGTCCAGGATTGTCCAACAAAAATTTTCATTTGTCCACCTTTTGTTCAAAAGTTATTTAAAAAAAAAAAATTTTGTGAAGTTGGCACCTCCATCTCTGAATAATTAAAAAAACTAAATGTCAAAAAAAAAGTTTTTATTGAAAAAACAAAAATGTTGATTTTTGAAGTTTTTTTTGCTTAATCGTTTGTCCACCGTTTGTCCAGGATTGTCCAACAAAAATTTTCGTTTGTCCACCCTTTGTTCAAAAGTTATTTAAAAAAAAATTTAATTTTGTGAAGTTGGCTCCTCCATCTCTGAATAATTAAAAAAACTAAAAGTCATTCGTTAGTCCATCGTTTGTCCACGTTTGTCCAGGAAAAATTTTCCTTTGTCCACCCTTAGTAAAAAAGTTATTACAAAAAAAAGTAAATAAAATAAAATAAAATAAAATAAGATAAAATAAAATAAAATAAAATAAAATAAAATAAAATAAAATAACTGACCCTTAACCTGGGTGAAAGTAAGACAAAATCTGACCTAGCAGTGATAATTCTTACAGTATTTTTTTCGCTACTTAGGCAAATAAAATCAATCATTGAACAATTATTTGGCGCAGTCTAATGTTCAGAGATACCTTGTCAAAAGAAAGAGGCTATCACTTGGAAAGATTTTAACCTTCCTTAACTGTGGCATTAATGTGCATTTATGCGGTCATGCAAAGCAGAACAATCGAGAGTTGATTAAGCTTTAAATGGAATAGTTAAAAGAGAATGAAAAGGACTGTTCAAGTAACACGTATGTGATGATATACAAATATATGAATGTGCATATGTTTGATATGCGTAACGTCCTTTTCTGCTTTAAGCACGTATCTAGATTTTTATTCGTATGTTCCCTTAGTTAGTTTTCTTTGATTTCTGAAGACTTGCACAAGTAGGAAGATGCGATACATGCTGGGTTAAAGTAGAAACGTAAAAAAAACATATCTATACCTATTGCAAAGTGTACTCGGAAAATTAGTATTGACAATAGTGTGCTGTTTCGTGGTAAACGATTTGGGATATGCTTTCGTAGAACTTGAAAAGCATCAAGCAAAAAAAATCTTCAAAATTTATTCAACATTGAAAATAAAATTATGAAAATAAAACCTGTAAGGAATAGGAATAGTAATATAAAGGCATTCCATAAAAGAGAAATCATATCAAATCATGTGAACTAAATAAATGAGAAAAAAATTTATAGTCACTTCTCTTCAAGCAACTATTCTTTTTTTTGCATTTTCTTTTTGAAACAACAAAGCAAATTGCAATCAACATAAATGTCTTACACTTGCTAACAACGTGATGTCATTCAAATGAAAAAGAAGGTGAGGCAAGAGTGCTTACAAAAACGTTCTTCTACTTGTTAGTGTTAAATTTCGTTCGTTCCTTTTGATGGACAAATACTCATCATATTTAACGTAAATCTACATTTTAAGTGGTTATTGTTGAGTCATCTTGCGCCTTGCTAAGTTTCTCAATTATTAGGTTAGGTTGAACTTTTGATTTTTGGCTGGTATGATTTGGATCATGTTTAGCATAAAGATAGTATGCTTCGTATTAAGATAAGATATTTACTTGGGTGCTGCCACTTGACTGTCCTAAACTGTCACCAAAATGCTAGCAAAATGACCTCAAAATAATTCAAAAACTACCGTAAATTTATCCTAAGACAGTCACATAATCCTCTCCCTAAACAGATTGGTTAAAAATATCACCAAACGGTACCAAAATGTTTCCAAACGGGTTTCAAAATTACATAAAATTCGCCGAAAATTTTTCCAAAATAGTGAGCATGTGAGATCTCGAAGTTGAAAAATTCATAGGCGAAAATGAGTT